>BSBM01001435.1:1292500-2492500 GCA_027924585.1 Larix kaempferi | reverse complement strand
CTCTCACGCCCAGATTTTTTGGGCATTTTTCCATGCCCCCTCGTCACCTCGGTTTGCGTGCCACATCGGCCAGTGTCCATTTTTGACAAACCTTATATCACCGGATTCAGTTTTCCGTGCTCGTGATGATGCTTGAGATCATTTCTCGCTCTCACGCCTAGATTTTTCGGGCATTTTTTCCATGCCCCCTCGTCGCCGTGGTTTGCGTGCCACATCGGCCGTCGTCCGTTCTTGGTGAGTCTTATATCACCGGATTCAGTTTTCCGCGCTCGTGATGATGCTTGAGATCATTTCTCATTCTCATGCCTAGATTTTTTGGGCATTTTTTCATGCCCCCTCGTCACCTCGGTTTGCGTGCCACATCGGTTGTCGTTCGTTTCTGACGAATCTTATATCGTCGGATTCAGTTTTTCGTGCTCGTGATGATGCTTGAGATCATTTCTCGCTCTCACCTCCAGATTTTTTGGCCATTTTTTCCCATGACCCCTCGTCACCTCGGTTTGCGTGCCACATTGGTCGTCGCCCCTTTTGGACAATCTTAATGTCACCCGACCCAGTATTCTGCACACATGATGATGCTTGAGACCTTTTCTCGCTCCCATCAATCCCTTTTTGTTCGGTATAATTTTATCCCTTTTTCGGGCTGAGCAATCCCTTTTTACGAAAAAGGCACTTACGGAGTTTTTGTTAAGCTCTTTTCTAACTCCTAAAAAAATGAAAAGAACGCCGAGCAACCTTTCTTCCTTTCATGCTCGCTAAACGTATCTGAAAGGGCGTCTACCTGGTATAAGTTTACCCCTTTTTCGGACCTTGTAGACTAATTACGAAAAAGGAATACTCTAGTCACACCGGCTAGAAGAGTTCTCCATCTGCATCATTTTATGCTTTTTCGGGCCTTGGAGACTAACTTACGAAAAAGAACACCAATGGAGTCCACTTACCGCTTTCAGTCTCTCTAAACATGAAAGAGACCACAAGCAATCACCATCCTGGACTCGTAAAACCAACAGGACAGTAATCATAACCACTGCAGAGTCTTCTTATCGTTTTCAGACTCCTTAAAAATGAAAGCACCAATGAGCACGAACAGTCCTGGGCTCACAAAATCCACAGGACAGTACCATTTCAGAGCACACTTTTATCCCTTCTTGGAGCTCATTAAAACTACAAAGAAGGACCCAATGGTGCTTCTTGGTGCCACAACAGATCACGTCTACTCATATGGCAGCTTCCCCATTTTGGTCACCTTTGTTCAGAGTATTCTGCAATATGTCACCCTGAGTACCCCTCAACAGCACCCATTAGCTTGACCCCCCCCGAGTCAATACATACCCTTCAGTCCTTAAAAAGCAATGATACCCACACCTACAAGTCAGTTCCCTATGCTGCTAGGTCAAGCATGTCATCATGCTCTGAACAAAGGAAGTTTGAGTCTACCCAGTATATGACCCCAGTTACTCCCCATCCCCACAAGTATGTCAGTCCTACCATCAGTAATACCACACTTCAGTTTCTACACCTCGCGCTCCTATCAAGGAAACATCATTGCCTTGTTAGTTGCGGGTCTCCCTCTGTCGACGACAACCAAATTTATTCCAGAGGATAGACCTAGAGGTCCCTATGTCTTGGACTCATCACCATTTATGATGAGTGCCTACGAATCATTTCGAGAAGAGTCCTCAGTGCCTCTCCAAATGGTTGTTTCTCACATGCTCGACTTCAACACCTTGATCGCATCATTGAGACTCGCACGGGGCATCGGTCCGTTCAGTTATTAGTCGAAGACCCTGGATACCATCTAACTCCTCCACATTGGAAAGTCTACCTATGGATACAACCAGTTATACTTTTCCTATAGATATCCGGATTGCGCATGGCGACAGTATTCAGATGTATCCCAATTTCATACTCCCTTGAGTATACAGTTACATTACTTCTCAGAGAGACTCTCAGTCATTGAGCCCCTACAGATGTTGGACACCTTCAGTTTCAGCAGTTCAACAGTTATTCCAGTGTATCAGTTATTGAGATCAGTCATGTTATGATCATGATTATATCCCAAAATAATGTCCCCTCTGGACCATTCTGATGTACCAGTATATTTTTTATGTATTAGATCCCCCTTCTTGGAACTAATTGTTATGTATATGTCTTGATACGAGCATGGGTATGCCCACCTCGTCCATTATCAGAGATTATTCCTCATTCATATTGAGGCCATGTAACATTTGTTTATTTTTTGCAGCTTCCAAGGTCCGTGGATCCAGACTCCAAACGGTCTCTTCTCCTCCCCAAACCCCAGAAAAAAGACAAAAGAACTATGATGTCTATCGGCCATACGATGAGCTCCTGCCCTCACACATCGGGGAGCAATCTGTTAACACCCAAAAAGTGCTCACTAGCTCATTTCCCTATTCACATGACCCGTTTGACCACTTTTTCACCATTTGAACCTATGAAGCCAACAAAAGGTCACCAAAAGGCCTTAGTACACCCCTTTTCCCACTCAAAAAGATTATTTTTCCTAAAAAAGCATAAAAAACCCTCAAAAAGGGTCCAAAATTCCCAAAAATATTAAAAAGGGAATAAAAATAATAAAAATATTCAAAAAAGGAAAAAGGAGGGAAAAGTACCTAAACCATGTTGGTCAATACCATTGGTTTCCACAAAACCACAAATGGTATTCCCCACCACCAAAACCTATAAAAAGGTGGTAGGGGCTCCTCATTTCACATCCATTCATATTCCTATCCTCATGCTGTGAAAATCTCCCTTGAGCTTTTGGCCATTGTAGCAACCTTGGAGAAAGGACCCTTTGGAGTTTGGAGCTGCTCATCCTTGGAGCTACTCAACAACCTTCATCATTTGGAGGTATTATTATTGCAAGCACTTGCTTGCCCCCATTTTCAATACAAATTTATTTTCTATATTTCTTGTTCTTGTTTTTTAATTCAAAAATGCACATGCTAGTTTAGTTTTAGTTTAGATTTAGTTTATTGTTTTTGCTTAATATTGAAACTGCTGCTACTAGTTAGCAGGTGCCCATAGCACTAAGCTTGGTTGCAAAACCAAGCCAACAGGTATTGACCACCCCATTGCTTACTCTAGCAGAAAGTTGTCTACAACCAAGAAGAACTACACCACTACAGAAAGAGAAGGACTAGTTATGGTGTATGCCTTACAGAAGCTCAAACACTATCTATTGGGTGCTCATTTTAAAATGTATACTAACCATTCTGCTTTGAAGTACTTGGTCAATAAGCCAATGTTAGGGGGAAGAATTTGCAGATGGCTACTCCTCTTCCAGGAGTATGATTTTGAGCTTATTGTGAAGCCAGGTAGATTGAATGCAGGACGTGACCATTTATCTAG
The DNA here is from genome assembly GCA_027924585.1 of Larix kaempferi. Lineage (NCBI taxonomy): Eukaryota > Viridiplantae > Streptophyta > Pinopsida > Pinales > Pinaceae > Larix > Larix kaempferi. The sequence goes on along the minus strand of BSBM01001435.1, from coordinate 2,489,128 downwards.
GATAGAGTCAGGGGAGGAACCTACAAATTTGGAGGACAATCTGCCTGATGCGCAGCTGTTCTCTATTCAAGCAGCAGATGGATATTATTCCGATATTCTTAAGTTTCTCACTACAGGGAAAGCGCCAATTGAGTTCACAATACAGCAGAAGAAACAACTTGTTGTCAAAGCCGCAGACTTCACTTTGATAGCAGGCCAGCTCTATAAGTTGGGCCCTGATGAAGTCTTGCGCAGATGCATTTTACCGCATGAGAAGAACTCCATAATCGCAGAAGCGCACTCAGGAACCGCAGGAGGCCATTTCGCAGGAAAGCCAACTGCGCAGAAGATCTTAGCCACAGGTCTTTGGTGGCCAACATTGCACAAGGATACTAAGGAATTCTGCAAGTGTTGCGATGTGTGCCAGCGAACAGGAAAACCTTCAAGAAGAGATGAAATGCCGCTAAGACCCCAGATAACAGTGCGTGCTTTTGATAAGTGGGCCATTGATTTTGTGGGACCTATCAACCCACCAGGGAAGAGAACCGGCACAAGATACATCATCACAGCTACTGAATACCTCACCAGATGGGCTGAGGTGAAGCCAGTTAAGAATTGCGACACTGTCACTGCCGTGCAGTTCATTTTTTAGAATATTGTCACTAGATTTGGATGTCCACTGATTCTAATGAGTGATTAGGGCACACATTTCCTGAACGAGACTATAGAGCCCCTTACTGAAGAATTCCACATTAGTCACCATAAGAGTACACCCTACCACCCTCAAGCTAATGGTACGGTGGAGGCATTCAATAAGATTCTGGAGAATGCCCTGACCAAGATCTGTAACCAACAAAGAGATGATTGGGACCTTAGAGTCACAGCTGTGTTATGGGCTTATAGAACCACATGCAAAAAGTTAACAGGTCACACACCTTTCAGTTTGGTGTATGGACAAGAAGCAGTTATGCCCATGGAATACATTGTTCCCAGTCTCAGAATTGCTCAAATTATAGAAATGGCAGATACTGATACTATGAGTGAAAGGCTGTCACAATTGGTTGCCTTAGAAGAAGACAGGCTTTTAGCTGGATTCCACCAACAAGTGCAGAAGGCGAGACAGAAGGCTTGGCATGATAGGCATATTAAGAATAAAGTCTTTCAGGAAGGAGACTTGGTACTCCTCTATGATAGTAAATTCATCAAGTTTCCAGGCAAGTTTCTTGTACATTGGTTAGGCCCTTTTCAAGTAATGAAGATAACCGAAGGTGGAGCAGTTCAGCTTGCGAAGCTTAATGGAGAGTTGCTGCCCACAATGATCAACGGGAGTCGGCTCAAGCTTTACCGCGATGGCCACTCCGCCCAGTCAACCTAATCAATTCCTAACGTCATGCAGATGTCCAGTGTAGTTGAAAGAGGCATCGCACTTATCACAGTCTACACGGAATTCGTGAGACATTTTCAGTCTCTGGCTTCCCGCCCAATTCCTCGAAGCATTCGCGCAATTAATAAATCATGTTCTGAGTAAGTCTATTTTCACTCTTGCGGAGTCCCCCGGCTTGTCGAACTTTCGCTCTTGCGGAGTTCCCTGTTATCTATTTTTTGCTCTTGCGGAGTTCTCCTCGCCATGGAGCCCTCCATATGCACAGTTACCCATGCTGAAGTTACCCGCCGAAAATTTGAATTATGGTAGTTCTGTAGCCACGTCTGAGTCTTAATGAAGGACGAGACCGCCATTTAATTCTATTTGATCTGATAGATTCGGCTTGATTTCCCTAAGATCCGCATTTAATTAAGGAGCCGAAGGCCTTAGCTCATCTCCCGAAAGGTTGTCAGAGCCTGTCCATCGCATTGAATGCACCACAGAGGCGCGGGGGTAGGGGGGGTTGTCAACTCATTCATTTAGGCCCCAACAGGTATTAGTGCCACTTGTCTGCATCTACTACCGCCTTTAGCTATAAATACCCCTCATTCGTATATGTTTGGGTTACTTTTCCTTGCTAGTGCGTTGTATAGTTTTCCTGTTTGAGAGTCTAAGTCATTGTTTTCAGAGCTGTGTCGTGCAGACTGCTTTCCCGTTTTCAGAGTTCGCATCCTACGCTGTTCCACCCTTTTAGGTTCAGTATTTGTCGTCTATGCACGTTCATGACAGAGAACCTGTCAACTAAAGAATTTGTCTGATAGTTCAGACGCAAAGGGTTAGATTTAGGTATGGGTACCCCGATCAAGATTGTCGAGCTTCCTGATCCCAGACAGTCCCCGGGCACGCGGGCGTCACAGCAATAATAGTAGCAGCCGGAGGAACCCGTTCCAGAGCCTTTGGACACTCTGGTTAACTACATTCCTCTACGCCCAGATGATGCACCCGAGGTACGTATTCCCAAGAATGCCAAGTATTCGATTCCGCTACCACCAATGGCGGAAATCGTGCAGGAAGAAGGATCCTTGCTTGAACATCTCCCGCTGGTTAAGTTTTCTGACTTTAACTTGGGAGATTATAGAACGTATCCGCAGTTCACGCCGGATCACTATCTGACAGTGGTCCATAACCCTGTTAAGAAAGTTGACGAATTCATCCTGCAGCAATTTGCAGTAAATCTAGAGAGGCCTGGACTGTTGAACCTGTTGAAGCTACCGCACTCCGGGCGTAGCAATGAAGTTAATGCGGTTGTCAAGGTCCTGTTATCCTTTGTTCACGGTGGTTATCTTTGGCTAGGGAGGCTAATTGATTTGAATGTGGATCTGATTCATCGAATTACCGGCCTATCTAAGGTTGGTAAGGACCCCAACGTCCATTTTGTTGGAAAAGACAAGGACCGAAAGCTGGCTACATAGGTGGTGAAGAAATACAAATTGTCGAGAGGAGGTCGGGCTTATTACCTCACTACAGTTGAAGATGAAGCACTCAGATTCACAGGTAGTCTTCTCGCAGGCAGACTTTTAAAGAAGTGTCGACCCAAAGAAGTCCCTGGAGCTGTTGTAGAGCTCGCAGTCGCAGCTGCGGAGGGAGAGCAGTATAACTGGTGTATCTTCCTCCTGAATACATTCTTGGAATACTTCCGCAACGTTCAGGACACCGCCAATCAGCTGTTCCATTTCTCTTAGCTCCTGATCTTATGTGCCTTTGTCGGGTGGAAGGAACCGCCCAACACTCAGTTTCTTCCGCACCATTCAGGAGAGGTTACAGGGATGTGCTATGTTAACCTCTGGGATTCTAATAATCCCGTGAAGCGCAAGATGAACCGCGCTGTGTTTTTCGAGTATTACCATCTCCTCAGGGATACCATCCTGCAGATGCCAAGGCTTAGTGAGGAGACAGCAGAACTTTATGGAACGAAGTTGGTCTTTTCTGCCAACTTGCATGAAATCTATTTCTGCCCTCGCGGAATTCAGTCGAAAGAATGGGCCATAGGGCTCTACCGAATGACTACCCAGGATGTGGAGGACACTATGAAGTCCTGGCCAGAATAATGGAAGCAGGCCGCTGAAATCGCCGCCACGATGCCACCCCCTGACACGCCAGAAAAAGACAAGGGAAAGGAGAAGGTCGCGCGAAAGAATGATGAAGGTCCGTCAGGACCGGCTACCAAGAAGTAGAAGTTGTCACACCCTGCAGAAGCGACTGTAGACCCTTATGAGACCCTTGCCGCGGGGTTTGACCAGTACATGAAGGAGCAATTTCATGAGCTGCATACCTCTCAGGCAAAGATCAGAAGTGCTCTGGACCTGCAGCTCGTGGAGTTGAAAGGTCTCACAGGACGAGTTGCGCAGACCCATGGGCCAGCATCCGACTCGCAGGCGCCGCAAGCATCTACAAGCACTAAGCGGGTCGAAGTACCTACATAGTTGCACACTATTGTCCATATCCCGCCTGCAAGCATGACACTCCCGGATCCTTTGGCTGCACTGCAGGTAAGCGCGGTTGGCCCTGTTGAAATAAATATGTCACTAATTCCGTTGGAAACGCTGCAGTTGGTTCATGAGCAGGTTTCTACTGAGCTGAGAGCTAGGGAGCTCTCCACATTCCACGCCAATCAAAGACTGCAGACGCAGGAGGCAGAGCTAAGGGCAAGCTACAAGGAGATCTCTACACAACTTGAACTTCACGAAGTGTAAGACACTGGGCTAAGGAATGTTGTTGATGAAATCACCTAGGAGCTGCCAGCTTGCCAGATTCAACCAGACCTTCCGTTAGTTGAGAAAGTGCAATGCATTGGTAGAAGGGCGCAAGCCCTAGAATAGCAAATAGTTGCTATGGCTGAGGACCATAGAAAGAAGCTCACCGAGTTGGAAGCTCGTGTCACAGTGCCTCCCGTAGACGAGAAGCAAGAACGACTTGAAGCACTGCGCATAGCTTCTACCCAAATGAAGAGTAGAACAGATGAAGCCCAGTAGTTAATGACGCAAGCTATGGAGGATTGGGCTGAGCTCGAGAAGCTCCCCTCTAGATTTGCCCTTTTGGAATAGGTGGAAGCAGCAGAACAGTCCCTAACTGTTCTGAACAAAGAAGCTAAGCCCTTAGAAGGCTTATCCAAAATGAGAAAGATGAGCGAAGTCTGCAAAGTCCAACAAGAACTGCACAGGCTCAGAAACAAAGATGCTACTCTCGCCAACATCATTCAGTCGTTTATGGATAAGTATGATGAACTTGCTGCCCAAGCAGAGGCCAAGGTCAAATCATTTGCTAAGTCTCAAGAGTTGGTTGATGTTGTAGAAGGAGAAGAAGCCACTTCAGACCTGGTGCAGATAGCCATGGAGTACGTACAAGACATGGACTCCGCTATTGCGCAGTGGAAGCAAGCCTTCGCTGCGACCCAAGCCAAGTCAGATGCACAACTAAAACGACCGCCAGCTAGTGCGAGTGGCTCGGGGATGAGCCACAAGTAAGTGTTAGGGGCCTATTGGAGCATAGGCCGCAGCTATGGTAAAGCTGCCAAGTTTTGCGGAAAAGCACTAAGTTTGAAGGGAAAGTGCTAATTTTGAGGAAAAGCACCATTTTTGGCGGAAATGAACAGTGCGCGGTACGGCGCCAGATGGACGAGCTCACCGCAAAGTGCAGATCGGAAATCGCAGAGCTCGTGCGCACAAGCCAAAGAAGAGTAAATGTGGCCGAGTAGAAAGCTCAACCACCACAATAAATTAAGCGGCGGAATAGAGGGCTCAACTACCCTCATTAAGGCAAAGTACAGGAGTTATGGTTGATCAGACCAAGGAAGAGCAACGGGACGAAGCATTGAAGGCAAAGGACAAGGAGCAAAGAACGATGAAGCGATGCCCATACCCGCGATCTGTGCCAAAAATCGTGGACTCTGCAGGAAGCTGCGACACGACTGCAAGAGGCGTATAAAGTACACCTAGCCGTGTCAATGGTTAGGGTTTTTGGGGATCACTGTTGGGAAAGGCCCACAGTTTTGTAAAGGTGCGACCCTCAGGGCCACCTATATATATGTGTATTTGTAAAGGGAAAAGGGTTAGAAGGGTTAAGGAGTTAGAGAATTGGATAGCTGGAGAGCTAGTCACTGAGTTTACAGACAGTCTAAGTTGATGTCTGAGTCATTGTAATATCTGTAGAAGAAGAGAATAGATCTAAGAGAAGGGCTCCCAGCTGTGTGCGTGGAGTTTCCCAGAAAGATCTAAGGCTGCAGCTGTGTCCGCAGCAGAACTGTGTAATTCCCATTTCAAGCTAATATAAAATACAGTTCCCATGGATGTGATTTCCCCGTGGAGGCGAACAACATAATTCTTGTTGTTATGGTGATGTTTTACGTGATTGCATGTCTATGTTTTACTATCTATGTTTACATGAATGTTTCTTTATCTTTATGAATGAGTATGTAAAGTAAGTCCTTGAAGCTCCCTTAGAAGTTATACTCGTGCAGTGTCGAAGGGGCCTGTAAGAATGCTATTGCTGCAGCGCTTGAGGAGTGTGTTACTGCGTCGTGGCGCAAGACCAGAGACGATACATAGTGTATCGGCGTAGCGGGTAAAATCCTTGTGCGCAGGTGCGGAGCTACCGCGCAGCTAGGCTGAGACGAGTAAGTTCCAGCGCTGTTGCGCTGTATGACCTGTGAAAGAGTAAGATGCTCTGTTCAGGGGTTCTCCAAGAAGGGAAGGGAGAAGACTGTAGACTCCGCACCACCCTGGTTAGGGAAACTTGATTCCTTAGCCCCCATAGCCACTTCGGGTGAGACTTCGGGCTGCTGCGCAGCTCGTCGCCAAAAGGGCCAGTGCGCCAAAGGGGTGTTTGTTGCTGCACCTCCTGAAAACCCAGGCCTGTCCAGAAAGCAGCCAACACCACTGCAGATCACCACTCTCAGGGTTAAAACGCAGTTTCCCACTTTGTCGATGTGGCAAGCAAGGTTAGGGTTAATCATGCTTGTGTTTTGTTTTAAGTTTTAAGCAGAGTCTCATCTTTATCAGGTCGTAGGTAGCACGAGACTTTTCTATACTCCAGGGTTTCTCTTTTTGTTTTTTCAGTTAGGTCAGGGTTATACCCAAAAAACCTCCAGCCACTACGACCTTGGTTTTGGTATTCTCGACCAAGGAATATGTATTATATTAATAATCCATAGTGTAGATCAGACGCAAGTCCTCAGGCGTTAAAATTTTCTCTATAAACCATATTTCATGCTTTGTTTTGTTAGCGACGGAATATTTTCAATTTAAGCAATAATAAAATTATTCTCTGGTTATGTCTATCTGTACTCTATTTTGAAAACGCATTTCAAGGCATATTAAACATAGTTCATGCCCCGGTGTTGCTCGGTAGCGTGGGCATTTACACAGTCTGGCGTAATGACTATATATGCCCCAAAGAGGGTATCGTGTTTATTTTCTACTGATTAAATTTCACAAATGTTTTCAATTTGGAAAGAATACTTGAATGCTAGTTTATTTGCACAAATTGGCTATAATTTCAAACCCTATTTAACATAGAAAATTTCCTTCATGTATCTTTTATAAAAATAATGGAAATATAATCTACTTTTACAGTTCTGTAAGTTTATGCTTTTGCATGTTGTTCTGTATATATGCATGAGGTAGAAAATAACTATTTTCTTTTAATACAAATAAACAGAGGAAATAAACTCAATGCATCTTCAGCCTATCTCATAAAAGATAAGGAATAGAAAATACCACTGTTATCATTTTTGTTCAATAATGCATTTATTTTCTATGTACAGTTTCTATCGAAACCCTTCATTAAAAGAAACAACTCAACAACAAAATTGTTATTTTCGATTGCACCCATACTCTATTTTCACAATGCATGTAGGAAATAGTGCAATCTAGATCAAGAATCACTCCACATGATTCTTGGTCAAAACACAATAAATTTTTTGTATAATAAATTAATACCAACATTTGCTCAATACTCAAAACTCACCAGCAAAGGATATAACCAGTACAATAATAAGTAAAATCATTCTATAAAAAAAGATATAAACATTTCATCATAATGAAATAATACTTATCTGAAATCTCTAATAACTAATAAGACACAAGCACAAAGCACCCATCCATAGACCTGAAAGTCTCTCCTTGCTCTCACGATCACCCCTGAGCTGAGTACACAGTTCCTCTAGGTATGGAGTATCTTCTTAAGAATTTTATGCCATTGTCCCCATTCAGTCATAAAATTCTGATTACAGAAGACAACCCAACACTCACTCAATACTCCTGAATTTCACCGAGTGTTCCACGGACTTTTAAGCCTCTGAATCCTGGAATCAACCTCTCACAGCCTTATAGGGTATTGCAGTGCTCCTGCAAATGAATTGGTAGTGCTCCTACCATAACACATCTCGTGTTCTATTCCATACCCAGCTGTAGGTGTTCCACTTCTGGTTCAATTCTGTGCTCCAAACTTAACCTTTCTTTTTCTTTCCCTTCTTTCATTTCTTTATTTTCTTTCTGTTCTTACTTTTCTTTGTGTTCTTTCTTTTCTCTCTCCCTCTTTGTTCTCTCATTTTCTCTTTTTAATTCAGAATGTTATATAAGAGTAATCCCCCCTTCTTTCTTTCTTGTTTTCAATTTCTTTTGTGTTTTCCTCTTCTTTTTATTTATTTAATTCATTTATTCCCCAAAAACTCTCCTTTAGGGTTTTTACATGTGTCTCAATAATTTGTTAATATTTATTTTATTTTGTATTTGTCCTCTAGACCTATAAGAACTGTGACTCCCATATTTTTAATGTGTTGGTTCACATAGTCATCAAAAATTTAATCCCCTTTGAATTTCTAATGTCAGATAAATATAATGAAATAATACTTAGCAAAATAAAAAGGGTTACAAGTCCAGAATTGGGGTTTTACAAAAATTAAGGAGTTAACCTAAATGACATTTATATCCTAGCCTCTGCATGGGATTTTGTTAAAACTCCTAAGTGGAAAAAGGGTTAATATTTTCCTAATTTATAAATATTTTCCTAATTATAAATTAGGAATAAAGATAAAATGATTTATTATACCAAGAAAACATATTGGTATTTATAAATAACTATTTAAATGTTATTGCAAATAAGTTAAATTAACTAAGTTAGATTAAAGAAGGTCTAATTTTCCTCGATTAAAAGTAAATGCTTTAAAGTATCAAAAGGCTATAAAATCTTATCTACCAAAGTAGAAAAGATATAACTAACAATCAATGAATGGCTATGCATGGAAAAGTAACACCTAATGCACAAATGACTATATTAGAAGATACTAGAAGTTAATGAGTTAAATTGAGATTTATAATCTTAAGATAATTGATTAAGAAAGTTGAATAAAGATCTTGAGTTAATTAGCTAAGTTAAATTAGGTATCTTAAGACAATTTGCTAAGTCAAGTTAATTAATTAAAGTTAGCTAAGGTAGGCTAACTAGTTAAGGTAAAGCTAACTAAGTTAATGTTAGCTAAGTTAAATATAAGTTACTAATAAGCTAAAGATTGACTAAGTAATTCGACCAGTTAAAAATTAGCTAAAGTAAATAAGTTAAGTTAAGATAAGATCAAACAAGAACTTATCTCAAAAGTCCAGAAAGTAATTTTAGGCTATAAAGAGAGCACTCGTGTGTTCATAAAAGGGGGATCATCTTCAGAGGCGAAGAATCCAAGGAAACGATGAATAATATTAATTTGAGAAAATGGAATAATACTCTTATGCCCTAGTGGATTCGTTCCCAGCTCGGGGGTGGTCTCTCAGAGGGAAAATGTTAAATTTTGAGCATTAATTCACAATACTCTTGGATCTTTACTGAGAGAATAACATATACAGTATATCAATGCATAACAACCACAATAAGCATGACAAGCATCACAAGAATCAAAAGCATGAGAGACAAGAGACACAGAGTTTCCGTGGGGAAACCCTAAGGTGAAAAACCCCACAACTTCCTCAGAGATAGAGAGAGCAATGGCTCAACCAAAGTACAACCAAAATACACTTGAGATAGTCTCCTAAAAGCAGATGATCCTCCTCCTCACTAGTGCGCCACTTTCTAAGTGAAAGAGAGATGACTTTCCAAATGATCTAAATAGAGATCTCCTGATCTCTATTTATACTAACCTGTTTTCCCAATGACCTTATGGGGCCGACTTGTCTATCTAGGTACATCCACAATATAATATATATATTTCAGGGCCGACCCCACACATGGTGGTCTAATAACCCATCGGCAAGTACACACACTTGCGACACTTGTCAATCCACATGACGACACTTCCTTATAGAGGAATAACACATCTCTAATAAGGGTACAATAAATATATATGAAATACATAGATGAAATACATTCCGAAGTTACATATACATCAACAGAAAACCTGCATCGGACATAGACCAGTTGGATGGGAGGAATGTTGCAGTCAAGATTTGAGTCGCCCCATTCTAAGCTGCTAAGATAAGTGTTTATTCCCATTCGTTTTCAAGTGAAATTTAGTTTGTATATTTTTATTAATTATAGAAAGAATTTCGATTTGATTTTATAGGTTATTTGACCATGGTATAGTTTCACGGTTCTTACAATATCGTCTTGCTCATAATGTATTTTGGTTAAGTTATTATCATTTATTTTCTTATGGTGATGCCATATGGGTACCGAAAATGTAATCTACAAGGAATCCACATACTAAATTATATAAACCATTATATTTGTACTCACTGTGATATAATTTAGATTAAATCGTTGATTGTCATATGGAATACATTAATCGCTAATTGTAATATAAAATGATAACGATTGTCATACAATTTAGACTAAATCATTATTTTTGATGTCTATCCAATAAAATTCGAAACGAGTTCAAAAAATTTCCCATTTTAAAGAGTTTGGGATATATGTTAAGGTAGGTGGATCACAGGATTTCTTAGATCGAATTCTGGTAGATTTGTGTGTATTAAATCCATTCAAACTATATTTCTTTAAAAGATTGTTTATTGCATGAGGTTACTGTTGTGAAGTGCCAAGTCAAATGACCTGAAGCACCTTGAAGTCACACTTAAAGCTTTTTATCTATCGCAGTGAATCCATGGTTAATTTCAGGGTTAATATAGATCGATAAGTCATTTTCCTTAAGCTATGCATTGTCTATCTATTATGGTTTACTTTATAGATGATCCACTCTCCCCTTTGTCGTTGTTACTTTTCCAATTGCACATATTTATGATGTAACTGTGAGATAAACAGTATTGAAGTATAGAATTTGATTGCAGTTGATTAAACGTCCTGCGTTTAAAGGTATAGTGAGCATATTCCTTGTTGAAGATTGAAAGGGTTTCTGATTTGGCTGTGTAACGCTTGTTATAGCTCTAATCCTACTAATTAACCTCTGTCACCAACGAAATGTAATGCGTGTTAAGATTGTCAAGCCTGTACCTTTTACCTTGATTTCGAATGGTGGACAAACGTAAGTCTTAGTTAGCTGCGTGTTATGATTCCATGCACGCATTTGGGTGTTTTGATGCTTGAAACCACATATCCTTTGAAATCATGGTCTAGGCACTTCTTAAATGCAACGTTTTGTGCCATTCCAGTCATGAAATATCTGGTCCAATCAGTTCACCATTTTCACATACACCCCTCTCCACGTAGACTGCTCTAAGTCTTCTCCAACATGAGATCCTGTTCATAGATCCTACCAATCCTTTACATACCAATGTTTCCATACTTGACTACTCTTCTACCCGTCGCTTTGTTGGTCCCAATGGTCATTAACCCGGAGGAATGTCAACCCATGCTTAAATCGCTACTATTCATGTTATGTTCCATGCTAGAAAACCCTATGCCCCACTGATGCCTTTTACGTCAAAATATCCATTAGAATTTGAGTTCCTATTTTAGGAGCATACTTGTTTGCTTTGTGGCAGTGCCCGCCCAGTTGTTTCTTCTCTGCTCAATTAGAGGTCTCACTATTCGTTGACTTGTTGTGGAATCGAGCAGCGTAGTCTTCTTTTAAACTAGAAGTAACTCAACATTGTTTTGTGTACATAGGTAATATAATTTATAATTATTCATTTGCATATCATTATATTAAAGAGGAGATATATAAAAGTTATATTAATTAAAGATATATATATGAGTTACAAAATATATATATTGTTTGGGTTAAAGTAAGAGATGATTAAACTATATAATACAATGTATTAGATTGTTAATCAAAGCAATGGATATGCAGAAGTAAATAGAGAAAAATATATATAAAGTGTTCGTTGGATAAATTGAATGGGATATTCTAATTAATAGTTGAAATAAATATTTTTTGTTTAAACTCATATAAAGAAGATTATTTTAATATGTATATTGTTACATGGAAAGAGTGTGAAACCTGGGTATTTAATCTCCTTTTATAGATTGCAATTTACTATTTTTATTACATATGAGACATATATATATTAGAAGAGGGAGAAGAAATTGAAATTGGTATCCTAGTTCTTTTTTTTATTTTTTACAGAAACGGTTTAGAATTTTTCTATTAAAAAGGGGGAGAAGGACTACTCCTAGTGGAAAACAAAGTCCATGACTCTAAATTCATCCTTAGTGTTAACCAGTGTTTATCAAGAGAGAACAGAGCTATTACATATCACCTAAAATCCCATGACTGCACAAATTAAGACACATATCTTACTACCTGAGAGTAGAAACAAAGCTAAAACATATAAGTGGAGAGATTCAACAGCAAGAGAACTCTGCAAAAAGGCCTACTTATCATAGCGGTAACCAAAATAGGAAGTCCCGAAACCTGGAGAGAATTAAGGCTTCTTGGTATGAACCTGGAGCTCCGAGAGTCTGGGAAGGCTGATAACCAATTATCTTGAGTCTTCCTTCACCTTACCACCTCCTGCCTTCCAACCAGTGAAGAAATGTCCAATGTCATTCCTAAGCAGATCCACTTTCTTCTCCACAATCTTAATGCCATTGTTGACATTACCAAAGTTGATATCAGTGTTTATGGCCACAAGCATGTATGTTTTCTCTCCATGAGTGGTTTCCTTTTCTTAATGGACCCGAACCTCTACTAGCGTGATTTGGACGAGGGTGAAAAGGCTGGAAAGGGCCTTCTTTGTCTCCACATTTTCATAATGGAGCATACGAAGTTGTTCCTATATCTCTTTGAAAACTTTAGATAAGTCCTTCATGTTGCCGCTACCTTCAAGGCTCAAGGGAGAATTAGGGGTGATGTGTTCGTGCTGAGCTACGGCAGGGTACCATTTCCCTTTGATTCCGAGAAAATCCAGATTACAAGAGATGTTACTGGAGGGGCTTGACGGGGCTGGAATCACCTAACAATCCTCTTGGTTTGCAAGTTCTTTCCTTAAGTCGTGAGCCGATGGGGTTTCACGTTTCTTAATTGTCTTCCTGCACCTAAGGCATTGAGGTGAGAATGAGCACCAAGTCATCAGAGAGTCCCCCATGCTACCAAGATCCTATGGTAACTTCTTCTTCACGAAGCGAGCCTTCGGCGAGATGCAGATGTTGATGCTTCTATGATACGCGTTGAGCGTGTTCCTCCCTTCCTTTCGACAGCTATACACATGGCTCGTTCTGTCAACGTAGACCGAGGTCATTAATGAGACAAGATGGAGGTCATTCAAACCCTTTTTAATTAAAGATCCTTTCAAGTTCGAGCAGTTCTCAATTTCTTTGGGATAAGGGGAAAAATGAGCTAGGGAATCCATACTTTATTGTTGATCTTGTTATTGCTAACCATAGTGCCACATTTGAGTCTAGCTCCCTCATTGGCCATCTCATCCGCGTGCTTGTTGAGCACTCGAAGCACATGCTTGAAGTCTATAGTTTTGAAATCCTTCATGATGTAGTTGAGAAAAAGATGTGTTTTGCTGGTCGGATCCTTTCGATTCTTTGTGATCTTTCTAGTTTCATTGATGACCAAGAGTGAATCTCTGAAGACTATCAACTCTTCGATGCCCTGAATCCTAGCAATTTCAAATCCCTTTAAAAGGGCTAACCATTCGACACTATTGTTAGTTTTCCTTCCAATCCCCCATGCATAATCATTCTTCTTGTTCCCTGTGGAGTCATAGATCACTCCTCCTGCACCTTCCAACCCAAGGTTGCCTTTCGAGGCACCATCAAAAAATAAATTACTTCTTCCTATACTTTTTCTCCAAGTTTGGAAATCCAAAGGGCTGATTCATATTTTCCACTTCTGAATATTAGATCCTGCATTGGAGGTGTTGCAGGGATGAGAACTCATAGGGGTTAAAAGGTCAGTGGCCTAAGTTCGTTCCTCTACAGTGAGAGGTTCTTTTTTGATGTTAGGCAACCCTCTCAAGGTTAGAGATTCTACCCAGATGGAAAAAGCTGAGGAGAGGAACCTATTTGGAGTGGATATTTTCCCTTCAAAAATTTCTTTGTTTCTAGCTGTCCAAATTTTCCAACAAATGTATTTTGGGAGAGCTTCCCAAGACCTGGTGAAGTCAAGTTTTTGAGAAAGAGAACCAAGGTAGTAATCTTTCCAATAGGCGAAGAGTTCATTCCAAACTGTAGGCATTGTCAAATTGAAATGCAAGCCTTGCACTATGTGAGACCAAACCTCCGGAGTGAATTTTCATTCTAGGAAGACATGATCAAAGATTTCTTCGTATTCTTTGCATAGAATGCACCGTGAAGGCCCTGCTATTCCTCTTTTTCTAAGGTTCTCTTTCGTGAGCGTTTTCCTATGTGAAAGAATCCATAAGAAAGCATTTATTTTAGGCAACCCATCTTTACACCAAACTTTTTACCACTTTTTGTCTTTGATATTATTTCTATTTGCATTATAGAGAATACGGTATCCTTCCTTTACCGTGTAATAGCCAGAAGACCCCCAACCTATTATGTCTTGAAGTTGGTTATGAATAGGGGATGAACCTTGTAAAGTAAAGAGGAAGGTGTCAAAGTGGGCTTGAAGATGACCTGGAATCTCCAGTTCTTTCCAACCCGCCCAACATCCATTAATGGTCCAAGAAGAAAGACCATCTAACGTGGAGATGTTTAATTGATCTAACCATTGTCTGAGATCTACAAAGGCCGGCATAAAGATGGAGGGGGAGTAGGGTCCTATATTATCCTTCCAAATCTTGATCCTTTTCCCATTTCCATAAATCCAATAGAGGTTTCCTTGAATGAGGGGAATGACATTTTTGCAAAGACTCTATATTGGGGAGCCTTCAATGTTTGGATTGAAAGCATCCAGGCATCTTCATCTAGAACCAATTAGATATTTTCTTTGTATAATCTCTTTCCACCATGCTTTGTCTACAGAGATTAGACGCCATAGGATTTTAGCCTCAAGTTCTAGATTCATACAATTAAGATCTCTAACCCCTGCTCCCCCACACTCTTTTGGACTGTAGACCGTATCCCAATTGATCAGATGAAACTTTTTTGTACCACTCGCTTTGCCACCCTTCCAAAGAAATTTTTGAATTTCTTTTGTGATAGCTTGTATTATTTTTTTAGGAGCAAGAGAAATTGAACAAGCGTAATTAGGATAGGTCGTAAGAACAGCATTGATAAGCACAAGTTTACCACCAAGGTTTAGCCATCTTGCTCCCAAAGAGTTAATGGTGTTCTTAATCTTGTCCACCAGCTCAAGCCAATCCGACATCTTTTTTTCCCTTTACTATGGGAATCCCAAGATAGTTGAAAGAGGTCCATGCTTTCTTTCCTTCAAATCCAAGAGTTCTGGAAATTTTTTCCATATTCTGAGGAGAGCAATTCCACCCATAAATTTTAGACTTGGTAGAATTTACTTTTCCATCTGAATCTTTTAAGAAGATGGAGAGAGTTTTCTTGAATCGGGCAGCGACTATCGTGGAGGCTCCTCCCAATAAAATAGTATTGTCAACAAACTGTGCATGGTTTACTGCCTTAACACCCCTAGCAATCCTTATTCCTTTTAACTCACCTGTGCTTTGCAGGGAATGTAATTTTCTGCTCATAGAATCTACAACTAAAAGATAAAGGAAGGGGGACATTGAGCAACCTTGTCGAAGTCCCCTGGTGACTTGAAAGAATTATGTAGGTATATCATTCGCAATAGGAGTGATCCAAGGGCTACCAATACAAGCCTTGATTCATCTTATAAATCTTTTAGAGAAACCAAATTTGTTCATTATTTCAAAGAGGAAGAAATGATTGACTCGATAAAAGGCGTTAGCCATATCAAGCTTAATGGCCATACCTTGATTTTTTTTCTCCATGCTAGAGTGGATTGCTTCTTGGACAATAATGATGTTATCTCGAATTTGTCTACCATCTATAAATCCTCCTTGGGATTCTGAAATGAGAGATGGCATGATTTTCTTCAGTCTAGTGTCCAGGATCTTGGTGAGGATCTTGTAAGAGGTGTTGCAAAGAGAGATAGGACGAAGCCTGTCTATCGTCTGAGGATTCTTGTCTTTAGGGATTAAAGCCAGAAAGGAGGAATTGGTTGCACCTCCAATCCTATATTTTTTTCTTGTCCAATTTAACATTCGGGTTAAATACTCTTTGATGACATCCCATGCTACCCGGTAGAAATTTATAGTGAATCCGTCAAGCCCAGGGGCTTTGTCAGAGTGCAGTGCCCAAATAGCATTTTTAATTTTGGATTCCAAAATAGGCCTTAAAAGAATACTGTTCTCATGGTCGGAGATGAGGGAAGGAATGCCAGCTAAAAGGTCGACTTGGGAAATGGGTTCAGTATCATCCGAGTCAGAGTAAAGCTGATTAAAATGTTGAAATATGTGATTTTTGATTTCATCGTGCCTTGAGATATTGTTCCCGTCCTTGTCTTTCAATTCTTTTATAGTACTATATCTGAGTCTCACCTTTGCTTGCTTGTGAAAGTATTCAGTGTTGTTGTCTCCTCCTTTTAACCATAGTTTCCTAGATTTTTCCCTCCATATTTCCTCTTCATTCCTAGAAGATTTTAAAATTTTAGAGTTAAGCTCCTCTTCTCTAGAAAGGGTCGGATATGTGATCTCTTCTTTTTCCATTTTGGCGTGTAGGTTGGCCAGTTCCTTTTGATACTGAATTTTTTCCAAGCTTGGATTCGTGAAACCTGCCTTCACCCAACTCTTAAGAGCATATCTCACTGATTGAGTTTGGATTCCCAAATGTAGCTTGGGGAGCCATAACTATGATTAGTCCAGGCCTGCTGAATAAGATCCATGACTTTTCCATTTTGTAACCAAAGATGATTAAAATGAAAGGGGATGGGGCCAAGGTTAACCGGAGAAGACAAAGATAAGGTAATGGGTTTATGGTCCGAGACAGCAGAGGGCGGAGCGAAGGAGGAGGGTATTAAATCAAGATGGAGGAAGGAAGCACTTACTAGGAACCGATCGAGGCGTGCCGCAATGTGACCGCTTCCTAGACTTCTGTTGCTCCAGGTGAAGAGACCGTTCTTTAAAGGAGGATCTAATAGATCCAAATCGGCTAGTAAGTCATCCATCAACTCGTCGAAAGGGTCCCGAATTTTTTATCCCCCCCTCTTCTCCTCAAGCGATTTAGTGACATTGAAATCTCCAATGATAATGACTTTTTTTCCACGCAAATCCTCCTTGAGGGAAGAAAGTTCACTCTAGAAGGTTTGTTTATCCCTATAGTGAGTCAGGCCATAAACGTTGCATATGAACAAAGGATATGCATTCATTCCCTTGTAATTCCGTAAGCAACCAATGAGTATTATTTCTTGTTGAAGTTAACGTGTAATTGTTGGAGTAGAAGGAGGCGATACCTCAAGAGGCTCCTCTAGAACTTACAGCATTCCCATGGCAATTTTTCTAGAACGAATGTGAACGTGCCAATATCTCCATATCCATCAATTTGGTCTCTTGGATTAACAAGATGTCTGGTTTTTCATATTTGATGAAGTCTTTAAGGGTTTCCACTTTGGATTCCCCCCCAATCCCATGCAATTCCAAGAGAGGGCTCTCAGCATTTCTTACTAGGTTGTGATCCTGCTCGGGATATTCCTTCTACTCTAGTTCCTTCTAGAATTTTTATGTTTTGAAGAAGGTTTGTTTCTTCGATGCTTGTTTGTCTCCCAAGCTCGAGCTCCCGTTCTGCATCCTGCTCTCTATGAAATCTATGTGATTTTCTTCCCCTAGTGTTCGAAGGTTGTCTTGTTTCTATCAGTTCTATGGATTGAGAAGCGGAGCGCTCAGGGGTGTCACCTACCCAAATTTTGAGGATATTTATTTTATGTTATTTCTTATTGGAAAAATAATTTGTGTTAAATTATAATTACAAGTTTTGTAATTAATGACCAATTTGGTCAAAGATGACTATAATGACTCATTATTATTATTTAATGAATAAAAATAGGAGACAAACACCCAAGAAAGTTGTTACAAGAGTGTTCATTGGCCCACTAGGAGGAATGGAGGCTGAAAGAAGGCATGGGACATATGGAAGCATTTGCGCTCTACCACTAGCTATTGGTTATGGGACAACTCCCCTAAATTTGCAGCATTCCCTCTCCAGGTGGAGAGAGGTGAGCAGGCAGCTCACTAATGACCAATTAATTACTAAAAGGCCTAGGCAACCTATTAAAGGCAATTCGAATTGAGCAGGCAGCTCTTACAATGTTTTCTGCAGAAACATTTCCTCATGTGCATCAGGTGATGACTGAGAGATTCAAATAGGGAGGCTGTGGAGAGTTCATTTATAAGTCTACAAATTATTCTGAGAAGGACAAAAACCAGAGGTGTTGGTGCAGGTCCCTTTAACTGCTAATCCTTTAAGGCTGGATAAATTTCTTGCTGCTGCAAGTGGAGGACCTAAGCTTCTGAAGTTTCTTCCTCCTGGTGGATCAGTGAACAGGCTCGGGGGTCCTAAGGCAGACATCTTGGTTGTTTTAGGAGCAGGTTGGGTGGAACAGGCTTCTTGGGTGATTTGTTCCTCCCACAATTATCAGGTTCTACAGTTTTCATGGATCTTTTGTTAGTATTATGATTTCCTGCAGTAACTGGTTTAGAAATCTTTACAAATATTCAGTAGGAGTAACTACTTTATTTATGATTTAATTTATATGCTTAATTGATAAAATGACTCCTCTGCATTTTTCCCCATGTGTGAGTCTGCATCGTACTCCAGTACAGAGAGGTGGCATTAAACCTGTTAAGTTTAGTAAGAAAAAACTAAGAGGATTATTTGGTTTCCTACAGTAAAGTTTCTTTTACTCTTCTCTTTCATTCACAAATAAGGACACAGGAAAAAAAAAAGACACATGCACAGATCTATATTCCCAAGAATTTCATATTCTAGATAATTTAGCAGCCGCAAAATGAATCTCTGCATAGTACTCTAGAATAGAGAAACAATTTAAGATCGAATAAAATGATAGGCTGCATGCTTGCTCGGATGATTAAATTATACTGGTTATATCCTTTAAATGCTCCATTTAACTGTACACATTAAATTTCAAAATACAAACAACAATCTTGATAACATAACAATTACTTTCTCAAGTGACAGAAGTAAAAGACTGCACAGAACTATGGTTTTAGTATTTATCATATGTTCCTATTTCTGAAAATGATGCACATGCTTTCATTCTTTTCGAATAGTAAAATATTACAAATCCATTCTTAGAAAACCTATCAAATTTATAAATACTAATAGCTGCAAGAATTTGATATTTCTTATACAAAGTTTTTGCCCCAAGCTTGTAGCTTTATCTAGATCGATTTCATATATCTTTGTGCCTTATGTAATCGTTTCAACCCATCACTGTTACTTGGCTCTCTAAACCCTGAAGTATCTTGTAAAACCTGGCATTATCTCATTTAGCATTTCGTTTCAACCGATTTCTTATTTTTGCATACTAACAAGTTTTTTTTTAAGAAAAAGAAATGACTTACGATTCCTAGCCCTTTCTTTAAACGACGACATTTTTATTAACCTATTCATTGAAATCATAAGAGTAGAGCTTTTAAATTTGAAAACACAGGGTAGAAAAATTATGGCACTTAGCCTTCTGTTGTACATAGTTCCAAACCCTACCATTATCCCAACACAGTAAACCTTTCCTCACGCATACTATCTTGTTATACGAGTTTCGCAACCCTTCCAAAAACCACGCATTTAGGGTTCATTCCTCCATTTTTCTCATCAACAAAAATTACATATTAAAACATAGTAAGGCTGCAGAATCATGCATTAGGATGAGCTAATAACCTAGGAGCGAGCGAAGCCTCAGCCCAGTAAGCTTCGTCAAACAAAAAAAAATATATCATCCACACAAACATTTCAAACGACTTTGACATCTCGTCACTGCGGTCCTAATCAACTTAATTAAAGGGAGGATTCATCCTCTTAACAGTCCTGCTCATTTACAACAAAAAAAAACGTGGCCCTTTCAACCCCCGTCAAACTACTAGCACTAGTAAAACCTAGCCAAAGGTACCTTAGAGGTATTAAAACAACGTAGAGGCTTACCCAAGAAATATCACTGTACCCTTTCCCGACCTTCGCCATAGAAATGACCCAATCCGGGTAGTACTTACCGGATTACATTTTCAGGAGGTTATCACAAGTTTGAATCAAAGAGACATTTTAAAATGTAAGAAAAAAAAGGATAGCTAAGCTCTTACAGCTGGTTGAAACATTACCCGAATTTTGTAGAAACTCCAGGTGATAGTCGCCTAACATGATTTTGCACTTGGAAAAACCCCTTCTTAAAAACTGCGTCGACTGGCTGGTGGCACGAACTTGCAGTTACAGGTTCCTTCCATTGGTTAGTGTTCGAATCCTTGGGGTGAACCCTCCATTATAATCTTCTCAAAAACCCTGCACTGTAACGGCCTGTCAGTCTCGCTCCTCGAAAGCTCACAGGAGAATGAAACCCAAAGGTCACTCCAAGCATCATTTCGGGCATCGACGAGCTAGGGTTTCATCCAACGACTAAGATTCATTGAGATCAAAGATGGAGCCTTGTCTATCATCAGCGTTGGGAGACATGTACCACTGCATTTAATTCCCCATTAATTATTGCCTCCACGACGATGCCAAATCAACAGCCACGAAGGCAGAGCTAGTTACATCTAGGATTGGTAGTACAATTTCATAAACTCTTTCACATGCTCTAAGACAGGGTAGCATACACTCATACGACCACAAATTTCAACCGCGACAAGACTTCAATGCCAGGACCAGAACCGATGACATGCCTGAACTCTTCGTACTCAACATTCAATAGCACCGTAACACCTGCCATGCCAAAAATTTTCCACGTTAAGAATCATTCCATTGTATTGTTAAACCAAATGTATAATATCTGACTTTTGTTGTGTGGAGTCTACGATTAGATAAGTAGGGTTATATTTCTTTATGTTCATAATTTGCCACATAAATATATTCGTATGATACCCCATTAAAATCTCATACATCGAACCCATAGTTGGAAATCATAGTGGTCGCATCGTTTTAGTTATTGCATGGCATGGATCATAGCATCATAGAATTAATAATCTCAAAAGGGTAATCTTATATAGTTTTGTTACCATTCTAAAGTAAAATATTCACTATATTATAAAGATAGAACACATTGGACATCACCTCTATAGTTTGTTTGTTCGACAATTAGAAAAGCATAATATTGAAATTGTAATTACAATAGCCTTCAGCTCATTACGTCTTTAGCATTCTATTTGCCTCACCCATACCACTAGTATTGAGCCCCACCAGAGCCAAGACGGTACAAACCGAAGCTTGATGGAATTATATGCTTATAAAAATAAAGGATATTAACGTCGTCATATTGCGTTTAGCTTGTAACGTAAACTTGCCAAGGTATAAATATTTTTTTTGTTTTTCTGACATATATATCATTGAGTTTAGTCTTAGGATTTGCTCATCGCAACTTCTGAAGTAAGTATTTAGGCTCAAAAACATCACACCTAGATAGACAAAGACGCACACTTGAATCCTTGAAGCACTTAGAACCTTCATCAAACTTGGACGACTGACAGAAACATAGTTACCTTTACATTTGTCATGTTAACCTTACCTGTGAATCTGCGCAAGAAGGACAAGTACAAATGCTTTAGCATAATAGCTAAGTAAGCCTCAAGCACCTCATAGGACCCCTTCATCGTCAAAAAAGAAACAACTGTCAGTACCTTGTTAAGAAAGCTTGATCTTAAGATAACTTGAAGTACTGTTAAAATAAGCAGAACTAATTAAAGTACAACATTTCGTTGTCATCAAATTGTCATTAGTTAAGCAACTCAGCAATTAATTTGTTTTATGAAATAATGACCCCCTTTTTTTTGGTACTAAAAGTCGTCTTATCATCATTTATTATTTCCACGGTTATAATTATTAGCATTTAATGATGATTTATAAATTTTAAATTTCTATGAAAATATCGGGATGTTACATGTGGTATCAGAGCTCATGTTTGAACTCTAGGCCTAAAAAGGTCCAAGAAAACACGCAACAGAAATTTTATGACTGCAAAGTCCTTCACTAATTCAAGTTTAATTTATTTTGCTCTATACATAAAATTGTTTTTAATTTATAGGTATGGAAGGATCAGCTGAACGAGTGGAGGACAGATTTCCACCAAACAACCATAGTACGGAACAACTATTCTATGGCAATATGGACAACAATTCATCAGAATTATTACGTGCTTTTCAAGAATTGAAAGCAGAGATCAGATCAGTAAAGCAGGACAATGAAAGAATTATGAGAACACAAGAGGAGTTGAAGCAAGTACTGTTCAACCAATACCCAATAGATGGACAGGAAATTGAACATACTTCCGAGACTGAATACTTACCTTATGAGGGCAAGAGTAAGCAAGCAAAAACAGCTGATGAAAACAGCAACTCAACATCCTCAAGAACTTCCAAACATCCACGTAAAAAGAAGCATAACTATTCTAGTGACAACAGTGAGGGAGACTTCAAGCCAAAGAGAAAAAGAAGTAAACAGTATGAATAGATATCTGGTGAATTCAAGAAAATCAAACCCCCAACTTTCAATGGCGAAACGGAGAAAGGAGAGGCAGCTAAGGCATGGTTGTCCACCATGAAAAAGTATTTTCAGATCTATGATTATTCAAAATCCTTAAAAGCAAAAATGGCAATTTACAGTCTGACCAGGAAAGCAGATATTTGGTGGCAAGACCTTAAAAGGGTAAAAGGCATAAAGGACCGAGATGTGAGTTGGAGTACTTTTAAAAGATACTTCAAGAAGAAATTCTTATCTGAGCAGTATTATGAAGAAAAATCCAAAGAATTCTATGATCTAAAACTGGGAATGATGAACATGAAAGAACTGAACAACAAGTTTTTAAGTTTGCTAAGATATGTGTTGTACATGGTGGAAGAAAAACTAAAGGTCCAGAGATACCTAAGTTGTCTACCCTTCAACATCAAGGACATAATAGAGTACGATAACCCTAAGACATTGGAAGAAGCCATGAGGAAAGCAACCTTTTGCTTTGACCAGAACAGGAAAAGAGAAGGGGTTCCTAACTAGAGAAACCCAAAACCCAATAACTTTGAACAAAAAAATAAAATTTTCAGATATGGGGGATATTCTGGTTTCCAAAAGAAAATTTTCCAAAATCAAAATTTTCAAGGGAACAGTTCCAGAAATAGTCAGCAGCAGAAATTTACAGCTCACATAAATGTTCCCAATGTTGACAGGACCAATGAGCAGAAGCCACCTATAAAATGCTTTGACTTCCAAGGACCTCATTATGCCTCAGATTGTCCCCTTAAGAAGCAGACAGCTAACCATATTCACTCCATACAGTCTGAAGCTACTGTAGGAAATTTGGCAAGAGAAGTACCTAGAATTAATGCAGCTTTAGACAAATAGCAAGTAGAACACCAAGTATCAATGGTATAGGTTCAAGGTATGTTACAAAACCATCCAGTTTCTATTTTAATTGATCCAAGTGCTAGTCTAAGTTACATATCACCAGTTATTGTCGAAAATTTTAAGTTGAAAACAGAAAAATTCAATAAATCATGGTTGGTTAGACTAGCAACAGGAACGAAAAGAAAGGTTTCTGATTTTGTGGAAAGTTGTGTTTTAGCTATGAACCAACTAAAAACACAGATCAAGTTAAATGTTTTACCTTTAGGATCTTGTGAAATATTAATTGGAATGGACTGGCTGGAAGCCCATCATGTCATTCTGAATTGTTATGAGAAAAGTTTCATTTGTCTGGATGATGAAGGAAGGACAGCAGAAGTAAAAGGCATTCCTAGGAAAACATCTGTTAGACAGATTTCAGCCATGCAAGTAAAGAGGGCAGTCAAAAAAGGATGTCAGATGTTTGCAGTAAATGCGGTGCATGATGAGTTAAGTACTAAGGAGGACAAACTGAAAATAGAAGACATACATGTCTTAAATGATTTCCAAGATGATTTCCCAAAGAGATCCCAGAATTACCTCCCAAAAGAGATCTGGATTTTACCATTTAATTAATACCAGGTGCAATACCAAGTTCTAAAGCTCCATACTGAATGAATATACTAGAGTTGAATGAGTTAAAATCTCAGTTGAAGGAGCTGATCGATAAAAAATATATAAGACCTAGCATGTCTCCTTGGGGAGCACCGGTCATTTTTGTTAAGAAGAAAGATGGTACCCTAAGACTTTGCATAGATTATCGTCAACTGAATAAAATGACGATCAAGAATAGATATCTGCTACCCCGCATTGACGATCTATTTGACCAGCTACGCGGAGCAACGGTATTCTCGAAGATTGATTTACGGTCAAGATATCATCAGGTTCATGTGAAGGATGAAGACATTTTCAAAACAGCCTTTAGAACTCGTTATGGAAACTATGAGTTCATGGTCATGTCGTTTGGATTGACTAATGCCCCTGTTGTATTTATGTAATTGATGAACAAAATTCTACACAAAGACTTAGATAAGTTCGCAGTTGTGTTTATCGATGACATTTTAGTATATTCTAAGAACAAGGAGGAGCATGATGAAAATCTACATATCTTTCTACAAGTTCTGAGGGAGCACCAGTTATATGCTAAGTTCAGTAAGTGTGATTTTTACAAAGACAAAATTCAGTACTTAGGACACATAATCTCTGAGGAAGGGATTTCAGTTGACAATAAATATTTTGTAGTATGTACA
This sequence comes from Larix kaempferi, assembly GCA_027924585.1. NCBI lineage: Eukaryota > Viridiplantae > Streptophyta > Pinopsida > Pinales > Pinaceae > Larix > Larix kaempferi. The sequence goes on along the minus strand of BSBM01001435.1, from coordinate 2,464,552 downwards.
GATGCATGTAATGACGGACTTGGAGGAGTCCTAACACATGAGGCACATGTTGTAGCCTATGAATCGAGAAAGCTGAAAATATATGCGAAAAACTATTCTACCTACGATCTAGAATTGTTAGCAGTAATTCATGCCTTGAAAATGTGGCGTCACCACCTTATTGGCAGAAAATTTACCTTAATGACAGATAACATGGGGCTGAAATATTTATTAGATCGGCCCAATCTAAATGTTAGGCAAGTTAGATGGCTAACTTTTCCGAGTGAGTATGATTTTGAAATTTAGCACATTAAGGGGAAGGAGAATAAGGTTGCTGATGCGTTAAATCGTAATGCAAAGATACATTTTATTTCAGCCATCAGCACATACGCAACAGATTTGGAAAAACAGATTTTTGAAGGAATTAAAGAGGATGAAGAATATAGAAAATTACAGGAAAGGACAGCAGAAAACAATTCTGAAAATTCTATAACAGATTTCAGTTTGAAGGAAAATGGCCTACTACTGTACAAAAACAGACTGTATGTACCAAACATACCAGCAGTAAAAATTCTGATTTTGGATGAGATGCACAAAAGCCACTACTCTTGCCATCTAGGTTATCAGAAAACCATCACAATGCTACGGAAATAGTATTATTGGCCCATAATGAAGGATGAAGTAGCAGAATACATAGCTAAGTGTTTTGACTGTCAAAAAGTAAAGGTGGAACATCATCATCATGTTGGATTATTGTAGCCATTGCCTATACCCAGCTCGAAATGGGAAGTCATAAGTATAGATTTATGTTAGGATCCCATGTCTTTACTTTGTTAGTATGTTGTTGTTGGACGCATATGCTTTGTAAGTCGTCCCGTAGTATTTGTTGATCAATAGTTTGTGTTATTGTTGTTGGCGCATATGCTTTGTAAGTCGCCCGTAGTATTGTTGATCCATAGTTTGTAACGGCCCATGGTTTCGACCCATAGTATTGGCGCCTAGAATTAGTATATAAGTGTGTGTTGAGACCTATGAAGAGGCCGTGAAGTTATTTGTATTGAGCTTGCTCATAGGAGGTTGTCCCCTCGAAGTGGCCCGTGATCAATATAAAAGTGATTCTGAGTTCTGTCATTTCTGCTATTTCGCATATTTTCATTAAGTAATTGTTGCAGGTGCCTCACATCTGGTATCAGAGCACTTTCTTGAGCTCGCTGGGTGAAATTTCTGTCAAAATTTTTTTTCGCATCTGTTGCAGGTTCGGATTTGGGAATAATCCCTATCCGCTTAACTGTGGGAAGTACTTGGGCATAAGCCCTAAAACTCATTGTGAGGAGTACCACAGGAACCCCGAAGTAGCTGGCCCATTGAGAGGACCTACCAGTGAAAAGGGCAACGACCCCTACCTGATTGACTAGTTCCCACCCGTGAGGTAAACCAAGAGCTATCGTTTGTGGCAAATCGGTTATCAGTTTTACCTGAGCCGTGGAGTGAGGGGTACTGCCCCAATACGCAAGTCGTCAGATAGCATTGGTGGCCGAGTGAAAACCCTGAACTGTTAGGAAGTCGCACATACCTGGGGTCCATATCTACTTTCAGCTAAACTATTGTCGATCACTGCTGGGCCGTTTCAGATCCATTTTGCAAGTCATTCCAGATCCAGCCATTCGGCATTGTTCCAGATTCCTTCCGAGCCGTAGCCGCTCCAGTCTATAAAAATAAAAATAAAAAAATCCGAGCCGTAGCCGCTCCAGTCTAAAAAAAAAAAAAAAAAGGTATAAAATTCCATTTTTTCTCCATATCTCCCTTGTTTTACCTCTGTTTCCCTTGAAAATTTCAGGGAACCCCTGTCATTCCATTCTGCATATTTCATCCCTAAGGACCCTATCCTCAATTCCCCTTCCTACAGCCCGAAATCCCACATTTGTCTATTTTTAGGGTTTGCCATAACTTCCTCAGATTTCACCCAATCACCTTCAATTTTTACCACAGAGTTCCTTTCTGAATTCTGCTTCTTTGTTCCCCTTTGCCAAATTTTCCCATTCTTTCACCCTGCTTCTGAAATCCTCATTTTTGCTTCCCTGTCTATCCAACAGTGTCCAAAAAACTAGTCAAACCCCAATTACCCTTCTGATTTTTTCCCAAATCCAAATTTTCCTTTACTGAAGTAGTTTCTGTTTTTGTTTTCCTACCCAGTCAAAAAAAACAAAAAACAAAAAAAATCCTGGTTATGGTTGTCACCCGTGCACGAGCAAAAACCATGGAGGAAGCACTTGCAGCCATCCAAGCCAAACTCCAGGATCTGGATGAAAAGTTTCTTGGTCTCCATCTTGAACATTTATCTATGAACAACAAACGGCAGTCCGAGTCTTCAGTAGACAATGGGTTCTCTTCTTCCAGCAATTTCCATGGTCTGAAGCTTGATTTTCCTCGCTTCAATGGTACTGATCCAACTGGATGGATCTATCGTGCATAACAGTATTTCAGTCTGCATAATACTTTTGATGTCAACAAAGTTCTGTTGGCATCCTTTCATTTGGAACAGAAAGCTCTTCAATGGTACCGTTGGTACATCAAGGCTCATCCAGAGCCCAACTGGCCAGACTTTTGCCAGCTCCTTTTGCAACGATTTGGTCCTAGTGCTTTTGATGACTTCACAGGAGCCCTCACTAAACTTCGCCAAACTGGCACTGTGAGAGAGTATCAAACCGAATTTGAGAATCTAGCCAACCACACCGAAGGATTGTCTGGTGAATTTTACCGGAGTTGTTTTATCAGTGGTCTAAAGGATGCCATCCGCTCTGAGGTCAAAATGTTCTGTCCCAACACAATGATGAAAGCACTCGGGTTGGCTAAGTTGGAAGAAGACAAGATTGCAGCCCAACAACGCTCCAAGCCCACTTTTGTTCCCTTCCGAAATATGGGTTCTCAGCGACCACCTATACCGCAGGCTCCTCGACCGACTCCTATCAAGCGTTTGTCTGAAACAGAGATGCAAGCACGTAGAGAAAAGGGGCTTTGCTATAATTGTGATGAGAAATTCACTCGATGACATAGATGTGTTCAGCAAAAGCTCTATCTCCTGGATGTGGAGTCTCCGCCTGCCTCTGAAATGGGTGACGAAAATCCAGAAACACTGGATGCTCCGGTCGACATTCAGGAACCGCCTATTGACCCTCCGTCTCAGGATGACCAGCCAGAGATATCTCTCCATGCTTTAGCTAGAATCACCACCCCCCAAACAATGCAGGTCAGGGGTTACTTCAAGAAGCTTCCTCTTACAATCCTCATTGATTCTGGTAGCACTCATAATTTCATTGACCCTCGGATCGCCAAACAAGCTAATTGTTTTATCCATCCTTGCTCCAACTTTGAAGTCATGGTTGCCAATGGGGGCACCTTACCTTGCAAAGGGAAGTGTCGAAATCTGCGTATCTCTATGGGAGATTATACCTTGCGCTCTGACATGTTTGCCTTGCCCTTAGGCGGATGTGATGTGGTTTTGGGCGCTCAATGGCTACGCACACTCGGCCCTATCTTATGGGATTTTGCCGAACTTTGGATGCAGTTTTCCCTCAATGGACACAAACACACATTGATAGGATTACAACCAGGTTCTCTCAGCATCATTAGTTTACATCGCATGGAAAAACTCCTCAAGAAGAATTCACATGGTGTCATCGTTCAGATCCATTCCATCCAGATGCAACCATCAGCAGTCTCCACTACTCCTTTGGATCTACAACAAATTCTGGCTCGATATACAGGTGTCTTTGCTGAACCAGTGGGATTACCACCTTCCAATCCAGAAGACCATCGTATTCATCTCCTTCCTGGCAACTCTCCTCCCAACATTAGGCCCTATTGCTACCCATTCCACCAAAAAACGGAGATTGAAATGCTCGTTCGGGACTTATTGAAGCAAGGTATTATTCGCCCAAGCACTAGTTCCTTTTCTTCTCCAGTTATTCTTGTCCGCAAAAAAGATGGGTCATGGCGCCTCTGCATTGACTTCTGAGCACTTAATCACCTCACCATCAAGGATAAGCTTCCAATTCCTGTTGTTGATGAGCTTCTTGACGAGCTTCATGGGGCTCACTTTTTCTCCAAGTTGGATCTTCGTTCTGGGTATCATCTAATTCGGGTTCATGAGGATGATATTCCTAAAACAGCTTTCTGCACACATGATGGCCATTATGAGTTTTTGGTCATGCCCTTTGGCCTCACTAATGCTCCTTCCACATTCCAGGCCTTAATGAATAAAATATTTCGACCCTACTTGCGGAAATTCATTCTGGTATTCTTTGATGATATCCTCATCTATAGTAAAACATGGGATGAACATCTCAAGCATCTGGATCTTGTCATGCAACTTTTCTCTGACCATCATCTCCATGCCAAGCAGTCTAAATGTGTTTTTGGACAAAAGGAAGTTGAGTATCTCGGGCACATTATCTCAGCACAAGGGGTTCGCGTGGATCCTGCCAAAATCGATGCCATGAACAATTGGCCACATCCTCATTCACTCAAGAGCCTTCGTGGTTTTTTGTGGTTGACTGGCTACTACCGCAAGTTTGTCAAGGATTATGGGAAGATTGTAGCTCCATTAACTACTCTATTGAAAAAGGATGCTTTTACATGGACACCTGCTGCTCAGTGTGCATTTGACAAACTAAAACAAGCTATGTGTACTACACCTGTGCTAGCTATGCCCGATTTTTCCAAGCCCTTCACTATTGAGAGTGATGCTTGCGGCAATGGACTTGGTGCTGTTCTCCTTCAAGATGAACACCCCATTGCGTTCACCAGCAAATCCCTTTCAGGTAAGAATTTAGCTGCCTCTACCTATGAGAAGGAAATGATGGCTATTTTGCATGCAGTACACAAATGGCATCCATATCTATTAGGGAATCATTTCTACATCAAGACTGATCACCAGAGTCTGAAATATTTCTTGGACCAGCGTGTCTCCTCCCCGACACAACAGAAATTGGTTATCAAACTCATGGGTTATGACTATGAGATCACTTACAAGAAGGGTAAAGACAATATTGTGGCAGATGCTCTTTCTCGCACATTTGATGCCCAAGGTTCTGTTTCAGCTATTTCTATGCCTGTTCCAAATTGGTTGCAATCTGTTCAACAGGGTTATGTCAATGACTCTTCCTTATCTCAGCTCATCCAACGCTTGACCAACAACCCTTCTGCTGTACCACATTACTCTTGGGATGGTGCTTCTCTGCGATACAAGGGTCGTCTAGTGCTTCCCTAGAGCACAGATCTTCAACAGGCTGTCTTCTATGAACTCCATGCTTCTCCATCGGCCAGGCACTCTGGGTTCCTCAAAACATATGAACGAGCACGGCGTAACTTCTTTTGGCAGGGCATGAAAAGGACAATTCAACAGATGGTGGCCGAATGTGATACCTGCCAGTGCAATAAGGGTGAAACAACACTCGTTCCAGGATTGCTTGAACCCTTGTCCATACCTACACAGATTTGGACAGATATTTCTATGGATTTCATAGAAGGGCTCCCTAAATCGGGCGGGAAGACAGTGATTCTCATTGTGGTTGATCGCCTCTCCAAATATAGTCATTTTTGTGCTCTCAGCCATCCCTATACAGCCTCCGCAGTTGCTCAAATTTTTATGGACCAGATCTTTCGTCTTCATGGCATCCCTTCTTCCATTGTCTCGGATCGTGATGCAACTTTCACCAGTCATTTTTGGACAGAACTATTTCGCGACACTGGCACCAAATTGAAGATGAGTTCAAGGTATCACCCACAAACAGATGGTCAGACTAAAATTATCAATAAATGCTTGGAAACTTATCTTCGTTGCTTCACCTCGGAACAACAACATCAATGGGCAAAGTGGCTCCCTCTTGCTGAATGGTGGTACAATACCTCTTACCACACTGCCTCTAAAATGACCCCATATGAAGCAGTCTATGGTCAAGCACCTCCAACTCTTCTTCCATACACCCCCACCAGTTCACCAGTTTAGGAAGTTGACACGGTCCTTCGCAACCGCGATCAGATTCTTCGCATTTTGCGGGACAATCTTCACATGGCAAGAAATCGCATGAAGCAACAAGTGGATCAGCACCGTTCGGAGCGCACTTTTCAAGTCGGCGATATGGTTTTTCTTCGTCTCCAGCCGTACAAACAATCCTCCTTGAAACTCAAAGGGCGTCATAAGCTCGCTCCAAAGTTCTATGGGCCATATCGGATTCTTCAGAAGATTGGGTCCATTGCTTATAAATTGGAACTTCCTCCTTCTTCCCGCATTCATCCAGTCTTTCATGTCTCTTGTCTGAAGAAAGTTCTTGGCACCAACATCAGAGGCCAAACGATTTTACCCGAACTAGATAATGAAGGATCCATCCTTTTGGAGCCAGAGGCCATCCTCAATCGGTGCACGCATCAGCTTCACTCTCGCTCTATCACAGAGGTCTTAATTCAATGGCACGGCATGCAACCAGAGGATGCTACATGGGAACCACTCCTTCAGATTCAACAACAATTTCCACATCTAAAGCTTTGAGGACAAAGTTTTTTTTTAAGGGGGAGGGGATGTTAGGATCCCATGTCTTTACTTTGTTAGTATGTTGTTGTTGGACGCATATGCTTTGTAAGTCGTCCCATAGTATTTGTTGATCAATAGTTTGTGTTATTGTTGTTGGCGCATATGCTTTGTAAGTCGCCCGTAGTATTGTTGATCCATAGTTTGTAACGGCCCATGGTTTCGACCCATAGTATTGGCGCCTAGAATTAGTATATAAGTGTGTGTTGAGACCTATGAAGAGGCCGTGAAGTTATTTGTATTGAGCTTGCTCATAGGAGGTTGCCCCCTCGAAGTGGCCCGTGATCAATATAAAAGTGATTCTGAGTTCTGTCATTTCTGCTATTTCGCATATTTTCATTAAGTAATTGTTGCAGGTGCCTCACAATTTCATCACTAGGTTACCAAAGAATAAAAAACAGCACGACTCCATCATGGTGGTAGTAGACAAACTTAGCAAGGAAGCCCATTTTATCCCTGTCAAAACTACCCATAAAGCTCCTAACATTGCAGAAATTTTTATGAAGCATATTTTTCAACTGCATGGGATAACCAAGGTAATAGTTTCGGACCGAGATTCAAAGTTCACGGGAAATTTTTGGAGGTCCTTGTTCAAGGGGATAAATACCACCTTAAATTTCAGTACCGCATTTCATCCGCAAACAGATGGGCAGACTGAAAGGGTGAATCAGATATTGGAGGACATGTTTAGAATGTATGTTAAGGATCAGCTTGGTAAGTGGGAGGACTACTTGCATCTAGAAAAGTTTGCATATAACAATCACTACCATGCTTCAGCCAAGCTTAGCCCGTTTGAAATTATTTATGGTAGGAAATGTAACACACCTATTTCATGGAGTGATCCAGTTAGCAGAGTCATTTTAGGGCCTGAATTGTTGCAGGAGTTAGAACTAATTATGAAGCAGGTACAAGGAAATCTTAAAGCTGCCCAAGATAGACAGAAAAGTCAAGCAGATCTTAAAATAACTCATAAAGAGTTCCAGGTTGGTGAGCATGTTTGACTTAAGGTAAGGCCGAAAAAGAGTTCATTAAAGTTGGGAAGCTGTGCCAAACTGGCACCCAGGTATTGTGGCCCTTTCAAAATTTTGTCAAGGGTTGGACCTGTGGCATATCAATTGGCCTTACCCTCAAACCTCAAAATCCATAATGTTTTTCACATTTCATTTTTAAAGAAATATGTGCATGATCCTACTCATGTTGTAAATTGGAATAATGTTCAGGTGGAACAAGGCGGCGATTTTCTGATGGAACCAGACTGTGTCCTAGCGAGGAAAGAAACTCTACTCCAAAACCGCACCGTTGGACAAGTAAAAGTGCAATGGAATCACTTTAGCCCAGCAGAGGCAACCTGGGAGTTGCAGAGTAGTATGCGGGAAGCGTACCCAACTCTGTTCCAGGAACACTCAGTGAGTGAATAAAGCAACATAGAGGATGATGTTGAGGATTAAGGGGGGGTGTATGTCACCTACCCAAATTTTGAGGATATTTATTTTATGTTATTTCTTTTTGGAAAAATACTTTGTATTAAATTATAATTACAAGTTTTTTAATTAATGACCAATTTGGTCAAAGATGACTGTAATGACTCATTATTATTATTTAATGAATAAAAATAGGAGACAAACACCCAAGAAAGTTGTTACAAGAGTGTTCACTGGCCCACTAGGAGGAATGGAGGCTGAAAGAAGGCATGGGACAGATGGAAGCATTTGCACTCTACCACTAGCTGTTGGTTATGGGACAACTCCCCTAAATTTGTGGCATTCCCTCTCCAGGTGGACAGAGGTGAGCAGGCAACTCACTAATGACCAATTAATTACTAAAAGTCCTAGGCAACCTATTAAAGGCAATTCGAATTGAGCAGGCAGCTCTTACAATGTTTTCTGCAGAAACATTTCCTCATGTGCATCAGGTGATGACTAAGAGATTCGAATAGGGATGCTGTGGAGAGTGCATTTATAAGTCTGCAAATTATTCTGAGAAGGACAAAAACCAGAGGTGCCGGTGCAGGTCCCTTTGATTGCTAAGCCTTTAAGGTTGGATGAATTTCTTCCTGCTGCAAGTGGAGGACCTAAGCTTCTGAAGTTTCTTCCTCCTGGTGGATCAGTGAATAGGCTCGGGGTTCCTAAGGCAGACATCTTGGTTATTTTAGGAGCAGATTGGGTGGAACAGGCTTCTTGGGTGATTTGTTCCTCCCACAATTATCAGGTTCTACAGTTTTCATGGATCTTTTGTTAGTATTATTATTTTCTACAGTAACTGGTTTAGAAATCTTTACAAATATTAAGTAGGAGTAACTATTTTATTTCTGATTTAATTTATCTTCTTAACTGATAAAATGACTCCTCTGCATTTTTCCCCATGTGTGATTCTGCATCGTACTCCAGTACAGAGAGGTGGCACTAAACCTGTTAAGTTTAGTAAGAAAAAGCTAAGAGGATTATTTGGTTTCCTGCAGTAAAGTTTATTTTACTCTACTTTTTCATTCACAAATAAGGACACAGGAAAAAAAAAAGACACATGCACAGATCTATATTCCCAAGCATTTCATATTCTAGATAATTTAGCCGCCTTAAAATGAATCTCTACATAGTAGTCTAGAATAGAGAAAAAATTTAAGATCGGATAAAATGATAGGCTGCATGCTAGCTCGGATGATTAAATTATACTGGTTATATCCTGTAAATGCTGTATTTAATTGTACACATTAAATTTCTAAATACAAACAGCAATCTTGATAACATAACAATCACTTTCTCAAGTAGCTGAAGTAAAAGACTGCACAGAACTATGGTTTTAGTATTTATCATCTGTTCCTATTTCTGAAAACAATGGACATGCTTTCATTCTTTCCGAATAGTAAAATATTACAAATCCATTCTTAGAAAACCTATCAAATTCATATATACTAACAGCTACAAGAATTTGATATTTCTTATACAAATTTTTTGCCCCAAGCTTGTAGCTTTATCTAGATCGGTTTCATATATCTCTGTGCCTTACGTAATCGTTTCAACCCATTACTATTACTTGGTTCTCTAAACCCTGAAGTATCTTGTAAAACTTGGCATTATCTCATTCAGCATTTTGTTTCAACAGATTTATTATTTTTGCATACTAACAAGTTTTTTTTTAAGAAAAAGAAATGACTTACGATTCCTAGACCTTTCTTTAAATGACGGCATTCGTATTAACCTATTCATCGAAATCATAAGAGTAGATATTTTAAATTTGAAAACACAAGGTAGAAAAATTATGGCACTTACCCTTTTGTTGTACACAGTTCCAAACCCTACCATTATCCCAACACAGTAAACTTTTCCTCACGCATACTATCTTGTTATACGAGTTTCGCAACCCTTCCAAAAACCACGCATTTAGGGTTCATTCCTCCATTTTTCTCATCAACAAAAATTACATATTAAAACACAGTAAGGCTGTAGAATCATGCATCAGGACGAGCTGCTAACCTAGGGGCAAGCGAAGCCTCAACCTAGTAAGCTTCGTCAAACAAAAAAATATATATCGTCCACACAAACATTTCAAACGACTCTAACATCTCGTCACTGCGGGCTAATCAACTTAATTAAAGGGAGGATTCATCCTCTTAACTGTCCTGATCATTTACAACAAAACAAAAACGCGGCCCTTTCAACCCCCGTCAAACTACTAGCACCAATAAAACCTACCTAGAGGTACCTTAGAGGTATTAAAACAACGCCGAGGCTTACCCGGGAAATATCGTTGTACCCTTTCCCGACCTTCGCCATAGAAATGACCCAATCCGAGTAGTACCTGCCGGATTACATTTTCAGGAGGTTATCACAGGTATGAATCAAAGAGACATTTTAAAACGTAAGAAAAAAAAGGATAGCTAAGCTCTTACAACTAGTTGAAACATTACCCATATTTTGTAGAAACTCCAGGTGACAGTCGCCTGACATGATTTTGCACTTGGAAAAACCCCTTCTTAACAACTTCGTCGACTGGCTGGTGGCTCGACCTTGAAATTACAGGTTCCTTCCATCGATTAGTGTTCGAATCCTTGGGGTGAACCCTCCATTATAATCTTCTCAAAAACCCTACACTGTAACGGCCTGTCAGCCTCGCTCCTCGAAAGCTCGCAGGAGAATGAATCCCAAAGGTCACTCCAAGCATCATTTTGGGCATCGACGAGCTAGGGTTTCATCCAATGTCTAAGATTCATTTAGATCAACGATGGAGCCTTTTCTATCATTAGCGTTGGGAGACGTGTACCACTGCATTTAATTCCCCATTAATTATCGCCTCCACGACGATTCCAAATCAATAGCCACGAAGGCAGAGCTAGTTAGAGCTAGGATTGGTAGTACAATTTCATCAACTCTTTCACGTGATCTAAGACAGGGTAGCATACGACCACAAATTTCAACCGCGAGAAGACTTCAATGGCAAGACCATAACCGATGACATGCCTGAACTCTTCGTACCATTCAATAGTGCCGTAACACCTGCCATGCCAAAGTTTTTTCACATTAAGAATCATTCCATTGTATTGTTAAACCAAATGTATAATATCTGACTTTTGTTGTGTAGAGTTGTTGGAGGGCAATTCTACCCTATAGCAAGGAAACTAATGCTATCAACTTGGTTGGGGTGACAGGTAAGTGTATTGATGATACTACAGAGATATTTACGAAAAGAAATAAGTTGTGAATCTAGAGAACACACCTTTCAATCGAAGTTTGAGCCTAGCCTTGACTTGATCTTGTGCTCAACCTTTAAATCCACTTTCCTTTCAGTAAACCTACAATAACAATACCTTTCTCAAATCATTTTGGGCAATATATAAAGTTTGAAAGAAACAAAAACAATGTTTAACATTCAAAATTGACCAAAATAGATCCACATTAAGATGCCATTTCATAACACATTTTAATTGGAACAAGAAAGACACTTCAACCTTTATTTGTCAAAAGTAAAATAATGTACAAGTATACCTGATCATGTAACAGGCTCCTGCAACTTGATTCTGGGCTCTTGCTCTTCTCTGGCTTGGATGTCTTCAGCATTAACTCCTCCAATGCAAGCTTCTCTCTATGTCTCAAAGTTTCTCCACTAATCCATCTCACTATCTCTATCTTCTAACCCTTCTCTTTTAATCTTCTTTGTATTTATAAGATTGGAGAAGTAGTTCAGGTCGATGTATAGTTATGGAGGAAGTTGGGGAAGTTGGAAAAACTACCAGCAACTAATCCTCCTCAATAAATTAATTTATTTTTTAATCATCTTTTAAGATGTACGCGACTCTTGTTCAGTGGAGTAGCGTATAGGGCGCTACTTTAGTGCTTATCAACTAGCGCTCATTCGATTTTAAATGGTGAGCGCTACTATGCTGAGAAGGAGTAGCGTATACTCGGATATGGGCGCCACTATGATACACTGGAGTAGCATATGGGGCGCTACTCTCTTTGAGTAGAGTAGCGCTCATATCTCAAAATGATATTTTTTGGGGTTTTCCAGTAATGTCAGGAAATGGAGTGAGTCAAAGTATCATCTCAAGTCAACATGCTCCTCAATCCAAGTTGTCCTTTTTTGTGATCAACAGCTCAAGGTGATCACGGACGGAGAGGTGCAAGTTTGACCTATAACAGATGCCCCCTAATGTATGAGTTCATAGGGAAATGATGGCCGAAATACATTATAATCCAAAGCCAGAGGAGGAGCAAAGAACCGCAGAAAACAAGTCACAAGAACACCTGCAACAAAGATCAAGGTCAGCTAGCAATTACATTTTTGACATCATATAGATGTGCAGTGTGATACAACATGATCTCCGATACATAACAAGGAGATGTATATAAAGCATGGCCACTTGGAATACAAGCGTGGATCCATGTCGAACTGAGAGATCATATCCATAACAAAAAACTGGATATATGTCTCATGGAGAGCCGAATATAAGTGAGGCTCAGTCTTGCGCAACTTGGGTGATAACAAAATGAGGTAATGTCATCCAAAATCCCAAGGTCTTCATCCAAAACAACTCTAGATACAAACCCTAACCATGTGAATAGATGAGTTGACAGTCGAACATGGGGGGTATCGTTTGATTATCGGTCATTGATGTATACCGTTAACAAACGCGAGGACTTCCATCGATAATGATGATGGGGTCCAAGGTACCAAGTACGATTCGCCAAATGTGAATAGATGGACTTGGAGTCGAACATTTGGGAATCCTGTCGAAGAAGAGACATTGATGTATTCTCATCATTCAACAGTGCGGAAAATTTCCACTGGTGACTGCAATCTCCAAGGTACTAACCGAAACTCTAAACTTCAATCCCAGAATAATGAGTTGATGTCGATGGGAAGAAGTCCGTTGGAAGGGAGGCCTTAAGGCATCCTCCATCATCCAACTCGAGGAACACTCAACTGGTAAGAGCTGATATGGAATAATATGTAACAATACTGACACTAGGAAGGCCGACACATGAGGTCAAGGTAAACTGCAGAATGGCCGACACAAGGTATATCCTTGAACATTGAGCACAACACAAAATGACTTAGGCAGTTTCTGACATAATGGGGTAAAAAATAAGTCTGAAATGTAAGAGACATTAGCAGACCCTCCATATGGTTGGAAGAATAACCAACCAGGGGAGTAAATAACTCGGAGGAAAGGTTCACCCTGAGGTCAAAAACTAAACCCAACCGACAAGATAGACTCAAGTAGGTGCTGTGTTCAAGGATAGAACTTGAGTGAACTACCTTTGACAATGAAGATATGATATGTCTTTCCCGTACCTTATTCTTTTTAGATAAAAGAATACCCTTCTTGTTATTTTAATGAGTCCAAGAAAGAATGAAAACTCAATAGATCCAACCATGTAAAAAAGTTTAACGAGCCCATGGGAGGAAGACTCAGGACCTTCTTCATTATTTATAGAGTTCGAAGAAGAGATAGAAGATTACTCTATATTTACTGATCTCTGGATTTTAATATCGAGCCGAGATCTATTTTTGCTCGCCGATGTTTTCAATTTTAAGGAGTCTGAAAAAATTAAACAATAACTCCATATATCTGCTCGTGGATTTTAGTATCGAGCCCAAGCAGATTAATGCTCGCCGGTGTTTTCCTGTTTATAGAGTCTGAAAAACTTAAACAATCCTCTTTTCACCTATCCGTGGATTTTATATCGAGCCCGGATTGGTCTGTGCTCGGCGGTGTTTTCTTGTTTATAGAGTTGAAAAACTTAAACAATCCTCTACTTACCCTCTCGTGGATTTCACATCGAGCCTGAGTAGGTGAATGCTCGCTTGGTATTTTCATGTTTAGAGAGCCTGAAAACCCTAAAGAAAGGCTCCAAAAGGTCCTTTTTTGTGCAGTTAGTCTCCTCCCCCGAAAAAGTATAAAACAATGAAAGGAGAACTCTTCTAGCGCATACAGGAGTATACCTAGAGTATACCTTTTCCGTAGTTAATCCACTTAGACCCGGAAAAGGGGAATTCTATACCTGAGTGGATGAGCCTTCAATTATTTTAACGAGCTCGAAAAGGACAAGCTTGCTCGGCAATCTTGTTTAGGTTTAAATAGTCCAAACAAGAGCTTAAAATGACTTAAAGGTTAGCTTCTAGGATCATAGCTTCATACTCTGCCAAAACTAGGTCTTCAACAAAATATTAGTCGATGCGACAAAAATCTCGAATGATATATGAATTTGAAATATTTAGCTAATTGACAAGGTCTATCATCAAGAATTTTGAAACTTAGGAGACGAATCTAACAAAAATTAAATGAAAATTGAGCTTGGATTAGTATTGTACCATATTGTGTGTTTCAATTGATTAATTAGGGATTTTTTGAAAGTTTTGAAACTATAGAAAATTAACAATTTTGGGTAAAAATCAAAATCCAATTCATATATATAATTTCATTTTTGAAAAATCAATTTTCAATTTTGTTTTGTAGGGCAAAGATTGGGGCAACCTTTTGCAAATTTCGAATCTCCGTGGCGATCAAACTGAGCATCCAAACATCAATCTTCCTCCACCAAGTAAGTTAAAATCCACCTAACTTGCAATTTCATGGTTTATTTTTCATTTTTTTAGAAAAAAATGGCTTGCAACGTGATGCTCACAAGTGTTGCTGCGCGGGCGCTACTATGTAACCACAGCAGTAGCGTATAAACATGATGGGCGCTTCTGTGCTGAAGCAGAGTAGCGCCCATACGTGACTGTGTAGTATACACAATAGCATACACTCTTGAAAATCTACCTACAAGCACCGAGACTCAAAAAAATTTGGTTTTTTGTGCAGGATGGTCCTTCAATGGAGGGAGAGGGAGCATGAGGACATGGATAGGTTGGCCATGCAAGATCCGGCCACCCTCCACGCTCTCCGAAGATGCGATTTGTTGAAGTTTTACCGAACCGTAAACATGAGGGCTTTAAACAAACTGTTTCGAAGACTTATTCAGTATTGGGATGTGGATACCAATACTTTTGTCATCCATGGGAAAACATTGGAGCTTACAGTTGATGACATATATTTTATCACTGGTCTCTCAAGGAGAGGAGATGTAATCAATCTGAAAGGGTCTTCTCGTGTGGGTGTAAGATCTGTGCAAGAGTATGTAAATACATATTGTGTTGCTGGAGCTAAGAAATCGGGAAGCCAAGTCTTGATTTCAACTATTGACGGTCTCCCTTTCAAAGTGATAGTGAGCATGATCAACCAAGTAGCAGGTAGTGCTTCAAAACACTTAGCTTCCAGGAACTCTATGCATATTGGTGTACAATGCTTACACGGTCATGTCTATGATTGGTGTACTAGTTTATTGGCAAACATGAAATCTCAATTGACAGGTTGCAAATCCGGCACAATGAAGAATTTTGGGTACGGTAGCATTTTGTGTACTTTCTTCTTTGAGAGGATGCCTGCTATCAATTTGGGGATGCCTCTACCTCAGGTTAACCCCCGTGAGCCCAGACTAGGCCGTTGGGGTGACATATTCCTCCGCCAGGGTGGTGGGGAAAGTCACTACTATTATCATACTGATGATTTCTGGGGGTGGTGGGAGAGGCAAGTACCCGCTTTCGAGCAATTTCCATATGCTGGATTGGATTTCCGTCATGATCCAGAACTGGTGCTTCCTCCAGGTGGATCCTGGGGAGATATTGGTATGTTTAAATTTTGAGGTTTATTTAATTTTTTCAAACTTTTTCAAGTATTTGATTTTTTATGAAATGAGTTTTGAAGTTCTAATCAAGTGTCATATGCAGATCTGGGGCCTGTTCGTCCTGAGGGACATCCTACCATTTTTGTGAGGCCAGCTGATATTACTGCAGCAAATGCTATGTTGGGGACCCTGGAGAGAAAAATAAGTCGGTTGACTCACGAAGTTCCTGCATGCTGTATGGATCAGATAACTGTTGATATGCAGGAAGATGTTGTTGGGGTGCCCCCAGCATGGCTTAGGGTGCTGCGGAGGATCGCTAGGCTAGTCATATGCTATCACAATGCGGTAGATGATGATGAGGTCCCTCCTTCTCCATAGGAGAGGAATACATTCTATGTATATATTTTTGAGGCTACTATGCCCAGTTTTTGTACTTATATGACTTGACTTGATAGACTTGTAACCAAAACTCATATTTTTTGATACAGTATAGGCTATATACAGTATCGGTTATTTATATGTGTGTGCGTTTTAATTTTATGTGTGCAATGTTTGTTTATGACAATGTATGATGCAAATGCCAATCTAACACATAGTTTGCTAATGAATCAGCTAAAGTGTTTAAACTTCTTGGAATGTGTTCATATCTGATAGAATGAAATTGTCTTTCCAAAAGTCTAACTCGTAGAAACTGACGTAGCAATCCCGGATCTCTAATCTGATAGACACCTGTTAACTAAAATACAATTAATTGTGAGTCAAGCCTTACCTCCAAATGTGAAATGCCATGACTGAGAGCATCTCGGAGAAGTTCTATAACTGCACTGTATTCAGCCACATTATTCATGGTAGGTCCCAAACAAACCCCCCCCGAAGAGACTAGTTGGTCAGCGGGTGAATAAATGACCCAAGCTGCTGTAGCCAACTGACAGGCGTGGCAACTGGCACCATCAGCAAATCCTAAGAAATGTTCGGTTGACATCTGGTACACGAAACGAAACACACATAAGATTAACTAATGAGCATAACAAAACTAGCTTTACAAAAAATATACAGCTATGTTACAAGAAAAAGTACTTCAGCCTAAGCGTAATACTTTTTCAGGTAGAGCCCATTTCTAGCCTCGGCCAACTTATTACCTTCGTAATCTATCAGTTCATAGGCACCCTTCTTCAATACTTTGGAAATTATAAAAGGTCCGAGCCACCTGGATTTGAATTTTCCAGGTCCTAAGGGTTCTTTGTCTTGATCCCAAAGTAGGACCAAGTCTCCTTCAATGAAAACCCTAGGTTTGACGGATTTGTCGTACTGTCCTTTGACTCATTTTTTGTGGACCTTGTTTGTTGTGAGCACGTCGCGGCGCTGCTCATCCAAATGTTCTAAGTGTAACAAACGCTCTTCTAGTATTGAAGTATCTGGTAGTAACTGAACTGCTAGTTTTAGCGAAGGAATCTCGCATTCAATTGGTACGACTGCTTCTACCCCATGCACAAGTTGGAAGGGAGAGAAACCGGTAGTAGTCTTAACGTTGGCTCGGTAAGCCCAAAGAGCCGGGTACAACATGATGTGCCAGTTAATTCGACTGGCATTAACAGTTATTTGTAGTATAACCTTTAAAGTTTTGTTCACTGCTTCAACTTGTCCATTCGCCTGTGGATAATATGAAGACGAATGTTCTTGTCGAAAACCAAGCATTGTATGCAACTCAGTCATCATGCTATTTTAGAAATGACTGCCATGATCAGTCACTATCTCTTTAGGTATGCCAAACCGTGCTATGATCTGATTAAACATGAAATAAGCGGCAGTTTCTCCATCTGCCTTAACAGTAGGCATTACCTCTGCCCACTTAGTAAAGTAGTCAACGGCAACGATGATGTAATGATGTCCTCCAGCCGAAACTGGATTGCATGTCATGTAATCAACCCCCCATTTTGTGAAGGGACCTGCTGTAATTACAGGATGAAGAGGAGTTGGGTGTGCCCTCATTTTCTTAGTGAAAAACTGACACGGTCGACAGTGTTTCACCGCTTCCACACAATCTTTAAAGATCGTGGGCCAAAAATATCCAGCACGCAGTATCTTCTGAGCTGTTGCCAACTCAGAAAGATGTCCCCCACAAGCTCCGCTGTGGGCATCATTTAACACTGCTTCGGCTTCTTCCCGAGTTAAGCAGCTTCGTAAAATGGAATCTACCCCACGTCGATAAAAAGTATCTGAGATGATAAGGTAGTTCTTCGCATGGCTTTTGAGCTTGCGTCGCTCTTCTCGAGAAAAAGTGGTAGGACACTTCAAAGTCTGGAGATATACTAAGATATCTCCGTACCATGGGTCAGAGGAGGCGATGAGGAAGATATGTTCGTTAGGGAGTGATGTTTCTTCCTCAAAGTGTTCTAGGTCACTTGGAAATTCTGAGATTAACTCAGCGAACACTAATGACTTCTTCGACTTGGCTGATTGGAAGACCAAATCGAATTCCTGTAGTATTACAATCCATTTATTATATTTCCCACCGATGATTCATCGGGTGAGAACATACTGGAAAGGATTGATTTCTGCTATCACAGTAGTAGTTCATAAAAGTATATAGTGATGAAGCCTCTGTACCGCATAGACCACGGCAAGTGCTAACTTCTCAACGTGCGAATATTTAACCTCAGGGGCTATCAATGCGCGAGAAAGATAGTAGACAACATGCTCTTGGAGCATATCGTCTTCCTGAACCAATACTATACCAATTGTAGTAAGAGACGCTGCCAGGTATAAAAGAAAATCTTTTGAGTAATCTGGCGGGCTCAACAAGGGTGCTGAAAGGAGTGCCTTTTTTAAAGCCTCAAAGGATGCTTGAGCAGCTTCGTCCCACACAAAGTAGGAGTCTTGTTTGAGTAGCCTCATAAAACCTTTGGTAATTTTAGCGTAGTTTATGATAAATCGCCGTAAGAAATTAGACATGCCTTGCAAACTTTGAAGTTGTCGCAAGGTGCGAGGAGGAGGCAGATTTACAATCGCCTCTACTTTAAGCGGGTCGACCATTATGCCACGATTGGAGACAATGAAGCCCAGTAAACGTCCCGATTCGACACAAAACACACACTTATTCGGATTCAAATGAATCTTATATTTTCTGCATCTTTCAAACACTTGTCTAAGGTGGGCCGGATGGTCTCGTCTCTTTCGAGATCGCCCCGGGAGGTCATCCAAGTAAGGTTCCACAATGTGTTTGATATCATGAAAAGCAAAATTCATCGCTCGCTGGAAAGTAGCTCCAGCATTCTTCAAGCCAAATGGCATTTTCCGATAAGCAAAGGTCCCCCACGGGCAAATAAAAGTTGTTTTATGTTGGTCTTCGGGTTTGATTTCTATGTGATTATATCCCGAAAAACCATCCATGAAAGAGAACATCTCATGTCCCGCACAAGCATCTATAATTTGATCGATAAATGGTGTGGGATAGTTGTCTTTCGGACAAGCTTTGTTCAAATCCCGGAAGTCAGTACAGACTCTAATAGTGCCTTGCTTCTTATCAACCGGAACGGGGTTTGAAACCCATTCCGTCATATCAATCGGATAAATGAAACCGGCTTTGAGCAACTTTTCAACCTCCGCCTTGATGGCGGCCGCTTTTCTAGGGTTCACGGGACGGAGCTTTTGTCTCACACATTTCGCGTTAGGGTATGTTGTGATGACATGCTCCATGATGGCTGGGTCAATACCTGGAATCTCCTCATATGACCAGGCAAAAATGTCACGGAATTCTTTAAAAAATTTTGTATATAGAGCTATCTCTTCTGGAGAACAGTCTGCACCAATAAAAATGTTTTCCACGACCCCAGGTTTGGTGGAAATGTTGATTGGAATTGTTCTCGATATATTGGCCATATTTCCTTCAGCATAAACAGCGCTCGAAGTAGAAGGAAAAGATGACAAATCAACCAATCCACCAGGTCTCATAGGGATTTCTCCTCTCTCAATTCTATCTAGATCAGGAAGCATGTAGGACCTATGATGCATATGTTCCCAAGGTTGGTCTAGGCCCATCATAACTTCTAAGATGGCTTCATCAGATGGCAAAACCGTATCTAAACAATCGAACGAGTGAGTGGAATTCAGTGACCATGCCGGAGCATAGTCCATATCTGACTCAACAGAGACTGGTGGAGTCATGATGTGTTCCATTGTAGTGTGTTGTGTTTCCATATAGGCCACTTCTGCAACGGAGGGAGGCACAAAAGGTTCTGACGTAGTAGGAAGGATCCAAGGATCAATTCTTAAACCAACTGTAAATGTTTCAGTAGCAGTACCTACATCAAATCGCATAAAAAGAATAGGGGAGGGGAGGTTGAAAGTGCCTATTAACAACCCATACAGCCCTGCTCCTAAACTCTCCTTAACCGGGGTGGTTTGATCAACTAAAGGAACTGTGGTTTCCGAAGAAGTCTAGTTGTTTCTCTGAGTGAAAGAAAGTTGATCAACTGTAACGATCTTACCTTCAAATGGGAACATGACCACTCGAAAAACTGCCGATGCAATAGCTCGCATGGCATATGTCCAACTCCTGCCCAATAACATATTGTAATCGAGAGGAGCGTCCAGAACTTCTACTTCAACAGCAACTGTCTTACCGGCTAAAGTGACATCAAATGATGGAAAAACTCCATGTGGACGGAAAGTTCTGCCATCAAATGCAGTAAGCAGTGTGTTAGAAGGGGCTAACTCAGGAGAACCTAGAGCTTTCCAACAGGAAATTGACATTACGCAAGTCGACACGCCCTCATCTACTACAGCTCGTCTGATGGTCATTGGACCATGAACGACTTCAATCTGAAGGGCAACGTGATAGGGAAACCGGTATTTGACATCAGTCATATCAAATCGCGCAGACATATTAGAGGATTCCATACTCCCAATAGCTGCCAGAAGTGCATTCCGTTGTAAAGGACAACTTTGCAAGACTTCTAGAGTAGACATGGCACAAGGGGTTTGGGCTAAATCTTCAACCACATTGTAGTTAGAAGCAGCCCGTGTGTTGGGATTGTGCGATGCCCTCTTCACGACACCTTTCGGAATCTTGGGCATTGGGTCCACAGGTATGTGAAGTGGAGTGGAGGATTTTGGAATCTCCTTATCCTTTTTCTGTGCGTCCGAGGTATAGTTCCTGGATCTCGTTTGCAAGAGTGCATCCCAATTAACCATGTTTATAAATGTTTGATCAACCGTAGCATGTGAAGTGCCCCCAGTATTGGAGGTGCCAGAAGTTGATCCCTTCCCTTTAGGGAATGAATCTTTCAGGACGGCAGGCTTCTTTTCTCTTAAGAGCTTCTAGGCTTCTTCAAGTAGAGGGCATTGGTGAGTAAGGTGGTTCTGCTTGCAAATTTTACAAGGGAACTTAACCTTCTTTTCCTCTTTGTTACCCTCTTCGGCATTGTCTTTTTTGGGATTTTGTTGGTTCCCCTCTCCTTTCTTGCCCTTCTTTTTGTTGTTGGGCTGCTGAGGGCCCTTTTGATTGTTCTGGACCTGGTTGACAAGCTCAAAAGTAGAAGGAGAGGTTGTGACGGAAGAAATATCTGCAGTCAATTTTTTGACAGCTAAGGCATGGACCTATTTGGTCAGTGCTTCGAAGGCTACAGAGTCAACTGAACCCACTATGCCGTCAGCATGTGGTCCAGGTTTCGGTCTACTCGGATTGGTGTTCGATCGCAGTGCATCGGGTATGATCTCATATAGTAACCCAGATTGTGCATACACGAGGTCTAACTGCTAAGTCCGTAAGATGGCTTCTTCCTCATTGGATACTCCAGATGTAGCTACTTCCTTAGAAATATAAGGAAGGAGTGATTTCAAGTACCACTCAAGAAGGAACTCCGGAGGTATGTTGGCCTTAATGAGCCTCTTCCGTCTTCGCCACTCCTGAATGTGGTCAGATAAGTGAGTGGCTTTATTTTGTCTAAAAGTAGACAAAAGTTCTGTTCCGGCATCATACCGAACAGGAAGCTGGAAGTGATTCAAAAAAACTGTGGCGAGATCTCCAAAACTAGAGAATGTTGCTACAGGTAACTCAATGTACCATTTGGCTGCAGCACCGGTTAAAGTCCTTTGAAACAATCTCAATCTGATGGAATCTTCGTTTAACAAATTTGAGGAGCACCATAAGTGGAAGGTAGTGACATGGTCACCAGGGTCTTCACCTGCTTTACCTTCGAACTTTGGAATGTCCGAAGGTAATTTGGTGGGAACTGATGGCCATGTAGCATTATGACACATAGGATCGTTTGTCAGTTTAGAAAGATTTGGCAAATTTAAAGTTGCCAGAAATGGTAGACGAGGTCGGTAAGATGGTACTTGATAAGGGGGACCACCCATCGTTTGACCCATGAACTGTTGGTAGGGGTTGCTCCCAGCCGTCTGCTGGTAGGGGTTGCCCCCAACCATCTGTTGATAAGGGTTGCTTCCGGCCATATGCTGATAGGAGTTTCCACCTACCATCTGTTGATAGGGGTTTCCCCCAGTTACTTGTTGGTAGGGGTTGCCCCCAGCTATTTGTTGGTAGGGGTTGCCCCCCGCCATCTGTTGTTGTACGAAAGAGTTATTAAAATTTCCCCACCCATACGAAAGTGGATTGGTGCTCTGTGGGTTTGTCCACTGTGGCTGGGTATTAGCCCCGCCATATTGCTGGTTAAAGATATTACCCCCTCCCCCTGAAAATAAGGAAAAAGGGACATTACCTACAGGCATACTACATTGATTCATGTTAGGGCCTACAAAGGTATTGAAACCAGTAGAAGCTGATGTGGACGGTGCAGTCATGGTGCCCATGACTGGTATGTTTGCAGAAGCACTTGGTCCTACCACAGGTGTGGAAATCCAAGTACTAGGTATCTGATATAACGGTTGAGAAGCAGGAGGTGTTGCACAGTTGGCTGTACTGCTGGGTCCAACAGTAGGTATAGGAATGGATGCCATCGTTGTCGAACTAGGCATACCTAATGTACCAGTGTTGAAACTGAAAGATGGAGTAGACACAGATGTGGTTTGTGCCTGACTTGGTGTAGCAGTAAAAGAAGGATTTACTGTGTTGGTGTTCATACCTAAAGTGGGAGTTTGGGGAACTCCCTGTTCACCTCCTAAGTTAGACATCAGATGTCCAGGTAAGGAATTATCTGCACTGAAATGGGGCTGCTGGAAACCAACAGGTGACAGAAGCGGAATTCTAGTATTGGTTAAAGGAGGATTGAAAGGAGTGCTATACTCCGCAGAAGTAAGATCTTCCACCTCAACTGTACTAAAGTGTTGCTGATCTGTGGTACCTGGTAGTGGTTCCTCAGGAACCTCAATTTCAAGGTTTTCTGTTACAAGAATTTCTTCAGGAAATTCAGTTTCAGGAGTAGTTTCTGAAGAAATACCGGGGTTTACCCGCTGTCGTCTAGTTGGTTGTAAAGGCTCTATTCTAAGGGGTGGAAGGTTTTGGAACCTCCTCTATCTACGAAGATCTTGATTCTCCGTGATTATAAATATAAAATAACAGACTAGAACCTAGTGGCCACTACAACTAGGGGGAAAACAGCATGCCAACTAAAAAAAGTCCTAAGTATACAAACCAGGCAAACAAAGATGCCTTCCGGAGAAGAGTCTGGGATGATGAGGGCCCAGAACAGATCAACGAAGGAAGAAAGACAGTTACCCGGGGTCCACAATACAATGACTAAGGGTGCAAGTGTTGGAATCACCCAACCGCCCTCCCAAAGACCTGCAAGGGATTTCCTCCCACGTCTGTCTTAGGTACAGCAGATATACCCTCTGCTGTCACCTGTGTATGAACCTAGAGCCAGATACTAAGGATACCACAACACCAAAAACTCCTGGGGGAACAGTCACCAGTCGAATCAGAAAGCGTGGGCAGGGTAGCTAAGCCCGAAACTCGAAAGAGTCCCCAATACGCAATCCGATCCTGGCGTATGCTCGAACAGAAAGTAGGAGGGGTATTCCCAACAATCTGATCTTGCAATGACCTACTGCATAGATCCCAGGCAAGTTTTGAGTGAGGTGGGTTTACCTGTGGTAGTCTTACTACGATTTTTGCGCAATGTGTGATCTTGAGTGGTTTAAGGTGATTTAAACTCAAGATCCTAACCAAAACTAGTTGGTGTAGTGTATCCCTAAAAAGAAAAAATGTTTCTAGTTCATTTTATTAGCAATTTTTAGGGTTGTTATTACTCAAAAAGGGTAGTGCTTTTGTGTGGCGTGGTTATAACAAGAAAACAAAAGTGCAATAAAAACTTTCTACAACAAAGCTCTTTTCATTTTTTCATTTACTTCTTTCCAAAACTGAAAATTTGAGTAAACCTACTTAAAAAAAATTTGTTTTCTTTTTTGAAATTGTACAAAATATCCTAAGTTATCTTGTAACAACAAAAACAAGTTTTATTTAGACTTAAAATACCAATTTTTTTTTTTTTGCTTTTTCTATAAACGAAAAAGAACTATATAAAAATGGAAAGCAAAATAAAACTTTATGTGCAATGTGTGTAAGTATGGCTAAAAAGTTCTTAGGCTTATAGCTGTCGAAACCCTAGCTCGAAAAAGACTTGATCTACAGGTTTTTTGCAAAGAAAAAGCCTCTAAACTTGAGAACAAAGTGGGAGAAAACAAAGGAGAAAGACACAAAAGGACTGACCTAAAGTATCTAACCCTAGCAAGACCACTATGCCAAGCAAAAGTAGACAAGAAAGCTGCCCTACTAACACAAAGAAACTGAGAAATGACTCAGCCTACAGCTGTTTAAATGCACTTGCAACCAGCAAAAGACAATAAGTCCAGGAAGAATGGAACTCGACTAAAATAGAAGACACCCTAGAGGCTCTACAACGGACCAAACCCTAAAACAAAGGATAGGAGGAGTAGAGAGCAGACAAACGTCACCACAAATAGCAGATACAAGAGTATGTAGGTTTGTAAGCTAGCAACAGGTGGTCAGGGCCTAAAAAGTGGAAGTGCTCACCACAAAACACAACCTAGTCTTCCAAAAAGGTCAATAAACAGTCCAAATGTTCCAAGGGTCAACAAGCGGTTCAAAAGATGGAAAAAACCCAAAGAGAAGGTTCTATGACTTAACCAAAAGTTAAAAACCTCATGCAACAGTCAAAGAGATCCCACAGCAAAGTCAGCAAACCACCAAAAGGCTAAAAATCAAGCAAACCAAAAAATAGAATGCTTCAGAAAGTGTACCCTACTATGCAGTAGGGAAACTCGCGCCCCTTTAGAGATGGGCGCTACTGTATATATGGCACAGTAGCGTATGGGCGCTACTGTATATATGGCACAGTAGCGTATGGGCGCTCCTGTATATATAGCAGAGTAGCGCTCATATCTCAAAAGCTTAAAAAACTGACTTTGAAATAAACCAAAAGACTGATGAAAGCAGCAAGAAACAGGCAAGGGATACCTACAGGGTTTCTTAACACATCAAAGAAGTCAAAACAATCTGGGAAGACAAACAAGAACAAGGTTTCCTAGAGCCAAAACTCAACTTTCCCCAGCGGATTCGCCAGTCTGTTGGCGGGCAATTCTACCCTATAGCAAGGAAACTAATGCTATCAACTTGGTTGGGGTGACAGGTAAGTGTATTGATGATACTACAGAGATATTTACAAAAAGAAATAAGTTGTGAATCTAGAGAACACACCTTTCAATCGAAGTTTGATTCTAGCCTTGACTTGATCTTATGCTCAACCTTTAAATCCACTTTCCTTTCAGTAAACCTGCAATAACAATACCTTTCTCAAAGCATTTTGGGCAATATATAAAGTTTGAAAGAAACAAAAACAATGTTTAACATTCAAAATTGACCAAAATAGATCCACATTAAGATGCCATTTCATAACACATTTTAATTGGAACAAGAAAGACACTTCAACCTTTATTTGTCAAAAGTAAAATGATGTACAAGTATACCTGATCATGTAACAGGCTCCTGTAACTTGATTCTGGGCTCTTGCTCTTCTCTGGCTTGGATGTCTTCAACATTAACTCCTCAAATGCAAGCTTCTCTCTATGTCTCAAAGTTTCTCCACTAATCCATCTCACTATCTCTATCTTCTAACCCTTCTCTTTTAATCTTCTTTGTATTTATAAGATTGGAGAAGTAGTTCAGGTCGATGTATAGTTATGGAGGAAGTTGGGGAAGTTGGAAAAACTACCAGCAACTAATCCTCCTCGAGAAATTAATTTATTTTTTAATCATCTTTTAAGATGTACGTGACTCTTGTTCAGTGGAGTAGCGTATAGGGCGCTACTTTAGTGCTTATCAACTAGCGCTCATTCGATTTTAAATGGTGAGCGCTACTATGCTGAGAAGGAGTAGCGTATACTCGGATATGGGCGCTACTATGATACACTGGAGTAGCGTATGGGGCGCTACTCTCTTTGAGTAGAGTAGCGCTCATATCTCAAAATGATATTTTTTGGGGTTTTCTAGTAGTGTCAGGAAATGGAGTGAGTCAAAGTATCATCTCAGGTCAACATGCTCCTCAATCCAAGTTGTCCTTTTGTGTGATCAACAGCTCAAGGTGATCACGAACGGAGAGGTGCAAGTTTGACCTAAAACAAGAGTCGACGATTAGATAAGTAGGGTTATATTTCTTTATGTTCATAATTTGCCACATAAATATATTCATATGATACCCCATTAAAATCTCATACATCGAACCCATAGTTGGAAATCATAGTGGCCGCATCGTTTTAGTTATTGCATGGCATGGCTCATAGCATCATAGAATTAATAATCTCAAAAGGGTAATCTTATATAGTTTTGTTACCATTCTAAAGTAAAATCATCACTATATTATAAAGATAGAACACATTGGACATCACCTCTATAGTATGTTTGTTCGACAATAAGAAAAGCATAATATTGAAATTGTAATTACAATAGCCTTCAGCTCATTATGTCTTTAGCATTCTATTTGCCTCACCCATACCACTAGTCTTGAGCCCCACCAGAGCCAAGATGATACAAACCGAAGCTTGATGGAATGATATGCTTATAAAAAGAAAGGATATTAACGTCGTCATATTGCGTTTAGATTGTAACGTAAACTTGCCAAGGTATAAATATTTATTTATTTATTTTCTGACATATGTATCATTGAGTTTAGTCTTAGGATTCACTCATCGCAACTTCTGAAGTAAGTATTTAGACTCAAAAAAATTACACCTAAACAGACAAAGACGCACACCTGAATCCTTGAAGCACTTAGAACCTTCATCAAAGTTGGACGACTGACAGAAACATAGTTACCTTTACATTTGTCATGTTAACCTTACCTGTGAATCTACGCAAGAAGGACAAGTACAAATGCTTTAGCATAATAGCTAAGTAAGCCTCGGGCACCTCATAGGACCCCTTCATCATCAAAAAAGAAACAACTGTTAGTACCTTGTTAAGAAAGCTTGATCTTAAGATAACTCGAAGTACTGTTAAAATAAGCAGAACTAATTAAAATACAACATGTCGCTTTCATCAAATTGTCATTAGTTAAGCAACTCAGCAATTAATTTGTTTTATGAAATAATGACCCCTTTTTTTTTGGTACTAAAAGTCATTTATCATCATTTATTATTTCCACAGTTATAATTATTAACATTTAATGATGATTTAGAAATTTTAAATTTCTATGAAAATATCAGGATGTTTCAAGGAGTGTGGCTCAACATGGTTGTTTTGCTTTTGACCATATCTTCCCATGTACCACCTGGTGTGAGAGATCCTTCGGAGACTCGTTCTTTCTGCTCCTCCTCTAAGGAAGGATTCAGAATTCTTGCCATTTACGGATTCTCCTGAACTTCATGTGGAGGGTTTGTTGTTTCCGGGATTTCTCCTTCTTCCATGGTAAGGGTCTGAAATTGATTGCTTGTGGAGGCTTCGTTGCCTTCTTTATGATGCTCCTTGTTGTTTTTAGGGTGAGGTCCATTAGCTGGTGGGAGTTGATCGGTTTGCTTCCTTCCTTTTTTTACCTGTTGCCATCCTTCTTCTTGGGTTTTCTCTAAAAGTTCATGGGAAGTTTTAGAACATTTTTTGACAAAATGTTCGTATTCATGGCATTTTTTACACTTGAACGGGAGTTGTTCGTAGTCAATTTTTTGTAAATGTTCCCACCCATACATACTCAAACTCACCACTTCCGGTAGACCCTTTTCCAGATCTACCTCCACACAGATCCTGGCGCAAGAGAAAAGTGGCCCTTTTGGCTCGGCCTTATCAATGAATTTTTCGAAAGAATTTCTGATTGCTTGAAGAGATTCATCATTTCAGCAGTGAAGCGGAAGGTGTGGAAGACGAACCCATACCGAAACCACAGAGGGTACATCCTTTCCGGGATCAAAGGCTAAGCTCCATCTATTTAGATACAAACCGCGGGGGCCCATGAAGTATGGGCCACTCCTAAAGATTAGATCTTGGTCGTCCTTATTTTTGAAAAGAAAGGTAAAGAAACCCTTACCACAAAAACAGTGTTGAAGTCCTCCTGAGATCAGAGGCATCCAATTTTTGTTGATCCATGCATCCATCGTTTTCGGAGAGGGACAGATCCCACTGAATTTCCCAATCAGGACTTTCTCACTTAAGGTGAGGGCTTTCAATATTGAAGCAATGGACATGATCTGGATTCGTGGAGCAGCATCCCTTTTGATGAAGCCATCGCCAGAATCAGCTGCAGAAGAAGAGGGGGCCAATGTGGAGGCCAAAAAGGCTCTGAAGGCTTCATCTAGTAAGCGACATCGATCCCTCGGAGTTGGATCCGAAGGGGTCTCCATGAACAGGAGCAGCTATGCGAGGCCGTGAGGGCTCGTGGGAGGAAATCGGTCGAACCCTAGTCGTCACGGGTCCATGGAGCACCGGTTCAGATCGTTGTTCCCAAAAAAATTTAGCTTGATCTTGGTATCCTTGTTCTTATTCATAATGTTTTATATATATACTCTTTATATATATATATATATATATATATATATATTGAATTGAAAGAAAAGTTATCATCCTTATATCAAGATTTAGGTATTGCTTAGATATAATAGTTGTCTATATATTTGTAAAATAGAAGGAAATTGAAATTTGGAATTTTAGTTCTTGTGTTGAAGCTATTTAATGTTTTAAATATATATAAAGGATATATATATATAGTTGATGAATATAGAGAAGTTGTTAGTGAAGTTTTAGTGAATATTTTAATTTGGTTGTGAGGAAATTGTAAAAGACTGCTAGGTGTATTAAGCCAACCTCCTCCTGTTTAAATGGTTTGATAATATTTAATGTATGAACTTTAAGATAGTGAGCTCAATGTCGTAGAAGTATCACACTTATGAAATCTTGATAGTATCCTTGATACATAATTGCAAGTATTTGGCTAAGGTTGATATGTTGACTAAGTATAATTGTAAATGTTAAGGTATCTATTTTCTTATTGCAATGTGTACAAGGAGAATGTATTGTGATTGGTATAATAAGTAACAATTGGGCTAACATACTTGATACAAGTGAAACAAACAAGAAGAACATCACCTAATTAATCATTGTTGAGGTTAATTTACATAAACATGTGTTTTACGACAATACGAAGACCCTTAAGAATTTCTTTTTATGGTGTATTTTGAGGGACATTACAAGTGGTATCAGAGCCAAGTTACAACACTATGGCCTATGTACTCACAAATGTGCAACTACATTGTGTACTATGTACAATATTTAAATACAAGATGTTTTCAATAGTAATTTACCTTATCGATATTTGTCTATCTTATTGACATGCATGAGATAACAAGTATGAGTTGAACTAGTACATCAGTCAGTGTTGCTTTATATGCTATATTCAAGCAAGTAAAAAAGGACTGCATAGGAAGCACAATGCTTTAATAAAAGCCCTATGTTCTCTAGTTGAAGTCAGTTCCAAGTAAATGATAAAATTCTAATCTTAAGTAGAATAAACTTAGAAAATCCTAAGACCAAAAATTGATATGTTTACCTCTTGTATGCCCCAGAAGTCATGAGGTATGTATGCATAAAAGTAATAGTTATGTTTTGTATAAGAAATTTAGGGTTCCAAACTTGACATGACTAGTTAGATGCATAGTAGGTGCATTGGTCATTAGTAATTGAAGCAATGCTTGAGATGATTATCACGGCACATGTGTCACATCGTACATACCAAAGAAGCATGGAAATGGGATTCAAAGACTCGAATATGTGATAAAACATGTTGTCAAAAATGTCTAGTTAGGCAAAGTACAATATGCAAGTTATAAGAAAAGAGGGTATGAATTGTGCTTAATATGTTGACTGTGCAAAGATACATACAAACCTAGTCATACCTAGGCATGCCTAAAAAGAAGTAATGCATTTTATACGTTTGTACAAACCTAGTCGTACTACCCCTAGTTCTCCGTATAAGGACAAATACATGTATGTATCTATGTCTCACCATATATGTATTCGTCCAACGTATAAGGACGAATAAAAACCTAGTCATACCACACTTTCGTACTCTACGTCTATGATGCACCATGTAGAAAACAACCACAACTATCAAGAAAACTTCCACAAAACAATTTGTCCAGCATAAACGGAGGCTCATAGTTCTAAAATGCCTAGAGGAGCAGAGTCGGGAACCCGGAGAGGAAATGAAATCCCCATCCCACCTCAACACCATTAAACAAAGGACCTCATTAGAAATGAAGGATTTAAACCAAGTCGTCAAGATGGTCATGTCGAAACAGGTTGCAAGGTGTCCAACATTGATGGCAGGTACAATTGGCACTTGCGCAACCATCTCTTCATCCGCCACCGCATGTCATGTTTCCACCATCGTCCCATATTCATTAATTTCCATTGATATGTCATCTGTCACCCCATCCGGGGACATCCAATATGCTCTATCCAGAGCTTGGCGAGAAGAGCTAAGGTGAGTATTTGTGTCATGCGTTAATGGCCGAAATCTTCCATCCTCCACTGAATCAATTCCCTTGTTTACAAGAAATTTCACCACCTTGTTGGCGAAACGTTTCACATGTGAGGGAATTCTAGTGATAGTGGAATCATGCAGAAGGTGATCCACCGAGGCAAGTAAATAATCCAATCTCCAACTGGTAGAGAGTTTAGCAGTACTTTTTCCATTTTGAAGATGACGAAACATGTGTATCATAATTTTGGAGTCGCCTTCTACAACCAAGTAGGAGAAATATTGTTGATGGGAAATGCTTAAACCAATTAGTAAGGATCATAGTTCTGCTGCATTACTGGAGTCGACGTCCAATATTCCAATGTAGGTGCCCGGGATATTTCCTTCAGAATTTCAGAAAACACCTCCATAGCTAGCTTGCCCTGGGTTCCCTTTTGAAGCACCATCAAAGTTGAGCTTTATGAACTCAGCGTCTGGAGGTCATCAGGTTGATGCGCTGATGGGGACTAGAATGTAAAATTAGTCACAGCAGATCTAATGAACAAGTAAATCAATCACAACAGATGAACATAGAAAATATGGTGCAAAACTGTGCAAAACATGCAGTAGTGCTCAATTTCCCAATAAGGGTGAATGAATTACAATACAAACTGTCACAATGACTAAGCAATTCGAATTGCCTAAGTAGGTCATTAGAATCACTGTATAGAGTAGCTTGACTCCAACTAGGAGTCCTCATCATCAATCGGTGGTGGTCATCAATGCACAAGAACCAGTCATCCAGGTGTCAATCTGAGTCTAACTGAGTGTGTCATGTGTAACTGAAGTGTGTAGCACTGATTAAGGAAAGGAGGCTCAGTGGGGACGCATGGGAGGCTAACTGAAGTCAGAACAAGTCATCTAGTCAATCTGGAGGTCCAACGGAAGTGAAACAATCAGTCGGGAGTGAAACTAGCCTCAAATCAGGGAGAATCGGAGCTAACTGAGTGTAACTGAAGTGGAACTGCAGTGGTAGGTGAACAAGTGCGCCCTTCTCTGGCAGTAGGTGAGAAGTGGGTGCCTTTCAGCCTAGGAGGGCTAAAACTCTGTAGTAAGTGGCTCCCGGGTGCTAGAATGAGGTGGCTAAGGTGCTGGAGGCATCAAACTAGTGACTGGGATGCATGCAAGTGCATGCAGGTGCATGCAAACCCTAAATTTTGCATGCAAACCCTAATTGCATGCAAGATCCTGAAAAAGATGATGTGGATATCCAAACACCCCCCCTCAAGCTAGACTATGATGTGCAAAAAATAATGTGGGGCCCTGGTAACTAAGACCAAAGGTCACCCCAATACAATAATCCAAAAAATGCTGAAAATAAACTAAGTGAGGAAAGAGGGAAAACCCAGTGGGAAGAAATCCCCCCCTCAAGCTAAAGCATAATAATGAATCAATCTGTCTCCACCATGATGGAACTCACCCCCAACAGTGAACGGAGGTAAGAGAACTTCTTCTCAGTGAAGCTCTTGGTGAAGATGTCTGCAATTTGCTGATCAGTGGGGCAATATTGCAGAATGATGGTGCGGTCATGCACCAACTGTCGAATGTAATGCATATGAA
The DNA here is from genome assembly GCA_027924585.1 of Larix kaempferi. Classification (NCBI taxonomy): domain Eukaryota; kingdom Viridiplantae; phylum Streptophyta; class Pinopsida; order Pinales; family Pinaceae; genus Larix; species Larix kaempferi. Next base: position 2,432,282 of record BSBM01001435.1, on the reverse strand, counting down.
TCTCAATGTGTTTGGTCCTCTGCCGCTGAACTGGATCTGTGGAGATCTTGATAGCACTTTGATTGTCACAAAATAGGACAGTCAAAGTAGTGCCACCAAAACCAAACTCGGAAAGAATACCCTGCAACCAAACTGCCTGAATGCAGGCATTGACTGCCCCTCGATACTCTGCCTCTGTTGAAGAAAGTGCAATGGCTTCTTGATTTTTGCTGGACCAGCAAATAGCACCATGACCAATCATGAAAACATAACCGAAAGTGGACTTCCGATCAATGCTATCACCTGCCCAATCTGAATCAGTAAAACCAATGAAATCTAGCTCAGAAGCTGCAGCATAATGTATGCCAAACTGTCTCGTACCTTGCACATACTGCAAGATCCGCTTGGCTGCTCGCCAATGAAGCTCATGTGGATGCTGCATATATCTTGACACGGCACTCATGGCATATGAGATATCAGGTCGTGAGTGTGTCAAATAAAGTAGTGAACCAATCAACTGTCGATACATACTGCAATCTGCAAGCGGTGTAGAATCTCCCTCCTCAAGACTGATTCCTGAGAGGAATGGGAATGGGGCTGCCTTACATTCAGCCATATTAAACTTCAATAACAGGTCGGAAGCATATTTTTGCTGAGATATAGTGATCCCATCAAAATTTTGAGCTATCTCCAAGCCCAAAAAGTGACTCAGCAAGCCCAAATCGCTCATGTCAAAAGCTAGATTTAAGGCAGATTTTAGCTTGTTTATTGAAGTAAGTGTGCTACCAGTAATGAGAAGATCATCAACATAAAGTACAATAACCAACAAATTACCTTTAACTCGTTGAATATACACATTCGGATCAGATTTGCATCTTTGGAAATTCTGAGAAAGAAGGAAGGAGTCCATCTTTGCGTACCAAGCTCTTGGGGCCTGTTTTAACCCGTACAAAGATTTCTTCAATCTACAAACCAATGATGGATCTGATGTATAACCCTCTGGTTGCTGCATATATACCTCTTCAGCAAGGTCTCCATGTAAAAATTAACTCTTCACATCCATGTGGTGCACTTCCCAGTGCTTGGATGCGGCAATAGCTAAAACAAGGCGGATGGAATCCATCTTTGCAACTGGTGCAAAGGTCTCAGTGTAGTCCACTCCTTGGACTTGGGAAAAACCTTTTTCCACCAACCTTGCTTTATATTTGCTTATAGTTCCATCAGCAGCAACTTTAGTATGGTAGACCCATTTACACTTCACTAATTTTCTTCCAGGTGGAAGAGAAACTAGCTCCCATGTGTTGTTCTTTTGAAGAGAACTGTACTCTTCGTCCATGGCACTTTTCCATCTCGGATCTCTATGAGCAGAATAGTATGATGTAGGATCTGAAACAGCCATCAAATAACAAATCTCAGGAAGAAATGGATCAGCAATAGAAAGAGCCATACCTGCTCTTTGAAAGTCTCCTCTTGTTCATCTCGGATCAGCAGGATTTCCAAGATTCGAACCAGCAGATTGTAGAGTGTTTTGGGCCCACTTTGGTAACTGAGGGGGATCATAATGGTCGGATTCCGAACCTGATATGTCATGATCATCATATGCTGCTACAATATCAGAAATATCAGAACTCATACCTTCATTATCGCTGCACGGATCTTCTTCTGGTGAAGGCGGTGAATCGGCAGTCTTCTCCTCGACTAGTTGCAATTCTTGAAGCGGTTCTTCAAATTGCACACTGCGCTCTATGAATATATTTTTAGATCTGATATCCATGAGTTTATATTCTTTTGATTCTTCCCCATATCCTATCAATATGCACTTGGTACTTTGTGGATCCAAAGCTCGTCTCTTCTCAGAAGGAATTCTAGCCCATGCAGTAGAGCCAAAAACTCTCAAATTTGACACATCCGGTTTGTGACCAAAGAATGCTTCGAAAGGAGTCATACCTTTCACGGATGAATGTGGAACACGGTTCTGTATATATGCAGCAACATTGATTGCTTCAGCCCAAATATTTGCAGCCAAACCTTTTGATTCAATCATGCATGTAGCCATCTCTTTCAGTGACCGATTTTTCCTTTCCGCTACACCGTTCTGCTGGGGTCTGTAGGGAACTGTATGTTGGATCTTAATTCCGCTTTGGGCACAAAGTTGCAGCAACTTGGATTTAATATATTCCCCACCATTATCAGATCTAAGAGCTTTGATCTTGCTCTCAGTGGCGGTCTCAACAGAAGCCTTAAAATCCTTGAATTTTCCAAGCACTTCTGACTTGTTTTTGAGAAAGAATACCCATGTAAAGCGGGAAAAATCATCAATAAATGTCAAAACATACCTTGAACCATTTAATGACATATGGGGCAGCGGACCACTGATATCAGAATGGATCAATCCCAAAATAGTAGAAGCTCTGCTAGCTTTGCTGCGGTCGAATCTGTGCTCGGGGTGCTTCCCAATGATGCAACCAGTGCATATTCCCTTCGAGGAATAGAGTTGTGGAAGCCCATCTACCATGGATTTGTTTGATAACAGCAGCAAATACTTATAATTAAGATGTGCAAATATTTCATGCCAAATCCTACTAACCTCATTACCATGTGTGCGAAGAGCAGTGGGCTTTGCAAGCGGAATAAAGTGTGAAAACTCATAGCATTTTGCAGTGTGATTTGCCTTTCCGACTGCAACTAGTCTTCCACTTTTGATATCAGAAATTTCAACTGCATTAGGGCTGAATGTAACTTGATTTGGTTCACCATTGTGTGTCATTTGATACACAGAAAGGAGATTTGAAGCCAAGGAAGGCACATAGAGAACATTCTGAAAGCTTCCATGTTCTACATGAATCGTACCTTTTCCCTTTGAAGAAATTTTTGAATCATCTCCCAAATGGATGGGGATGGAGCTGTTTGGATCGAATGAGGAGAAAGAATCAATATTTGCAGCCATATGATTTGATGCACCTGAATCTATCAAGAGAGTAGTGGGCTTCGAAACCGTTGCCATGAGTGCTTGTCCTATTTCATGATCATCATTCCTATCCTTCTTCCTTGCACCGTCGGGAAGAGTTATGTTGTTCTTTTCCAAAAGGAGGGCCATTTGATCTATAGTTTTCTTCATACATGAACTTTCGGGATGAAAGCCACGATTGCAATAAGTACATTTAGATTTTTGGTTACCTTCTTTGCCCTTTTGCTTGAACTTCGAACTGGATGGTGCATCCGTTTGCTTGCCTTTGTCTTTTTGCTTGTGAGGCTCGAATTTGGGCTTCTCCTTCTTTTGCTTTCCTTTACCATTCAAGATCTTGGGTCCTTGAACATATAGGGCTGAATCTTTGGAGCTTATGGACCCCATTTTAATCAACTTGTCATGCTCTTTTGTGACGGACTCAATGAAGGCATTCAAGGTAGGCATCTTCCAATTCAGGGTAGTTAGCCGACCGGAATTGAAAGTAGAGACAAATACCAAATAATATTTCCCAAGCTTGCTTAGAATGGAGAGGATCAATTGTTTATCCTCTTTGATAACTCCACTGTTCTTCAATTGCAAGTTCAAGTTCTTGAATTTTGTGAAGAATTCATTGATGGTCTCGAAATTCTCAGGACTAAGGGAAATCAATTCATTCTCTAATTGAAAAGCCCTAAGCTCATCCTGCTTGCCAAATAATGTTTCAAGTTGCTCCCATATGGCTTTTGGAGTCTTCAATCCGCTGAGATGGAAGTGAAGATCTTTGGAGATGGAGAGACAAAGAAGACCATAAGCTTCATCAAGCTTGTTGTAGTGTTTGGTTCTATCTGATAGATTGCTTGGCTCCAATTCAAGACCAATAGTGACTCGGTAGTAACCTTTTGAACGTAATATGATCTCCATATCATCTTTCCAATCAAAATAATTGAATGGGGTGAGGATAGGATTTGAAGAAGAGTATTCCATTGCTAGGAGCGAGTCAAACTGATGTAGAAGAAGCTTGCATGCACAGTGTAGCGAATGCAATTGCTGTAGGGAAGCTTGCATGCACAATGTAGCGAGTGCAATTGATGGAGACAATAAACCTGCAAATCACGATAAAACAAACACAGTAAGGTAGAACAATCCACCCTTTTAGAGTTGCATCACACCTGGGATTGGAGATCAAACAATGTTGAATGGGTCCAATGTATCAGATCCAGGAATTATGTGGAAACTCAAGCTTCTGGAGTGGTATTGGAATAATTTTCAAGCTTTGCATGCACAGGAGCGAATTCCCTTGAGATATCTCATGCCAAAACCTTTTGCAAAATGAGCAATTCAGTCAAATCTTCTTGTATAAACACCTGTAGAAAAGAGATCTTGTCCCTGCAATGGCTCTAATACCATGTAAAATTAGTCACAGCAGATCTAATGAACAAGTAAATCAATCACAACAGATGAACATAGAAAATATGGTGCAAAACTGTGCAAAGCATGCAGCAGTGCTCAATTTCCCAATAAGGGTGAATGAATTACAATACAAACTGTCACAATGACTAAGCAATTCGAATTGCCTAAGTAGGTCATTCGAATCACTGAATGGAGTAGCTTCACTCCAACTAGGAGTCCTCATCATCAATCGGTGGTGGTCATCAATGCACAAGAACCAGTCATCCAGGTGTCAATCTGAGTCTAACTGAGTGTGTCATGTGTAACTAAAGTGTGTAGCACTGATTAAGGAAAGGAGGCTTAGTGGGGACGCATGGGAGGATAACTGAAGTCAGAATAAGTCATCTAGTCAATCTGGAGGTCCAACGGAAGTGAAACAATCAGTCAGGAGTGAAACTAGCCTCAAATCAGGGAGAATTGGAGCTAATTGAGTGTAACTGAAGTGGAACTGCAGTGGTAGGTGAACAAGTGCGCCCTTCTCTGGCAGTAGGTGAGAAGTGGGCGCCTTTCAGCCTAGGAGGGCTAAAAATATGTAGTAAGTGGCTCCCGGGTGCTAGAATGAGGTGGCTAAGGTGCTGGAGGCATCAAACTGGTGACTGGGATGCATGCAAACCCTAGATTTTGCATGCAAACCCTAATTGCATGCAAGATCCTGAAAAAGATGATGTGGATATCCGAACATAGAAGAGGGTGTTTTGGCATACCTAAGAGAGGAAGATGAGTGATCCAAAGATTGAAAATATTGGTTTCCTTTGCTTCACTTGCAAAATATTCTATAGTCCAAGGAAGAATAGCCAATATTTCCACTATGTGTTATTTAATGAGAGCCCACACCTATTGTCGGGGAAGGTTGGACTCTTTAAATATTCTTTTGTTCCTTTCTTTCCAAATTTTCCACATGATAAATCCCGGAAGAAGTTTCCAAATATTGTTTAGGATAGGATTCTTGAAGACTTTGGGTTTCCACGATTCGACAGTTCCTATCACATTTAGCTTTTGTCAGTCGCTTTGTCTCGTGGTGGAAACCATTTGGTCCCAAACTTGTGAGCTAAAGGGGTAGTCATCTAGTAGATTATTAATAGTTTCAATGTTTTCCTTGCAGAGGTGGCATAAAGAATGTCCCGTGAATCCTCTCTTTTGCATATTTTCCTAGGTGAGGATGCGTCCTCTCCCTACAAGCCAGAGTTGTTAACACCCAAAAAGTGCTCACCATCTCATCTCACTCATTACATGACTCATTTGTCTATATTTCCTACCATATTTGCCTCCAAAACCTCAAAAAACAATTAAAAAGCCACCAAAAGGCCAAAAAAAACCCCCTTTTTCCCCCAAAATAATTTAAATTTCCTCCAAAGATAGCAAAAACCCTCTAAAAGGGCCCTAAATTCCCAAAAATCAAATAAAAGGGAATAAAAAATATTAAAAAAAAGAGGAAAAAGAGGGAAAAAGGAAGCAAAAACCATATACAATTGACCTAAACCATATGGTTCCAAAAACCATGGGTCAACACTCCACCACTAAAAAACTATAAATAGGTGATGGAGGCTCCCCATTTCACATCCACAATCTATCCTATCCTCACTCTGCCAAAATAACTCTTGAAACCCTAGCTCACCATTTGAGCTTATTTTCCCATTTGAGTGCCCCTTTTGGCCCATTATCCAAACACCTTGGAGAAGGAGAAGGAACCCATTGGAGCACGGAAGCAGTCCTCCTGGACTACTGCAAGAGCTCCACCAACCTCAACATTTGAGGTAAATATAATACAAAAAGAAAATCTTTATTATCTTGTCATTGTCTTTTATTTCTGTTAATGCACATGTTAGCTTAGATCTCATATTGTTTTACTGTTTAATTTTACTGTTTTACTGGACTGCTACGACGGAGTCCCTTCTCCTTAGTAGCTACTCATTTGCACAAGCTAGGGTGAAAACCCTAGCTACAAGAGTAAGGAGCTGATTTTCAGCCAGTAACCAAAACGCCATTTTTTTCTTAAAGAGTATCCTTGTTGAGAAGGCTTGCACCGGATTTTAAATGATAGGGTTCCTTGACTGAGAAATTCCCTGAAGTGGAATATCCCCAACGCAATATAGTAGGTCCATGTTTGAGTTTGATTCTACAGGGCTGACTGATCTCATTAATCCAAGGTTGAATGTTGGTTTGTTATAGAAGATTGAGTTCTTCCTTGGTAATCTTGCAAGTCCGCCAATGTCCTACTTCATTTATACAATTCCAATAGTGGTGTACCAAGCGGTTGTGATGATTTTTGGTACTAGCCATAATTTCCTGCAACTCCTCTTTTTCTTGCAGCTTAGGGAGCCGATTCCAAGGGTATGTCCATATACGTGTAGAGGATCCATCACATATTTCCCAGAAACAATGTTTCCTGATAAGATTATGGTGGCTCCATGTTGTGTTCCAAACCAGAGAGCCATGTTAGTGTTCATTGAATCTTATGAAGTCTCCTTCTTCAATGCCCGTGACATATTTGTCCCTCTAGAATTGATACCAGCTATCGTTGGGTTTCTTAATCCATCTCCACCGTGTCTTAGCACTTAGAACCTGATTCATTATTTATGGATCTCTTAGTCCAAGGCCTCCAACATTTTTTGGAGTGCAGATATCTAACCATTTAATCAAGGCCCATTTTCTCTCCTCCCATGTTCCTAACTAGAGAAAGTAACTTTGGATGTATCTAATACTTTTGAGGACAATCCTCGGAGTAGACATAGCAGAGAAGAGATACAGAGGTATGGCCTACAGGACTGACTTGATAAGGACAATGTGACTTGGGAGATTCAAGACATGGAAGTTCCAAGAGGAAAGGTGTTTTTCTAGGGAAGAGAGAAGGTATTCCCAAGAGTAGTTCCAGATGGCATTATCAATCAAGGGAATGCCAAGGTATTTGGCGGGAAGGGTGCTCCTAGTGAATCCCATAAGCCTCACTATGTGTCTTTGAATTTCTAGGGGTGTATTAAAGAAGAAAATATGGGATTTGGTTCTATTGATCGAACTACTTGAGGCTTCACAAAAATCAGTGAGAATGGCTTGAATACAATTGGATTCATGGACCGAAGGGACACCCATCAGGAGCATGTCATCAACAAATTGGCTGTGGGAGGGGGGAGGGCTTAGGCCATGCAGCAACAGACCTACAAGGGAGTTGTCCCTAAGGGCCAACTTGATTCTTCTACTAAGGCCTTCCTCCATTAAAATGAAGAGTAAGGGTGAAAGAGGGTCCCCTTGCCTGATTCCCCTTGAGGGGGCGAAGGTTGCAGTAGGTGTACCATTGAGCAAGATATAGAATAAGGATTAAGATGTTAGGTTGAGAACGCAGTCTATCAACCATTGTCAAATCCAAAGGCTTCAGAAATTCATACATATAGTACCAACTAAGTTTATCAAAAGATTTTGAAAGATCCAATTTGATGATCATACCTGGAGTGCATGTGGTCCAGAGAGAATGAACAACTTCATGAGCCAGAATAACGCTTCCCATTATTTGTCTTCCCTCTACATAGCCAGTTTTCTCTGGAGAGATGAGATTTGGAAGAAAAGGATTTAGGCGGATTGCGATGACCTTTGTGATGAGCTTATAAATGACATTGAAGAGTGCAATGGACCTGAAGTTACTAGGATCAAAGGCTTTAACTTCCTTTGGGATGAGTGAAAGAAAGGTGGCATTTAGTGCCGATAAGACATCCAGGGAAGTTCTACAGTCCTACACAATCTGCTAGACCTCTTCACGTACCAGAGACCATCAGTGATGGAAAAAATTAGTTGTGAATTCATCTAGTCTAGGGGATTTTCCCAGCACCATTTCCTTCTTTGCTTGATCGACCTCCTCTTGAGAGATTGGCCACATCAAAGTGTGGTTTTCCTCTCTCGTAACAAGACTGGGAATATGCTAAGTAATTTTTCTGATGGTGTTTCCTCTATCAGCCACATGATACGTCATAAGGTTCTTGTAGAAATTAATCATCTCCTTTTCAATTTCGTCTCGGGAAGTGATCAAGTCGCCTTGATCATTCCTCAACTTGTTGATTCTATTGGTGTGCCTACGCTGAAAAGTGGATTGGTGGAAGAATTTCGTATTTCTGTCCCCTTCCTTGAGCCATTGGACTCTGGATTTTTGTTTCCATAAGGTTTCTTCCTAGGAAATACGTTTAGTTATTTAAAGGTTGATGGATCGCTCCATTTCCTCAATATTTGGAGTGCATCCCTTAGAGATTATGTCTTGTTGCACTTGCTTTATCTGAGTGTCCAGCTCATGTTGTGCTTGGACGATGTTACCAAAGCTATGTTTATTCCAATACTTTAGTTTGCTTTTGAAGTTCTTGAGTTTTTTTTGGAACCAGTACATCAAAGAGCCCCTGTGTATGGTTGATTCCTCCCACCATTGTTTGCAGTTGTCTTGGAATTCTTTATTGGAGAGCCAAAATATTCCAAACCAGAAATTCCTATAAAAGATTGGGCTATAAACATCCAAATACAGTTATATAGGCCAATGATCTGAGCCAGCAAGAGGGAGAATGCGAGAATCAATGGTTGCCTCGGACATGAGAAGAGAATTGCTTACAAGGAATCTATCAAGTATGCAAGCTAAATGATTTGATCCCGATCTTCTATTTCTCCAAGTAAAGGTGCCATTCGAGGGAGGTAGATCTACAAGCTTTAGATATGTAAAGAGATTGGAGAATGATTCACTATCTTTTTCGAGACGTCAACTTCCCCTTGTTTCTCATCCAAGGAAGTGATGATGTTGAAATCTCCGCCTATGATACAAAAATGATCATTCGTTAGATTCTTCAGATGATGCAGGATTTGAAGAAAGGTGATTTTGTTAGGGAGTAGTTACAGTCCATAGACATTTGTGAGGAATCCATAGATTCCTTTTTCCAAATTTTTGAATCTAATGGAAAGTGACCAACGATTTGAGAAGGCTATGAGAAACTCAATAGAGTTCGGGTTCCAGAGAATGGCTAGTCCTCCCGAGTTGCCTCTGGCATCCATGGAAATAGGGTCATTGTTTATCCAGCAACAAGGTAGAAGTTTGCGAGCTTCCTCCTTCGAGCATTTTGTTTCCTATAGAAGGAGAATATCCGACTGTTCCTCCATAATCAATTTCTATAGGATTCGTTGTTTATACCTACCGTTTATTCCTCTAATGTTCCAAGATTGTATCTTCATTGAGGTAACTGTTTTGAGGAAATTGGTGAGAAAGTGCGCATTAGCAATTCCATTTGACCCGAATTTACCATTATATGTCCCAATTCCTCTATGATTTGGATGCTTTGTGAGCTTCCTTCCTTTCCTTTTGTCCAATTTACTGCTTTTTTAGTTGATTTACTAGATCCCTAGGAAACTCCTAAGTTCTTTTTGGCTTGCACCGTTTCCACAGCTTGGGAGTTGAGAAAGACTCTATGGACCTTCGAGAGTTGCTCTAGCGGGACTACTGCATAATCTCATTTTCTGCATGCCTCCATGATATTCTCCTAATTGATACCTGCTAATTCATTCTTGTCATACTCGAAATCTAGATCATTTTCCCTCTCCATATTGATGTCTTCCTGAGTGTTTGGGGGTGATATTTCATGGATATTGGCATTCTTTGCCGCAGTTGGAATATATGTTTGATTCTCCTAGTTTTCCATGATTTCTTCTCCCTCTACTGCTGGTGGTTCTTCTTGCTTCTTTTCCTCTGTAGCCTTTCCCCATTGTGTCCTTTGTTTCTGCTGGAAGATCTTCAAACTTGTTCTTGGTTGCAAATCCTTTTCTTGCTTTTCCTCCTCCTCTTCTATGGGAAAATTTTTTGCGGTTCTAGACTTAGATGAAACTATCTTTGTCCTTTCTGCTTTCATTGTTCGAGGGCTTGGGGATATTGTTTAGGGGGGAGTCATGAAATAGGAGACCATGAATATGGAATTTTCGACACCTAAAAGGAATATTCTCATAATCTATGGTCTGGATCCAATCCTCATCTTGTCGCAAGAGACATATTTCTCCTAGGAGTGCCTTGGATATGTCTAGATAAACACAAATTTTGGCATATGAAGTATAACCACCAACTTTAGTATCTTCAAATATTTTGACAAACTTACCTAGGGTATTTCCAATTCCTTCTAGCATTTCTGGCAGCCAAAATTCCAGCGGCAGAGAATAGAGCCGTATCCAGATTGGGGCATAGGTGAAATCTTCCTTGTCTGGGATGAATTTTTTTGTCCAGTCACGCAGAAATAGACCCACTGAATTGTAAAAGTAAGGGTCGTTTTCAAAGATCCAGTCTCGGTCTTCCAGATTGTGGAAAGTAGCCGTAAAAAAGCACTTGGATCCTTGGTGTAGGTCATAATGGCCCTTGGACTTCCACCATGCCCTGATCCATTGGATCAGATCTCACTCAGAAGACCATAGCTCTAAAAATTTGCCAATTAAGGCATGGTCCCTCATGTATTGTCTATATCCCTCATGGCAGTCTAAGTTTACCTCATATCAGGGAATTTCTATTGTCTAGGGTATGCATTTTCCATGTTCCCATGCTCGAGCCACCTTTGGATGCGAGGATGAGGCAATGTTTTCCCCTTCCTTGCCTTTTCCATTGTCCATTGTTGATATCTTCGTCCTCTGATTTAGATCGTTGCTAATATATTTCCATTGTGGCGCATTGTCAACTGGTATAATCGAAGACTTACGGGCCACCACATCACAAAAATAGTGGGGAGAAGGAGGACCTTCTCCCTCGGAGCCCACAATGGAGAAAACCCTGCGAGGAGAGCTAGAGAAGGAAGCAGCGTAGCTACAGGAGGAAGGTCTGTGATGGACTTCAAACCCTCATCCAAAGCGAAGAAACCCTAGCGGCCTTGATACTCTGTTTTGGAGTAATTATCCTGCAACATACACAATGAGTTTATTGCTGATATATATAATGGTATATCTTATAAATTTTATTTTATATATGGCATCTTATATGTATGATGTATACAACAGCAATGTTTCATGATATTGATAAAAGGAGTAATTCGTGTATTTGTTTTTATTAACATTTATAATAACATAAAAGTAAATCATGATACATAAGCATAATTCTTTTTTTAATGTCATAAATGAATTTTAGTCAAACCAATAAACATATAATTCACGTATCATATGTCTATTTCATAAAATTTGAAGTAGCTTGTAGTAACAATGTTTCTCGTTTTATATATATTACAAAATTTAATGCAATAAGTTATCATAAGGGTAGTTTTATTATAGTCTTAGTTTTTAATTTTTGCATGTATTTATTCAAGGTATTTTGCAATTTTTTCATCACGGTTGCCAAGTAAAGACAATGTATACACCAACACTAATGTACTACTTTTCATAAAATCACAATAAGATTATCACATTTTTTATCAACAAGATTATCACTTTTTAACAACATGGACATAGCCATTGCTGTGGTCCCTGTTTCTCATGTTACCACATAGCACTTGTTTTTTTTTCGAGGAAAAAAAGCACAATTATATTATATTATATTATAATGCAATCACAATTTGCATAGACTTGAAGGCCTTTCTTCAACAATTTACATATATTGTTCATAGTAGTGCCATATATCTATATTGATTTCAAAACTATACATATGAGATTTTCTTGTTTAACATGTCAAAAAAATCCAAGAGAATTTATGGTGGAGCTTTACTCCAAAATATGATCGAATTTGCTTGTGTTATGGGGAGACTGCAAAGAAACTGTTCAACCAAGGTGTGGACAAATCGAGTTCCAAGATCATATCCCCATCTTGCTCCCATCGGAGCTATATCCCATCACCAATCATGAGTCCTTCTTTGGATAGTCTATTAGCCTCAATGTTCCTTTCTCTATAGACATTTTGAAGGAGATCACCTTGAACAGATATGCTAGATTGGTTATCTCATCATAAATAGGCCGAAGTAAATAATTCCTTGAAGGCCTTCTCTTGAATAACCAGTCCACCACTAGTTTTGAGTCACCGAAAATCTGAATACTATTTATTCCTTTGGAAATGGCTAGAAGGATAATGAGTTTGATCGCCATCAATTCTGCTCTATTATTAGTGTTGCATCCCAATCCTATTGAAAAACTATACCGGTGGTAGTCAGATAAAAAAATAATCCCCCCAACACCTCCCTTTGTCGGTTGTTCCTGAGATGCACCGTCAAAATATGCCCAACTATATGATTTATCGACAAGTTCCATAAATATACTTCTATCAGAACTGGGAGCTTGAATTTGTGGGAAAGCTTTTAGAATGGAAAATCCATTAGTAACCACGGTGATTGGTAACAAAAATTTATTCTAAAATACAACCAAGTTCCTGGCTAAGCATATGTCTCACATGAAGATCAAAGGCAGAGCTTTATATTCTACGAAATCTTGATTCGATAGCCAATTGTGTAGGGCTTCATCAAGACTCAAACCGTTCCAAGTAAAAGGGGATCCTTCAATCATGGAGGCCAAATCCCACATTCTTATTAGAAAAGGGAAATAGATGAAATGATGTGGGTTGGTTTCATTGTGTAATTTGCATAATGGGCACCTACCAAGTCCAATCATATAGCTCCTGGTAAGTGTATTCCATACTGGAACTTTGTCCATAAGGTCCAACCAGATGAATATTTTATTTATTAATGGATAGCTCAGATTCCAAATCTTCATTGCCCACCATGGAATTGGCGGCCTGTCTTCTTCATCTCTGAGAATCCTGTAACCCAATCTGGGCTAGTAGTCTCCACCATCTAGGTTTTTGGCCTATATTAACTTATCTAGGCAATCTTTAAGTCGCACATGACTGGAGTGATGATCGGTAATATACTTGTGCCAAATCGCTGAACTATCCCCCTCAAGGCCCAGTTCATTAGTCCTTAACCATGCTTGTTTAAACGAAGTAGTATTTGTTGCGTCTTCAATTTGATACAAAAGAATTAAGCCACGCTCCATTAAACCTTCTACCAATGGCTCAAGAAGTCTAAAATATCTGGAACATCCCACCCATGGGTCACGTCCAGTGCGCATACACCGGCCATCACTAATGCTCCAAATTAAGTGATCACTGATGACGTGATAAGCTTGAAAAAAAGCCTTCCACATTACAGATAGATGTATCTTGTATGGTTTATGTGGAAGTCTCAGGCATTCCACTAAAGATAATGGATGGATATATTTATATGTGACAATCTGAATCTAGGGACCATTTCCGGCCTCCCATATCCCTTGGAATGACAATCTTATCCCATCACACCGAGTGAAATGATTGATCAGAGGATGATCCTTTGTGAGGGAATGGCAATCTTATCCCTCACATAGCACTTGTTTCTCATGCTATCATCGCTATTATGATACTCTGCTTTGGGATTTATGAGATTTGGTTATGGCTATGTTGTGAGAATAAGAAAAGGAATTAGTCATCAAGATTGAAAGTGAAGATGTAGTGGTTGAGTGTGTTGGGCAAGCACTATCCAGCTTGTTGCAGGCCATTTAATGCGGTCGCAGCAGGCCGGTTGGCCGTTGGATCTCAACCTCTTGAGATCCAATGATGAACTGGTCTGCAGCCGCATTAAATGACCTCCAACAAGCTAGACAATCCTCACCAAGTGTGTTGCACAAAGCCAAATTTATTTTTGAAAATGGTGTCATTTTTAATAAAATATTAACGGCTCGAATTATTCGCGTTGTATCGAAGAAAACTTATATATTTTTTAGTTTGTCTTTTGTCTTTTTCTTTCATGATGCATCTCATTGTTTCTTGAAATGAGCAAACTTTAAATCTATAGAGACATCTTATCTTGTCGAGGACCACTCTCGTCTTGTCAAGGTCATTTTCATTGGTAAAGTGGTTTCTTTTTAAAATAATTTACCAGAAGTTGGTCAAAGAAGATCTATACAATATATAGTCTCATGAGGTGCAATTATTTTAATATTATTTTCATGGTGCCATTTTATTTCAAGCTGCACAGTTTGTTTTTTTAATTTATCTTTGGCCAACAATCATTTCATCCGTAAAATTTAAATATATATTTTAGTGGTTACCCTTTTATGTGTATACAGTTAACAACGTTTCATGGGTGTAGTTAAGCACGTGCATGATGGTTTGCTGGTAAAGTGGAGGATCACTTTATTTTCCAAAGAAATCCGTAGAACGTGGATGCATAAAGATCTATACAATCCAAGAATTTCTTTTGGGTTTAGTGTTCATAGAATTAAGTAAAGATAGAGGAAAAAAAATGTTATGGGTGCTTTTCTCTTTTCTCTATGGTTTTTGGTCTAAAGACATCACATTTTGTCCTTTAGGGTCACTTTTATTTAGTAAGGTGGTTTATAAGAAGTTGGCCAAACAGGATCTATGCATTCATTTATAGTTTGAGGTGGAGAGTTTAAATGTTTTTAGTGCTTTGAATAAGGTAAAAAATGAAGTTTTAATATTATTTTGAACATGGTAAGAGTATATATATATATTTAAATCATATTTAAAATTCTATAATTTATTACTATTATATATATATAATATTTATAATTTATATGCATGTATGGAAGAGAATGTCGGTTGGTCTGGACTTTGAAGTTTAGTCATGTTTGGTTTTTTTGGGAGATTAATTGTTGGTATTTTGTTTCTGATGAGCTATTCTTATTCTTATCCGACGATAGTGGGTTCATATGTAATCTTTGATTCCAATGAATAGTTGAAATTAATGTTTACTATTATTTAGAATTTGTTACATCTACGAAATTGAAAGAGATCTTCATATCTAAAATTCAAGGATTCTGTTCAACCAGATTTACTCCTATAAATGTAAATCATTTTAAGCAAATAATAGACAGTAAGTTTTGTGAGAATTATGGCTTCTATTCCATTTCTAAGTTGGTATCAGAGCCCGATCTGGCTTAGCTCCCTCACGGGAGGGCCAGGAAGATGGAATAGAGAGTGAATTTTTGTAGATTAACGTAGGTGTGTTTTATTTTTATTTTGATGTGCTTGTGTGAGTTTGCTGAGAGGAAATCGCTGCCTATGCTCACGAAGAATCAAAGATTGAAGTCGCCTTGCATTGGAGAGGAGAAGCAATCCACTACAAAAGAATGGTATTGTGTACTTGGTGTCCGCGGAGTGAAGCCAGAGGATTGTTGTTGTAACTTGTTGGAGATCTAGCCATGAAAATTTAATACATGAAGGTTGTGATCTAGGTTTGGTGGCCGAATTTGACCTAAAGACCAGCGTGAGCTACCAAGATGCTCTGCATTCGGAGGCAGAACAAGGATCACAATCCTCTCATAATCAATGAGAAATATGATGCAGTTTTTGAATTTGCATTGCTTGATCACAAGGATCTAGCCAAAATAGAAGGAGCCACCAATATTTGTGGTTTGAATCTCAGAGATGATCATTAAGAAGGAGCCGCCAATGTTTGTGGTGTGCAGCGTGTATAGAATATCGCGTGGTGACAGGGATTGAACCCAAGAGAACCACTGCTAGCGACATAGATGAACCTCAGTCATAGTTTCCTTATCAGATATGAATTCAATGATGTGCATCATCCAACAATGTTTTGTAGTTTCAATATTGCAAGTTATTTTATGTTACAGTGTGTTATTCTTTAAGTGTGGTGTGTTAAAACAAAAAAAAAGGATGCAGAACCACAAAGAACAGGCCAATTAAAGTTTACATTGATGTGACCCGTCATGCTCCAGGAGCATTAGTTACAGGTTGTTCTTAACAAGGTCAAGCTGATGTGACTTGTCGTGCTCCGAGAGCGTCAGTTATAGGTTACTTTATGTAATATTTTATGTATGTTTGTAAAGGTCACCTGTGTGGCTAACTTCTAGGTATGTTCAGTATTTAGAGTGCTCTCCTAGATTACTGTTGGATTTAGCAAGCTATGTTTTCGACAGATGGGAGTATCTCCGTAGAACAGTGGAGTTACTTGATTACATCTTTGCCAAACTCAGCGAGCTATGTACTTCGGCATAGTTAAGTACTCAATATTGTTAGTCAATGCAATTATTTTATTGATGGTCAGAAGCGGTTGCAGTTTAAATGAGTCAAATAGGAAGCTCGAAGATGAAGTGAAGAAAGAGCCCAAACTGTGAGACTTCAAAGTGGGTGTAAATGCCGATGAAGACTAGTGAGACAAGATTCAATATTGTATTTTATGTTTTGCAATTGTGTTTTGTGGGAGGGAGTTGGAATTAATGTTTACTATTATTTAGAATTTGTTACATCTACAAGATTAAAAGAGATCTTCAGATCCAAAATTCAAGATCCAAAATTCAAGGGAGTCTTCAACCAAATCTACTCCTATAAATGTAACTCATTTTAAGCAAGTAATAGACAACAAGTTTTGTGAAAATTATGGCTTCTATTCCATTTTCTAAGTTGAATAACAAGAGTCATGTTTTTTTTATTTGGGTGCTCAACAAAATGTTTGAGAATAAAAACATGTGAAGAAAAGTATAAATTGTGTATTTGAGTGCTCAACAAAATGTTTGAGAATAAAAACATGTGAAGAAAAGTATAAATTGTGTAACACGTTGGAATTAATTATGGGCAACTTCCAAGTCGTGTAGATTCGAAAGATACTGCTCGCTCAGTTGCCACGTGGAGCGTGGCAAGGCTCACCTTTGTAAGTCTGCCTCATGGTAAATGTGTTTTTGTTGATGTGGATATTTTTTTATTGAAAAGTTTACATAAATATTTAATATTTGATAAATAAAAGATTCAGCACTTCCTAGAAAACATGCTTTTATCTATATATATTAACACGTTTCTTCTATGTTTTGATTTTATAAGGTAAAACAAACAATAAATCATTTTTATTTTTCCAGAAAAGTTCTTACAAAGCTGAAAATGCGATTGCCTAGTCCCATCCAGTCACCTGTTGGATAAGATTCCCTGCATCGGTGGATTGACATTGACCCATGTTGGGTTGAGTGAGGAGTCCCATCAAGTCATCTGTTCGATTCCCAGCATGGGCTTCTTGTGCCTGAAAACATCATGTTCCTGCATTCAAAGATCTATATATTATGTTGCCTTTGTTGCCTTTCAAGATCTACACATATTTCCTGCTTTGAATTTCTGTTTTTCAACTAGATTGCAGAAAGCAATTATAGAATAATTATAACGATGGCTTACAGTGGTGTGGCAACCATGTCTTACAGCAGCATTGCAGCTAGTTGCCATACCCTGCATGCTCTCAAAAGGGTTTCTATCCAGTTAAATCATTTTCCTGGAGCTTCAACGTCAATGGGGGTTTCAAACAGCGAGCATCTGGCCGGCCTCCGAGGATATTCGAAGAGGAAGTTATCTTTATATAGAGCTCCAGTATCATCATTTGTACCCTCTGCAAACACAAATGTTCAGTTGCTGAATCTTCCTGAAGAAACGAAGAAGGGCGTTGAATTCGATTTCAACGAGTACATGGTTGCCAAGGCAATGGCAGTGAATGAGGCACTTGATAAGGCTGTTCCACTTCGTTTTCCAGAAAAATTACATGAGTCCATGAGGTATTCTCTTCTGGCAGGAGGGAAGCGAGTTCGTCCTGTTCTGTGCATCGCTGCGTGTGAGCTTGTGGGAGGAACCGAGGAGCTCGCCATGCCTGTTGCCTGTGCAGTAGAGATGATTCATACAATGACTTTGCTACATGATGACTTCCCTTGCTTGGACAATGATGATATGCGCCGAGGTCAGCCCACAAACCATAAGGTCTTCGGGGAAGGCACTGCTCTTCTTGCAGGAGTTGCACTTCTTTCAATTGCCTTTGAGCACATTGCTGTCTCCACAAGCAAAACTGTGGGGAATGATACGATTTCGAGGCTGGTGTCTGAATTAGGTCGAACAACAGGCTCTGAAGGGATTATGGGTGGGCAGTTTCTGGATCTTGCAAGTGAAGGGGATGCTTCTGTTAATCTGGAAACTCTGGAGTGGATTCACAATCACAAAACTGCAGTGCTCTTGGAGTGCTCGGTCGTGTGTGGGGCCATCATTGGTGGTGCAGCGGAGGATGAGATCGAGAGAATTCGAAGGTATGCCAGTTGCGTGGGGATTCTGTTTCAGGTTGTGGACGACATACTGGATGTCACGAAATCATCAGAGGAATTGGGCAAGACTGCAGGAAAGGATTTGATCGGTGATAAGGCCACTTATCCCAAGTTGATGGGTTTGGAAAAATCAAAACAATTCAGCGTTGAATTGTTGAACAGAGCTAAGGGGCAGTTATCCTGCTTCGACCCAGCCAAGGCTGCGCCTTTGTTGGCTCTAGCAGATTACATTGCATTCAGACAAAACTGAAGAGCCTCCTAAAAGCGTTCTTGTGTCTGTGTTGAGCTTTTCTGGTAAATGCAGGTAGAAGGCAGAACAATAAAGCTGTGAAACTCTACAAACTTTGTGCTTAGTGAAGTAGTTAGAAAACGCCCCGCTTTTCCGGCTATTTTGGTATAAAAAAGGTGTGATTTTGGCAAGAATTGCTCTGCCCGATTTCTGTTAGTGGGGTGTTTTAGTTAGTTCTTTGATAAGAATTGTTCTGCCCGATTTCTACCAGTAGGGGGTGTTTTAGTTAGCTCTTATACAGCTCCGTTTTTTTATGGATAAAACCGTGTGATTTTGGCAAGAATTGCTCTGCAGTATTCCTACGGGATGTTTTAATTAGCTCTTATACAACTCTGTTTTTAATATTAGAATATGTGTTTATACATTTATCACCTATTTACGCAGTTTTTTTAGTATATTTGATTGTTGAAAAAGTGTGATTTTGGCAAGAATTGCTCTGCCTGATTCCTACAAATCCGGGGTGTTTTAGTTAGCTCTTATACAGCATGTGTTTATACATTTATCACCTATTTACACAGTTTTTTTTTAAGTGTATTTGATTGTTGAAAAAGTGTGATTTTGGCAAGAATTGCTCTGCCTGATTCTTACGAATCCAGGATGTTTAAGTTACAGCTCAGCTTTTCATATCAGAATATGTATTTATACATTTATCACCTATTTACACAATTTTTTTTAGTGTGATGTTTTAGTTAGTTCTTATACAACTCTGTTTTTCATATCAGAATATGTGTTTATACATTTATCACCTATTTACACAGTTTTTTTTTGTGTATTTGATTGTTGGAAAAGTGTGATTTTAACAAGAATTGCTTTACCGAATTCCTACTAATGTTTTAGTTAGCTCTTATATTTTTCATGTCAGAATATGTGTTTATACATTTATCACCTATTTACACAGTTTTTTTAATGTATTTGATTGTTGGAAAAGTGTGATTTTGGCAAGAATTGCTTTGCCGGATTCTTATTAATCCTGTATGTTTTAGTTAGCTTTTATACAGCTTTGTTTTTCATATCAGAATATGTGTTTATACATTTATCACCTATTCAAACAGTTTTTTTAGTGTATTTGATTGTTGGAAAAGTGTGATTTTGGCAAAAATTGCTCTGTCGGATTCCTACGAATCTTGGGTGTTTTAGTTAGCTCTGTTTATCACATTAAAATATGTGTTTATACATTTATCACCTATTTACACAATATTTTTTTAATGTATTTGATTGTTGGAAAAGTGTGAGTTTGACAAGAATTGCTCTGCCTAATTCCTACTAATCCCGGATGGTTTACAGCTTCGTTTTTCATATCTTATACGGAATATGTGTTTGTACATTTATCACCTATTTACATGGGTTTTTTTAGTGTATATTTGATCGTTGGAAAAGTCTAGAGCATACTTTTTTTTTTCAATCAAATTTAGTACTCTCCAGTATAACTAACTCAAAAGTTAATTATTTATCTAAAACTTATCAAATTTTCTTATGTTGAATAATATTTTAATGGTTTTACCTTAAAAACTTATCCAAATTTTAAGAAATACTTGAAAATTTGGAAAAAAAATTCCCTCTTAAATTCTAAAAGGTGATAATATTTCCCGAGGTTTTTATATTTTATGCATATTTAAAATTCTGATCAAAGTTAAATGTTTTACCAAAGAAATTGTTCTTGTCATAATATTATCGAGGCAATTTTTTAAAATTAAATAACTTTTTAATTACTTTATATTAAAAATTTATTAATTTTTTTTTGAAAAGTTGAAAATTTGAAAAAAATATATTTTATCATTCTAAAGATTAAAAATATTTCTCAAGGTTTTTGATGATGATGATGATGATTAACGTCCAGTGGGACCAACTTTGATTTATCTAACCATAAAAAGATTATTACTTAGTTTGCTTTAAATTTTTGTTCTACCCTTTCTTCCCTGTAAGTTTTGGAAATAGACCAATGCCTATTTAACTATGAAACAGGTTCTAATTTTAGCTATATCATTTTCTTCTTGCTTATATTTTATGTGTCTTTACTTTTCCGATAAAATCAAATATTTTACCAAAAAAATTATTCTCATCATTTTAAAAGTTCATGATATTTGTCCAATTAACTTTTGGAATTTTCTTAAATTGAATTACATTTTAATTATTTTATCTTGAAAACTTATCAAAATTTCCTTAAAGAATAGCAAAAGTTAAATGTTAAAAAAAAGTTCTTGTCATTTTAAAAGTTAATAATATTTACTCGTTTTTATATTTTATGATAAGTATGCATCTTCAAAATTCTGATTAATGATATATTTATGTTGTTATATTTTCTCTTTTAAAAGTTTTTATTTTTCTTAATAAATTTATTCATCTAATTTTTTTTAAAATTATTTATTTAATATTTTAAAAATATTATTGATTTAAAAATAACTAAACATAATTTTTTAAAAGTTATTTAAGTATTTTAATACCAACACTTTATAGCAGCTTCTTCACATACAAAAAAACAAAATTGTTTTTTTAACACCTCTTTTGTTTCATTGACAATTTTATCAATACCACTTTAAACATAAATAAATTCTTTGTCATCTTTTAGGCTGGTGCAAGGATGATATTCACTTATGACCCCATGTTCTTCTAAGATCGGTATGTTATTTTTTTCAAAAACATAATATATATGTTCTTGTTAGGCCCCATGTTTGGTATGTACACTGTCCAAATTTGTAAAGAAAATTATGTAGAGTTGTAGATAACAGGTGGTTCTAGTGCAGCGCTATTTTTCCAAAATTTTCCAAGCTAATTTTATATTTTTTTTAAATTAAGAAACTCAGTGAAGCCCTAAAAATACAAGGTCGAGCGTTAGGCCCCGCTATCATGGTCTAGTGCGTAGGTCTTCCTGTATACTTGTGCAGGCTTTTTTGTTTTCAAAATAGGTGAGTTCGTCAAAAGTTATAGCTAAAATACATGACCTATGTTTTATATAAATATGACATGATTGCAAACAAAAATGAATAAAAAATAGAAAATACTAACAAATTTATTCAAAAAATAGATATTTGGAATCTGTATAGAGAGTTCTATAAGTGTGTGCAGTTTCATTAGCAGTGGACAAGTGGAGCATATACAGATTCGAGTTTGAATAACATGAAGTTACAGAACATGATGTGTTTTGCTATAATGCACTCCAAGGCACAAGGTTTGGAAATCCAGACCTAGAACCAAACCTGCAAAGTCATTACACACGGTATGGAAAAAGGCAAGTGTGCCAAAACAAATTTAAATTTTGCAGTGTGCATGCGTTAGTAACGCATGCAAATTATGTAATATCCCAGGACTTGACTACTTTTTATTTTGTGTTGAGCGTAAGCTCTGGAGCACATGGACTACTTTTTATTTTGTGTTGAGTGTAAGCTCTGGAGCACATGTACTACTTTTTATTTTGTGTTGAGCATAAGCTCTGGAGCACATGGACTAATTTTATTTTGTGTTGAGCATTAGTTCTGGAGCACATGGACTACTTTTATTCTATGTTGAGCAGAAGCTCTGGAGCATATGAACTACTTTTATTTTGTGTTGAGCATAAGCTCTGGAGCACATGGACTATTCTTATTTGGTGTTGAGCATAAGCTCTAGAGCACCTGGACTTTGATCATTGTCTCTAGGTGTGGCTTTGGGGACACCTAGATTAGTGTTAACCATAAGCTATGGGAGAGAACTGAAACTATTCTAAATTAGTGTTGAGAATAAGCTTTGGAAGAGCACTGGAGCTATTGATTGAGTGAGTGTTGAGCAACAAAGATCTGGAAGCACTTTGATTCATTGTGTTAACTGATGTTTAGTTGGAGGCTCTGGATCATCGGTAATTAGTTTTACTATTGAGAAAAGAAAATATTAATTATCTTCTTTTATTCTTTCTAAACTGAATGGGACTACCACTCAAAGAGGGATCAAGCATGCAAGACATTAGAATGACCAAGTAGTTGATAACTAAAGATCAACTAGATGTTAGATAAGTAAAAGAAATCCTATATTATTTAAATAAACTATGAGAGTTTAAATATAAATTATGTTATTTAATTTAAAAATAAAATAAACTATGAGAGTTTAAAAATGGATTAATTTATTAATAAAAGATCAAATAAACTGTAGTTTCAAAATAAATCAAATGGTTAAGTAAAGATAAAAACAAATAGTAAGTCTATCTAGTAACTGAACTGAGTGATTTAAACCTAAAACCCTAGGAGCCTTCTCCTCAAGGAAACTTATAAATAAGAGGACATTGCATGGGGAAATGGTTTGAAGATCATTGGAGGATCCAATTCACAAATCTTTGAGTACTAGATTTTCCAGATTGAGTTTTTGGATTAGTAAGAAATACAACAATTTTCCATCTAGGCCTTTTAGTCTCTTGGCATGCTCGGTTCGGCTCGGGGGTGATTTGTTGAACGAACCAGGAACAGTTCGAGATCTACGGTTGGGAGGAACGTGGCACTTCCCAAGTTAGTCGAAAAGCATAAAGCACTGATAAGTATTTTTATATTATTTTTCAAATACTTATTGTATGGTTTTAATGAAAGGATCTTATATACTATTGGAATCCAAATCTATTCATGATCGGAGATTTTATAGGCTGTAATATTTGATATTTTTCTCATGAATACAATAATTTTATTCATGCAAATAAAGATTTTATTGTACGTATTTAATTTGAATAACATAGCATGTTCTGATCATTAAATTCAGAATTTCATAGATTGATTTTATAAACTGTAATTATTGTTTTACATTTAAATTGTATTTTTATGGCAGAACTACTTTTTAGTTCATGGTGCTTGGGTTAACTAGTAATTCTTACATTTTTACATACTTGAAACTGCATCATTTTATTTTATTTTAAATTATAAGCATAGGACAACTGAAACATTTCCATTTAAAATAGAAAGCATTTATAAAATAATAGCATAGGCTTCTATCCCAGAGAGAAAAATCTCGTTAGTCTTAAATAGGGAAAGGATCACAAAACATGATCCCGGGACAAGTCCCTTAACCCTAAGTAGGTTAATTATTATTTATATAATTATATATATGGCATGTATATGTATAAAACATAAAATAGAAACTGAAAGGACCATATATAAAAATATAACCAAGACTTAACGTAGCATAGTCTATATGCTACCCTTTTACTTTTCAAACCATGATAAATATATCATACGTTGTACCCATGTCCAACTCATACTTAGAATTCCATGCACCAACGAAAAATACAAGGCCATATCGCCTCCATGAACTGATTGTTCATTCCACTACACACACAATCTAAATGAATGTGCTTCTCATGAGCACCATATTACATGACTGGTCAAACTAAATTTTAACGCAAAGTTCCACTCTACTCACATATCCATCGCTCACATGCATCCCTTTAACCAAAGAAAAATTGCTATCACACAGAGATAAATTCGCTGTCAATCAGAGGTAAAATCACATACACTCAGCAGGGAAATAAACAAGTAGAACTCTTCACCATACAGTCAACGATGCTAATTGTTAAACTATCAACCAACACCTAGTCATCTCAATACAAACAAAGTACACATAGCTAAAGATATAGCCCACGATTTCAAGGTATAACTCAGAGGGATAAGCCTCATGATTTCCCCATGCTCTACAATTGAGTTATCTCTACAAGTCAGGGATCAAATCCCGTAAACAACGTTTGTCTTTAATAAATCTTGTACATGTATTTAATTAATAGAAAATGATTACGCATAGAGGAGTAAGCCACAATAGGGTCTGACCATAGAACCAAAATAGAAATCAAACTAGCCTGAATACCTTAGCGATATCTAGCAAAATACTGAGTAAATACATGCCAACAGAGTTACAAAACCAAGAGTTAAACCATCATACTCCTCCATATCAAAAATATATCAAGTATACACAAGATTTTAAAATAAGTCAAAAGCAAATGACATTAATGCCCTATGGGAAAGCCATAGATTTTTTTCTTCATTCAAGGGATTAAATAAACTTAGATTCACGAAAGATAAAATGGAAACAAAAAACAGAGCATCTCAATTAAAAATGCCTTCAAGGCTTAGGAAGAACTTTACACAATGTATTCAAAAAGAGTGATATGATATATATATCGTATTTGTCCATTATGTCCAACAAACGATATTATAATATGAATAAACAGTTAAGTCTGGAACAACCAGAAAGAACCCGAAGGGTTTACATATCACCATAAAAACGAACAAGGTAAAACACAATGGCACATGATATGATCAATTGATTCCTTTGATTTATAAAAAACCAACAAAGACTGGGACCTTCCCATTATTTGTTTTCAAGATTTTCCCACGTCAAAATATTCCTTTCCGATAGAAGCCAGCAAAAAAATTTGACTTTAAGTGGACAATTCCACTTCCAAAGGTGTTTATTCCACCATTTTATCTCCTCATTCCATTTATGTTCAATAATTGCTTCATAAGATTTTTTTCTTTAATATAACCATTCTCCATATTCCAGGACCACAACAAGGAATCTTTGTCATTTGTTAAAAAGATACCAGAGTGATGGCATCCTTTTATGTATCGATCCCAAGCCTCATGATACTCAACTGGAAGGTTTAATTATGTGGCAAGTTTCCAATGGTGTTCACAACTCTCATCCATTGACTTGCATATGTTAACTAAAACAACTAGCAAGGTAAAGAAATGCACATTTTTTCATACATATTGGAACTAGTCAATTCATAATTAATAAATAACTTAAACAAAAATAAAATAGGAAAACATGGGGGGCATTACAAAGACCCCCTAAAAAGTGATCTGGTTGTGACTTGCAAGCTTTTTTCAGTAAGATCAAGCCTAAGAAGCTATGTTTATGGCCTAAGGTCCAAATTGTTTCCTCCCATAACCATGATGTTTGAGCTCAAGAATTTTAATTTAGGGGTTAAGCCCCTTATTTCTTCATTGACCATTTTTAGGCCACGATGCCCATTTCCATTACATAAAACTTATTCATGGCACTTGTTGGTCACTCTATATCCTAATTAATTTCAGTTAATAAACATAGTGCTCAATATAAATTGTCAACCCAGGAAAGTATTATTGTTTCAAAGGTAACTAAACAAAATATATGCATAAACACTTCAGTAGCTAACTAAATAAATACAGAAAATTCATTCTACCTAACTGCTAAGACAAACTCAACTCACTGTGAAAGCCAATCTAAATTATAATTCTAAGAACTCGAAGGATTCCTATTTTCTCACAACATCAATCCTGTAACAACTGATCTAAGAATGAATTAAATAGAATTTATTTTGCAAGAAGTTAAATCCTAAAATATAAGATTAAAGATAATTCAAACCATAACCTATCTAATTCAACAAATTCTAGGAAAGATAAATAACAGTAATGTGTAGGATATGAGCTTGATTGTAACAACAATACTAATTAACACACTTGCATAGGAAAGAAAGCTACTCTACACAGTCGACTGTTCACACCATAGTGTTGCAGTAAACCAAAGGGAAACTATAATTATGCAATTATCAATTAACTACTATTGCAAAAATTTGAGAATTCTACCTACTGTAACTCCACATCAAACCAAAATAAATTAAAAATAAAACATCTACTTAACTCGATAATATCTGTGAGAAGACAGGCCCTGGCCTTCCAACAGAGATGCTGCTGGAGACTACCAAACTAACTCAACAAATAACGAATTAGGGAAACACTGTTTCTTTCATTAATGGATAAGTTCAATTACTAAAGAATCCCAACTCTTGTTACAATTCTCTTGAAAATAAGCCTCCCTCTGTATTATCTTGTCTTCCTATATATACTAAGACAAGATAGTTCGGGTTCCTTAATTTAGGTAGCGATGAAGATCTCTGATCTTCAGGCTTCCGAATATACAATGCAGAAAGTGGAAACAATTACAATGATTGTTACATTAAAATGGATTATGTTTCATAATCAATTGCACCTTTACAACTGGAACTGATCCAATGCTAAATGAGTCTCAACTGGCCGCGTAGAAAAATAGCCTGAGGTGTTTCAACAAAGATCCAAACCGAGCCCTGGGAATGTGCAACTATTTCCAAGTGCTTCAGTGCCCACGTGTATCAGCAAGACGAGATTCCTGGATTCCCTGAGGTATTTACTCACTTCTCATAAATTCATCACAAGTCAACATAACGAGGAATAAAATTCATAATCACAAGCATTTATAAGCATTAATGTAGCAAGGTAATAATGAATTATATATGTTCGAATACATGCCTGTTCTTTGGAAAAGATAATGACTTGGTTGTAAATAAAAGACAAAATCAGGGAAAAAGGGTTGAATAGGAGTAAGCAAAAAGGGCATTTCTAGCACCCAACATCTCCCCCCAACTATCTTGTTGCATGTCCACATGTAACAAATTTCATCTAGTCTAAATCCAAATCTGACTCTAATCTCTTTCTGTGGAGATTAGTAAGGTTAAAATAAGTTTCAAGCTTCTCACCCGATATAAAAAATCCATTGCAGGCAATCAATGCTGCGCAAGACTTTTTCTCTGCTTTCCTGGTCATTCTGTAATTGCTCCTATATTGCCTCTCAAGCATCCAAATCAGTGGAAATTTAAATTTCATCCCTAACCAGCATGGTCCACATGTCTCCATACATTTAACGTCCTCAAGAACCCGAGATAGAGCCTGCTTGAAGTTCTCAAAGCAATAAGGGTATTTTCCTCTCAAAGATGGAGAAGAGGATTGCCACCTATGCTTACTGCCTTCTAGGGCATGACATTAGTGTTGGGAGATCATTTGAACACAAGTATAGATGTCCTTTAGCTGTAAATTTATCAACTGATGAACCTTCATAGGAGATGAAAAGCACCTTTCAAGTTTTGCAATAAGGACTATAGGGAATTGAGGTTCGCTTCTAATCCAGAGAGTGGAGTTGTCCTCATTCTTTTGAATGGTCTGGAAAGCGTTTTACCACTGCATCTAATTGGTGAAAAAAGAGGTGAAATCCCTCAAGTGAATATATCCTAGGTGAGGCACAGGGTTAGAACGAAAATCCATAAAGCATGACATCTCATGTATGTAAAAATCACACAATAAATTCTACCGACTGAAATCACTTTGCAAAAAGGCCTCAAAAAATTGAGGAGATGTCATAATTTGGTAGGGTTTCCCCTCCTTCAAAGCTCTCAATTTTAACATGGTCAGCTATTCATAGAGGAACACAGAATAGGAAGGAGATGGGGATTTGCAGCTTAACAATTCCTGAGCTAAAGTGTACATCTGCTCTTTATCCTTCTGCATAGACTGGAATTTGTTTAGCTCTCTTAATTCTTCCTGCACACTTTCCCATTGGAGTTTCTGAAAAATTAGTTCTTCTGCCCATCTGTATCTAAATTCTTTAATGGTACTTCTATACTCATAAGAGGGACCATTCCTTCCTTGCATAGTTCAGCATGATTCTTCTATTTACTTACTTAGAGCTTCATCAATGAAAGCTCCTCTACCATCTCCTGCATTTTGTTATCCCTTGTATCTTCCTCATCTTCAGTATCTAACTCGATGATCTCCTGTGGTTCTTGCATTTTTTCCTTATCATCGGGTTTCTTTGTTAGTGCTTGATATGGAGACACCATAAATTGTGTTTTAGAATTTCCCTTTATATCCATTAGCTTGGGGACTTGCACCGTAGCATCAACAAATTCTACATGTATTGTTGGTTCTTGTGTTTCAGCAATTTCCTTTCCATCCATTGGCTGAGGGACTTGTACTGCAGCATCAACAAGTTCTACATGTGCTGTTGGTTCTTGTGGTTTAAAAACTTTCTCTTTTAGTGATCCAGTCTCAGCAAAGCCTTCATAACCCAGCACTTCAGGAGACTTGACGGTCTCCTTCTATGCCATTGTTTCAGCATTGTCCTCTTTCCCAGTCACCAATTCAAGAAACCCAAAGATTTCTTGTTGTGCCACTGTTTTAGAAACTTGTTCTTGGACTGCTGGTTCTTGTGTTTCAGCATCGATTTCTAGAATCGTTCATTCTGAACCTTCCACAACTTCGCCCTGTGCTGCTTGTTCTTATGTTTCAACAGTATCTTCCTGAAGTGTTTCAACATTTTGTCACTGTTGTAGCAAAGTCTCTTCTAATCCTTGCAATTCCTGCGTGAGGGTCAATAAATCCTGTGACATGACATTTTCAGGTTCTTCACTTAGTGATTTTTTATTATCCAAGGTGGAAGGGGTTGTTCCCTCATTCTGATGCTGATCATCCTCTACCATAGGCTCTGCTTGTGCTATTACATCCATTTCCTTTCTTGATTGACCCATTTTCCAGGACAAAGGCTCCATAAGTGTGACTTTAAATCTCGACTTTAAGAAAATGTCCCCACATTCGGGGCACACAAATTCCTCATGCTCCAAATTTTCTTCTTCAGAGGGTGAGTTCTCCACCTGGTCAGCTACATCAGCTAACATGCTTAATCTTTGCATTGCATATTTCCTTAAGACTTCTTTCAATCCCTGTAGCTCCTCCCTAAGCACGCGTACTTCTTATTTCAACAAATAATTTTCAAAGAGCAGGGTTTTCATTTGGATTCTTCCCTCTTCTGCAATAGGTTCTTGTGGATCAGCATATTTTGATAAGGATTTTGATCTATGCCCTGGTTCTTGTCTTACAGGGGATGATCGAGGCTTTAAAATTGGAATTTAAATATCTATCTAAGATCTTTTTAATGCCTTTGCTGCTATAGTGGCTTTGGTCCTTGCTTTCTTTAATGGACTTCTTGATTGTTTCTGAGTGATGGACCTCTTTTTCCTTCCCTTTGATGTAGAGGGTGTAGGTTTTTATGGAAGAATTATGGACCCCCTCTTCTTTCTTCATGATGTAGAGTGTGTGGGTTCCTCTAGAATAATTTTGATTTACACTAGGACATAATAAGGAAAATTGTCCTTTGATACTGATTCCTCCCCTTCAGTAGAGGACTCAATTTCATGAATTTCCACAGTCTGATTTTCGATTTCCTCTATTTTATCCTCTATATTGGCCTCTGCTTGTTGGGATGGGTTTTCAACAGGATCTAGGGGGTTTAAAATTTGCAAGTTCTCAACAGAATCTAGGGGATTTATGATCCGTACGTGACCTGGAAGCACGAGGGGGAAAACAGTTTGACTGAATGAGCCGGCTCTGTTATGGCAGAAGCTTAAGAAATAGAATGAGCAAAGCAGGAATACACTACACAGACAAAACACAAATATACACAGACAATATGCAGGAATGTGAACTGATCTTCTCTATTACTGGATATAAGTTCATGACTTGATGTATGTTACAATATTATACATGCTTATATAGAATATGCTGAGACGCTTGGGTACTTTCCTATTACATTCAGTTACAAGAGAAGTTAGAACAGTTTGGAATTTCAACCGTTACAGTCGACTGGAAGACAGAGAGATAGTCTGTCGAGTTCAACAGTCGTAATTCGTAGGTTGATGCTGCATTTCGGCGTCGTGAAACTGTGAGGTCGCGGAGCTTGTCTAAGTCGTGGAATTGTTGAAGACATGTCAAAGTCAGAACTTATCGAAGTTGTGTCGACGTCTATGACTTGTCGAATATGTGTCGAAGTTAGCACCCAACAATAATTCCAACTGCAATGTGGATCAATTTAAATTTTGCAAGTTCTTTGTAGTTTTAGCTTCCCCCAAAGTCATCTCCTGGTCATTACCAGCATCCTTAGGATTCCATCCCCCCCAACTAAATTTGACAAGCTCTGCGTGTCATCTTCCTCACTGCTATCCTCTTCTTCTTCTATGGGAACCTAGTCTACCCTGACCCCAGCAATAAATTGTGACCAAGGTTGATTCCTTCTCTCTAGGGCTCTTAGGACTAGCAGTTTAATGAGTCAATGATTGGTAATGGAGGCTTGAGGACGGCGAGACCATCAGGCATAATGAGCCATATTTTATAAATTTTTTAAAAGAAAATAGGGCATATTGATCAATTCATTGTGACGCAGGTGGGAGAGTAGCACAAAATCGTAAGTGTAAACAACTTTGTACCTACCTTCACATGTAATGTATTTCTTCAGAAATATGGCCACTTAGTCCCAAGGGTGAGGTAGGATTTCCAATGTTGTGCCGCGTTATCTAGGTTAGGCCTCTTCTGGATGAACCATATTCTCCCATTTCTTTGTAGTCCCGTGACTTCTGCTAACACATGCTCCGAAACATCGACCCTAAGACCCCTGAATTCAGAATGATCGCCTCTTAAATTCATAGCAAACTGCAGTGCTATTTACCCATCAAATCCACTCAACCTTGCAAAGTATGCAGTCCATCCGGCCTCCTCAAAAATACTGAATACCTCTCTATTTATGCGAAGGTCATCCATTGATTTTGGCTCATGGAGAACAAAAGAACCCCCCATACTTCCTTCTCCTTGATAATCTACGATGAGATGAGCAAAAAATTTCCTACTCTAGACGCTGGAGTTGCAGCATGCAACGACAGTGTTGAACAGTGGACAGTCCGTTGAGTATTTTAAGAAAGTTGGTGCATTATGGAATACAATCATGCTAGAAAGTTCCCATGTGGATTGGGCAAGGTGGCATTGGCCAATAAACACGGATTGGGTAGTGATGCAGACAAGTTAGTTAAAAGTCGATGACATGGATGTACAAATAGGATATAATCATGATTATTTTGGCACTTTATGCCTAGTTAGACTTATGATTAGAACTCATACCTCCATACTTACCGTGATGAATTGTCATCCTCCTCGGTGGCCTACCCTTGTTTTCAAATCAGTTGATGAAGACAACTTTTCACACGTGGCTCCGTAAGGTAGGTTGGCCCATATCCCAAAGTGTGTCCATGTCAGCATCAATTATATGAATAAGTGTCCATTTAGCGGATCATCGGCTCCATTCTTTTTGAAAACTTGTAACAGGCACTCTAATCAATTTAGTGGGAGGATTGACAATGTTCCAGTGGAGAATTGGTGGAGTTTCATCAAGAAGTAGAAGAGTCGATGAAGATTTAGCCGAAGATTTAGCATATTTTCAACAGAAAATTAACAAGGTACAACCGCTAAAGGAAATGCGAATAAAGTTTGGCCCAAAAGCAGAAAGTTGACAGAATTTCGACAGAAAGCGGAGAGATTGGCGAAGTTTCAGCAGAAAGCGAAGAAACTAGCAGAGTTCAGTAGAAAGTGGATAAATTGGCGGAGTTTTGGCAGAAAGTAGAGAAATTGGTGGAGTTTTAGCAAAAAGCGGAGAAAGTGACGGAGTTTCAGCAAAAAGTGGAGAAATTGGCGGAGTTTCAGCAGAAAGCAGAGAAATTAACAGAAAGTTGATGGAGTTTCAGCAGTGGTTTTCTCCGATCCTTGACTTATCCAGTAGGTGCAAAGGAGTTCCCATGATTTCACAGTCGATTGGCCCATTACGACTGTCCCATTCTCTTGGGTCCTTTGCATCTCATCCATGCACACCATTTCCTTAAAAAAACAATTAAATTTGAAGATAAAAACTATGAAGCAGTCCATAAACTAAAAAAATAAAAAGAAGAAAATCAAAATGAATTTATTTATTTACAAAATTTCTTATGAAAAAGACGCAGCAAAATAAAAGATTTGGAGAAACAAGAGGAGATTCCTGTTCCTATACCCATTTACAATTTAGATCAACAACAACACGGGAGATAGATGCATCCTTTGAGACAAGTTTATGATAAATCCATATCCGATGACCATTAGAAAATAAAGGCGTCTGATTTTCATCAACAATGGTCAAGTGGACGGTTCTGTTGTTGAATACCTTGTCTATTCTGTAAGGTCCCAACCATCTTGTACGCAATTTGTTCTTGAAATCCCCCTTGAACCATGAATCATGTAATAAAGGCGAGTCTCCTTCGTAGAATACTTTCTTTTTTATGAACCTTTCATGCCAATTGGAGCACTGATGTTGAATTAATGTTGTCTGATGTACAACAACTGTGCGCTTTTCATCGAATTCATTTAACTCATTCAACCGATTCCTCTAAGCCTCCATTAAGTCCAGATTTTCTTTTACAACTATCTTCATAGTTTTGATCTCAAATTCAATAGGAAAGACAACGTTCTTCCCATATACCAGTTCATATGGAGAGAAACCTGTAGTGTTGCGCCATGTAGTACGATATGCCCATAATGCTTCTGTAATTCTTTCAGCCCAGTCTTTGTGGTGACTCTTCACTGTCTTTGTAAGGATAGCCTCAATTAACTTATTCATACTCTCCACCTGGCCATTGGCTTGTGGATGATATGGCAAATTTATCCGATGTTGAATATGATATTTTTGCAATAGGGATTCAATCTTATGGGACACAAACTGCAGTCCTTCGTCTGTTACTATTTATTTGGGTACCCCAAAGCGGGTGAAGATGTTGTCATATAAGATATCTATCACAACTTGATCATTGGATCTTACCAGAGCCACAACCTCCACCCACTTGGTCATATAGTCTATGCAAACCAAGATATAATCTTTTTGTTTTGAAGGAGGGTTGATAGGCCCTACAAAATCCAGAGCCCATCTGTCAAAAGGTTCAACCACTAACTGTGGTTGAAGCGACATTTCATCCAATCTATTTGGTTGACCCATCCTTTGGCAGTTGTCATAGGCTTGAACATATTTCCTTACATCCTGCAACATGGTTGGCAAAAAAATCCCATTCTCAGTACCTTATGACCAGTTCTCTTATCGACAAAATGCCCCCGACACGGCTCATCATGGCATGCTTTCAGGATACTGTGAATCTCATATTCTCTCACACATAGTCTGATTTCCAAATCTAGCCCTGTGTAAAAGAGATGTCCTTCTATCCAATAGTATCTAGCACTTTGTTGTACGATTCTTCTTCTTTCTCTGTTATATAAGTGCACTGGAAGCTTACCTGCAGCCAAATAATTAGCGATATCTGCATACCATGGGGAGTGTGCTGAGACTGCAATCAAATGCTCATTAGGAAAAGAATCCTCGACTGGTGAATTATCATCATTATTTGTTAGTCAAGAAAGGAAGTTAGCAACAACATTTTCCTTACCTGGTCTGTCAATAATAATAATATCAAATTCTTGTAATAGTAGTAAACAACTAGACACTGGAGCATTCGTAACAGGTTTATTCATTAAATATTTAATGGATGAGTGATCAATATGCACAAAAGTAGAATACCCAGTGATATAATGTCTGAACTTATTAATGGCATAAACAATAGCAAGGAATTAGTTTTCTGTCACTGTGTAGTTTACTTCAGCAGGGGCCAAATTCTTACTAACATAATGGATAACATATGGGTTATGGCTTTCTTGTTATCCCAACACTGCTCCAATAGCAGTATCCGAAGCATCAGAGGAAATGTGAAAAGGCAAGGCCCAATTGGGCCCTCTTAAAATAGGTGATGTGGAAAATATTATTTTAGTTCTGCAAACATAGTTTGGCATGCATCTATCCAATTAAATTGTTCATCCTTCATTAACAAAGTGAACAAAGGAGATGCTAATTTAGAAAAAAATTATATGAATAGTCTATAGTAACTAGCATGTCCAAGAAAACTACGTACCTCTTTCTGTGTTCCAGGAGTATGAATGTTTGCAATTACCTTTATTTTAGCTGGATCTACCTGGATTCCTGCAGCAGAGATAAAATTCCCAATAACTATACCCTCACTCATCATCATGTGGAACTTTTAATTACTCACGGATAGGTGGGCCTGTTCAAATCGTTCTAAAACCTTTTCCAAATTTCTTAAGGCTTTGTCAAAACTAATATCATATGGAGTAAAATCATCCATACAGATTTCCATGCAATCAATGACCATTTTAGAAAAGATTCTGATTACAGCTTGCTGAAATGTGGCTGGTGCATTACATAACCAAAAAGGATGCACCCTATATGCAAATGTTCCCCAATTACAAGTGAAAGTTGTCTTATCTGAATCTTTGGGGGCGATCTGGATCTGATTATATCCGCTAAAACCATCCAGAAAGGAAAAGAATCTTTTTCCAGACAAGATATCCAAAACCTGACCGATAAAGGGTAAAGGGAAATGGTATTTTTGTGTTTCCTTGTTCAATTATCTATAATATACACAAACTTGCCACTTCCCATTTTTGTTAGGAACGATCACGAGAGGGGAAACCCACTCACTGTCCGAAATAGGATAGATAAATCCTTCCTCCAAGAGTTTCTGAATCTCTTCTTTCACAATATCTCTTAATTTGGGGTTCATTCTACATTGTGGTTCGCATACTGGCCTGTAATCATTTTTGATATAGATTTGGTGAGTGAACAGTCCCGATGGAATACCTCTCATGTCTGTATACTCCCACGCAAAGGCCTCTTTATGACTTTTCAACAATGTAAACAGACGTTCCAGTTCATCGGGCATAAGATTAGGATTAATATTCAAGGTTTTTCCAGGCTCGATTTCTACTGGGGTACTTTTTGAGTTCTCAATTACTAGGACTGTTTCAACCCATTACTAACTAAGGTCTCTTCAGTAAGTTATTCTTGTTCCCGTTCTCTTAAGGTGCTATCCAATATTTGATATGCGTTTTTGGTGACATACATAAGCTCACTAATAAAACTGCTGATAATGTCATCTTTAGTTTCATTTTTTAAAGTCAGGGCTCTCCCAATTGTTAGCAATGGCTGAGTGCCTTCCTCTTCCTCCAAATACATCCATAAAGGAGTTTCAACATCTGAGCTTGGTCAGGATGGAGGATATAAGGTCAGGAATTTTATATCAGTTCCATCAGAAATCGTCATGGATCCTTCTATACAGCTGATACACGCATCTGTTGTAGCTAACCATGGTCTCCCTAAGATTATTGGGTGTCCCCTAGCTGTGTTTTAGCTGTAAAACAAGGAATTCTGTAAGATATTCCCGTGAGTCAACAGATACTACCAAGTCATCCAAGATTACTTCAGGTCTGATCGTAGATCTATCATCTAGTTCTAGTACAGTAGGGGTAGAATTGAGATTAGTGAGTCCTAACTTCTTTATAGTATCAATGGTCATAACATTTATCGTTGAACCTAAGCCAACCAAAACGTTGGGAATCTGGGTATTCCCAATATATACCGTGACAGTGGGATTACCTGGGTCATCATATTTGGCCATTGGATCTCTTCCCATCATTAACTCAAATAATTTCCCCACTACATGAACTGTAGGAGGATCTTTAGGCTTCCTTCTTGGATTTTTCACACACACATCCCTGACAGTTTTGGTGTAGATAGGTACGTCGTGTAGGGCTTGTAATAGTGGAATCTTAACATAAAGGTTCTTCAAATCTCCTAGGAAATTGAAATGAGGTTGTTCCACTTCCTTCTATAAGGCCAAATGTTCAGGATATGGTGGTTCTCTCAAAAATTGTGTAGGCTGCGTTTCTGTATGTGTTTCAGCTGGTTTCTCAATAGGTGTTTCAACATCCTCAATAATGGGGATTGTTGTACTGAATGGGTTCTCAAATTGTTGATTCATTCTCTCTCCGGTCACAGAGGATGGAACATCCTCAATGAAAATAGGTTCCACTACCCTCCATGATCATAAGTGTAATTCATTGCAAGGGACAGGGGAAATGGAATAAGCTGGCATGTTGGCAGTTTCGAATTGTTGTACTTCCTTATTATTAGGATTGGGGTTAGGATTAGCAGGAAGCTAAGGTCGTAGTGGTGTATTCATTTGTGTGGCATTATTTTGGAGTTGCAGCTGCGGTTGCTGATACTGTGGGTGAGGAGTTTGATTTCCTAGATAAGGATTTCTCCAACTAGGAGACCAAGGAGCTTGTTTGTTTGAGTGTTGTGCCCATGGTGTCCAAGGAGTAGGATACTGCATTGAAAGTTGGGGTAGATTCCATCGAGTATTAGGATAGGAATAGTGCGAAGAAAATTGATTATTCATATTATTCCAAGGGTTTAAAGATGAGGGATCTAAATTCATACCTGCATTCTGAGGTTGTCAAGGCTTCTTTTGAGATATGAAGTAAGCTTTCTCCACATCCGAGGTGGATGCCTGAAGGAATTATTTGACTTTTGGGAGTGAAGGGCATTCTTTAGTATTGTGCTCCAGATCGCACAAGCCACATACCTCCACCTTACCAAGTGGGAATTCCCTCAATGGGTGCTTCTTTCTACATTTAGCAAAAAATACACCTAGTGCCAGATCTTCTTTTGCTTGCCTCTGTTTTTCTCTCAAAATATCCAACTTTGAGGAAATGGAACTCATCATGTCATTTTTAAAGTTTTCAAGAAGATTACATATCTCTCTCTGCCTGAGTAGCCCCTCCACTGGCTGACTTCTGTGCCCTGGTGAAGACATCTCGATCTCGAGTGTTGGTTCTAGAGGATCCCCTCGAGTATCTTCGACATAATTCGATGATATGTTCAAAAGGTTCTTTTGAGATATCCCCTTTTCCCAAAAAATTAAGCATGTCCAGGAAGTCTTCTATGATTCCATATAGTAGAATAATTTTTAGGACATCCTTCCCAATATCTACGTGACCAGATCTTTGCAAATTGTATAATAGTTTTTCAACAAAGTCCTCCAAAATCTCCTCTTCTTTTTGTACCATCTTAAACAATTCTTCCCTCCTATCCTTAGTTCTGCAATAGTCTTGACATTTAGCAAGGAAAATTTGTTTCATTTGCTCCCAGGTAGTAATAGGCTCATGAACCAAACTCATGAACCAAACTCATGAACCAAAGGAGGGCATTTACCTTTAGGGTGGCAGGAAATAGTTTCAACTTCTGTGCACTGGAGGTATAGTCATAGCTCCGACAAAGGATATCAAATTTGAAAAGGAATTTATCTATATCTTCGATGGACTTACCATGGAAATTTGGCAAAACTTAAGGTGAAATATTCTTCATGGAAGCTGCCCCGGGTGTTTTCCGAATAGGAAATTCAAGTGTGACAATAGTGTCTCCATGCTGATTATCCCCTATTTCCTCTTCATGGTCATTGGGGAGTCCTTGATGCTCTCCATGATCGTCATTATCCATGTTTTCCTGGTTCCTTTGTTCTTCTCTCCTTCTTTCTTCCCCTGTCCTTCTTTCTTCTTCTCTCCTTCTTTCTTCCTCCAGTTCTTGATGATGAGCTAACCACTCCTCCTTAGTTACTCTATGTCCGTTGATTCGATAAATCTCTTCTCGATCCACTGCACCTGCAGCACTTCCCTTATCTTCAGGAGGTCTCTTCTCCATAATGGGAGTTGAAGGCCCAATTGCGTTCTCCACGGTTGATGCTGACGTTTCAAGGTTAGGGAGAATGGATCTTCCTCTTCCTGAATATGTTCGCGGTATTCTGGTAGAGGAATTATATTTAGCGATCAATTCATCAATGAATGTCTGTCTTCCCAAACCTTGGTTACTTCCACGACCTCTTCCACTTGCAAGATTAGTATTTTTGGGGGGTTCTTGACCTTTTATTCTCGTATGCATGCAAGATTCAAATATTCATAGCTAATGAAATCAATTTAATCAACTACCATCTATGTCTACCAATTACCTTCCCCGAAAACGACGCCAAAATGTTGGTCAGTCTATATGCTAATTAATTTTAGTTAACAAACAAAGTGCTCAATATAAATTGTCAACCCAGGAAAGTCTAATTGTTTCAAAGGTAACTAAGCAAAATATATGCATAAACACTTTAGTAGCCGACTAAATAAATAAAGAACATTCATCCTACCTAACTACTAAGCCAAACTCAACTCACTGTGAAATCCAATCTAAATTATCAATCTAAGAACTCGAAGGATTCTTATTTTCTCACAACATCAATCATGTACAACAACTGATGTAAGAATGAATTAAATAGAATTTCTTTTGCAAGAAGTTAAATCCTAAAATATAAGATTAAAGATAATTCAAACTATAACCTATCTAATTCAAAAAATTATAGGAACGATAAATAACAGTAATGTGCAGGAGCTGATCTTGACTATAACAACAATACAAATTAACACACTTGCATAGGAAAGAAAGCTACTCTACACATTCAACTGTTCACACCACACGGTTGCAACAAACCAAGGGGAAACTATAATTATGCAATTATCAAATAACTACTGTTGCAGCAATCCGAGAATTCTACCTACTGTAACTCCACATCAAACCAAAATAAATTAAAACTAAAACATCTACTTAACTCGGAAATATATGTGAGAAGGCGTGCCCTAGCCTTCCAACAAAGATGTTGCTAGAGACTACCAATCTAACTCATCAAATAACGAATTAGGGAAACACTGCTTCTTTCATTAATGGATAAGTTCAATTACAAAAGACTCCCAACTCCTGTTACAATTCTCTTGAAAATAAGCCTCCTTCTGTATGATCTCGTCTTCCTATATATACTGAGACAAAACAGTTCAAGTTCCTTAATTTAGGCAGCCATGAAGATATCTGATCTTCAGGCTTCCAAATATACAATGCAGAAAGTAGAAACAGTTACAATGATTGTTACATTAAAATGGATTTTGTTTCATAATCAATTGCACCTTTACAACTGGAACTGATCCAACGCTAAACGAGTCTCAGCTGGCCATGTAGAGGAATAACCTGAGTTGTTTTAGCAATGATCCAAAACGAGCCCTGGAAATGTGCAACTGTTTCCAAGTGCTTCAGTGCCCACGTGTATCAGCAAGCCGAGATTCATGGATTCCCTGAGATCTTTACTCACTTCTCATAAATTCATCACAAGTCATCATAACGAGGAATACAATTCATAATCACAAGCATTTCTAAGCATTAATGTAGCAAGGTAATAATGAATTATATATGTTCGAATACATTCTTGTTCTTTGGAAAAGATAACGACTTGGTTGTAAATAAAAGACAAAATTAGGGGAAAAGGGTTGAATAGGAGTAAGCAAAAAGGGCATTTCTAGCACCCAATAGCACTCCTATCCCACATGGATACAAATGAGCCCTGCCATGGCCTCAAGAACAATTATTGGTGTGACCCCACAAAAACATTCCTTTCTAGGGCCTATGTTGTTCTTTAGTCATGATGTACATATCCATTTAGCTGGACAAAGATACCGTACAAGGATCCCATGTGGTTGTTTGAGAATACATTGATGCTATTATATAACTTGAAGCTTCATGGGTTACATATATTGTTCATGGAAATTGATCTTGAGAAGCTTCATTTAGAGTAAAATGCTCAAGATGTTATTCTCCATGGACAATGATTAGACCTTGGCATATGTTCTTAGTTAAAAAATAACCTAGTCATGGCATCCATATCCCACTTGGAGATGAATGATACCCTATAGAGGTCATATGTATTCATTCAAAGACACATCCATGATCATTGAGCCTAAGAAGAAAGTCTTAGCATTGGAGGCTCTTGCTTCCCTCTCTCAACTATGTTTGAGTACCTATCTACAATGTCGAAGAGATTGTACTGACACCCATATTCAACTTTGATTCTAAATACTACATCGAGAGGGATATTTTCATGGATTTTAGTTGTTTTACATGGTGCTTGACCTAAATAACGTTCAATCAGGGCTTAGAGTTGTTGTTCCTTACCAACCATGCTTATGCCTTAACACCCATTTTTTGTGCGCAAAAACCTAGACATGGTACATGTATCCCACTCGAATACCTGCAAAGAACCCCTGTAGAGGACTTGTGTATTATTTCAACGACTCATTAAAGGTTCTTAGGCCCGACAAGATTCAATGATTTCTTAAGGAACGTATTTTAGTCCGTTGACTTGTTTAAGGATCGATAACCCATCTTCAGTGTGTAAACTTGTAATGGAATCCATATCCAGATCCGATGCCAAAGTCACCCTAGATAGGGCCTCTATTATGGTTTGTAGGTTATGTTCATGTAAACCAAGCCCATGAATATACATTTAGGGCCTAAGGCCCAAGTGTTTTCATCCCCTGGCCATGGTGCTTGAGAAAAACAAGATTCATTTAGGGATTAATCCCCTTGCCCCCCCCTAACCTTGTTTAGTATTTAAGTGCAAATTGTTTTTATATTAGAGGAATGCACGCAAAATTTTAGAAATGTGCACATGCTTTTAAGAATCCACATGCACTTTAAGAAATGTATGCACTCCTTTATATATAAATGTGCACATGCTTTTATAAAATAGAATGTGGAGGGAAATGTGGAGGTGGGCATGGGTCATGCATGAAGGATCAACAAGGGTTAAATAAATTCAAATAGGAACAAATGTGCATCTCTAGAGAGCATGCACATTCATATATTTTTTAATGAGAAGACGTTCTCATTGAAAGAATTTTAGGAAGCAATTTCTTGCACTCACCATATGGGTACCTAGAAATTTGTCTCTAGGATAATGTTTACATTTGAAAGTGTGATAGAGAAGCCTAAGGATATGTTATTTGTAATATGAATTTCAAATAAACAAGTTATTGAATATTTTACCTTCCTTTCTATCTTTCCCAGGTCTGTCCATTTCTAGTTGTTTATGCCATACCCCAAGGGTTCTAGAGTGAAGCCTATATATTTTAGAGCCACCAAAAATCTACAACTTTAAATTGAAATATTGTTGTAAATCTTTGTGCAATCTCTAACCTCAAATAATTAATTCTTATAGAAAAATTGTGATTATTAATCTCCATACATATTTCTTTTTCACAAAGATGAAGTACCTCCTTGAAGACATTTTCTTCCCTCCAAGACCTATGGGAAAATAACAAAATGTCATCAACAAACATAATGTAGGTGATATGTTCTAGCCTTCTTGCCTAAACACCTATAATGGATTCATCTATTTTGGCTGCAAGAATTGCTATGCTCAAGCCCTCGACTACAAGGAAAAACATAATTTAAAAACGTGAGCATCCTTGTCACAAACCCTTGGTGGGTTTGAAGATAGAAGTGGTTGAGACATTAATTAGCACTACAAACGATACGATACATAAGACTCTATATATCCCGACACCTAGTTAACCACTTGTAGATTGAGACCAATGTTATCAACAATAACTAAATATACAACAAATTACTACGTCCTATCATAAACCTTTACCATGTCAATGCCACAACTAACTTTTTTCTTTGTTTTATATTATGCATGACTTTTACACTAAGCCCACATTATCATGTATATTTCTTCCTAAAACCCAAACTATTGTATGGATCTATCACTTTTGAAAAAAAATCGTCATTCCTTGGAAGTTATTTTGTAAATACAATTACACATTGAAATGACTAGGAAGTTCTCAAAAGAAACCAACTTACCTACCATAAGAATACGAGCTATGAAGGATAAGAATACGAGCTATGAAGGATGTGTTGAATAAACCTAGAATCCTTCATGTCATGCTCACTTCTTTCACAAGCCTCACAATGCCATCTTCCATCAAATTAAAAAACCCCATATAAAACGCAATTGCCAATTCTTTGGAAAGTTGACATTACATTTGATAATTATTCTTCACAT
This sequence comes from Larix kaempferi, assembly GCA_027924585.1. Classification (NCBI taxonomy): domain Eukaryota; kingdom Viridiplantae; phylum Streptophyta; class Pinopsida; order Pinales; family Pinaceae; genus Larix; species Larix kaempferi. The sequence goes on along the minus strand of BSBM01001435.1, from coordinate 2,390,105 downwards.
GTTATAGCTTAAAAAATTGAATATAGCTAAAAATATAGAATAATATATAAATCTAATTAATGTATGAATTTACAAGAATATTGAGATTATATAAATACAAATTCATTTAATTATTTTCCAAGCATAAAAAAACTGTACTTTTTCTATTCATTGAATAAAAAATTACATAATCAAGAGTTGTATATCAGTTCATACATCTAGCTAAGGCCTTAAAAAAACTCCTCCCCCTAAAAAAACTCCTCCCAACAAGGCATACAATCATAAAAAAAATAGTGTGTCAGATCTCCCAGAAAAAAAACATCACCCAAGAGTATCTTTAAATTAAGACTACAATATAGCCTACAGGGGTAGAGCAATTGGTAATGAGTAATTGAGATGAGAAGTTGTACATGGAAGACCATAAGTTCAAATCGCTGTGGGTACTTACTTACACACACAAAAAATGACTACAATATAATGCATAAACTAACTGGACTCTTCAACAGAGTCATGCAAAAAATAGATGGAACCACAATCACCTAAAGATCCTTCCAAAAGTTCTTCCCAATGAACTATTCCTTCTTCCATTAGCAAGGCCTCTTTGGATAGAGAGTCTGCAATAAAATTTTATTCCCCGTGGATGTGTTCAATATACAAAGCATGAAAAGAAGCCAATAGAGATTCAGTTTTCCTGCACCATTGGAAAAAAGAAAGGATCCGTAGAGAGCCAAGATTTTTAGCTCAGTTCACAATGACCATGGAATCCCCAAAAACATTCATGTTATCAATTCCCAGTACCTTTACCACAGTTTAGTTTCAGCTTGTAATGATGCTCATCATTGATTTTCAAAAAAATAAAAGCCCCACAGATACCATACTAAGCTGCCCCATCAAAAAAACTTGTAGCCTTTGAGGAATTAGTAAGATCAGGAATTTGTCTCAACTTCTTAACTTTACTAGTAATTGGAACATAGTCTTTGTAGCTACTCATAATCCTCATACAACTTGTAAAAAGATTGACTGGTTTGTCTTAAAAAATAACATAGTTCCTTGTCTTCCAAATATCCCAACATATGAATGAAGTGAGAAGCATGTGTTCAACATAATTTTTATAACATCGCAAAAGGTTCCCTTCAAAAGAATCATGCTCCCAAACATGAGAGATATTAAGAATATCAGAGATGGCCTTCCAAATCCTTTGACTATATGTACAATACACACACACATGATTTATGGATTCCCCCTCAGACTTATATAGAAAGCATAAATTAGGACCCATCTAACATCCGCGGTGCAAATTATCCCATGTCAATAAGCAATTTTCGAAAGATAGCTATAAGAAACATTTAAGTTTCATTGGTATGTGCCATTTCCATAGTTTTTCAAACCACCACTTTGGAATGTCAAAGGAGGAGTAATTGCTAATAGACAGAATTTTACCATAACTCTGATTTTTAGTCCAAACTAGCTCATCGTCATTGGAATTCAATATGACACCCAATTTGCTCAGGACATAAATATAATTAGTCCATTCAATGGCCCAAATATTACCCAATCCTAAATTTTCCTAAGTCAACCAATAAGAATCAAAGTGCTGAAGAGAGAAGTTTTGAATCTATAAATAGATTCAACACCTTTAAATACCCTATAGCACCCAAATTATGCAATTTCCATAACTAATATATACACCCAAATTATATAATTTCCATAAACCATATATATATATATATGATTCTAAATTTTAATTCAAATCTATCAAAATTCAATAAATATCAAATCCTAATAAATCTTTCCTCCCATTTTTCACTATTTTTTTTTATTAAAATGTGCCAATTGATGAACAAATACTTTTTTGCTTAATGTAATCTTCCGAAAATTCCTCAGACCTAAAAGATCTCAACAAAGAACTTGTCCGAGAATAAACACGTGAAAAGTCAAAAGTCTAAATTGTGTAACACGTTGGAATTAATTATTGGCAAGTCCTGTAAATTCCTTGCCTCGAGGTCCGGGGAATGATGTAGCAAGGCTTGCTTTGTATGTCTCTAACTCGGCGGTGGGATATGGGGCACTCAAATTGCCCCGTCCCGCCGCCGAACGGACCCACCCCCCGTTGTGCTTCAACCGCGTCCACCGTCCACCGGATATGGGACCCGGCCTCCGTTGCTTTCACCACTCCACCTTCGTAACCAAAACTCCGGCAAACCGACGTGGCTACCACCTTGGACGTGAGTTAATGCTGAGCACCCCTTTCGCCTTGTTCAAATCGTTTATGCGCTCAAACTCATGCAGACCCCAGTTTCTCAAATGCGCCTGTTTCCTCAAACGACCAAGCAGATCTGGCACTCCTGCAGATCCATGTTTTCACAAGCGACTAACAACATCCAGCGAGCGCGTGCAGGGATGGAACGACAGCTGTGAAAGCAACGGAAGCCGCAACAACAGAATCGTGCAGAGATGGAACGGCAACTGTCTTTATCCAGGTTATGTCTTAATACAGTTTCCACAGAGTTGCTTCTGTCCAACGTTTTATACACGCCAATTTAAGCATGATATTTATTGGATAGAGAAATAGGTTGTATGTCCCATCAACCCGGAGACTGGAGTAAGTTACCCGTCAGGCTTCATTGTATAGAGAAATATGTGTAGGTTAGGATTCACGGACAAAATTCACCGGCACCTCATCTATCAAGTGCAGTTTCTTCACCGCCCACCGGCCTGGTGCTTCTAAACCAAGAAAAGGATTCCTCTTCCAAATCAAGAAGGTTGGTTTCTCTTCGATGTATCCCAGAAAAAGTGTATTTTTATTTCTCGAATAGAAATTTAATACAATCCTCAGCAAGTCAAGAACATAACTAAAATGAAACCTTACAGTAGTAAGCAGAACAGTCCTCCACAAAACTATAACTTTACAGTAACAAATCCAAACGGTACACTTGCACAACCCGAATCCCTATAAAGATAAATAGGACATCTCAGTCCTTAAGAAAAATCCCTAACTTATCCAGAACATATTCATATACATAGTTTCCATCAAAATGACCACGGGTACTTCAAAGAAAAATCAAATTTCATCTTTAAATTTCATTCCCAGACCATATTTGAGATGAGACCAAAATTCCATTGGAGAATTCATTTTCCTGCAGCTGTAGTAAAGGCCCTGTAAGACACTCTTTTGATAGTGCATCGGCCTATGAATTATGCTGCCTGTAAATGTGAGCAAAAGTGACAAACTGAAAGTTCTCTGGAACTCTTTTAGTTAGGTGTACAAGGTATAGCAAATTAGTCCTATGCATTTGTAGTAACCCTTTCATCCAGTTTATGATGAGTTATGAATCCCCGAGGACCTGTAGGTGGGTTATACCCTTTGGACTAGCAGATTTCAACAGCAGCAAAATAGCTTCAAATTCCCCATAGTTGTCAGTACCCTGTCCCAAAAAAGCCTTTCTGGTAAAGAAGTGATCATCAGTTAAATGTAGTACATAACCAGCTTTACACAAGGTGCCATCAATTTGGATGGCCCCATCAAAATAACCCCATGAAATAGATTTATCAATCAGAGGAGGAGTCCTAATTCTGGGAATTGGCACAATGAGTGGATTTGAAGTAAGGCACCAACGCTAGTGCTTGTGTGCATATCTGTAGACTGGAAACATGTTTATCCTCAAACATGCATTCATTTCTTGCTATCCATACTCTCCATGACACCAAGTATAGCATGCATCTGAACCCTTTTGAACCAATCCTTGAAATTTTTTAGAAAGACATTTCCAGACCACATACTATTTAAGTGTAAAGACTCCTCCACATATCTCCATACCTATACAGTAAATGGGCATCAACAGAAGAGATGATGAATGGATTGACAGTCATTTTTGCAGAGACAACACCATCCTAGTCCATCGTCTTTTCTTGTATTCTGCCCCATGTAGGAATTTTGTTCTTTAGAATAAGCCATATCAATAGATTACTTTTTGTAGGAGCATACACAGTCCATAGTTTCTTCACCCACCCCTCAATTGCCCCTACTCTAGGCATAAGTTGAGCTTCATAACCCAAAGCCACTTTATAGTTCATCCCTTCACCTTGCCATGACCAGGCCAGTTCATCAAGAACTTCAGAGATCCTAATATGAGCTTTCTTCAAGGTGTTTATGAAGGACTCCCATACAGGGGTATACTGTCCTTCAAAACCCACTCCCTATGCAGATAGCCAACCCTGTGTCCAAATGGTAGTGTCTCAAGCTTTTACAATTTTGTTTAGAGTCTTAGAGTGCACAGGCCTCTCAACTAAAGATGTTCAATCATCTCAGGGGGAAGAAAAAAACTTTGCAGGCATCCCAAAATGGCATCACCTCCAGGTATTTTCTGAGATCCAGTGCCCACTTTCCATGAAAGGTGATCACCAATGTCCGAGAAGGAAGATGACATGGCCTTCAAATGATTTGAACAATTGACTGAAATCTTGCTAGGAATATGAATCCATTCAATCATGCTACTAAGGGGAGCCATATATTTTTGAAGTATAATATTCCCCCACAAACTATTGCTACTCAGGATATGCCATAAAGATTTTGCAGCAAGAGCTTTCCCAAATTTATTCAGATCTTTAATTCCCCATCCTCCAAACTTTTGGGCTTTTCAAGATAATACCAACAAGCAAGATGTGCTCCTTTATAGTCTGGATTTCCCTTCCATAGATAGTTAGTACATAATTTCCTAATTTTCCCCAAAACACCTTTGGGAACTGAGGCAAGTGTAAGCTGATAGACAAGTATTGCTTCAATCATAGCTTTAATCAATACCAACCGTCCAACCCTTGAGATCCAATGGTTGCACCATAGGTTAATTCTGTCCTCAAATCTAGTGAGAAGCCATGTCCAGTCTGCTTTCCTGTAGCAATTTGCTTTCTGGTAGAAACCCAGGTATTTGAGAACTCCCTCCTCCTCATGCAGAGGAATTTGTAATAGTCTTTGCAAGCTTACCAATAGGTGTCCATCCAAACCAAAAGTGTATAGAGTTGACTTATCTAAGTTTATCACCATTCCTATTGTAGATGAGAAAATTTTTAGATTGTCATTAAATCCCTCCAGCCCCTGCCCTTCTCTAAAGCTTCCATTCCCAAAAAGGAGGATATCATCAACAAACAAGTGTGTAACATCAATATTTCCTAAGAGTTTAACCCCTTGTATTTGACTAAGATGCCTTGCTTGATAGATTGTCCTGCTGATACACTTAGCCACCAGAAGAAAAAGATCAGGAGACAAGGGGCAACCTTTCCTTAAACCACGGGAAGAAGTAAAGAAAGGGGGTGCAGGTCCATTGATAAGGGTAGAAAAGGATGCAGTGCACACACAGCTCATGACCCACTTTACAACTTCAAGTGAGAAACAAACCTAAGAAAAGTCCAAATACCCGATCATAAGCTCTTGAGAGGTCAAGTTTTATGATAAAAGTAAGGAGTGTAGACACCTTGATACTATGTAGTGACTCTTGAGCCAGCTCGATGGCTTCATGAATGTGTCTTCCTTCAAGGAAACCAAACTACTCAGGACCAATAAGTAATAACCCGTGAGATAATAGGCTTCAACCTCATGGTGAGCACTTTAGATATAATCTTATAAGCACAATTGAAGAGAGAAATAGGCCTAAACTCATTAAAAGAAACAGGGTGGTCCTTTTTTGGAAATAATGCTAAAAGAGTAGAATTGAGACATCTAGGTATCTTACCATGAGTTCTTACCTCCTCAACCATCTTAAGAAGATATGCACCTACCAGGTCAAAAAAACGTGATGAAGAACTCAACTGGCCATCCATCGGGACTGGGACTTCTATCTTTCTAGAAGGATGTTAAGGACCTCTTATGGAGTTCCTCCATAGTGACTGCCTCAAAGAGGTCTACATTGTCACATTCTTCCACTAGTCTGGGAAAAGTCATGATTACCTTAAAATGTCTACAATATTTTCATTATCAAGAGATGAGAGCAAAGAAGAGAAATGAATAACTCCTAATTCAGCCAAATCATGAAACCCTCTTATAGAAGTTCCTGAATCATCCTTCAATTCCCATATAGAATTGAGATTTTTCCTATGGTTTGCATAATTGTGGGAAAATTTGATATTTTGGTCCCCAACTGAGAGCCAGGTTGCTATGCTTTTTAGCCTCCAATCCTTTTCTCTGTCTAACAAGAATTTAGATTTATGGGCTTTAAGAACTTTAAATGAGTCAGCAACTTCTTTGAGGAGAAATCCATCTGAATATTATTGTAATGTTGTGCCAACTCGAGCTCAATGATTTTGAGAGTACTCTCTCTAGATTCTAAATGTTCTCATTCCCATGGTATGGCCATTTCCTTCACCATCTTGAGAGATCTAGAGAATTGGACACAGATTGAGTCCTCCAAACAAGGGTCATAGTGCTTCCAAGAGTCATATACTAAATCTTTAAAGTTATCTTCTTCAGCCCAATTAGGATTATATTTAAAAGGTCCACAAGTTTTCCTACTGGCCCCTCCCACCTCCATGATCACCGAGAAGTGATCAGAAATGCTTGAATGTTCAAACCATGACCTATAAGAGCAAAGATTCTCCATTGAAGAATGGTGCATAAAGAATCTATCCAACCATTTCGCAATACTGACAGCCCCTAATCGGTTATTGACCTAAGTAGGTGTTGGTTCAAAGGCTCTATGTCCAACATCCCCTTAGCTTCCAGCAAATCAAAGAAGTAAGTCATTGAACAGACAATCTAACTGAAGTTACCTAGACATCTCCTCAGTTGAGGGTAAAGTTTAATAAATCACCCCCAAGTATGAGTTCATCTTCCTTAATCCACTCATTATCCAACAGGGAGGACTAGTAGACTTCCCTCTCCTCATAAGGCCCATAAACATTAAGCAATTGGAAAGTTTTCCCAAGCTCATGACTGATGACCTGGGAGCATAGACCTAAAACAATGCCAAAAGCATTTAGGATAGTAAGAGATTGGTTCCAACTAGTGGCCATTCCTCCAAATTGTCCAATGAGTCTAAAGTCACAAAATTCCAAGAAGGGAGCAAAGACCTTAGTATATTTAGCTGCAACTTCACCACCACACATAGTTTCTTGAGAAAAAAGAACATACGGTTTTAGGGTATCAAGGAATTTTTTTAGGGCCATCTTTTTGGATGAGCTCCCAAAGCCTTGCACAATACAGGATAAGATCTTCATTAAGCAACCTTTCTAGGGGTATTAGCCACTCTAAAATTGCCATGAATAAGGATTTGTTTCCCTTGATTATTCTCCCTTAATTCTTGTACCTATGCTTGCTTGAAAGCAGACTTTTGACCTACTTTAGATCCACTACTCTCCTTCGAGACATCCAATGCCAAACCCCCATATGATGATAAGGATTGGAAAGTATTATGAGGAGTACAAACATATCTAGGTCTGAGATCGTAGTTTCCCCTTCGGCTTGTTGTAGGAGAACAATTAGATTCGAGAAAGGATGAGTATTTAGAGGTGAATTTAAGTTTACTTTCCCTAGATGCCCCATCATTTGAGAAAAATATCGAATTCTGGTGAGGGAGGATTTCCAATGGACCCAGGAATACCTATGGGATCCCCACCTGAAAAAAACAGAGGTTGAATCTCCACTCTATATAGGCCTTAATTGTGCACCAAAGACCGAAGAACCCAGAGGCATTCCCTTTCCTTTTGAAGACTTCCATAAGTCATTCAATCTTTGTTTTGGGGATAGAGAAAGGCTAAGAGTTTTCGTGGTAAAAGAGTTTGCAGGGGACTATAACTTCAGGGGAAGGTAACCAATAAGGACCGCAGTAGATTCATGTCTAGTTTTCAAGGTTTCCCTGTCCACCTCCATATAGGGTGGCTCTTTTTCCAAAGGGTCTGGGGTAGCCAAAAGAGATTCCTTATCATCAGAGGGGCAAGAAACCTTAGGGTTTCTTGTCCCTCCAAAACTACTTAAGGAAGGGGAGAGAACACTCCTTCAACGAATGTCCATATTGGTGGCAACGTATACAACGGAAGGGGAAATTTATGTAGTCAAGTATCTGAAGGTGTTTCAAGTTTCCAAGATCGATCTCCATTGACTCGAAAAGAACCATACTAACATCAATCTCTACTATTATTTTAGCAACAGAGCGTGCATTTCATGATTTATATGAGTCATCTGCCAGAATGTACTTACCGAGAACATCGTTGATAGCTTGTAGTGAGGGTTCATTCCAGAGTTCCATAGGAAAGCAGGGCAATTTGAACCACATATGCATGGCTTTGACAAATTTTTTCCGATCATCGAACCCTGGGTGCCATGGATTTAAGGTTAACTATGATGTCTCACAGAACCAATGACCATGGAGTATTTTGTCTGCATCCTCACATGTGTTGAATATAAACCCTAGCCATCGCTTCTCAAGAAAATGGTAGATAGGTCCATACCCAATCACTAAAGACCATGCCTTCTAGATCCATGTGTTTAACTTTAGAATACCTCGATTCATCTTCCTTCCAATAAATTTGACCACTAGGGTTTTTCTCATAAGGAGCCCTACTTGCTCAACCTACATTTTTTTGCCAACTACCACCGTAATACCCTCTCCATGGGATTTCATGAACTTTTTCCTTTTTCTCAGGGTCTCCTCCCCCACCATAGTAATCTCCGTCTCCTTTGTCTTCAAACCTCTAAAATCCAAAACCTTTGAAGAAATATTTTTTGTGCCCACCACATAGTTCGGACATTCCACCTTGACCTTGTTTAGTTTAGGTGACATGTTCCCACCAACCGCAACTTTTGAGTCCAAACCAGAAAACAATATAGGTTATGGGACGAGAGTGGGCATTTTCCAGAAATAGGTCTGTTCCTAGTCTTGGAGCTGCCACCATGACCTCCCCCCCCCCCGAGATTGGGCCTCTGCATGAATTTTCCATCGGCACCATGTCAACAAAAATATCGTATTTTGTTAGAGAATCTTGACTGTAATCCACCAGAGGGTCGTATTATGCCATCTATATGCCTATAGGGTCACCATCTTACTGTCATTCTGATGGGGCCTCCATGCACTAGTCCCAGAACCTGACAAAACTAGGGTTTCAACATCGCTCTGTTTTATAGCTCACACCTCCAGTTAATCACCTGAATATCCACTAAGGTGTACTCTTATGTTTATGGATATTTTGGTCTTTGCTTTACTCGTAGAGTGAAAAATAAATGAGAAAAAAATCGCACAACAATTTTCACTTTGTTGTGAGAGCATTATCCTACGGATTTGCAAAAAATGATAAATTAAATGCTCCCTTATCTTTGCTTCTAGGAGATTCTAGCTGCTTTCTTTAGGTCAATAGTGCTTCCACTAGACCATTACCTACTTGATTACAAGTTTTCAAAAGTCATGATTTTCTTGGTATGGACTCCACTTTTATTTTCTACTAACTAGCCACATGATTAAGATTATAAACATATTTCTTAAGTAAAGAAACATGAAACATCACCATGAATTTTTAGATTAGATGGGGATGCAAGTTTAATGTATATTGTTCTAGCACTGTCTCAAGGCACCAAAAAGTCTTTGTTGTTATTTGGCGTTCTTTCTTAATTGAAGCGAGGTCCTTCCTGGCTCACTTTAAGGAAAATATGGTCTTCCACTTGAATTTTTGTTAGGACTCTTTGAGCATATATGCATATCTCTTTTTGTTAGGACTTGTGTCCTTATTTTATGTTAGTATCCATCACCTACTTGTATTCATTATCATCATTCTACCCTTCTTTGTACTTCCCGAGTTCCATTTACTTCCTGCTAACAGCTTCTGCTACTAAAGTACATTAATTTTTTTCAATTCTGCTATGTATTCTCTTCAATTTCATAAACATTTACCTTTTTCAAGCATTGTATTATGTACATTTAACAAATCTAAATGTGAAACCGATAAACCATTTGAAATGGGACAAGTATTCAGTAAGTAAGAGCATAAATGATGACCAATATGAGAAACTACAATTCAATATACTTAGTCATTAACAATATGCATGTGGAAATGACAAGGAAAAATTACTCACCAACCACCTAGGGGACTCTAGAATAAAGAAGAGACCTGATACCATATTTCAGAGTTATGCAAAGAATCTGGTGATACAATATCTCTGATATTATAGGGGATAATGATTGTTTTAGTATCAAATTATTGTGATCGGATGATGAAATTAACAGAGTGCAGAGATGAATGAAATATAGATATCACAAATTAGTTCTGGGGAAAACCTATTTGCTGTTGGAGTCATCAAGGCTGTCGAGAAGAAGGGAGTGCAAGAAGGCTGAGAAAGAGGAATGCAGGTAGAGACTCAGGGACCGTCCAATCGGATGATCGATGGTGGTGATTAATTTCGCCATTAGGAATTATCCTGTAGGAATTATCTTCCATTATGCTCAAATTTGAGAGAGTTGTAAAATCACAATAGACTATAAATATATAAGTGTAGAATATTTGTGAGTGAAAGTCCACAGTTGTGGTTGATGGCTGTCGAGAAGAAGGGAGTGCAAGAAGGCTGAGAAAGAGGAATGCAAGCAGAGAGACTCAGGGACCATCCAATCGGATGATCGATGGTGGTGATTAATTTTTCCATTAGGAATTATCCTGTAGGAATTATCTTCCATTATGCTCAAATTTCAGAGAGTTGTAAAATCACAATAGACTATAAATATATAAGTGTAGAAGATTTGTGAGTGAAAGTCCATAGTTGTGGTTGATATTTTGTTGCATGTTAAAGAAAGAGATAATTTCATGCAATGTTAGAATTTGATGGCCCAAATGTTGGTTTGTGGGTGCTATACAATTACAATAGACTCTAAATTCCTTGTCCAGAGTAATCAACCCACTTTAACGAAATGGAACAATGCTGCAAACTCACAAGATAATCGACTAATGTAATGAGTTTATGGAAATAAATGGTTTCTCATGAACTTGATGGCATCTTAAATATTTAACTACAAAAATAACAACCATAAATCTGGATTCCTTTATGTAAATCAAAACAATTCCACTTGTTAATTCCTGTTACAAAATCTCATGAATGTGTGGGTATTCTTATCTCTATAAAGATACTTCCAGCAACTTAGAAAAAATGTCAAGTGTTTGGATAGGACAACAAATGCAGTAACCACAATCAACAGTAGCCTTTAACAGTAAATGGCATATATATTTTGAAGCCCTTCAAACAATGATCATGATGTGTCCAATAAATGCATACGTTGCTGATTTTCTGAGTTATAACTTGTCCAAAGATGTATGCCTAATTGAGACTGTATGATTTTGGCAAAAGTATTTATGGCAGTCTTGAAAATGTCAAAACCATTAGATCAATGATTGAATGATCTCTTCCAGGACAAGTGTTAAAATGAGTAAAGCAAACCACAAGCTTATGTGATGTGTTAAAGCAGAGAGAGAATTTTGGACTGTGGAAATGGAGCCTCAAAGAGACCATCGTTACGCCTTTAGGAGAAAACGTTGATAGGGTAATACTTTAAGGTGTTAGGTATACATCCTAAGGGTGTCTAGATCTTGGATAATAGTGATAGAATGAACCCAACGTGTCCTTGTTTCCAATCTGCAGTGGACAGAGCCGAGATAATTTGTGGTAAGCTAAAACTTGTCTCCAAGCCCAAAGTTGGAAAGTCTTTGGTCTAGAATGGCAAGATGGGGTCCTAGGGTTATGATAGGGCCATAAATGAGGTCAAAGGAACTCCCCTTAAATTGTTATATAAGCCAGCAAATAAAGGGACAAAAATCCTAATAGGCATAGTTCCTGTTGGGAAAAGTTCATAACAGGCACAATTCTTGTTGGGAAAAGTTCCTGTCAGGCACAGTTCCTTCTAGGAAAAGTTCCTAACAGGCACAGTTCCTCTTGGGAAAAGTTACTATCAATGGTAGCATTAAAGTTCATATCAAACAAAGTTCCTGTCATGCACAGTTTCTATTGGGAAAAGTTCTTGTCAGACACAGTTCCTGTTGGGAAAATTCCTAACAGGCACAGTTACTATTGGGAAAAGTTCCTATCAGGCACAGTTCTTGTTGGGAAAATTCTTAACAGGCACAGTTCTTGTTGGGTAAAGTTCCTGTCAGGAACAATTTTTGCTGGGCACAGTTCCTATCAGGCACAGTTCCTGTCATGCACAGTTCCTGCTGGGAAAAGTTCCTATCAGGCACAGTTTCTATCAGGCACAGTTCCTGTTGGGCAAAGTTTCTAACAAACACAGTTCCTATTGGGCAAAGTTCCTCTCAGGCACAATTCGTATTGGGAAAAGTTCCTATCAATGGTAGCATTAAGGTTACTATCGAACAAAGCTCCTGTCATGCACAACTTTTGCTGGGCAAAGTTCTTGTCAGGCAGAGTTCCTGTTGGGCATATTCCTAATAGGCAAAGTTCTTGACGGGAAACGTTCCCATCAGGAAAAATTCCTGTTGGGAAAAGTTCCTAACAGGCACAGTTCCTGTTGGGCAAAGTTCTTGTTGGGCATAGTTACTGTTAGGCACAATTCCTCTCATGCACAGTTTCTGTTGGGCAAAGTTCATGTCAGGCATAGTTCCTTGTGGAAAAATTTCTAACAGGCACAGTTCCTGTTGGGAAAAGTTCCTCTCATGCACAGTTCCTAACAGGCATAGTTCATGTTGGCAAAGTTCTTTCCAGGCACAGTTCTTGTTGGGCAAAGTTCCTAACAGGCACAGTTCCTGTTGGGAAAAGTTCCTGCCAGGCACAGTTCTTGTTGGGCAAAGTTCCTGTCAAACATAGTTCCTAATAGGCACAGTTCCTAACAGGCAAAGTTCATGTTGGGAAAAGTTCCTAACAGGCAAAGTTCCTGTTGGGAAAATTCCTAACAGGCACAATTCCTGTTGGGCAAAGTTCCCGTCAAGCACAGTTCCTATTGGGCAAAGTTCCTAACAAGCAAAGTTCATGTCAGGCACAGTTCCTGTTGGGAAAAGTTCCTAACAGGAAAAGTTCTTGTCAGGCACAGTTCCCGTTGGAAAAATTTTCTATCAGGCAAAGTTCCTGTTGGGCATAGTTCCTGTCATGCACAGTTTCAATTGGGCAAAGTTCCCGTCAGGCACAGTTTCTATTGGGAAAAGTTCCTGTCAGGCACAGTTCCTGCTGGGCACAGTTCCTGTCAAGCACAGTTCCTATTGGGAAAATTCCTAACATGCACAGTTCATGTTGGGCAGAGTTCCTGTTGGGAAAAGTTCCTATCAGGCACAGTTCCTACTGGGCACAGTTTATGTCAGGAACAGTTCCTGTCATGCACAGTTTCTGTTGGGAAAAGCTCCTGTCAGGAACAGTCCCTTTTGGGAAAATTCCTAACAGCCACAGTTCCTGTTGGGCAAAGTTCCTGTCAAGCACAGTTCCTAACAGGCACAACTCCTGTTGGGAAAAGTTCTTGTCAGGCACAGTTCCTGTTGGGAAAAGTTCTTAATAGGCACAGTTCCTGTTGGGAAAAGTTCCTGTCAGGCATAGTTCCTGTTGGGAAAAGTTCCTATTAAGCACAGTTCCTAACATGTACAATTCCTGTCATGCACAGTTTTTGTTGGGAAAAGTTCCTAACAAGCACAGTTCCTATTGGGCAAAGTTCCTTTCAGGCTCAGTTCCTCTTGGGAAAAGTTCCTAATAGGCACTGTTCCTGTTGGGCAAAGTTCCTGTTAGGCACAATTCCTGTTGAGCAAATTTCCTGTTGGGAAAAGTTCCAACAGGCAGAGTTCCTGTTGGGCAAAGTTCTTAACAGGTAGAGTTCCTATTGGGAAAAGTTCCTGTCAAGCATAGTTCCAGTCATGCACATCTTTTGTTGGGAAAAGTTCCTGACAGGCATAGTTCCTGTTGGGAAAAGTTCCTAACAGACATGGTTCCTATTGGGAAAAGTTCATAACGGGTACAGTTCCTGTTGGGAAAAGTTCCTAATATGCACAATCATTTTAAACTAGATGGTTTTTCCCTTCAGTAACAAAGAAAGTCTTATTCGATTCCTCCATGACCATGAACCATGAAAACTCTAGCCACCATCATCAAAGAGCTCCAACAAGCAAGCATCAATACAAGCAAGTCCTCCTTAGGTAATTTCCATCACTTATTACACAAGCTCTCCACAATAGCATGGTTGCCTTCCTTACGGTTTGCAAACCATAGGATAGACATGTAGATTTAGAGGCTACCACTAGAGTTGTCTTTCCATGTACTCATGTAGTATATATGTATGAGAATGAAGTACATGCATACCAAAGTTTTATCACAACAATGGTACATTACTTCAAGCTCTCCAAAACCATGAAAAACCTAGCAACCATCTAAGACCTCCAACAAGCAAGCATCAATTCATGCAAGTTATCCTTGGCTTCGAAACCAAGCTTGTATTACACAAGCTCTCCACAATAGCATGGTTGTCTTATTTAGGGTTTGCAAGCCATAGGATAGACATGGCTCCTCAAAACCTAGGTCTTCCATTGTTGGATCATCACAAAAGCACCATGACCTCCGTGTACTCATATAGTATATGTATGAGAATGAAGTACATGCATACCAAAGTTTTATCACAACAATGGTACATTATTTAAGGCTCTCCAAAACCATGAAAACCCTAGCCACCATCTAAGTCCTCCAAGAAGCAAGCATCGATTCATGCAAGTTATCCTTGGCATCAAAACCAAGCTTGTATTACACAAGATCTCCACAATAGCATGGTTGTCTTCCTTAGGGTTTGCAAACCATAGGATAGACATGGCTCCTCAAACCCTAGGTCTTCCACTATTGGATCATCACAAAAGCACCATTACCTCCATGTATCATCAAGAATCTTGTCCATTGATCATCCAAAAATAACAAGGTTCCTAATCATGTAAGGCATTAGCTCCACTTCCCATCTCTTCTACTAGGCTAGAAATCGTAGTGCTACAACAAGAGCCATAAGAACCATCATCATGTTCTTAACTTATTTATGGTTTACATATATAGCACAAACCCCAGTAATCACAAGAACAAACCCTAGCATCACACAAGCAATCTCTACAAGAACATCCAAGACATCTCTTTATCCCCTTATCTTCTTCTAGGGTTTCATCATGAACTCTCACGTCTAGCTCCTATGGTCTCCTCATGAACCCCAACATCTCTAAGGCAACCGTGATACAAACACAATGGGGGCCTCCTTATTCAAAGCAGTAGAAGCTGTTAGCAGGAAGTAAATGGAACTCATCACGTACAAAGAAGAGTAACATGACCTAAAGAAAGTAGCTAGAATCTCCTAGAAGCAAAGATAAGGAAAATTTTCATTTATCGTTTTTTACAAATCCGTATGATAATGCTCTCACAACAAAGTGAAAATTGTTGTGCGATTTTTTTCTCATTTATTTTCACTCTACGAGTAAAGCAAAGACCAAAATCTCCATAAACATAAGAGTACACCTTATTGGACTCTCTAGTGTTCTTCATAAGACCAAATTATTGTGGTATAAAAGATTGGAGATCACTAATCTCAAGAAAATAAAATTTACAAGCATTAGATCTTTATGTTCCGGGAACAGGGAGAAAGAAGGAATTCAATTAATAAAATGGAAAACAATAGCCAAGCCAAAGGAAATGGGTGGATGGGGCCTAAAAAAACATATTCCATTTTGAAAAAGTGACAGCAAAAGCCAAACCTCAAAGAATTTGAAGGCCTCCTCATTTATAGTTTGGAGCATTTCGCTAGCCATGAATGCTAGAATTTTCAAAGCTCAACATTTTACACCTTTTCAATCTTTTCAAATTCTAAACATGTATCCACATGCTCACATAGACACATAGACAAATCTGGAGCATGGGTGTACCCTGATGGAGCTAGTCAAGGTACCCCAAAAAGTGGAGCATGGGTGTACTCTGATGTGTTATCCTACTAAATGATTCTCAATGCATCAAATTTAAAGCCAGATTAGGGAAGGATCAAACAACTATGCATAACTTCTCACCCTGAAACTACTATTTAAATTGGCAGCACACAATGGCATCTCAAAAATACAACTGTTTGGTTCTGAATCCAATCATTATCAATTGGATGAATGACAAGAGAAAAATGACAAACTTGGTTCTAAATCCAATATTTGACAAATCAAAATTGTTTTAACTCAGCATGATTTGAACATGTCCACAGAGAATTTAATGGAGAAAAAGACTCCTTGTTGAAGGAAGCACTACAATTGGTTGATGGTACATGAATATGGTGATAAATCAAGGATGGTCATCTCCTCAAATGCAGACTCCCTTGACAACCAGATTTTTGTAGATGAACAGGCTGATTCCAATGAAGATTTTATTTTTTTATGGCATAAGGATAATTATTCTATACTTCTTATGTTCCCATTTCAATGGAAATTGTTGAAACGGTGTTTACAGTTATACACATGCTCTAGAGAATGAAGAAAGAAGTTGGCAATTTATCTAATATTAGAGATATCCTCTCATGTGGGATAAAAACAATATGATTGGCTCCTGCATGTCCATGCCCTTAGGTCATACGTACTAAATGATTTCTAAAATGGATTATAGCCTATACTCTATAGAACATGGGCCACCTAGCACAATATCAAGGAGCAGAGAAGTTGCCCATTTTATTTCTCTCTCCTTTGAATTTGCACCATATAGATGACTAGAGTGAAGATGTGTTGCATATAAATGTTCTTTATGACTATTTTCCTGGAATTTTACTGTGTATGGGATTTCTAAACTCATACAAAGTAAAATTCCAAAAAATAGTCATAATGAATGTTTATAGTGAAAAACTACATGCTCAAATTATAAATGTTCTTGACAAGAGAAAATAATTAGAAACAACACCACATGAATAATAAATTAAAATGTATCCTTGTTCATCATTAACTATGTAGGAGATCATAATCCCGGAGTGATGCCTATCCATTGAAAATTTCATGTTTTTGATTATTTTCAATTATGATATTTTTTTTCTGCACTAGCTTACAGAGGAAACATTAGCACCATTCAATTTGTTCACCTTGAATTTCTGCCAAAGTCTTTTCACTTGGCCCTATTTGGCACATCCACATGGACAAGCACTAAGATGTCACCTGAGACTTGAACCCTGACCAAGGCTATATTAGTTCTACTAACACAACAAACCACCATTGACAATAATGAGTTTTCTAAAATATGTCATTAATTGATATTATTTGGGATGTATGCCCTAAGTTCCTAACCAAAAAGTTATGTTAAAATTTCAATTGAAAAGAAACAACCATAAAATGGAATTTATGCCCAATGGCATCTACTCACCAACAAACTCCTTAAGCCTAGACTTTATAAAACTCCACAATTTGAAGATCATACATAACACAAAAAAGTGACACAAAACTAAATGGAGTGAAAATACTCAAACTCATTATAATACAGAAAGTATAAATGAAACATTGTGGAAAGGATACATATAATAGTTAATGCCATAAGTTGTATTCTCTTCTACGTGTGTAAATTCTCTTATCAATAAAGGTCACAAGCTTACTTTTCCTCCCACTTCCAGTGATTTAGATTTCAACTTATAATTCCTACTCTTTCCACCACCTTCCCACTTCAATTGGTATGAATCTTTAATTGGCACACTACCTCAAAAATTTGAAAAAGTTACATACGAGAGAGCCAAGTCCTTGTGCCTCCAACAATACGTTGTGGGAATAGAAAGCAAAATAGAGAGTCACATGGACTCTATACGTTGAGTAACTCTGCAAGACATAGAAATGAAAATAGAGAACTAAATGGATTCCAAACATTCAAGAAGTGTGTTCATTCCACAGCTATATACTTAAGTTCATGTTTAATGGACTTGAGACAATTGGACTTATATAACCAACTGCTCTAGAGTGCATTGTAGTATAAATAAAAGAAGTGGACAACAATTAAATTTCACCTGGGCCAACTATTTTAAGACTTGTTTTGATTTCAATAATCTAGATTCTAAAATATGAAATTCTAATGGATACTACCACTACCATGTAATACCATTTTTTGTTTGTACTTTTTCTCTTTGTTTGTACTTTTTCTTATATCTCCAGTAGTACAGACTGTAGTTCATAACTGCTACTATTATATGTTTAATAGTAGCAGTACGCAAAAATTACGAGTAAAATTGAAATATTGCTCTCAATTTCATCGGTCTCTATAACTTTATCGAAAACAAATTGTATGGCTTGCCAAAAAATTTATGTTTAATGACATGGAGAAAATCTTGGGGTGGGAGAAATATCTAAGTGAATAAAATTTTGAGTTCAACATCTACTGTTAAAAAAAGGATTAAATATAGGAAAAACAAAAATTTCAAAATTATATTTCCTTTGACACAGATACTATACCTTTTTTGTTTACACATTTGAATTGATATATCATCCAATAAAAGAAATTTATTTGATTGCACACATAGAAGAAAGGTGCTCTCATAGCCCAGGGTGAGTGAGATGTAGTCCCAAGAACCCCTTATATTTTGGTCGGTGTTGGGGACTTAGTTCCCCCAAGAACCCCCAATCCCACTACCAGAATCTATTCATATCTACCATGATTGGGCTTCGAGATTTGTAGTTAATGGATTATCCCTCCTGGGCATGTCACTCTGAGGATTCCCAGTTTTAGATGCCAAAGGAACCCTCACTCCGAGAATCGAACTTGGGCAAGCGATGGAAAACCCCCATTGATTTACCACTAGATCACAGATCAGCCGACTTTATTATATGGATGCATTAAAAATTCCCTAGTCCAATACACAGGCAGAATGGGTGAAAAACACTAAGAAAAGAGGATTTAAAAATGAAACAAAATCAACCTTGTTAATGTTCACATCCAAACACCCAAAAGTTAAATGAAAGGAAAAGTCCTTTCACATCTGGTTTTGCACATGCAGGCTTATCAACGTTAGTAGCAGTAGTTTCCATTGACTTGAATCTCTACTGCGTGGGAGCACCCCCTATCCCCTCACTCCCACTCTGGAAGCTCGCTCCCAGTTTTGGGAGCACGCTCCCAAGGCGCTCCTGAGGCACTCCCTACTTCTCCTATACCAAAAGCTCCTTTACTAGGTTGATCATTTGATGATAATGTTATAAGTTATTACTACTAGATGCTTGATGTTGTATGGTTTAATGATTAATCCATGTTTTCTATAACTAATTCAACATCCTACATTTTTTAAAAATATAAATCCATTAAAATTTATTAAAATATATACTATATAAAAAAACGCTCCCAAAATGGGAGCTTTTGAAAATTTTACTTTTTGCTTCGCTCTCACTCCCCGCCCCCAACAGCATAGACTTGAATATTGCATACCAGGTGAGAAAAGAAAAGCTATAGATAATTCTCAATTACTGTAAATAACTGCATATAGAATCTGGTAGAGAACCTCCAAATCACAAGGAGGTATAAGGATGCCAATACGAATCATCTAAACATAATCAAATTTAAATCATGTTTGTTATATATAACAAGGCAACCCCAACTCTATAACCTCATCACTCTACAAGGAGCAGCCCCAAGCAATTTAGCAAAAAACTCGTTTATGATTTCTCTGAGTGTAATTTCAAAATGTACAATCCTTAATTATTAGTATTACATGGCATACTCTTTATGATGTCAAATAACAGACCTCCATCAAAGTATTCCTTTTCCCTATTTCATTTATAATTATAGTTTATAAGAGCAGTATCTCCAAAAGTCATCAAACAAATGTTTATAGGACTTCGAAGTTCCACCATAACAATGAGCATACCATTTGAAGCTGGAGGCTGCATACCCTCGATATGTTACACAGACCAAGCCTTTCTGTTGGACAAATGGACAACTTAATGTATGCTATCACCCACTTCAGATAAAGTTAAATGCCGCTATAAAGGGTCAACATAACTGCCGAATTTGACTATATCTTAGATACTAACATAGGAGCATATATATTTCATTCCTGTCTACTATGAGATCATACTAAATGCATTATTTGTTTAGGAATATTCAGAGACCAGAGGTATGTACTGTAACAAATATCTAGGTAAATGAGGATATCTCATATGAAAATACAGTAATTAATATGGGAACATATAGGTAAAAGATCACTTGACATCAATGGAAAAGTGAAAAACTATTAACAAAAAACATTAGATGGAAAATCGTACTTGGTAGATAGATGAACTCATTCTTAAATTTTACCCTGTTTTGGTGGATTGTCCACTTTTGAAGGCCGCTTACTAGACAGTGTTCTAAATTGCAGGTCGACTTAGAAGCCTATTATATCAGGTAAAATTTGGTTCAGATCAAGAGATTCTAACTCAAATCATAGTAAAAACTAACTTTATAATATAAATACACAAAAATATAAATTACTAATTTTTTAATAAATAAATAATATTATAATCAAATGATGAAAAAACGTGGGTGGAATGATCCCACCATCATTTGAAAAATATCCTATTTTCAATGAACATTAATTCCAACTAATAGTTACCATATTATTGTTTCCTCGCACGACACAATTATATTCAAAATGCTAAAGAGCCCTTCGTTCGTCAACTTCGACGGTAGATAGTAAGTTAAAAAAAAATGAGATTAAGTGTCATTTTCAAAAACTATTATATCATGTAATATAGTTTTGAGGGCGTTCTTTTAAAAACAATTTTAAGAAATAAATAAATTCTTATCATCATTTGGATTTGAAGTTTTATATAAATATTTCAAGATTGTTTGAATCTCATTTTATAATTGATATAATTAGTGGAGGACTTCGTAAGATTTTTTTATAAAAAGGTGCATGTTTTAATAAAAAAATAAATCATAATCTTTATATTTTATATAAAAGATATGTTATTATAGCTATGTCAGTTTCAATTTATTTCAGCTTAGTTCGGGAAAACTTTCAGACAGGACCTTAACTGAGCTAGCCGATTGAGATGATACCAGAACCTAAGTGATAACCTTACCTCCACTACAACGTATGGTATAACCAACCCTTCTAACTCAAATAAGTAAAAACCCATCAAGATGTCGGTCAACCTTTTTAAAGGAGGGTTTATAACTGAAAGATCAACCTTAAAGTGTTTTTCAAGTAAGGTCTTACTGGGCCTATACTGACTCCAAACTGAAAGACCATTCAATGCATCCACAAAACCATATGGATAATTTTCCATCAAACAAGGTCGAGCAATTTGCTATAAAATTAAAGATGTGGACAACAATATTGCAAAACGTGGCACCAACAAAAAATCAGTTGGGGTCATCAACTTGGGAAATCAGCAAAATCAAGAAAAAAAATCAGCAAAACTCGGTAATCAGAAACTCAAAACCTGAAAAGCTAAAAGAACTGGGAAAAACGACGGGCCAGGCCAGTAAGCCTTTCATTTTATAAATTTTTGTGGTAATTTTCTGAGCAAAATTTCATGATGGTAGCAATGAATTAATTGAGAATCAAAATGGTAATTAATAGAAGTTAAAATTCTGCTAGATTTTACAATGGTAATTCCTCAAAATTCCCGTAGATAACTATGGTATTTTTTCTCTCACAATATTGTACCCATATCAAATTCAATTTCAAATTCGACAGAATGTATAGTCTGAAGGTCTATATCATTCAATTTCATATTAAATATTTTCATGAGGTGAAGGGATTCAGTCCCAAGCCTAACTTGGCGTTTTTTCTACTCGTAAATCAAGGATCATGTTAATTCTAGTGAGTTAATAACCGAAAACGCATAGGAAGAGAAGCCACACGAAAATCATAGCAATTGAAACTCAGTACTACATGGAAACCAAAGTAGACAATAGTGTTTAGATAAATAAAAAATCAATATAGGCAATGAACCTAACCTTTGAAAATAGCATAGCTAAACCATAAGGAGCAGCAATAGAAGCCCAAAAAAATCATTTCTGCACTCAGACTAGATGGAAAGAGGATCATCATAATGGACCATTGAGAAATGAATACACAAGCTAAATGCAACTAGGGTTTGAAAAAATTTCCATACCTTCACAATGGATCCTACTCAATGGTAACACATCAACAAATTCAACCCTAGATAGATACCATGAGTAAATATGCCCTAATCTAAATGGGTGAAGTCAGTCTTTACACTGACCCGAAAAATTACAACAGCAATTGGAACATAAGGAGAATTAAAAGTGATATACACATAGTATTATAAACCCTAACTTACATTTTAGCTCGATGGAAGACATCCCATAGGTGGTGGTGGAAGACACCAAAATGTAGAGTGATATTGGAATGCCATGAGCCAAACATTTCAAGAAAAGACCTCTGGTCTTAACAAAAAGTCCACACACCAAAACGAAGAGTGGGTCCAAAAAGGGCAAGTTCAGAAACCCAGGCCAAACATCTTCTAAATCTTGTATTAAGCTAAGCAAATGCAAGAAGGGTTTGAAACTTTTTCATACCTTCAGAGTGCAACTGCCTCCATAAATTGCTTGAACACCAGAAACCAACGTTCACACTGAACCGAGTCACCAATCACAATAGAGATCAGAAACCAAAACCGACGAACAATAGGAGCACAATGCCGGACAAGATAAAAAATATCCATTCTCTCCACAAGAGCTCCCATTAAACCCCATTCCCTCAGCAATAACTCCAGCAACAGATCGATAGAACAAACCCATCTCATATCGTGACAGGTAGAAGAAAACAAGACAAGTTGAAATGCAATCCAACAGAAGTGCCAGATCTGCTTGGTCATTTGAGGAAATAGGGGTCTGCAGGAGTTTGAGCGCATAAACGATTTGAACAGGGTGGAAGTGGTATCTTGGCATTAACTCCTAGCGGACAAGCAAGGTGGTAGCTCTGCATTAACTCACGTCCAAGGTGGTAGCCACGTCGGTTAGCCAGAGTTTTGGTTACGGAGGCGGGGTCCCGTATTCGGTGGACGATGGACAGGGTTGAAGGACAACGGGGGTGGGTCCGTTTGGAGGCGGGACAGGGCGATTTGAGTGCCCCACATCCCACGCCCTCTAACTCATGGTAAACACGTTTTTCTAAATGTGGATATTTTATAGGAAATGTTTGACTCATTTGAGATTTAAGCGGTTCAAAATCATATTTGACTCATTTGAGATTTCTTCCACAAGTTGAATCTGTAAATAAAGATTTAGCACTTCCGAGATAGTTTAAACTGTTTTGATTTTTATTTAAATATTAAAAATGTATTTATTATTTTTTAAATAAAATAATTAATATTATTATTTTTTAAATAAAATAATTAATATTATTTTTTAAATAAAATAATTAATATATATATATATATATATATATATATATATATATATTTGTATATATTTAGTTTTATTAATATGAAATTTACTAAAAACTTCTTGCAAAGTATCATAAAAAAATTCATACAAAGGTGGTTGAGTTGTTGTCTAGGTTTTTTTGCCATTCACTCAAGTTTTATTCTCAAATCTTGATATCTCTAAATTACTTATTTACTAAAATGTTGACAACAACTAAAATGACTTTATTAAAATATATGATATGTAATTTACCCATCAAATTTCATCCCCAACTAAGCCTTTTTAAAACTGCATAAAGTCCATTAAAAGCCATGTGAATATCAAAACTGCAGACTGGTCAGAAAATAAAACTTTTCCAAATGTACATTTGATTGTATGAAAACCCTTTCCTTAGAGTTCCAGAGGTAGAGTGAGTGAAAACAATATATTCACTAGAAGTAATAATCCAAGTATATCCATAGGTTGATTTATAATATTTTAATTGAGGGAGTGAGATCTGTATTCAAGGTTATGTAAGCCTTTCCTGAACAGAATGTACTAATTGTTAAGAGTTGTAATCTCAATGGTCCTAAGTTGGTTAGTTAGTTGAGTCAATGGTCCTAAGTTAGTTGAGTTAGGTCATTTGTTGACCCATGGTTTACACTAGCCCATAGTATTAGCAAGTGGTTTTGGTCTTATGTTAAACTATATATATATGTGCTTAGTAATGAGAAGGAAATCAATATGCTCGTTTCTGTTTTTGCTCTATTCTGTGTATTGCAAACTTTATCATGGTATCAGAGCTGACGGCCTGATCCTTCGATCTTTTTTTTGGGTAATCCTTTTCAGAAGTTGGAGAGCACACACACACATGGATGGAAGTTGTAGCACGGGACAGAGACAGAACATTCGGGCCACAACATTTTTTTTTTTAATTATTTTTTTTTGGGCGAAAAAATAAAAATAAAAATTTTAGCCCTGAAGGGAGGCTGTCACACCCTGCCTGAAGGAAAAGTGTGACGGTGTTGCACCTTGCTTGTAGAGAAACTGCGACGACATCACACCTTGGCTGAGGACAACCTGCGACGACCGTTTCAAGCTTGCTTGAAGGAAAAGTGCGACGACACCCTTGGACTTATAGGATTTTGTCCGTCGCACCCCATCAATGCACCGTGTCAGTTAGTAAAGTGCGATGATCAGTTTAACTACTTTCATAATCCATGGCAAGCATGAACATGAAGCTGATCTCAGGTCCAATGATGAACGACAAGAATTATGAGTTCTGGTCTATCAAGATGTAGACCTTTCTCCAGCTCAACAAGTGTTGGGACATGGTTGAAAAGGACTTCACGTAACCGGTGGCAGCTACTGTCACTGCTATGTTGAACGCAAATAAGAAGGTCCTCGAGGAAAGAAGAGATCAGGATCTCACTGCGAAGTGGTTGATCCAAATTTGCATTGAGGAGTCCATTTTCCAATGGATCGCTGGAGCTATGACCGCACATCAGGCATGGAATCTTCTCTAATATGCATACAAAGGTATAGATCGAGTCGAAACAGTAAGACTCCAAACCCTTCGACTCCAATTTGAACGTCTTAAGATGAAAGACACTGAGATTGTTGATCAGTTTATGACTAGGGTTTATGGGATTGTCATGCAACTCCAAACCTATGGCGAAGCCCTAGAGCAAAAGGGTATTTTTGAAAAGGTAATTCGATGCCTAACTAATAAATTCTCTATGGTGGTTACAGCCATAGAAGAATCTAACGATCTGTCGATGTTTACTCTAGAAGAGTTAACAGGGTCACTTTTGTCTCATGAAGCTAGACTCAGTCAGGAAGATGAGTCTTTGTCTCATGCATTTAGCACTTAGACTTCGTTCAACAGAGGTCGAGATCGAGGAGGCAGAGGGCGAGGTAGAAGAGGAAGGAGTTCTAATTCCACAGAGGATAGAAATTCCCATGAACACCATGAACACACAGATCACTGTGAGCACAGTCATAACTCTCAGAACCAGAGAGGAAGAGGAGGCAAGAGATGGACTAATAGGTCCAATGTCCAGTGTAACTACTGCAAGAAATATGGCCATTATGAACGTGACTGCAGAAAGAAGCAAGCAGATCAGAACAATGGCAGAGCACATGTCTCTAATGTTGAAGAACATTCGTCAGAAGTTATGTTTCTGTCATACCAAGCTACTGAAGCAGAACATCAGTCAGCTCTATGGTTGCTCGAGAGTGGATGTAGCAATCATATGACAGGTAACAAATCATTGTTCTTTGACCTAGATCCATCTATTAATTCAAAGATCAAACTGGGTGATCAATATCTCGTTCCAGCTGAAGGAAAAGGTATTGTTCCTATACTTACCAAACAAAATGAGAAGAATTACATAAATGATGTATTATATGTTCCAAATCTTAAGGTCAATCTAATCAGTGTGGGTCAACTGATTCAGAATAAATATGATGTTAAGTTCATTGAATCCTATTGTGATGTCTATGATAAATCCTCTAGTAGAAGACTCCTGGCCGAAGTAGAAATGACCAAGAATAGAATTTTCCCACTCAACCTGAGGAGTGCTATCTTGTCACAGTCATATGCTCATACTGTTTCTAGTCAAGATGAAACCTGGTTGTGGCATTGTAGGTATGGTCATCTACCTTTTCAGAGTCTCTCTGTCACGTCCCCATTTTGACCCCCCTTTTGTAAATGATGTAAATACTGATATTTAATCATGGTGAGGAGCTCAAGGCCAAGGCCCCACCATTGATTTAGCGTTTATGTATCGGCAATTAAAATAGATGCCTATGGTTCCTGTGCGAGATAGGCACGATGTAAATAAAACATCATGTAATTATGAATTTCAATGAAAAACTCACAACCGGCTATGCAATGCAACGAAAGAGATGGGGCATGATTCTACAAGGAAAAGGGAGGGAAACTATTCAAACCCTTGAGCCAATGGTATTAATCCATGTGTCAATGGGGAAACCCATAAACCACCAACTACCCATTTTGTCTCATGTACCCAATCATTTAATTTTTTCCAAGAAATTGGTTAAGGCAGTTAATGCCTTGGGAATGAAAGAGTATGGGCAAGCCATTTTCGTGCATGGGCAAGCCATCAACTTGGAAAATCGTGTTTTTGCTTGTGGGGCAAGAAACCACCCACGAAATGGTGCCCACAGCCATGGGGAATGGGCAGTCTTCATTCATTCACGCAGTGGGAGCTATCTGGGTCTTTCCCTTCACGTTTTCAGCAAAAATCCTGCATTTTTCCATGCCTGGAAGTTCGTTTTTGTATATATAGCAGCCTGGGAGAGAAGGGCCACGTTTTTGGGGACTATATGGAGGTCGTTTTTGCCCCGAATTGCCCAAGGACGTTTTTCTAAAAACGGATTGACTCCACAGGGTTGTTTTCCCAACTTCCCATTTCGTTTTTGTGGGTTCCCACGTTTTCTAAGTTAGCTGAAAAACCCCATCTCATGCATTCCACTGGGAAAAAACGTTTTTCTCATGCCCAGCAAGTGGGGTTCTGCTGATATGTGCATCCTCGTTTTGGTTTGAACCTGTGAATTGAAGTTTGGAGTGGTAGTGGATAGAAGTGGCTTGATAAACCTAGTGGGGGAGGAAACCTCTCAAGAAGATCAAGAGGGCTTTGGTTACTCTTCTATGCATACCCTGAGAGCACTAGATAGGGAAGGTATGGCTTGAGGGACTGTACAGCAGTGAAAAGAATACTTCCTTGTGCTGGGTGTGTAGGTATTGTGGGTGCCAAGCTAGATAGATCTTGCAAGGTTATCCCTAGCTCTGTGCTGGAGCTCACTAGCTTAGCAACTCTTCCCTTCCATCTCCTAGCAGCCTGATAAACCCAATTGCAGATTGGCTTGGCTCATCTTGGTGTATGCTTGGCTATGTGTGAGTCTGCTGTTCCCTGGTTCCTTGTAGAGAGCATGCCCAGCTCGGGGGGTGGCAGTGGTGCTGAGAGATTGAGGAGCACACTGGCCTACGGTTGGGTGGAACGTTGCAGTTGCATAGCCAGTTGCGTGGGAGTACTTTTGTATAAGATAAGTATTCTCTTGTGTTAAATTGCAATTACTTATTTGATGAACACCTTAAATGTAGGATGGATGTGAAATTCTTAATATTCCGCTGTGATTTTCTTAAAACCATACAGTCCCATCTATCTCTGTTATATGATGTTCATGCTTATGATTAAATGTTTCATAGGGCTAGACGCCCAGTTTAATATCACATCTGTAATGCATTTATGTATGTATATATTCTTATTCATTTGAATTTGAATGCTTGTTTAGTGCTAATGTATATGGGGGGCTAGATGCCCGGTTTAACCGTCACGATCCTCTCCATCTAGCTGGTTGGATGGGAGGGGACGTGACACTCTCTCATCTGCAAAAACAATCCATGGTCAAAGGATTACCAGTCATGGATGAACAGTCAAGTTCTTGTGAAGACTGTATTTTAGGGAAACACCAAAGGGACAACTTTCCCACTTCTACTAATAGAGCCAACGAACACCTGGAACTTGTTCACACAGACTTATGTGGACCCATGCAAGCCCAGTATATAGGAGGTAGTCTGTATTTCCTGACATTTATTGATGACTATAGCAGGAAAGTATGGATTTACTTTCTCAGACATAAGTCAAAAGCCTTCTCCAGCTTCAAAGAGTTCAAAGCATTGACTGAAAAGCAGTCAGGTAAACCACTCGGAAGACTCAGATCAGACGGTGGAGGTGAGTATGTCTCTCATGATTTTGTAGAGTTCTGTAAGCAACATGGAATCCAGCATCAGTACACCACCAGATACACTCCACAACATAATGGAGTTGCAGAATGGAAGAATCAGACCATCATGAACATGGCCCGAAGTATGCTGTCATACAAGAAGTTATCCGATGATTATTGGGCAGCAGTAGTTGCATGTTCAACATATCTACTGAACAGGTCTCCCATAGTAACTATCAAAGACAAGATACTTGAAGAAGCATGGAGTGGCACTCATATTAGTGTCTCACATCTCAAGATATTTGGATGTGTTGCATTCACAGACATACCTGATGAGTTAGGAAAGAAGTTGGACAAGAAGAGTGAAAGGTGTATTTTCACAGGCTATAGTGAACAACATAAAGCCTATAAGCTGTATAATCCTATCACCAAGAAAGTAGTGGTGAGCAGAGATGTCAAATTTTTGGAAGATAAATGCTGGACTGATACAACAGACATTCAATAGCCAGATAGTCCAGAAGCACCATAACCACTTAGAATTCCCAGACTTGAAGTATAGCAGTAGCAACAGCAAGAAGGGACACCAGCAGGCAGTCCACAATAGAACCAGAGAACCAAAATCTTAAGGGAGTTATATGATCAAACTCCTGTCATTGATGAGCAGCTACAGTATGCACTATTTTCATGTCAGGCAACATGTTTTGAAGAAGCAGCAAAAGATCCATAGTGGATCCAAGCAATGAATGAAGAGATTGAATCTATTGAGAGGAATCAGACTTGGGATCTAGTTGATCTCCCATCAGATAAAAGTTGCATTGGTGTAAAATGGGTCTATAAGACCAAGTTGAATGAAAAATCAAAGACAGAAAAGTACAAGGCAAGGCTTGTTGCAAGAGGTTTTTCACAACAATATGGTGTAGACTATGAAGAAACCTTTTCTCCAGTAGCAAGGATGGACACCATCAGAGCTGTACTTGCAATAGCAGCTCAAAACCAGTGGCATGTTTACCAAATGGATGTGAAATATGCCTTTCTCAATGGCATACTTGAGAAAGAAGTCTATGTAGATCGGCCACCTGGTTATGCTATCAAAGGTCAAGAACAAAAGGTATGCAAGCTTAAAATGGTCTTGTATGGTCTCAAACAAGCTCCATGAGCTTGGTACAGCAGATCTGATTCTTACCTCATAAAAAATGGATTCAACAGAAGCAGCAATGAACACACTCTGTATGTCAAAACAGATAAGGAAGGTAACATTCTACTTGTTTGTCTTTATGTAGATGATATGATCTATACTGGAAATTTGATGCTAGAAGAGTTTAAGACAGTCATGAAAAAGGAGTTTGAGATGACTGATCTTGGTCTTATGAAGTTTTTCCTTGGTATAGAAGTTGATCAAAGTGAAAATGGGATCTTCATCTGTCAGCATAAGTATGCTACTAACATTCTGCAGAGATTCAAAATGGACAAGTGTAAACCAGCATAAACCCCCAGTGCTACAAGAACCAAGTTAAGCAAGAATGATGATGAACCAGTAGTAAATTCTACACTTTACAATTGATTAGTAGGTAGCTTAATGTATTTAACTGTTACTAGACCTGATTTAATGTATGCTGTCAGTCTTATTTCTAGATTCATGGAATCTCCCAAAGATTCTCACTGGAAAGTTGGAAAAAGAATACTGAGATATGTTGCAGGTACAATTGATTATGGAATTTGGTACACTCATTCACAGGACTCTACTCTCACAGGGTACACAGACAATGATTTTGTAGGTAGTATTGATGATAGGAAAATCACATTTGGTTATGCTTTCCATCTTGGTACCAGTCTTATTTATTGGGCTTCTCAGAAACAACCCATTGTGAGCATGTCTTCAGTAGAAGTAGCATATATTGCAGCAACTACAGCATCATGCCATGCAGTTTGGCTCAGAAGACTCTTGAAGGACATGGGACATACAAAAATAGAACCAACAACCATCTACTGTGACAACAATTCTGCTATACAGTTGTCTAAGCATAATGTATTTCATAGGAAGAGTAAACACATTGACACTCGCTATCACTTCATAAGTGAGTTAGTCAATAATGGAGAGATCAGTTTGTTGTTTTGTGGCTCTAAGGAGCAGCTTGCTGATATGTTTACCAAACCCTTGGGAACATCCACATTTGAGTTTCAGAGGAATCACTTGGGCATTGATAGTGCTGACCACACCATCCCACTTGATATTAAGGGGGTGTGTTAAGAGTTGTAATCTCAATGGTCCTAAGTTGGTTGGTTAGTTGAGTCAATGGTCTTACGTTAGTTGAGTTAGGTCATTTGTTGACCCATGGTTTACACTGGCACATAGTATTAGCCAGTGGTTTTGGTCTTATGTTAAACAATATATATGTGTGCTTAATAATGAGAAGGAAATCAATATGCCCGTTTCTGTTTTTGCTCTATTCTGTGTATTGCAAACTTTATCAATAATGTGAACATTGAGTGAGAAGGCTATTGTTACAAAATAAAATTGGCCCGGCCAATTAAACCAGGCGGGTGCTTTATCTGTGGAGTAGGTTAAGATGGATTTCAAAATTTACATTTTTTGTGTGAAGAATTTGGATTTTAAAAAGTTAATAAAGTTTGTAAAATAAAATTTGCCAAAGGGTATGTTGATGCCTCGGATATCGTAGCATCAATCAGAAAGGGATTCTCCCCGAGAGATGATCCCAATTAGATTATCTCCGTTTGGTGTAGGGAATCTGTCCGGTTAGCGGTTCCGGCAACCGTGGGTTTGGAGTTTAAATCCAACTCTACCAGTTATGGCCCGATCCACCTTTCTTTTGGATTTTATGTGTTTTTAATGAGATGCAAGTGCCTAGTTTATATTTGATCTAGATGCGACTAAAACAGATCTAAGTCTAGAAACTGAAGTAAATCTACCTATCCTTGCAGGGAGCACGTTTAAGGGATGAGCAATGATCTGTAACAGATAACATAAAGAAAGAACAGCTAGCCGTCAATTCTTACAGGTAAAGCTACAGAAAGATAAAAAATATTAGAACATAGCTTCTAGTTTAATGTAACACGCATCTATTGCTCATGAAACAGATAAAGAAGGAAAATTATCTAATCTAAACAGAAAGAACGAAGAAACAAATCTAAATGTAAACAAACTGAAATTAAATTTAAAGATCCCTGCAAGGAGCAAATTAAAGGCATGAACAATGAGCTATATGAGTTATCTTGAAGAAAGAACAGTTAGCCATTTAATCGAAAAAGAGAACTCTACAGCAATGGTAAAGATATCAGCAGCTAGCTCCTGATTTAATATGAAACGCATTCATTGTTCACAAAATAGAGAAAATCGTATGCACAGGAAGGAGCAAAAGTCATTAACACAAAGAAATAGTTAAGATAGTAAGAATGATCTCACATTACAGTACATAAGTCATTAGAATAGTCCAACATACATCCGTCCAACATTCCCATGCAAAACGTTCATCTCCCAGGCTTTTATTAGAAAATTCGATTTTACAGAACCGATACAAGGTAGCTCGTAAAGGTTTTCAAATTTCCTTCCCTGCCAAAAGTCCTTTTCCTATTCTTCCTAGCTCCTATTTATAATTACAAAATCGCCCTTTGGGCTGCCACCTAGCCTCTTCCACCTGTCACTTACAGGAATTTATTCTATAACAGACCAAAAAATGACTACTTCTTTTACAAAATATTTAACAAAAGAGAATGGACAACTGTCCCTTAGCTCACGCTGTATACATTTGAGAGTTTAACAAAATACACATAGCAGAAATAATGTTCTAATATCGTGCTGTCATTCTTGTGCGTGAGCTTTAGCTGGGAGAGGATCGCCCATGTCAATTGATGCTGCTGATGCTACCTGGGAGGAGACACTCGAACCAATTGTTGCTGCTGCTTCTACTTGGGAAGAAGGGATTGAGCTGGCTAGACTTTCTGTCACTGCTGGGGAAGAGGGAATCGAGCCCACTGCTGTTGCTGGAATGGCTGTTGGGAGAGAAGATTCTAGATCTGCTGATGCTCCTGCTACTGCTGCAGCTTTCTTTTCCTCTTCCGTTATGTAGTTATACCACACACCTGTGTCCCTTATGACTATGTTTGCTGCAACAGGAAACAAGATTTTCTGAGAAGTCACATTCTTCCCGAGTTCTGCTCCAATGCTTTGAACTTCTGCTACTGCAGCTTGATGCACTTCTTTGAGAAAATGATCATGGACTGATGACATTCCAACATAATGTTGTAAGTCATCAATTCCTAGGACATCAATCTTCTTCACGTATTCGGTTTGAATTCCTAGCTCTTCCTTAAGCTCAGTCGAGCGTTGTTCTGAATCCGGGAAGTCATCGAGGGATTGTGGGAAATTCAGCTTGCACTTGTCATGCACTCCCTTGATTCTTTGATACAGACCGTCGATCCTATCCCTTGTTCTTTGCACACTGGCTGTCAGCTTACTGGCACAGTTCCTGCCGAACTCCAAAAGGGCTATGTCCTCATTAAAACCATCCACATATTTAAATGGGAGGTGCGTGGGGAAACCCCCTTTTCCTTCTCTCCATGCCATCTGACTGATGATATTTGCCTTGACACAGGTATTCTTAGCTTTGAGCCTATGGGCCTCCGCATTAATTTCTTTTAACCTGACCACCATGGCCTTGAGCTTGCAAACCTCATCAGTGATTATCTCCTGAGTTTCATGCATTTGCTTCAGGATGTTGCAGGACAGCTCATGGAAGGGAGATATGTCCATCGTTCTTCTCTCGGCTTGCTCTAACTGCTCAGCTAATGTCCTCTTGTCTGCTTCTAGCTGGGATTCTTTATCTTCCGCTCTATTCTTCTCTGCCTCCACAATCATCATTTGGAGTCTCAGTTGGTCCTTTTCCTCTTCCAGCTGGTTATACTTACCTGATAGCTCTTTATGTTCGGCATACAGGCAATTACACTTGTTTACTACCAGATCCCTTTGGGCCTGCTCATTAGCCACCGTCTGTTGTAGCGTATGAGCTCTCTTCTTTGTCAATACATTTTCTCTGACTATAACGCCCACAATGTCCAGTGATGCTTTTGCTGTTTCCACAGCTGCAGATGCCATGGCAAAGGGATCTGGATCTGTGTTCTGCATTATGGTGACCTCTCGGTGGGTAACAATGTCTTCATGGAATGGACTTTTGATCCTCTCTTCCGATTTGAGGACCATAGCTTTCCTTTTCTTGTCATAGACAAACTCATTCCACCTGGACACCGTATGTTTTCCCGATGGAGTGTACGGGACAATAGGGTGGTTCATGATGTCTATGTCTTCTTCAGCAGGTGGGGTCCGGACTTCCTGAGCTGGATATACTCCCGCCTTTTGGGTACCATATCCACCTGCTTGAGATGCGTCTATTTCCATGTCTTGGACACCGGTCCCACTTGCTTGGGCATCCTCCCCTGCTTTCAGCTCTTCTTCCGCCCTTCGTTTTGCCTCGGCTTGTTAAGCTTCAGCCTCTTTCTACTGCTGGGCTTCCTCAGCCTCTTTTTGTAGGCTTTCATTTTCAGCTTCTTTTTGCATTCTCGCCACTTTAGCTTCCTGCTACCTTCTTGCCACTTCAGCTTCCAGCTGCCACCTGGCTTCCTCTGCCCCCCGCTTCAATCTGGCTTCCTCATCTTCCTGGAGTAACCTTGCTTCTTCTCTTAATCTGAGCTCTTCCTGAGCTCTAACATCCTCAGCTTCTTTGTCCTTCTGCTGGCTGGTCTTCTGGACCTTGGTAGAGCTAGAGCTTGCTCCAGTGCCTTGGCGACAGAACTGTAGCTCAGCCATGTTGCTGATGCCTCTGAATGCCTCTTCCTCGGGATCAGGATAGTGAGAGTACTCGAAGTGAGCATAAATCTCCTTACAGTGCTCAACAACTTTTCCCTTCCTGTCATTCCTGTGGAATATTACCTCACCGAAGTGGAAGGCTTTCAGCTCTTGAACAAATTCTTCAGCTGAGGAAACCCCTGAGAACTTGTAAGCCCCTATGCAGAAAGGTAGAGGGGGAAAGGAAGCCTTATGCTGTTTGTGGAGCATTGCTCCAATTCCATCCAGGAATATTTGTCTTACTGCTTCTTTGAGGACCACATAATCTGTGGCATACTGTGGCAAAATGTATGGGGGCTTAGTCCCTCCAAACATTCTTAGGTAGGTGCCTTGCTCTGAAAAGTAAAAATCCCCGTAATTCTCAAGGACTTCCACAACGTTCTCTGATAGGCAATTGGGATCCTCCTTGAATAAATTCTCATATAGGGGCATAATGAACCCCTCACAGATGAGTTTGTAGCTGGGGTTGTAATTCTGAGCCCACAACATCTTGAAAGCGATATAGACCGGGGTGGTGGCCTTATCCCATGTGCAGCCCAATTTGGGGAAGTCCATCTTGGCTAAAATACAATCAATCAGATATGAGGACATAAAAAATTCTGCCTTCTTCAAGGCTAGTCCTTCCCTTGCAGCTACTATCATTGAGGCCAGACTATCTGACACGATAGTGGCCCATTCAAACACAATTCCCTTAAATGCTACGAAGTGGATAATAGGGACCCACTGAATCTTATGCACGGTGCCATCGGGCATGCCGAAGATTCTACACAGCATCAAGGCGATCAATCTGAAAGGAGGTCTCAAATTCTGTACATCATATTCATCATTTCCTTTCTTTCTCAAATGTTTTCCTGCCATTAGTAGCTTCTTGGCCATCTCGACGTTGTTCATCTGGCTCAGCCATTCATCAGTCAGAGATTGTTGTACGCGGGGAAGTTTGTAGGCTGCCGCAAGATATGCGGGTTGAAATGAGGCAATGGCCACTTTCCCGCTGTCATTTATCACTCTTCCTTCAGCATCGGCATGTTGGAGTATCCATCCGATCACTTCAACACAGAGGAATAGTTCAGGGCGGGTAGCAGCTCTGGTTATGCCCGAGGCTTTGATATTTAGATAAATTGGCCCCTCTTCTAACAACATGTCCGGGACATCCTGGTCTCGGATCATCCTGTAAATGTCACCCCATCTGATTTCTGGAGGAACACCAGTGGTGCACCTAGTATCTTGGAGTGAGGTCTCAGTTTTAAGTGGCGCAGGCTTCTTTTCTGTCATTTTAGCCTTCTTCTTACCAACTTTCGGCATTTTAATTTATCCCTGATAGCACCCATATACAAGTCATCATGATATTGAGCGACATACTGTGAGATTTTAACAGAGAGCATAATTGTTTTAATATGTCAATGAGATAAGTACAATGAAGCTGTGTGTTTAGGAAGCAAAATACACTATTTCAACATGAAACATAAATTGAAACATTTGAATCTTTTAAAGGGATGAGTTTGGGGTGCTCCTGAGAGGATAGGTATGTCGTGGAAACAATCCGCTCTCGGGCTAGCCCTGGGAGAAATGGTGATCTTCGTCATTGTGTTTTTAAATGGCTAATGGCGGGGAAGTCTGGGGTGAAGTAACTCTATGAACAAAAGGAACCGTTTTCATATTTCCGAATAGGCGAGGACTCTGACCGCCATTGCGATCTGAATCACCTGACGAGGTGTTCTATGGTGGGTTTTGGTTTGAGAAAGGGTGACGACGCCCGGAGAAAGGCTGACGAAGAAGGCTCGGGCGGCCATAACTTCTTTTGGCTCGCCTTTTAGTGGGAAGCGAAACCCACGGGGCCTCGGGGCTTAAGAACGAAACAACGATATGTCTGACCAATCGTCGGTTTAAACCGCTTTCAAAAATAGAAGAGCAAATACAATCTGACGTTTTTTCATAATAAGCAACGTTTTACAGTTCCTTGGTTTTACACGCCGGGGAATATGCAATTTAAGCCGAATTTGACGGGAAAAAAATGCGATTTAGACCGTTTGACGGGCAAAATAGCCCATGACAGGCATTTTGCCCGTCAAAATCCAACCAATTCCTATCGTCTTTTTAAAAAAAAAGAACATCCAAAGGTAATATGATGCGTGGAATGCAAATTTAACGGTTAAAACCTCCTACCTGGCACCGTGAAGATGGATGGATGAGGTGGCCGTGAATGTGGTCGAGCAATCTGAGCTGGAACGGTCGCGCGGCGTCCAACAATGGTTTAATCGATACAAACAGCAATGGGGTCGGTTCAAGCCCCCACCGTATATTTAAATAAGTCGAACACGTGTGGGACTTTAGTACGGTTGGTGGCGTATTAAAACAGGTTTTAAATGTATCGTACGTTGGCGTCAAATCGAGCCGTCTCGGTTTGCGCACGTAACCGCCACCTGCGGGACAAAATCGTGAACTTCACCCGCCGTTGCGGAAGGATATAGCGAACGCTTTCACCGTTTCGGGAGGTAATGGCGAATGGCTCCGGCAAAAGGTTCCCGCGCCAAGACGTTCCGCAAAGTTCAAGCCCTTCGGAAGGATAACACGGAAGCTTCTGCTGTTTCGAGAGAGGTTGGTGAATTGCTTCCGCAAGTTGGAATGTGGACAATTAAGTTCTTTTGGCGGCCTCTTCAGGACGAAAACGTGAAGGCTCCCGAAACTGTGGAAAGCTTTCGTAAGTGGCTTCCGCAGTTTCGGAAGACTTCCGCTAGTGCTTCCGCAAAAGGTTCTCGTGAATTTCGAGAGAAATTCTAAGTTTTGGCCGTGCTCGTTTCTAACGTTGCGGAAAGCTCTCGTTATTTGCTTCCACTCTTTCGGAAGACATCGAAAAATGTTTCCGCGACTTTTTCAAGAAATAATTTCAAATCGTTTCGGGAGACTTATGGCGAGCGTTCCCGCAGTTTCGGGATGGAAAGTCCAAAGGCTCCGCAAAATTTCAAAATGAAGTTTCTAAGTCTGCTTCAGAGTTCCGGAGAGGTTCGGCGAATGGTGCCCGCCGTGTCGAGAGGAATTCTTGAATTCTTCCGTGATTTCCTTGAATTCTTCCGCAACCTTTTGGTGAAAAATTTCCAAGTTCTTTTCGAGAGGTTTAATCAAGCGGCTTCCGCTACTGCGGGAGGATAGCCCGAAAGATCCCGCAATTTCGGAAGACAAAGCTGAACGTTTCCGCAGAGTTTGTTTCGCAAACTTTAAAAAAAAACTAAGTCCTTTTCGGAAGGCTTATGTGAATGTTTCCCGCCGTTTCGGGAGCAAAAGTCGAATGTTTCCGCGGGGTTTCTTTCCTCTATTCCGCAACTTTTCAAAGCAAAGTTTCTAAGCTCCTTTTTGGAAGGCTTAAACAAAGGCTTCCGCATTTCGGGAGGAAAACCTGAATCCCTCCGCGCTCGTGGAAGGTTTTAACGAAGAACTCCGCCGTTTCGGACAGGATTGTCCAATGGCTTCCTCAACTTTCCAACGATATTTTTCTAAGTCTTCTTTCGGGAGTTTAAACACAGGCTTCCGCCCTTCGGCTGAACACTCAAAAGAAACACAACTGCGGGGAGACAGTTTGAAAGGCTCCGAAATTTTGGGAAAATTTTCTAAGTTCCTTTTCTGTCCTACGGAAGAAATTCGGAAAGGTTTATGGCAATATTTTCCGTTGGAAAGCTGGGAATGTCCCCTTGAGGTAGCCTTCCTAAAAAATACTAAAGGAGGGGCCCCAATATGTACAAAAGATTGGGGGGGGATGTTGCTGCAACAACAATGGCGAGTCACTGGTGAACACAGATCTATGAAAAATTCCTCCTCATGGTCCAAAACCTCATCAAAGACATCCATCTTAGGTGCAATACTCAGCTGAGCATTTTAAATTCATGCGAGGGGAAGGAGACACTTTACTTGCTAGCAATTGGGGAAAGGGGAGCTTTGACCGAGACATCTTCACCACTCTCAAAAGGGCCAACATATGAGATTCATTTTAGGAGGGTCGTCTTTCAGGTGGTTACTACTGCTGGACTCCACAGGATTTGCAACACCTTCTCATGGACATTATTGCTCTTGTTCCTCATTCCCATGCTGCTTGCATCCTTTTGGATGTTTGTACTTTGGACAAATCAGCTGTTTGAGCCTTCCAGAGATATTTTCTTTGGAAATGATCTTTGATTTAGGCTCCTCAATCCATAATGTCCTTTTGTGTGAGTTAGAAATTTTATTGATTTGATTAAACCTCACGGACGGAGAGGAGCCCATTTTGAGCTGAGCCTTTTGGACAACCTTCTTGATTTCACATGTCTTTTTCTTTTTGTCTTAGCCATGCTTTAATTGATCCGAGAATCTCTGGAAAATAGACTCTGGAGTACACGCCATTTTGGCTGTTAGATTTGTAGCATGGAGTCACTTCAATACCATATGCCCTCGACGTGTGCTACTTTCCATGGGTCCAACTCTAATAACCTTCTTGAGACGCCTTTAAAGTGTGAGAGTGGGTGAAGCCCAACGATAGTAGTGAAGATGGTCATAGGTCTCTGCTATTAAACATGATTAGTGTGACTAGCAGGGTAGGCTTCCTTCTGAATACTTCAGCGAGAGCAAAACAGACAGAATTTACTTGAGCAGAGTTCCAGACTCATGGGTCGCAATTTTTCTTTGAGAGAGTTATCCTCAACGGGGAACTCAACCAAAAGGGCATTCAGAAAACAAAACTTGTCGCAAAAGTTCAAATAGCAATGAAAGAAACAAAATGGCCAAAAATAAAGCAAACAAAGGCTAAAGCAAAATAAAAGAAACTTTTATTTATGTACAGAAAGTCTCAGCGAGACTATGCGAAGTATTGCTTCAGAGCGAGGCTGTTGAGAGGAAGGGTTACTTCTTCTCCCTCGAGATTTGTCAATTTATAAGTAGATGGGCCTAATTTTGCGGAAATTTGGTACGGGCCTACCCATAGATGTTGAAATTTCGTATGCATTCCTTTGCCTTCATGATTATGGTCCCATTTCAGGACTAAATCCCCAACTTCAAAATCTCTTTTACCGGATTTCCTCTTATCGAACCATCTCTTAACTATATCCTGATGTTGATGAAATCGGTCTTTAGCCTTTTGTCGGGCTTCTTCAAGTTGAAGCAGAGTGTTGATCCTGGATTGTAAGGCTTGGCTACCAGAACCCCGAGAGGCTTGGGATAATTTTAAGGATGGGAGTAAGATGTTTGGGGGAAGGATGGCTTCCTTGCCATATACAAGAGTGAAAGGGGAAAAACCTAAAGCATTCTTTGGGGTCACCCTATCTGCCCATAAGGCGTTTGGGAGAGCTACATGCCAACTTCTCTGGTTTTCTATCACAGTCTTCTTAAGAATTCGAATCAGATTCTTGTTTGAGGATTCAGCTAATCCGTTCCCCTGAGGATAATAATTGGCTGAATAATGCAACTTGATTCCCCATTCATAAACAAATTCATTTATTTTGCAAGACGAAAAATAAGTAGCATTATCAAAAACAAGGGAAATTGGAACCCCAAACCTGGTTATGATGTTCTCCTTTAAGAAGATGATGACTGCGTCTTCGTTGATCTTGCGCACAGGGATAGCCTCCATCCACCTAGTGAAGTATTCGGTAGCTGTCAGGATGTATCGATGTTGCAACGAATAATTTGGATTTATCTCTTCGATAACATCTATACCCCATTGCTCAAAAGGCTCAGAGATGATCAC
This sequence comes from Larix kaempferi, assembly GCA_027924585.1. Classification (NCBI taxonomy): domain Eukaryota; kingdom Viridiplantae; phylum Streptophyta; class Pinopsida; order Pinales; family Pinaceae; genus Larix; species Larix kaempferi. Next base: position 2,350,553 of record BSBM01001435.1, on the reverse strand, counting down.
CGGCTGCAATGGTCCAGCTGCCTTGGGTAACTTTCCGGCACTTCTCTGGAATACATCACAGTTTCGTGCATATGTGTGGGTGTCTCAGAATAGAGTGGGCCAATAATAACCAGCCCTCAGTATCTTGTGTGCTGTCGTCTCTCCTGAATAATGTCCACCTGCGGGGACATCATGCAACTCTTTGACAACTTTGTTTGCATCTTCCTTTTCCAAACATCTAAGGAGAACCCCATCATAATTCTTCCTGAAAAGAATCCCATCAATGATTTGATAAGGTGCTGATTTCAAGCGGAGTGCCCTTCTTTGCTTAGAGTTCCAGTGCTCAGGTAGATATCCCTGCTGTAAATAGTGCACCAGATCTCTATACCATGACTGGGGAGCTGTGAAGATATGACACACTTCAACCGAATTGAGCTCAGCTTCATTTTTCCAATGTTGTTCTTCATCAGTTGAGCTTCCTGCAAGTAATTTGCACAGGATTTTCCCTTTGATGATCGTAGATGGTTTAAATTCCAAATCATACTCCTGCAGAGCTGTGACCCAGTTCCCTCTCCTTTCTCCCAATTCCTTTTGAACGAAAAGGGATCTAACAGCTGGGTGGGGAACTATGACTTTAGTTTTGTTCTTCAGAATGTATGGCCTAAACTGCTTGACTGCTTTGAAGACCGCACACGCATGCTTGTCAACGATGGGGTAGTTCAGCTCAGCTCCTGCAGACCAGTGCTCATAAACAAAATTGGGTATTCGTCCCCCAACTCCACCTTTTGCGTGAGTACAGCTGCGAGGGAGTCATCCGAAGCAAAGGTATAGAAGATGAAATCCTTATCAAAATCCAGGCTTCTTAAGGAAGGAGCCTTAGCTACAGCTGCCTTGATATCTCTAAATGTGTCCTTCTCCAAATCTGTCCACTTGAATTGTATGCTTTGTTTAACCATCTGTTGCAATGGCTTAACAATTTGTGTGAAATCGGGAACAAATCTGCGGACAAAATTGATGGTGCCCATAAAAGATTGCATAGATTTCTTGTTGTGAGGCATTGGAATCTTATTAATGGCTTGGACTCTTTCTTGATCAATTGACACTCCCCCTTTGGAGATGATATGACCCAAGAGCTTACCTTCGGGAACAACAAATACACTCCTCTTGGGATTCAAGGAAATACCATATTTCCGGCAACGATCAAAAATATGCTTTAGATGCACGATATGATCTTCCCTTTTCTTCGAAAAGACTGTCACATCATCCAAGTAAACAACAACACATTGCCCACCCAATCCTCGGAAGGCAATATCCATCGCCCTTTGGAATGTAGCTCCTGCGTTTATCATACCAAATGGCATTCTTCTGTAGGAGAAAGTTCCCCACTTAGTTCGGAAAGTAGTCTTAAGATGATATTCTTCGGCTACTAACACTTTATTGTAGCCAGAGAAACCATCGAGGAGAGAAAACAATTCGGATCCTGACACCATTTGTAGGATTTGCTCCATTGAAGGTACGGGGTAGTTGTCTTTCTCCGAGGATTTGATTAAATTTCTGAAATCTACACATAGCCTTATCTCTCCCGACTTCTTCCTTACGGGAACCAAGTTCACAACCCACTCCGAATGCCGAACTTTGAAGATTATCTTAGCGTCCAGGAGCTTCTTTAACTCCTTTTGGATTAGCGGTTCTAGAGTGGGATGCATTCTTCTCAACTGCTGCTGAAATGGTTTGACGCCCGCTTTCATTGGTATGGCATGCTGAATAATGCGGACGTCATACGTTTTCAGATATTCATAGGTCCATGCAAAAACATCCTTGTATTGTTTAAACAATTTAATGAACCTTTCTCTTTCTCCTGGTGAACAACATTTGCCAAGGTTGACAAATCTTGGTTCTGCCTCGGTACCCAAATTAACTAACTCATGTTGCATTGATGAGCTGTTAGTTTTGGTATTAGCTGGCCCTTTGAACTTATTTTGAAGATCGAACAACATTTCGAGGGACCTTACCCCCTTGGGCATGAAATTTCCTTTCTCCTCATCCTTCTTCATCAAATCAGCATCATGTTCTTCCTCATCTATTGCAGCTCCTTGAAAGCTATCTTCGTTTGTTAGGAAGCTGATAATTTGTTCATCATCATCGAAGACTCTGAAGTTCGTGATGTTATCGGGAACGGAAGGCCTGAAAATCAATTCAATTGAGCATTTATTATTTGATGGCACCAATCTAGAAGCAGATGTTGCTAACAAATCAGCAGGAGAATTTTGCAATCTAGGAATTGATTTTATATTGAAAGCGTCAAAATGCATAATTAAATCCCATACCTCAGCCTGATAACCCTTCAAATGAGATGAGAGACAATGAATGGTGTCGCTTACCTGTCTTACAACTATCTCGGATTCACCAAAGACCTTCAGGTACTTAACATTTAAGCTAATGGCCTTCTTTAATCCATGTACCAAAGCTTCATATTCAGCGGTGTTATTAGTGCAATTGAATTCTAATCTACAAGACAAAAAATACTTGTTTATTTTTGGATCCATTAGAACACAATCGGCTTCGGATCCTTCCAGAGTTTTAGAACCATCAAAGTATAATGTCCAAAAAGTATCTTTAGATTCAACTAAGTTAGTTTCTTTGTGATCTATGTCAGTAACTAAATTGACTATGTTACAATCAACATCATCAGTCCGAGAGAAATGAAGGAGATCAGACTGTCTATCTGATTCATGGCTAATGGATTCAGATTGATAATTACCCGGATCCATCTCTAAGAAGTAATTCCCTAGAACCGAGGATGAGAAGGCTACAACCTCATTCTTTTCTTCTAACTGTGTTACGTTTTGCTTCATATGAGGTTCCCTAAGAACTTTAATCTGATTCTTCCTGTTCTGATAAGGCAGCCATAGATGAGACCAATCAGTAGTAAAGTAGCCACTTAGCTTGGTAGACCAATCCCTACTTAAAATCAGCCCATAGGCTTCAGGAATATCGACCACCATTATGTCAATGAATTGACAGACTCTAGGGTTAACTGACAGTCTAATTAGAACATCTTTCATCTCCCCAATAACCTTGACAACAGTCCTATATAACTGGATAATTTGAGCTGGGGATGGCACATGCTGCCCATTAATTTTCTTACAAATTGACAGTGGCATAACGTTTGAGGATGCTCTAGAATCTACTAAACAGTTGTGAACATTATGGTTGAAAATTTCAAAAGTCAATAGGAATGGTAATGTTTGAGATTTAGATTTCCCACCAATGCTAGCTTCATTAATTTCGGGATTGTCTTGAGAATCCGTTAATGGAGTACTGATCTGGGGTTGTAGGACATGCAACAATTTGTCTCGCTGATGGGGTAAGCTACACATGTCAAATATTGACACATTTGATTTGACCTTCTTGATATCTTCAATAATATCATATCCTATGTCAGATTCGTTCCCAATTCGAGCTTGCTGATCTGTTTTGCTCGTTGTGACCTTAAGTGGCTCAACTATGATGTCAGCGCTTGGCTATTTGGCCGCTGTTTGGTTAACTTTGGGTTGTGGTGGGATGATTGGTATATGCCACCTAGGTGGGTCTTTTGAAAATTTAGGTTTATGGGGAACTGTGCTTGGCATAGGATTCGTAATTGGGCCCTTGCTGCGAGTAGCAACATTTATGGTAGAGGGAGAGCTATCTATGTGATCTCCTTCTACTAATTCAGTCATAGGTACCCAATCCCACAACACCATAGTAGTGTCCGGGGTTGGTTCCTCTACATCAGGGATCGACTCTTCTGGAGGATCATCTTGGTCTTGGATCTGTGAATCTAGCATTTGGTTCATGACTAAGCTCATGGAATTAATCCATTGCGGGCAGCTCTTTTCCGAATCCGGTTCTTGGTGAAAAGTGCAGAAATTTTCCATCCCAATCTCATTCAAGTTTAAAATAGGGGCAGTGTTCATTGGTGGATGAGTTTGCTCACCGTCTTCCCTTCTTTTATAAAATGGCTTGAAAGGTTTCCTAGATGTGCTAGCAGCCTTGTCTTTCTTGAGATCTACGATTTTATTAGATAATTTCTGCATCATTTTGACCACATTTTCCATGTCCATAGCTGGCTCTTCTTTACTTCTAGTGAGTAGCAAAGGTTTTTTGCTAGCTGCCGGTTTTGGTTCTACATCTAAGGCATGTTTAGCGATGCTATCAGCTTCTTCTTCTACCTTTCTAGCTTCCTCAAAGTTCTCTATCAGGGTAGTTTTCTTGGATCTTTTTACGAACATTGCGATTGGTCCTTCAAGAGCGGTAGTGTAGTATTCAATCAGAGACTCCTCTGCTGGTTTATTAGCTTCGCTGAAATTATTTAACAGCGTTGTGAATCTTTGATTGAAATCTTGAACCTTTTCTTTCTTTTCCATTCTCATGGATAAGAGTTCTTTCATAAGTGTGGCCACAGTCTTTTGGTTTCCGTATTTCTTTAGAAAACATTTTTCGAATTCATTACAACTAGAAATTGAGCTGGGTTGTAGGCTAAAGTACCAGGATGATACTTTTGGCTCAAATGTATATGGAAACAACCTGTAGACTACGTCTTCAAGTTGTACGTTCAAAAGGTTCAGAGCTAAGTAAAAACTCTTGAGGTGATCTTCCGCCGAAATGGCTTTCCCTGGATCGAATTTAGGCAAGACCTTTTATGGATTTTTTGGAAGATTATGGAATGGTCCAGCTAGGTTCAGCGCTCCCCTTGATCTCCAAGCAGGTACAGCCATGTTTGGATGTGGAGACCGTGGTGGAGAATTGTATGGTGAATTCTGAGGAGTACTCTTTGGAGTGGTAAGTTCTTCAAGGTTATCTTGGTCTGAAATTTTGTCTGAGTTTTCCAGATCTGCCTTGTTAAGAGTGTCTGAAATTTCTTCCAAAGTTAGATTCACAAGCTCTTCGAAACTTTGAACAAGAATCGGATCTCGGGTATATTGTGGCTCTTTTCTAGGGGTAGTTTTCTTAGGGAGGAAGTTGACAGCGTTTAAACCACCTAGCTGCCTAACGTAGGATCTGGTATGTCTTCTCAAATCTTCTATTTCTGTAAAAGGGACAGCGTATAAAGCTTCTTGAGGCTCAGGGTCAGAAATGAGGTGTTCTTGATCTGTTAATCCAAGATCTGGGCTGTTTGAAATGTTGTCTTTAAGCGGGTTTTCAGTGTCTTCTATGGCAGTGGGAGATTTTCCTCTATCAGCCATGCACTTTCAGGCCCTCCTTCTAGCGCCAAAAACTATTGATGCCTCGGATATCATAGCATCAATCAGAAAGTTATTCTCCCCAAGAGATGATCCCAATTAGATTATCTCCCATTTGGTGTAGGGAATCTGTCCGGTTAGCAGTTCCAGAAACCGTGGGTTTGGAGTTTAAATCCGACTCTACCGGTTATGTCCCAATCCACCTTTCTTTTGGATTTTATGTGTTTTTAATGAGATGCAAGTGCCTATTTTATATTTGAACTAGATGCGACTAAAACAGATCTAAGTCTAGAAACTGAAGTAAATCTACCTATCCTTGCAAGGAGCACGTTTAAGGGATGAGCAATGATCTGTAATAGATAACATAAAGAAAGAACAGCTAGCCATCAATTCTTACAGGTAAAGCTACAGAAAGATAAAAAATCTTAGAAGATAGCTTCTAGTTTAATGTAACACGCATCTGTTGCCCATGAAACAGAGAAAGAAGCAAAATTATCTAATCTAAACAGAAAGAGCGAAGAAACAAATCTAAATGTAAACAAACTGAAATTAAATTTAAAGATCCCTGCAAGGAGCAAATTAAAGGCATGAACAATGAGCTATATGAGTTATCTTGAAGAAAGAACAGTTAGCCATTTAATAGAAAAAGAGAACTCTACAACAATGCTAAAGATATCAGCAGCTAGCTCCTGATTTAATATGAAACACATTCATTGTTCACAAAATAGAGAAAATCGTATGCACAGGAAGGAGCAAAAATCATTAACACAAAGAAATAGTTCAGATAGTAAGAATGATCTCACATTACAGTACGAAAGTCATTAGAATAGTCCAACATACATCCGTCCAACATTCCCATGAAAAACGTTCATCTCCCAGGCTTTTATTAGAAAATTCGATTTTACAGAACCGATACAAGGTAGCTCGTAAAGGTTTTCAAATTTCCTTCCCTGCCAAAAGTCCTTTTCCTATTCTTCCTAGCTCCTATTTATAATTACAAAATCGCCCTTTGGGCTGCCACCTAGCCTCTTCCACCTGTCACTTACAGGAATTTCTTCTATAACAGACCAAAAAATGACTACTTCTTTTACAAATTATTTAACAAAAGAGAATGGACAGATGTCCCTTAGCTCACGCTGTATACATTTGAGAGTTTAACAAAATACACATAGCAGAAATAATGTTCTAATATCGTGCTATCATTCTTGTGCGTGAGCTTCAGCTAGGAGAGGATCGCCCAAGTCAATTGATGCTGCTGATGCTGCCTGGGAGGAGACACTCGAACCAATTGTTGCTGTTGCTTCTACTTGGGAAGAAGGGATTGAGCTGGCTAGACTTTCTGTCACTGCTGAGAAAGAGGGAATCGAGCCCACTGCTGTTGCTGGAATGGCTGCTGGGAGAGAAGATTCTGGATCTGCTGATGCTCCTGCTACTGCTGCAGCTTTCTTTTCCTCTTCCGCTATGTAGATATACCACACACCTGTGTCCCTTATGACTATGTTTGCTGCAGCAGGAAACAAGATTTTCTGAGAAGTCACATTCTTCCCGAGTTCTACTCCAATGCTTTGAACTTCTGCTACTGCAGCTTGATGCACTTCCTTGAGCAAATGATCATGGACTGATGACATTCCAACATAATGTTGTAGGTCATCAATTGCTAGGACATCAATCTTCTTCACGTATTCGGTTTGAATTCCCAGCTCTTCCTTAAGCTCAGTCGAGCGCCGTTCTGAATCGGGGAAGTCATCGAGGGATTGTGGGAAATTTAGCTTGCACCTGTCATGCACTCCCTTGATTCTTTGATACAGACCGTTGATCCTATCCCTTGTTCTTTGCACACTGGCTATCAGCTTACTGGCACAGTTCCTGCCAAACTCCAAAAGGGCTATGTCCTCATTAAAACCGTCCACATATTTAAATGGGAGGTGCGTGGGGAAACCCCCTTTTCCTTCTCTCCATGCCATCTGACTAATGATATTTGACTTGACACGGGTATTCTTATCTTTGAGCCTATGGGCCTCCGCATTAATTTCTTTTAACCTAACCACCATGGCCTTAAGCTTGCAAACCTCATCAGTGATTAGCTCCTGAGTTTCATGCATTTGCTTTAGGATGTTGCAGGACAGCTCATGGAAGGGAGATATGTCCATCGTTCTGCCCTCGGCTTGCTCTAACTGCTCAGCTAATGTCCGCTTGTCTGCTTCTAGCTGGGATGCTTTATCTTCTGCTCTATTCTTCTCTGCCTCCACAATCATCATTTGGAGTGTCAGTTGGTCCTTTTCCTCTTCCAGCTGGTTATACTTACTTGATAGCTCTTTATGCTCGGCATACAGGCAATTATACTTGTTTACTTCCAGATCCCTTTGGGCCTGCTCATTAGCCACCGTCTGTTGTAGCATACGAGCTCTCTTCTTTGTCAATACATTTTCTCTGACTATAATGCCCACATTGCCAGTGACGCTTTTGCTGTTTCCACAGCTGCGGATGCCATAGCAAAGGGGTCTTGATATGTGTTCTGCATTATGGTGACCTCTCGGTGGGTAACGATGTCTTCATGGAAGGGACTTTTGATCCTCTCTTCCGATTTGAGGACCATAGATTTCCTTTTCTTGTCATAGACAAACTCATTCCACCTGGACACCGTATGTTTTCCCAATGGAGTGTACGGGACAATAGTGTGGTTCATGATGTCTATGTCTTCTTCAGCAGGTGGGGTCCGGACTTCCTGAGCTGGATCTACTCCTGCCTTTTGGGTACCAAAGCCACCTGCTTGAGATGCATCTATTTCCATGTCTTGGACACCGGTCCCACTTGCTTGGGCATCCTCCCCTGCTTTCAGCTCTTCTTCCACCCTCCATTTTGCCTCGGCTTGTTCAGCTTCAGCCTCTTTCTGCTGCTGGGCTTCCTCAGCCTCTTTCTACAGGCTTTCATTTTTCAGCTTCTTGTTGCATTCTCGCCACTTCAGCTTCCTGCTGCCTTCTTGCCACTTTAGCTTCCAGCTGCCGCCTGGCTTCCTCCGCCTCCCGCTGCAATCTGGCTTCCTCAGCTTCCTCGAGTAACCTTGCTTCTTCTCTTAATCTGAGCTCTTCCTGAGCTCGGTCATCCTCAGCTTCTTTCTCCTTCTGCTGGCTGGTCTTCTGGACCTTGGTTGAGCTAGAGCTTTCTCCAGTGCCTTGGAGACAGACTCGTAGCTCAGCCATGTTGCTGATGCCTCTGAATTCCTCTTCCTCGGCATCAGGATAGTGAGAGTACTCGAAGTGAGCATAAATCTCCTTACAGTGCTCAACAACTTTTCCCTTCCTTTCATTCCTGTGGAAGATTACCTCACCGAAGTGGAAGGCTTTCAGCTCTTGAACAAATTCTTCAGCTGAGGCAACCCTCGAGAACATGTAAGCCCCTATGCAGAAACGTAGAGGGGGAAAGGAAGCCTTATGCTGTTTGTGGAGCATTGCTCCAATTACATCCAGGAAGATTTGTCTTACTGCTTCTTTGAGGACCACATAATCTGTGGCATACTACGGCAAAATGTATGGGGGCTTACTCCCTCCAAACATTCTTAGGTAGGTGCCTTGCTTTGAAAATTAAAAATCCCCGTAATTCTCAAGGACTTCCACAGCGTTCTCTGACAGGCAATTGGGCTCCTCCTTGAATAAATTCTCATATAGGGGCATGATGAACCCCTCACAGATGATTTTGTAGTTGGTTTTGTAATTCTGAGCCCACAACATCTTGAAAGCGATATAGACCAGGGTGGTGGCCTTATCCCATATGCAGCCCAATTTGGGGAAGTCCATCTTGGCTAAAATTATTATCAATCAGATATGAGGACATAAAAAATTCTGCCTTCTTCAAGGCTAGTCCTTCCCTTGCAGCTACTATCATTGAGGCCATACTATCTGATAGGATAGTGGCCTAGTCAAACACAGTTCCCTTAAATGCTACAAAGTGGATAATAGGGACCCACTGAATCTTATACACGGTGCCATCGGGCATGCCGAAGATTCTGCACAACATCAAGGTGATCAATTTGAAAGGAGGTCTCAGATTCTGTACGTCATATTCATCATTCCCTTTCTTTCTCAAATGTTTGCCTGCCATTAGTAGCTTCTTGGCCATCTCGGCGTTGTTCATCTGGCTCAGCCATTCATCAGTCAGAGATTATTGGACGCGCGGAAATTTGTAGGCTGCCGCAAGATATGCGGGTTGAAATGAGGCAATGGCCACTTTCCCGCTATCATTTATCACTCTTCCTTCAGCATCGGCATGTTGGAGTATCCATCCGATCACTTCAACACAGGGGAATAGTTCAGGGCGGGTAGCAGCTCTGGTTATGCTTGAGGATTTGATATTTAGTTAAATTGGACCCTCTTCTAACAACATGTCCGGGACATCCTGGTCTCGGATCATCCTGTAAATGTCACCCCATCTGATATCTGGAGGAATACCAGTGGTGCACCTAGTATCTTGGAGTTAGGTCTCAGTTTTAAGTGGCGCAGGCTTCTTTTCTGTCATTTTAGCCTTCTTCTTACCAACTTTCGGCATTTTGATTTATCCCTGGTAGCACCCATATACAAGTCATCATGATATTGAGCGACATACTGTGAGATTTTAACAGAGAGCATCATTGTTTTAATATGTCAATGAGATAAGTACAATGAAGTTGTATGTTTAGGAAGCAAAATACACTATTTCAACATGAAAAATAAATTGAAACATTTGAATCTTTTAAAGGGATGAGTTTGGGGTGCTCCTGAGAGGATAGGTATGTCGCGGAAACAATCCGCTCTCGGGCTAGCCCTGGGAGAAATGGTGATCTTCGTCATTGTGTTTTTAAATGGCTTATGGCGGGGAAGTCTGGGGTGAAGTAACTCTATGAAGAAAAGGAACCGTTTTCATATTTCCGAATAGGCAAGGACTCCGACCGTCATTGCTATCTGAATCACCTGACGAGGTGTTCTATGGTGGGTTTTGGTTTGAGCAAGGGTGACGGCGCCCGGAGAAAGGCTGACGAAGAAGGCTCGGCCGGCCATAGCTTCTTTTGGCTCGCCTTTTAGTGGGATGCGAAACCCACGGGTCCTCGGGGCTTAAGAACGAAACAACGATATGTCTGACCAATCGTCGGTTTATACCGTTTTCAAAAGTAGAAGGGAAAAGACAATCTGACATTTTTTCATAATAAGCAACGTTTTACAGTTCCTTGGTTTTACATGCCGGGGAATATGCAATTTAAGCCGAATTTGACGGGAAAAAAATGCGATTTAGACCGTTTGACGGGCAAAATAGCCCATGACGGGCATTTTGCCCGTCAAAATCCAACCAATTCCTATCGTCTTTTAAAAAAAAAAGAACATCCAAAGGTAATCTGACGCGTGGAATGCAAATTTAACGGTTAAAACCTCCTACCTGGCACCGTGAAGATGGCTGAATGAGGTGGCCGTGAACGTGGTCGAGCAATCTGAGCTGGAACGGTCGCGCGACGTCCAACAATGGTTTAATCGATACAAAAAGAAATGGGGTCGATTCGAGTCCCCACCGTATATTTAAATAAGTCGAACACGTGTGGGACTTTAATACGGTTGGTGGCATATTAAAACAGGTTTTAAATGTATCGTACGTTGGCGTCAAATCGAGCCGTCTTGGTTTGCGCGCGTAACCGCCACCTGTGGGACAAAATCGTTAACTTCACCCGCCGTTGCGGAAGGATATAGCGAACGCTTTCGTCGTTTCGGGAGGTAATGGTGAATGGCTCCCGCAAAAGGTTCCCGCGCCAAGACGTTCCGCAAAGTTCAAGCCCTTCGGAAGGATAACGCGGAAGCTTCCGCTGTTTTGGGAGAGGTTGGTGAATTGCTTCCGCAAGTTGGAACACGGACGATTAAGTTCTTTTGGTGGCCTCTTCGGGACGAAAACGTGAAGGCTCCCGAAACTGCAGAAAGCTTTCGTAAGTGGCTTCCGCAGTTTCGGAAGACTTCCGCCAGTGCTTCCGCAAAAGGTTCTCGTGAATTTCGAAAGAATTTCTAAGTTTTGGCCGTGCTCGTTTCTAACGTTGCGGAAAGCTCTCGTGATTTGCTTCCGCTGTTTCGGAATACATCGGCAAATGTTTCCGCGACTTTTTCAACAAATAATTTCGAAGCGTTTCGGGAGACTTATGGCGAGCGTTCCCGTAGTTTCAGGATGGAAAGTCCAAAGGCTCCGCAAAATTTCAAAATGAAGTTTCTAAGTCTGCTTCAGAGTTCAGGAGAGGTTCGGCGAATGGCGCCCGCCGTGTCGAGAGGAATTCTTGAATTTTTCCGTGATTTCCTTGAATTCTTCCCCAACCTTTTGGTGAAAAATTTCCAAGTTATTTTCGAGAGGTTTAATCAAGTGGCTTCCGCTACTGCGGGAGGATAGCCCGAAAGATCCCACAATTTCGGGAGACAAAGCTGAAAGTTTCCGCAGAGTTTGTTTCGCAAACTTTCAAAAAAAACTAAGTCCTTTTCGGAAGGCTTATGTGAATGTTTCCCGCCGTTTCGGGAGCAAAAGCCGAATGTTTCCGCGGGCTTTCTTTCCTCTGTTCCGCAACTTTTCAAAGCAAAGTTTCTAAGCTCCTTTTCGGAAGGCTTAAACAAAGGCTTCCGCATTTCGGGAGGAAAACCTGAATCCCTCCGCGCTCGTGGAAGGTTTTAACGAAGAACTCCACTGTTTCGGACAGGATTGTCCAATGGCTTCCTCAACTTTCCAACGAAAATTTTTCTAAGTCTTCTTTCGGGAGTTTAAACAAAGGTTTCCGCCCTTCGGCTGAAAACTCAAAAGAAACACAACTGCGGGGAGATAGTTTGAAAGGCTCCAAAATTTTGGGAAAATTTTCTAAGTTCCTTTTCTATCCTACGGAAGAAATTCGGAAAGGTTTATGGCAATATTTTCCGTTGGAAAGCTGGGAATGGCCCCTTGAGGCAGCCTTCCTAAAAAATACTAAAGGAGGGGCCCCAATATGTACAAAAGATTGGGGGGGGATGTTGCTGCAACAACAATGGCGAGTCACTGGTGAACACAGATCTATGAAAAATTCCTCCTCATGGTCCAAAACCTCATCAAAGACATCCATCTTAGGTGCAATACTCAGCTGGGCATTTTAAATTCATGCGAGGGGAAGGAGACACTTTACTTGCTAGCCATTGGGGAAAGGGGAGCTTTGACTGAGACATCTTCACCACTCTCAAAAGGGCTAACATATGAGATTCATTTTAGGAGGGTCGTCTTTCAGGTGGTTACTACTGCCGGATTCCACAGGATTTGCAACACCTTCTCATGGATATTATTGCTCTTGTTCCTCATTCCCATGCTGCTTGCATCCTTTTGGATGTTTGTACTTTTGACAGCTCAGCTGTTTGAGCCTTCCAGATATATTTTCTTTGGAAATGATCTTTGATTTAGGCTCCTCAATCCATAATGTCCTTTTGTGTGAGTTAGAAATTTTATTGATTTGATTAAACCTCACGGACGGAGAGGAGCCCATTTTGAGCTGAGCCTTTTGGACAACCTTCTTGATTTCACATGTCTTTTGCTTTTTGTCTCAGCCATGCTTTAATTGAGACAAGAATCTCTGGAAAACAGACTCTGGAGTACACGCCATTTTGGCTGTTAGATTTGCAGCATGGAGTCACTTCAATACCATATGCCCTCGACGTGTGCTACTTTCCATGGGTCCAACTCTAATAACCTTCTTGAGATGCCTTTAAAGTGTGAGAGTGGGTGAAGCCCAACGATAGTAGTGAATATGGTCATAGGTCTCTACTATTAAACATGATTAGTGTGACTAGCAGGGTAGGATTCCTTCCTTCTGAATACTTCAGCGAGAGCAAAACAGACAGAATTTACTTGAGCAGAGTTCTAGACTCATGGGTCGCAAGTTTTCTTTGAGAGAGTTATCCTCAACGGGGAACTCAACCAAAAGGGCATTCAGAAAACAAAACTTGTCGCAAAAGTTCAAATAACAATGAAAGAAACAAAATGGCCAAAAATAAAGCAAACAAAGGCTAAAGCAAAATAAAAGAAACTTTTATTTATGTACAGAAAGTCTCAGCGAGACTATGCGAAGTATTGCTTCAGAGCGAGGCTGTTGAGAGGAAGGGTTACTTCTTCTCCCTCGAGATTTGTCAATTTATAAGTAGATGGGCCTAATTTTGCGGAAATTTGGTACGGGCCTACCCATAGATGTTGAAATTTCGTATGCATTCCTTTGCCTTCATGATTATGGTCCCATTTCAGGACTAAATCCCCAACTTCAAAATCTCTTTTACCAGATTTCCTCTTATCGAACCATCTCTTAACTATATCCTGATGCTGATGAAATCGGTCTTTAGCCTTTTGTCGGGCTTCTTCAAGTTGAAGCAGAGTGTTGATCCTGGATCGTAAGGCTTGGCTACCAGAACCCCGAGAGGCTTTGGATAATTGTAAGGATGGGAGTAAGATGTTTGGGGGAAGGATGGCTTCCTTGCCATATACAAGAGTGAAAGGGGAAACACCTAAAGCATTCTTTGGGGTCACCCTATCTACCCATAAGGCGTTTGGGAGAGCTACATGCCAACTTCTCTGGTTTTCTATCACAGTCTTCTTAAGAATTCGAATCAGATTCTTGTTTGAGGATTCAGCTAATCCGTTCCCCTGAGGATAATAATTGGCTGAATAATGCAACTTGATTCCCCATTCATAAACAAATTCATTTATTTTGCAAGACGAAAAATAAGTAGCATTATAAAAAACAAGGGAAATTGGAACCCCAAACCTGGTTATGATGTTCTCCTTTAAGAAGCTGATGATTGCGTCTTCGTTGATCTTGCGCACAGGGATAGCCTCCGTCCACCTAGTGAAGTAGTCGGTAGCCGTCAGGATGTATCGATGTTGCAACGAAGAATTTGGATTTATCTCTCCGATAACATCTATACCCCATTGCTCAAAAGGCTCAGAGATGATCACCGGCTGCAATGGTCCAGCTGCCTTGGGTAACTTTCCGGCACTTCTTTGTCATACATCACAGTTTCGTGCATATGTGTGGGTGTCTCAGAACAGAGTGGGCCAATAATAACCAGCCCTCAGTATCTTGTGTGCTGTCGTCTCTCCTGAATAATGTCCGCCTGCGGGGCCATCATGCAACTCTTTGACAACTTTGTTTGCATCTTCCTTTTCCAAACATCTAAGGAGAACCCCATCATAATTCTTCCTGAAAAGAATCCCATCAATGATTTGATAAGGCGCTGATTTCAAGCGGAGTGCCCTTCTTTGCTTAGAGTTCCAGTGCTCAGGTAGATATCCCTGCTGTAAATAGTGCACCAGATCTCTATACCATGACCGGGGAGCTGTTAAGATATGACACACTTCAACTGAATTGAGCTCAGCTTCATTTTTCCAATGTTGTTCTTCATCAGTTGAGCTTCCTGCAAGTAATTTGCACAGGCTTTGCCCTTTGATGATCGTAGCTGGTTTAAATTCCAAATCATACTCCTGCAGAGCTGTGACCCAGTTCCCTCTCCTTTCTCCCAATTCCTTTTGAACGAAAAGGGATCTAACAGCTGGGTGGGGAACTATGACTTTAGTTCTGTTCTTCAGAATGTATGGCCTAAACTGCTTGACTGCTTTGAAGACTGCACACGCATGCTTGTCAACGACGGGGTAGTTCAACTCAACCCCCTGCAGACCAGTGCTCATAAACAAAATTGGGTATTCGTCCCCCAACTCCACCTTTTGCGTGAGTACAGCTGCGAGGGAGTCATCCGAAGCAAAGGTATACAAGATGAAATCCTTATCAAAATTCGGGCTTCTTAAGGAAGGATCCTTAGCTACAGCTGCCTTGATATCTCTAAATGCGTCCTTCTCCAAATCTGTCCACTTGAATTGTATGCTTTGTTTAACCATCTGTTGCAATGGCTTAACAATTTGTGTGAAATCAGGAACAAATCTGCGGACAAAATTGATGGTGCCCATAAAAGATTGCATAGATTTCTTGTTGTGAGGCATTGGAATCTTATTAATGGCTTGGACTCTTTCTTGATCAATTGACACTCCCCCTTTGGTGATGATATGACCCAAGAGCTTACCTTCGGGAACAACAAATACGCTCTTCTTGGGATTCAAAGAAATACCATATTTCCGGCAGCGATCAAAAATATGCTTTAGATGCACGACATGATCTTCCCTTTTCTTCGAAAAGACAGTCACATCATCCAAGTAAACAACAACACATTGCCCACCCAATCCTCGGAAGGCAATATCCATCGCCCTTTGGAATGTAGCTCCTGCATTTATCATACCAAATGGCATTCTTCTGTAGGCGAAAGTTACCCACTTAGTTCGGAAAGTAGTATTAAGACGATATTCTTCGGCTACTAACACTTGATTGTAGCCAGAGAAACCATCGAGGAGAGAAAACAATTCGGATCCTGACACCATTTGTAGGATTTGCTCCATTGAAGGTACGGGGTAGTTGTCTTTATCCGAGGCTTTGATTAAATTTCTGAAATCTACACATAGCCTTATCTCTCCCGACTTCTTCCTTACGAGAACCAAGTTCACAACCCACTCCGAATGCCGAACTTTGAAGATTATCTTAGCGTCCAGGAGCTTCTTTAACTCCTTTTGGATCAGCGGTTCTAGAGTGGGATGCATTCTTCTCAACTGCTGCTGAAATGGTTTGACGCCCGCTTTCATTGGTATGACATGCTGAATAATGTGGACATCATACGTTTTCAGATCTTCATAGGTCCATGCAAAAACATCCTTGTATTGTTTAAACAATTTAATGAACCTTTCTCTTTCTCCTGGTGAACAACATTTGTCAAGGTTGACAAATCTTGGTTCTGCCTCGGTACCCAAATTAACTAACTCATGTTGCATTGATGAGCTGTTAGTTTTGGTATTAGTTGGCCCTTTGAACTTATTTTGAAGATCGAACAACATTTCGAGGGACCTTACCCCCTTGGGCATGAAATTTCCTTTCTCCTCATCCTTCTTCATCAAATCAGCATCATGTTCTTCCTCATCTATTGCAGCTCCTTGAAAGCTATCTTCATTTTTTAGGAAGCTGATAATTTGTTCATCATCATCGAAGACTCTGAAGTTCGTGATGTTATCGGGAACGGAAGGCCTGAAAATCAATTCAATTGAGCATTTATTATTTGATGGCACCAATCTAGAAGCAGATGTTGCTAACAAATCAGCAGGAGAATTTTGCAATCTAGGAATTGATTTTATATTGAAAGCGTCAAAATGCATAATTAAATCCGATACCTCAGCCTGATAACCCTTCAAATGAGGTGAGAGACAATGAATGGTGTCCCTTACCTGTCTTACAACTATATCAGAGTCACCAAAGACCTTCAGGTACTTAACATTTAAGCCAATGGCCTTCTTTAATCCATGTACCAAAGCTTCATATTCAACGGTGTTATTAGTACAATCGAATTCTAATCTACAAGACAAAAAATACTTGTTTATTTTTGGATCCATTAGAACACAACCGGATCCAGATCCTTCCAGAGTTTTAGAACCATCAAAGTATAATGTCCAAAAAGTATCTTTAGATTCAACTAAGTTAGTTTCTTTGTGATCTATGTCAGTAACTAAATTGACTATGTTACAATCAACATCATCAGTCCGAGAGAAATGAAGGAGATCAGACTGTCTATCTGATTCATGGCTAATGGATTCAGATTGATAATTACCCGGATCCATCTCTAAGAAGTAATTCCCCAGAACCAAGGATGAGAAGGCTACAACCTCATTCTTTTCTTCTAACTGTGTTACGTTTTGCTTCATATGAGGTTCCCTAAGAACTTTAATCTGATTCTTCCTGTTCTGATAAGGAAGCCATAGATGAGACCAATCAGTAGCAAAGTAGCCACTTAGCTTGGTAGACCAATCCCTACTTAAAATCATCCCATAGGCTTCAGGAATATCGACCACCATTATGTCAATGAATTGACAGACTCTAGGGTCAGCTGACAGTCTGATTAGAACATCTTTCATCTCCCCAATAACCTTGAAAACAGTCCTATCTAACTGGATAATTTGAGCTGGGGATGGCACATGCTGCCCGTTAATTTTCTTACAAATTGACAGTGGCATAACGTTTGAGGATGCTCTAGAATCTACTAAACAGTTGTGAACATTATGGTTGAAAATTTCAAAAGTCAATAGGAATGGTAATGTTTGAGATTTAGATTTCCCACCAATGCTAGCTTCATTAATTTCGGGATTGTCTTGAGAATCCGTTAATGGAGTACTGATCTGGGGTTGTAGGACATGCAACAATTTGTCTCGCTGATGGGGTAAGCTGCACATGTCAAATATTGACACATTTGCTTTGACCTTCTTGATATCTTCAATAATATCATATCCTATGTCAGATTCGTTCCCAATTAGAGCTTGCTGATCTGTTTTGCTCGTTGTGACCTTAAGTGGATGAACTATGATGTCAGCGCTTGGCTGTTTGGCCGCTGTTTGGTTAACTTTGGGCTGTGGTGGGATGATTGGTATATGCCTCCTAGGCGGGTCTTTTGAAAATTTAGGTTTATGGGGAACTGTGCTTGGCACAGGATCCGCAATTGGGCCCTTGCTGCGAGTAGAAACATTTATGGTAGAGGGAGAGCTATCTATGTGATCTCCTTCTACTAATTCAGTCATAGGTACCCAATCCCACAACACCATAGTAGTGTCCGGGGTTGGTTCCTCTACATCAGGGCTCGACTCTTCTGGAGGATCATCTTGGTCTGCGATCTATGAATCTAGCATTTGGTTCATGACTAAGCTCATGGAATTAATCCATTGCGGGCAGCTCTTTTCCTAATCCGATTCTTGGTGAAAAGTGCAGAAATTTTCCATCCCAATCTCATTCAAGTTTAAAATAGGGGTAGTGTTCATTGGTGGATGAGTTTGCTCACCGTCTTCCCTTCTTTTATAAAATGGCTTGAAAGGTTTCCTAGATGTGCTAGCAGCCTTGTCTTTCTCGAGATCTATGATTTTATTAGATAATTTTTGCATCATTTTGACCACATTTTCCATGTCCGTAGCTGGCTCTTCTTTACTTCTGGTGAGTAGCAAAGGTTTTTTGCTAGCTGCCGGTTTTGGTTCTACATCTAAGGCATGTTTAGCGATGCTATCAGCTTCTTCTTCTACCTTTCTAGCTTCCTCAAAGTTCTCTATCAGGGTAGTTTTCTTGGATCTTTTTACGAACATTGCGATTGGTCCTTCAAGAGCGGTAGTGTAGTATTCAATCAGAGACTCCTCTGCTGGTTTATTAGCTTCGCTGAAATTATTTAACAGCGTTGTGAATCTTTGATTGAAATCTTGAACCTTTTCTTTCTTTTCCATTCTCATGGATAAGAGTTCTTTCATAAGTGTGGCCACAGTCTTTTGGTTTCCGTATTTCTTTAGAAAACATTTTTCGAATTCATTACAACTAGAAATTGAGCTGGGTTGTAGGCTAAAGTACCAGGATGATACTTTTGGCTCAAATGTATATGGAAACAACCTGTAGACTACGTCTTCATGTTGTACGTTCAAAAGGTTCAGAGCTAAGTAAAAACTCTTGAGGTGATCTTCCGCCGAAATGGCTTTCCCTGGATCGAATTTAGGCAAGACCTTTTATGGATTTTTTGGAAGATTATGGAATGGTCCAGCCAGGTTCAGCGCTCCCCTTGATCTCCAAGCAGGTACAGCCATGTTTGGATGTGGAGACCCTGGTGGAGAATTGTATGGTGAATTCTGAGTAGTACTCTTTGGAGTGGTAAGTTCTTCAAGGTTATCTTGGTCTGAAATTTTGTCTGAGTTTTCCAGATCTGCCTTGTTAAGAGTGTCTGAAATTTCTTCCAAAGTCAGATTCACAAGCTCTTCGAAACTTTGAACAAGAATCGAATCTTGGGTATATTGTGTCTCTTTTCTAGGGGTAGTTTTCTTAGGGAGGAAGTTGACAACGTTTAAACCACCTAGCTTCCTAACGTAGGATCTGGTATGTCTTCTCAAATCTTCTATTTCTGTAAAAGGGACAGCGTATAAAGCTTCTTGAGGCTCAGGGTCAGAAATGAGGTGTTCTTGATCTGTTAATCCAAGATCTGGGCTGTTTGAAATGTTGTCTTTAAGCGGGTTTTCAGTGTCTTCTATGGAAGTGGGAGATTTTCCTCTATCATCCATGCACTTTCAGGCCCTCCTTCTAGCGCCAAAAACTGTTGATTCCTCGGATATCATAGCATCAATCAGAAAGGTATTCTCCCCAAGAGATGATCCCAATTAGATTATCTCCCGTTTGGTGTAGGGAATCTGTCCGGTTAGCGGTTCCGGCAACCGTGGGTTTGGAGTTTAAATCTGACTCTACCGGTTATGGCCCAATCCACCTTTCTTTTGGATTTTATGTGTTTTTAATGAGATGCAAGTGCCTAGTTTATATTTGATCTAGATGCGACTAAAACAGATCTAATTCTAAAAACTGAAGTAAATCTACCTATCCTTGCAAGGAGCACGTTTAAGGGATGAGCAGTGATCTGTAACAGATAAAATAAAGAAAGAACAACTAGCCATCAATTCTTACAGGTAAAGCTACAGAAAGATAAAAAATCTTAGAAGATAGCTTCTAGTTTAATGTAACACGCATCTATTGCTCATGAAACAGAGAAAGAAGCAAAATTATCTAATCTAAACGGAAAGAGCGAAGAAACAAATCTAAATGTAAACAAACTGAAATTAAATTTAAAGATCCCTGCAAGGAGCAAATTAAAGGCATGAACAATGAGCTATATGAGTTATCTTGAAGAAAGAACAGTTAGCCATTTAATCGAAAAAGAGAACTCTACAACAATGGTAAAGATATCAGCAGCTAGCTCCTGATTTAATATGAAACACATTCATTGTTCACAAAATAGAGAAAATCGTATGCACAGGAAGGAGCAAAAATCATTAACACAAAGAAATAGTTCAGATAGTAAGAATGATCTCACATTACAGTACGAAAGTCATTAGAACAGTCCAACATACATCCGTCCAACATTCCCATGCAAAACGTTCATCTCCCAGGCTTTTATTAGAAAATTCGATTTTACAGAACCGATACAAGGTAGCTCGTAAAGGTTTTCAAATTTCCTTCCCTGCCAAAAGTCCTTTTCCTATTCTTCCTAGCTCCTATTTATAATTACAAAATCGCCCTTTGGGATGCCACCTAGCCTCTTGCACCTGTCACTTACAGGAATTTCTTCTATAACAGACCAAAAAATGACTACTTCTTTTACAAAATATTTAACAAAAGAGAATGGACAGATGTCCCTTAGCTCACGCTGTATACATTTGAGAGTTTAACAAAATACACATAGCAGAAATAATGTTCTAATATCGTGCTGTCATTCTTGTGCGTGAGCTTCAGCTAGGAGAGGATCGCCCAAGTCAATTGATGCTGCTGATGCTGCCTGGGAGGAGACACTCGAACCAATTGTTGCTGCTGCTTCTACTTGGGAAGAAGGGATTGAGCTGGCTAGACTTTCTGTCACTGCTGGGAAAGAGGGAATCGAGCCCACTGCTGTTCCTGGAATGGCTGCTGGGAGAGAAGATTCTGGATCTGCTGATGCTCCTACTACTGCTGCAGCTTTCTTTTCCTCTTCCGCTATGTAGTTATACCACACACCTGTGTCCCTTATGACTATGTTTGCTGCAGCAGGAAACAAGATTTTCTGAGAAGTCACATTCTTCCCGAGTTCTGCTCCAATGCTTTGAACTTCTGCTACTGCAGCTTGATGCACTTCCTTGAGCAAATGATCATGGACTGATGACATTCCAACATAATGTTGTAGGTCATCAATTGCTAGGACATCAATCTTCTTCACGTATTCGGTTTGAATTCCCAGCTCTTCCTTAAGCTCAGTCGAGCGCTGTTCTGAATCCGGGAAGTCATCGAGGGATTGTGGGGAATTCAGCTTGCACCTGTCATGCACTCCCTTGATTCTTTGATACAGACCGTCGATCCTATCCCTTGTTCTTTGCACACTGGCTATCAGCTTACTGGAACAGTTCCTGCCGAACTCCAAAAGGGCTATGTCCTCATTAAAACCGTCCACATATTTAAATGGGAGGTGCGTGGGGAAACCCCCTTTTCCTTCTCTCCATGCCATCTGACTAATGATATTTGACTTGACACGGGTATTCTTATCTTTGAGCCTATGGGCCTCCGCATTAATTTCTTTTAACCTGACCACCATGGCCTTGAGCTTGCAAACCTCATCAGTGATTAGCTCCTGAGTTTCATGCATTTGCTTTAGGATGCTGCAGGACAACTCATGGAAGGGAGATATGTCCATCATTCTGCTCTCGACTTGCTCTAACTGCTCAGCTAATGTCCGCTTGTCTGCTTCTAGCTGGGATGCTTTATCTTCCGCTCTATTCTTCTCTGCCTCCACAATCATCATTTGGAGTGTCAGTTGGTCCTTTTCCTCTTCCAGCTGGTTATACTTACCTGATAGCTCTTTATGCTCGGCATACAGGCAATTATACTTGTTTACTACCAGATCCCTTTGGGCCTGCTCATTAGCCACCGTCTGTTGTAGCATACGAGCTCTCTTCTTTTTCAATACATTTTCTCTGACTATAATGCCCACATTGCCAGTGACGCTTTTGCTGTTTCCACAGCTGCGGATGCCATAGCAAAGGGATCTTGATCTGTGTTTTGCATTATGGTGACCTCTCGGTGGGTAACGATGTCTTCATGGAAGAGACTTTTGATCCTCTCTTCCGATTTGAGGACCATAGCTTTCCTTTTCTTGTCATAGAAAAACTCATTCCACCTGGACACCGTATGTTTTCCCGATGGAGTGTACGGGACAATAGGGCGGTTCATGATGTCTATGTCTTCTTCAGCAGGTGGGGTCCGGACTTCCTGAGCTGGATCTACTCCCGCCTTTTGGGTACCAGAGCCACCTGCTTGAGATGTGTCTATTTCCATGTATTGGACACCGGTCCCACTTGCTTGGGAATCCTCCCCTGCTTTCAGCTCTTCTTCCACCCTCCATTTTGCCTCGGCTTGTTCAGCTTCAGCCTCTTTCTGCTGCTGGGCTTCCTCAGCCTCTTTCTATAGGATTTCATTTTTCAGCTTCTTGTTGCATTCTCGCCACTTCATCTTCCTGCTGCCTTCTTGCCACTTCAGCTTCCAGCTGGCGCCTGGATTCCTCCGCCTCCCGCTGCAATCTGGCTTCCTCAGCTTCCTCGAGTAACCTTGCTTCTTCTCTTAATCTGAGCTCTTCCTGAGCTCGGGCATCCTCAGCTTCTTTCTCCTTCTGCTAGCTGGTCTTCTGGACCTTGGTTGAGCTAGAGCTTGCTCTAGTGCCTTGGAGACAGACCCGTAGCTCAGCCATGTTGCTGATGCCTCTGAATTCCTCTTCCTCGGCATCAGGATAGTGAGAGTACTCGAAGTGAGCATAAATCTCCTTACAGTGCTCAGCAACTTTTCCCTTCCTGTCATTCCTGTGGAAGATTACCTCACCGAAGTGGAAGGCTTTCAGCTCTTGAACAAATTCCTCATCTGAGGGAACCCCCGAGAACTTGTAAGCCCCTATGTAGAAAGGTAGAGGGGGAAAGGAAGCCTTATGCTGTTTGTGGAGCATTGCTCCAATTCCATCCAGGAAGATTTGTCTTACTGCTTCTTTGAGGACCACATAATCTGTGGCATACTGCGGCAAAATGTATGGGGGCTTAGTCCCTCCAAACATTCTTAGGTAGGCGCCTTGCTCTGAAAAGTAAAAATCCCCGTAATTCTCAGGGACTTCCACAGCGTTCTCTGACAGGCAATTGGGATCCTCCTTGAATAACTTCTCATATAGGGGCATGATGAACCCCTCACAGATGAGTTTGTAGTTGGGGTTGTAATTCTGAGCCCACAACATCTTGAAAGCGATATAGACCGGGGTGGTGGCCTTATCCCATGTGCAGCCCAATTTGGGGAAGTCCATCTTGGCTAAAATATAATCAATCAGATATGAGGACATAAAAAATTATGCCTTCTTCAAGGCTAGTCCTTCCCTTGCAGCTACTATCATTGAGGCCAGACTATCTGATAGGATAGTGGCCCAATCAAACACAGTTCCCTTAAATGCTACGAAGTGGATAATAGGGACCCACTGAATCTTATACACGGTGCCATCGGGCATGCCGAAGATTCTGCACAGCATCAAGGTGATCAATTTGAAAGGAGGTCTCAGATTCTGTACGTCATATTCATCATTTCATTTCTTTCTCAAATGTTTGCCTGCCATTAGTAGCTTCTTGGCCATCTCGACGTTGTTCATCTGGCTCAGCCATTCATCAGTCAGAGATTATTGGACGCAGGGAAATTTGTAGGCTGTCGCAAGATATGCGGGTTGAAATGAGGCAATGGCCACTTTCCCGCTATCATTTATCACTCTTCCTTCAGCATCGGCATGTTGGAGTATCCATCCGATCACTTCAGCACAGGGGAATAGTTCAGGGCGGGTAGCAGCTCTGGTTATGCCTGAGGATTTGATATTTAGATAAATTGGCCCCTCTTCTAACAACATGTCCGGGACATCCTGGTATCGGATCATCCTGTAAATGTCACCCCATCTGATTTCTGGAGGAACACCAGTGGTGTACCTAATATCTTGGAGTTAGGTCTCAGTTTTAAGTGGCGCAGGCTTCTTTTCTGTCATTTTATCCTTCTTCTTACCAACTTTCGGCATTTTGATTTATCCTTGGTAGCACCCATATACAAGTCATAATGATATTGAGCGACATACTGTGAGATTTTAACAGAGAGCATCATTGTTTTAATATGTCAATGAGATAAGTACAATGAAGCTGTATGTTTAGGAAGCAAAATACACTATTTCAACATGAAACATAAATTGAAACA
Source organism: Larix kaempferi (assembly GCA_027924585.1). Taxonomy (NCBI): domain Eukaryota; kingdom Viridiplantae; phylum Streptophyta; class Pinopsida; order Pinales; family Pinaceae; genus Larix; species Larix kaempferi. Next base: position 2,326,478 of record BSBM01001435.1, on the reverse strand, counting down.
TTTGAATATTTTAAAGGGATGAGTTTGGGGTGCTCCTGAGAGGATAGGTATGTCGCGGAAACAATCCGCTCTCGGGCTAGCCCTGGGAGAAATGGTGATCTTCGTCATTGTGTTTTTAAATGGCTAATGGTGGGGAAGTCTGGGGTGAAGTAACTCTATGAAGAAAAGGAACCGTTTTCATATTTCTGAATAGGCGAGGACTCCGACCGCCATTGCGATTTGAATCACCTGACGAGGTGTTCTATGGTGGGTTTTGGTTTGAGCAAGGGTGACGGCGCCCGGAGAAAGGCTGACGAAGAAGGCTCGGCCGGCCATAGCTTCTTTTGGCTCTCCTTTTAGTGGGATGCGAAACCCACGGGTCCTCGGGGCTTAAGAACGAAACAACGATATGTTTGACCAATCGTCGGTTTATATCGCTTTCAAAAATAGAAGGGAAAAGACAATCTGACGTTTTTTCATAATAAGCAACGTTTTACAGTTCCTTGGTTTTACATGCCGGGGAATATGCAATTTAAGCCGAATTTGACGGGAAAAAAATGCGATTTAGACCGTTTGACGGGAAAAATAGCCCATGACGGGCATTTTGCCCGTCAAAATCCAACCAATTCCTATCGTCTTTTAAAAAAAAAAGAACATCCAAAGGTAATCTGACGCGTGGAATGCAAATTTAATGGTTAAAACCTCCTACCTGGCACCGTGAAGATGGCTGGATGAGGTGGCCATGAATGTGGTCGAGCAATCTGAGCTGGAACGGTCGCGCGACGTCCAACAATGGTTTAATCGATACAAAAAGCAATGGGGTCGGTTCGAGCCCCTACCGTATATTTAAATAAGTCGAACACGTGTGGGACTTTAATACGGTTGGTGGCGTATTAAAACAGGTTTTAAATGTATCGTACGTTGGCGTCAAATCGAGCCGTCTCGGTTTGCGCACGTAACCGCCACCTGTGGGACAAAATCGTGAACTTCACCCGCCGTTGCGGAAGGATATAGCAAACGCTTTTGCCGTTTCGGGAGGTAATGGTGAATGGCTCCCGCAAAAGGTTCCCGCGCCAATACGTTCCGCAAAGTTCAAGCCCTTCGGAAGGATAACGCGGAAGCTTCCGCTGTTTCGGGAGAGGTTGGTGAATTGCTTCCGCAAGTTGGAACGCGGACGATTAAGTTCTTTTGGCGGCCTCTTCGGGACGAAAACGTGAAGGCTCCCGAAACTGCAGAAAGCTTTCGTAAGTGGCTTCCGCAGTTTCGGAAGACTTCCGCCAGTGCTTCCGCAAAAGGTTCTCGTGAATTTTGAAAAAATTTCTAAGTTTTGGCCGTGCTCGTTTTTTACGTTGCGGAAAGCTCTCATGATTTGCTTCCGCTGTTTCGGAAGACATTGGCAAATGTTTCCGCGACTTTTTCAACAAATAATTTCGAAGCGTTTCGGGAGACTTATGGCAAGCGTTCCCGCAGTTTAGGGATGGAAAGTCCAAAGGCTTCGCAAAATTTCAAAATGAAGTTTCTAAGTCTGCTTCAGAGTTCCGGAGAGGTTCGGCGAATGGCGCCCGCCGTGTCGGGAGGAATTCTTGAATTCTTCCGCGATTTCCTTGGATTCTTCCGCAACCTTTTGAGGAAAAATTTCCAAGTTCTTTTCGAGAGGTTTAATCAAGCGGCTTCCGCTACTGCGGGAGGATAGCCCGAAAGATCCTGCGATTTCGGGAGACAAAGCTGAAAGTTTCCGCATAGTTTGTTTCGCAAACTTTCAAAAAAAACTAAGTCCTTTTCGGAAGGCTTATGTGAATTTTTCCCGCCGTTTCGGGAGGAAAAGCCGAATGTTTCCGCGGGGTTTCTTTCCTCTGTTCCGCAACTTTTCAAAGCAAAGTTTCTAAGCTCCTTTTCGGAAGGCTTAAACAAAGGCTTCCACATTTCGGGAGGAAAACTTGAATCCCTCCGTGCTTGCGGAAGGTTTTAACGAAGAACTCCGTTGTTTCGGACAGGATTGTCCAATGGCTTCCGCAACTTTCCAATGAAAATTTTTCTAAGTATTCTTTCGGGAGTTTAAACACAGGCTTCCGCCCTTCGGCTGAAAACTCAAAAGAAACACAACTGCGGGGAGATAGTTTGAAAGGCTCCGAAATTTTGGGAAAATTTTCTAAGTTCCTTTTCTGTCCTACGGAAGAAATTCGGAAAGGTTTATGGCAAGATTTTCCCTTGGAAAGCAAAGATAAAAGCTGGGAATGGCCCCTTGAGGCAGCCTTCCTAAAAAATACTAAAGGAGGGGCCCCAATATGTACAAAAGATTGGGGGGGGGGATGTTGCTGCAACAACAGGGTAATAGAGTAGGTTGACATGGATTTCTTAGATTGTAGACTTTTGATTGGTTTAAAAGTTTTGTTTTAAAAAGTTTAATTATACTAATAGGTGTTTATATGTTGGAATTTAAGGTGAAATCATACTATGTTTTTCTTAAATTGTATTAGGATGAGCCTTTCCTGGTAGACACAGTTTATTTAACTAAAAGAATGGAGTGATAATATGTAGTTGAAGCATAAACAAAATGATTACAACTATAAATAAATTTAACATTTAACACATAACTTATTTATAACACTTAACTTGTAACTTATATTAAATAGATATACTATTAAATAAATATAAGAAAGTGGCCTAACACTTTAATATCAAAAATTTGTCATGTATTAAATAACAAAAACACCCAACCATTAAAAAAGAAAGTCAGACCAACAATAACCCAGAATAGATACTAGGAACTACTCAGTGTAAAAAGTATACAACACATATACTTTATATTTTATATAAAGAAGTTGTAACTACATAGTAAAAACGTTTAACTCTGCTCTAACTTTCTAAAGCTTTCAACATCCATGCAACATCTTTATAGTTCTCCCTTCAACCTGCAGTTTACTCTGACAAAACTGAAGCCAAAATGATTCAATCTAACACATAAAGAACGCTTTTAGGAGGCTCTTCACTTTTGTTTGAATGCAATGTAATCTCCGAGAGCCAACAAATTAGGTACTGCCTTAGCTGGGTCGAAGCATGATAACTCCCCCTTAGCTCTGTCCAACAATTCCGTGGTAATTTGTTTCGATTTTTACAAACCCATCAATACTGTATTAGTGGCCTTCTCACTGATCAAATCCTTTGCTACAGTCTTGCCCATTTCTTTCGATGATTTAGTATCATCAAGTATGTCTTCTGCAAAGTGAAACAGAAGCCCCATGCAATTGGCATACCTCAGAATTTTCTCGATCTCATCCTTCGAGGCACCACCGATGATCGCCCCACAAACGGCTGAGCACCCTAACAGCACTGCAGTCTTATGAATGTGAATCCACTCCAGTGTTTCAATTGGGTCAACAGAAGCACCCCCCTCACTCATAATATCTGCAACGTTCCCACCGCCAACCCCTTGAGAGCCTGATGCTCTACCCAATTCAGATACCACCCTCAAAATCCTATCACTGCCCGCAGTTTTGCTTGTGGAGACTACAATGTGTTCAAAGGAAAATGAATGAAGTGCATTCCCTACAAGAAGAGCAGCAGTTCCTTTGGCGAAGACCTTAGGGTTTCTAGGGTTACCTCGGTGTAAGTCACGATGTAGCAAAATCATTGTATGAATCATATCTATTGCACAGGCAATTGGCATGGTGAGCTCCTCAGTTCCTCCTACAAGCTCACATGCAGCGATGCACACAAGAGAATGAATTTGCTTCCCTCCTGAGAGAAGAGAATACCTCATGGATTCATGTAATTTTTCAGGAAAGCGAAGTGGGAAAACTTTATGAAGTGCCTCATCCACTGCGATTGCCTTGGCATGCATGTACTTATTCAAATCAGATTCAACAACCGTCTCCACTTCTAGAAAATTAAGCAACTGGACAATTGTGCCGTTTGAGGGTCGAGATGATGATACCAGATCTCTGTATGAAGATAACTTTCTCTTCGAATATCCTCGGAGCCCCAGATGAACGTCATTAAAAATCTCCAGTGATGTTCGAGCTCCATCAAAATATTTCAATTGGATGGAAACTCTGTTAATAGGATGTAGGTTATTATAACAACTAGCTGCCATGGATGCGATACCACTGTAAGCAATGTCGTCGTTAAGTTTATACGTCTCTATGATAATTAACTCCTAGTAGCTACTCAAAAAACAGAATGCATATAAGTCTCTGAATCCAACAGAATGCATATAAATTTCTAAATGCAACATAATGCAATTGAAGAATCAAGCTTATGAGTTCATAGACTTTTGTATCAAGCAAACACTTGTTATAGGTGTATATATGGTTGATTGAAGACTGGAAAATCTCATTTTGACTGGAATTCAGCCGAGCATGATCGAAAGATGAGTCCCACCGTTATATTTTCAATCCTTTCCCGTCTGTTTTATGCAATAATAATAACATGATTTTAGGTCATAAAGCATTATATTATTCTGTATTAAAAAAAATTTCCATCGTGTGTGATTATTATAACGTGTCACTAACTAGGAATCAAGATAGTGGGGTGAATTCCGTACGCTCAATGAAATAAATAATTAATTTAAACTCTGGAAGCACGTGATCGAAATATAGGTCACACCATTTCATTATTGGAGTAAGCAATCTCCTTGACTATTTGCACCCGGGGCCATCGAGGAGACCCTCACGCCATTTGTAAATGGACTGCTTATTCCTACTGCTCACCATCTGTCGGCATTCCCCTCTTTGATGTGGACCTTTTCAACATGGATCACACGCCAGCATATTTGAAGTTTCCAAATATCCATTGCAAACTTTGGAGTAAGCTATCAACTGCATTCGGCTTTCAATGCATGCAGTTCGACGGTGAGTAAGCTACCAAATTTTTTTCAGCTTCACGCAGTTGAAATCCGTCGACCTCCCTCCGTCGTCCATGCGTTGAAATCCGAATGCAGTTGATAGCTTAGTCCAAGCTTTACAATCCGTCGTCCATGCACCTCCCTCCGTCGACCTCCCCTCCATGTAGACCCAACTCCCCTCCTAGCTCCTTCTCTACCAACTCCTCCCCTCCTAGCTCCTCCCCTCCTAGCTCCTTCTCCTAGCTCCTTCTCTACCAACTCCTCCCCTCCTAGCTCCTCCCCTCCTGTGCGAGCTCCCAGCTCCTCCCCTCCTGCGCGAGCTCTCCTCCCATCTCCTCCCCTCCATGCACCTCCCTCCGCAGACCTTCCCTCCACGCAGACCCAGCTCCCCTCCAAGCTCCTCCCCTCCTGTGCGAGCTCCCCTCCCAGCTCCTCCTCTCCTGCGTGAGCTCCCCTCCTTGCGCGAGCTCCCCTCCTCCCCTCCCCTCCCTCCGTAGCCTTGCTGCTCCCTATTTCCAATTATTTTAAATTTATAACAGATTAAATTTATATTAATTTTTAACATAATAATAACTACCCACGGTATTAATTTTTAACATAAATTTAATATTAACTTATATTAATTTTTAACATAAATTTAATATTAATTTTTAACATAAATTTAATATTAATTTTTAACATATTATATTTATAATATAATTTTAATTTTTTTAATTTTAAGATATTAAATTTAAAATATAATTTTAATTTTTAAAATTTTAACATTTTAGAATTAAAATATAATTTTAATTTTTAAAATTTTAACATTTTAGAATTAAAATATAATTTTAATTTTTTAATTTTAACGTATTAAAATTAAAATATAATTTTTAATTTTAACATATTAAAATTAAAATATAAATATTATTTTATAAGTATTCTAAATATATTATTTCGTTTAACTTCCAAACAATTGGGTGTATCCCATTGGTAACACATTGTGGTGGTTATAGGTAGGTCACAAGGTCAAACCCTGTTGATCCACCCTTTCCCCATTTTCGCCAAATGCAATATTATTCAAGTTTATATATACGTTTTTTACTATGGTATAATAAGAACTACCTGTGGTATAGTGGTAAGGGTGTTGGGATAATGGGCATGAGGTCCTAGGTTTGATCCTCCCAATCACCTATTTTTTTTTTTTAAATATATTGATTTTTTTTTCAAAATATATTGAATTTTATGGACACATGGATGCATAGATTTCAGTGTAAATTTCATTGATGCATATATTTCAGTGTATATGTTAATGCTTTACATTTTTTTATATAGAGTCTGAACTACAAATGCAAGATGTGCATGCAGAAGATGCTATGAGACAAACAGGAGAAGAACAAAAAATACAGAACGTCGAACGTGAGAAAGCATATCAAGAACGAGAAGAAGACTTGAAACGAAAAACAAAACAACAAAAAGAATATCAAAAAATAAAGTTGGACGAAATGACAGCAAAAGAACGCGAAGAACGAAGAAAACGAAACACAGATCGACAAAAGGAATATCGAAAAAGAAAGTTAGACTAATTGACAGCAGAAGAACGAGAAGAACAAAGAAAATGAAACATTGACCGACAAAGAGCATTATCATGTACAATGAGTTTTATCCTTGCATAGATTTCAGTGTATGGTGTTTTATTTTTGCATAAATTTCAGTGTAGCTGTTAATGCATGGACGCATAGATTTCATTGTAGGTTTCATGGATGCATAAATTTTAGTGTAGATTTCATAGATGCATAAATGACAACAAAAGAACGAGAATAAGATAGGAAACGAAAAGTAGTACAACAAAAAGAATATCGAAAAAGAAAGTTGGACGAAATGACAATGGAGAACGACGAAAACGAAACACAGATAAAAAAAAAGAATATCGAAAAAGAAAGTTAGACGAATTGACAGTAGAAGAACAAGAAGAACAAGAAGAACAAAGAAAACGAAACACAGATAAACACCGTCTGATTGCATGCGTTGAAATCCGAATGCAGTTGATAGCTTAGTCCAAGCTTTACAATGGATATTCAGAAACTTTCTATGCCACTTTCAAAAAATCATGCCTTAAAGCCACTGAGTGGGAGTTACCATCCTGGCCTGTGATCCACGTTGAAAAGGTCCATGTCAAAGAGGGGAATGCTGGTAGACGGTGAGCAATTGGAGTAAGCAGTCCGTTTACAAACGGCGTGAGGGTCTCCTCAACCGCTCCGGATGGGTCCCGAGTACTAGTCGAGGAGATAGCTTATATTTTCAAGTGGAATTTTATTTAAAGTGATTAGGTGAAATTGCCTTTCCAAATCTACTTTTAGGTGAGAGTTGCAATTTTAAACACATTTCCAGTAACATATGCTAAATCCTCCATTTTATAGATTAGTCTGCAATTTTAAACACATTCCAAGTAGCATATACTAAATCCTCCATTTTATAGATTAGTCTCACGATCATCATCATGTGGATACGTACCCATAGTTTTTGTTTTCAAGTTTCAATGCATTACTAATTAGTAATGTCAATGGGAGAAATAATGAAAATGATTGAATAGAAGAACAAGACTCCTCAGTCATGAGAGTTGCATGTTATTCAAGTTTTTTTTTTAATTTTTATTAAATTTTTGTTCTTTATAATATAAGATCTTATATATATATATATTATTTTCATGTGTAGACATAGACTAGCAATTGTCTCAAAGGAACGTTTAAAGGGAAAATAAAAAGTGAAGTAGATCCAATGAAATGAAAAAGAGAGTAGTAAAACAAATGTCATGAAGAGCTTGTTGTGTGGTTTCTATTCAGTGGTCTAAGAGTGGTTCAATTAAAGTTTTTATAAAGTATGATGTTAACTCAATTGCAATTTCTTGGCTTGATTTTAAAGTTCTCCTTTCAAAGGAACTTAGAGGCTTAATGATTCCTTGTTAATTGGTAAGTATGTAGTTGTGATATCTCTATATATGTGTATCTCTCTAAAATATATATCAAAATATTATCTTATTCTAGATCTTAATGCAAATGTAGATATACTTTGAGTTTTGTTGAAATGCATGCATTGTGGAGTTGTGAAACCATATAGAGTGATCACATCACTATTAAAAACTAATATCCCTAAGGCATGGAAAGGATGCCAACACCATTTTAAAGCAAATGGATTGTTATGCGACCTAAAATTGACAATATATAGAAGGACATGGCAATGGTCTAAAAGAACCGAGGGAAAGAGACATATATAGTAGAGAGTTGTGGGTTATATAAGAAATGGGAAATCACTAAAAATTGGTTAAAACAATGAACAATCTAGAGGGAGACACTCTAATGGTTATTTTAGGCATATAAACCATTTTTGGAGAGAGCATCCACCTTGTGGCATTGGTCTACCACATCCTAGACACCGTTAACAACTACATCCACTCATTGAACAATAACCTTATAAATACCTCATATAATCAAATCATTTAAAGCACTTGCAACAATACATGATTGATCTTACAAAGGTTGAATATATTTTAATAATGTTTTTAAGAATTTTTCCATGACTTTAATTGGTGAAAGTCAACATATGCATATTATTGAGCTACAACTTGACTCTTGATTGAATAAATTTTGTGTGCTTCATTCTAAGCTATCAATATGGGTTTTTGGGATTTAGTCCATTAAAAAAACTCCAATGAAAAAGAATATGTGGGCCTAGTGGAACTATGCGCAGAAACTTATCAAAGTGTCTCCATATCAAAGGTGTTTATACCTATACCAAATTTTAGTGGAAAATGAAGGGAAGTGCTAAAAGAGATTATGACGTGAAATTAAGCAAGATGAGAAGAAAGTTAGATGGTTTGTTAGTGTCCACAAGGATAGATAGAGGTAATGGATCCTCTGCTCAATAATCTATTTTTCAGAGAATTATGAAGAACAATATGTAGAGAATATAATAACATAGCAAGGAAGGAGCATACACTATATATATTTGAAAAGGAGGGCTAAAGAATTCCTAGCCTACATTAACAAAAAAAATCAACAACAAAAAGTGCAAGAAAAGCAAACTTGATATACGTTAATGGAGTAAAGATTAATATGCAAATAAGATAACAAAGTAGAAGACATAATGACAAGTTACACCTTATGGAAGTGTCCAAGACACTAAAAAAACCAAAATATATTTCACGGATGATATTTTGGTGGGTTTTTTTTTTCTCTGATGATACACATCATGGAAAACCCTTATTAAATGCCTCAATTGGGAGGTTTCCAAAACTGCAACAAGACTATTTTAATAGATGCCCACAATATTTAGAGAGGTATCCGCCCATGAAACTTGACCCCTTGACCTCTTTATTGCATTTCATAGAATTCAACAACCCAAGCTAACCCGTCTAACTATCTTGGTTTGTTTTATCCTGCATAGATTTTAGATATTCTTCATAACATCAATTGATTTTGTTTATCCTTCATCATATTGAAAGGTATACTTTTTCTTTGTTGAACTATCATAAATTCATTTTCAATTATTTCATGAAGGAATCCTTGAAAATTTCATTTTCAATTGTTTGATATTCCTCCTAATCTCGCCAATTATTTTTACAATAAAGCTCAGCCCACCTTTTGTTGATTGAAGGATAGACAAAGACATTAATCTCTAGGTGGCCACATGGAGAATGCTTGAATTTTTGGGCTTCCTACATAGGTTTTGCAAGCTTATTATAACTAACGATATTAGGGGGAGGCATAACCACCATCATTGAATTTTGTTTCAATAGCAATGAAATGGATGCCAAGAGCAATTGGTGTCAATACCTTAATCCTTGTATAATTTTATTTTTATTATCAATGAAAACACGACAATGCTTGATCCATTGGACACTTTGAATAGTTGTATTGACCTATTGATTTATTATGTTTTGAAAGCACCTCACTCTCCACTCACATTTCCAAGTTTGTCAAACTATCGTGGTGAAGGGACACCTAAAATAGGGTTTACATGTACCTTAAATTTGAAACATAAGGTGTTTCCTTTATGAAAGTGTATGTCTTAATATGATGCTTATATAGCTAATAATTATTCATGTGTTCGACAATGCAATCTGAAAACATCCTTTGGATTTGAATTTGAATTGATTCAATTCAAAAACACACATTCAACATAATATTCATGCCTCAACATCATTCAAATTTATTAAAACCAAGCTCAATACAATTGAAATAATGCAAAATGTAAAACAAGTACTCATGATATATTCCAATGGAGTCCCCCATCCCAATTCATGATCATCTATTCCACTTTGTTCATGTGTCCCTCCCTACCTTGACAATGGCAGGCAATGGGAGGAGATTTATGTAGTATAATTCTTTTATGGGTTGCATTTGGAACGTGTCAAAGCACATAAAATAGAAATAGAGGCACAAACAAATAAGAAAAAATGTCAAAGCATTATCATTAGATATTCCATATCATACTCATTTATGTATTCATCAATGAAATTCATTTGCTATATTAGTAACATTCCTTCTTAGGGAGGAAAAACTCTTCTCAAGTGAGATCAAGTTTAAAAAATTCAAATTTGCATTCACAAAATTATTATCCAAGATCTATAGTTTTCTTAAAGAAAATTTAGGATTGCAACAATATGTGATTTGATACAAAGTTTCTATTCTTATACAATTTGGTAAGTCTAGATTATTTTTGATGTACTATGATGCGGTTTAAACATTGATTTCTTACAAGAAATATGAGCACAAAAATTCTTTTAATTACTTTTTTTTTGACAAAACGAGTAATTAGATTTTATATAAAAAGGAGACAAAAGTTAGAAAATTCTTCGAGGAGACTGTTGTGATGAACCTGCAACAATTAATTAATGAAAATACTCGAGATAGTAGAAATAACATAACTCAGAATCACTTTTATTGATCATAGGCCACTTCGAGGGGGAAACCTCCTTTGAGCAGGCTCAATACAAATAACTTCACGGTACCTTCATTGGTCTCAACACAAACTTATATACGAATTCTAGGCGCCAATACCATGGGTCAATACCATCTGTCAATACAAACCATGGGCCAATACAAACTATGGATCAACAATTACTATGGGATGACTTACAAAGCATATGCGTCCAACAACAATAAGACAAACTATGGATCAACAAATACTACGGGACGACTTACAAAGCATATGCGTCCAACAACAATATACTAACAAAGTAAATAGAAGGGTTGACATGGGTTCCTAACATCCCCTCTCCCTTAGAAAAAGCTTTGTCCTCAAAGCTTTAGAAGTGGAAATTGATGCAAAATTTGAAGGAGTGGCTCCCCTGTAGCATCCTCAGGTTGCATTCCGGGCCACTGACACCTTTTGAGTTTCTGTTAGGAACCCATGTTAACCCTTCTATTTACTTTGTTAGTATATTGTTGTTGGACGCATATGATTTGTAAGTCGTCCCGTAGTATTTGTTGATCCATAGTTTTTATTATTGTTGTTGGATGCATATGCTTTGTAAGTCGTCCCGTAGTAATTGTTGATCCATATTTTTTATTGGCCCCTGGTTTGTATTAACACATGGTATTGGCGCCTAGACTTAGTATATAAGTTTGTGTTGAGCCAATGAAGGTACAGTGAAGTTTTTTGTATTGAGCTTGCTCAAAGAGGTTTGCCCCCTCGAAGTGGCATGTGATCAATATAAAAGTGATTCTGAGTTCTGTTATTTCTGCTATCTTGTATGTTTTCATTAATTAAATATTGCAGGTTCTTCACATCTGGTATCAGAGCACTTTCTTGGGCTCGTTGGGTGAAATTTCTGCCAAATTGTTTTTTTTTGCATCTGTTGTAGCTTCAGATCTGGGAATAATCCCTATCCTCTTAACTGTGGGAAGTACTTAGGAATAAGCCTTAAAACTCATTGTGAGGAGTACCACAGGAACCCCAAAGTAGCTAGCCCATTGAGAGGACCTGCCAGCGAAAAGGGCAACGACCCCTACCTAATTGACTAGTTCCCACCCATGAGGTAAACCAAGAGCTGTCATTTGTGGCAAAGCGGCTATCAGTTTTACCTGAGTCATGGAGTGAGGGGTACTGCCCCAATACGCAAGCCGTCAAACAACATTGGTGGCCGAGTGAAACACCTAAACTGTTAGGAAGCCGCACATACCTGAGGTCCATATCTATTTTCAGCTGAACTGTTGTCGATCATTGTTGCGCCATTTTAGATCCATTCTGAAAGCCGTTCCAGATCCAGCCATTTCAGATCTATTTCAGGTCCAACCGTTTTCGATCCAGTCGGCACCGCTTCAGATCCCTCTGTTTCCGATCACTTCCACGCCATTGCAGATCTATCTGTTTTAGATCCCTTTCACGCCATTGCAGATCTATTCTATTTTTTGGCCATATCTCCCTTGCTTTCATTATGTTTCCCTTGAAAATTCCCTGACACCTCGGTAATCCAATTCTAGATATTTCATTCCTGAGGACCCTATCCCAAATTCCATTTCCTAAAGCCCGAAATCCCACATTTGTCTATTTTTAGGGTTTTCCATAACTTCTTCGGATTTCACCCAATCGCCTTCAAATTTTACCACCAAGTTCCTTTCCTAATTCTGCTTCTTTGTCCCTCTCTGCCAAATTTTCTCATTCTTTCACCCCGCTTCTGAAATCCCCATTTTTTGCTTCCCTGTCCATTAGAAAGTGTCCAAAACCTACTCAAACTCCAACTACCCCTCCGAATTTTTTCCAAATCCAAATTTCCCTTTACTAAATAAGCTTTTGTTTGTGTTTTTCTATCCCCCCCCCCGCAAAAAAAAACTCCTGGATATGGTTGTCACCCACGCAGGAGCAACAACTGTGGAGGAAGCACTTGCAGCCATCCAAACCAAACACCAAGATCTAGATGAAAAATTTCTTAGCCTCCATCTCCATCCTTCAGCCATGAATAATAACCGATAGCACGAATCTTCACCAACCAATGGGTTCTCTTCTTCCAACAATTTCCTTGGTCCGAAGCTTGAATTTCCTTGCTTTAATGGTACTGATCCAATTGGATGGATTTATCGTGCAGAACAATATTTCAGTCTGCATAATATTGTTGATGTCCAAAAAGTTTCACTTGCATCCTTTCATTTGGAACAGGAAGCCCTTCAATGGTACCATTGGTACATCAAGGCTCATGACATGCCAAAATAGATATATTTTTGCCAACTCCTTTTGCAATGATTTGGTCCTAGTGATTTTGATGACTTCACCGCAACACTCACTAAACTTCGTCAAAGTGGCACTGTTAGAGAGTATCAGACAGAATTTGAGAAACTAGCCAATCACACAGAAGGATTGTCTGATGAATTCTTCAGGAGTTGTTTTATCAGTGGTCTTAAGGATGAAATCCAGTCAGAGGTTAAAATGTTCTATCCCAACACAATGATGGAAGTCCTAGGGTTGGCTAAGTTGAAAGAAGACAAGATTGCAGCCCAACAGCGCTCCAAACCCACTTTTGTTCCCTTCCGAAATATCAGTTCTCAATGACCTCCCATCCTGCTAACTCCTCGACCAACTCCTATATAGCATTTTTCTCAAACAGAGATGCAGGCACGCAGATAAAAAGGGATTTGTTATAATTGTGATGAGAAATTCACTCGGGGACATAGGTCTGTTCAACAAAAGCTCTACCTCTTGGATATGGATTCTCCGCCTGCCTCTACAATTGGTCAGGAAAATCCAGATACAATGGATGATCAGGTCGACATTCAGGAGCCGCCTATTGACCCCCCATCTTAGGATGAAAAACCAGAGATATCTCTCCATGCTTTATCCGGCGTCACCACCCCCCATGTTGATGTATATGTAACTTCAAAATGTATTTTACCCATGTATATTGTATTCCTATAGAGATGTTATTATTCCTCTATACGAAAGTGTTTGTATTCCTATAGAGATGTTATTATTCCTCTATATGGAAGTGTCATCATTTATATTGTAAGTGTCGTAACTTATACTTGATGGGTTATTAGACCACCTTGATGGGGTCATCCCTGTATGAGTCATGTGGGTAAATGGGTTATTAGATCACCAAGTGTGGGGTTGGCCCGAATTAATGTAACCATGGGTTATTAGGCTAAGCTAGACAAGTTGGCCCCACTGGTTTATTGGGCAGGACATGACAAGTATAAATAGAGATCGGGAGATCTCTATTTGATCACTCATTACTCAATTCTATCTCTCTCAGAAAGTGGCGCACTTGTGAGGAGGAGGATCATCTTATAGGAGAAGACTATCTCTTGTACTTTGGTTGTATCATTTCTCTTTCTATCTTTGAGGAAGTTGCGGGGTTTTTCACCTTCTTGGTTTTCCCCGGTGAAACTCTTTGTCTCTTGTGTGTTTGCATTATTGTGTCCATGATTGATATGCTGTACATGTTATTCTCTCAGCTAATATCCTATATGAGATTGAAGTAAATTCTGAAAAACTAACATGGTATCAGAGCTAGCCTGAAAGAAGGCATGGTATGGCATGTATGACACTTGTTGCACTTGCGATGCTAGGGTTTCATATAGCAAAAACCAGTCATCGTAGGACTTTCACTATAAATCCAGTTCGGAAAGGTTTCAGGATTTGAAACTCTTATAGGTCTAAGATAAGATCCCCATGTACCTTGTGTCTGAAGCATAACTTCTAATTCGTCATACTTTGTGTTTTATGATCTATACAATATAGGGTTTCTGCCTCTTCCAGATCTCTGTCATAAACAGGCGACCTAGGAGAAAAAGTCATAACTTGGGCTAGGAAGATCCAAATGAAATTTCGTAAAATTTGATAGGTAGGGCACAGAATTTAATTTTAGACACCGAATATTCAGAGGCCGAAAGTGAACCAGGGACACGTGGCATGCCGTACAAGTTCACTCTCTTGTTTTATCCCATAAATAGGTCACGTTGCGACACTTGGCATAAATCTCTCTCAGAGAATCCAATTGAGGTCATACCTGTGGGGTTGGAAAGATGAAAGGTCGGGATACCACAGGTAGAATATTCAGACCTTGTGGATTTGTAATTTCAGAGTTACACCATAAACAATCTGGTGCATATTTTTGTCAAAACAAAATTGGCTTTTGAGCACCTTCATTCATGGCTCCGGGAATTAGGGTTTCGAAGAAAGTTGGTAGTTTTGTAATCAGAGACCACGGATGAATGGTACTCATCAAAATCGAAATTTAGAGACCAAGATCAAATTTTTTGGTTGGGTAGAAGGCCAGGCTTGATCAAACCCTAGTTCGGGACTTTGATCGGAAAGGTGAAAAATTAGGGCTTCTGAAACAAATGGAAATTTTTGAAATCTGTGACCATAGCTGGAATCTCCTTGGAAAAATCGAAGTTTAGAGATTTGAATCAAATTATTTGGTTAGTTGAAGCTCTGAGAAAATCAAACCCTAATTCAGGGTCCTCCCTAGTGAATCCGGAAATCTAAAAGGCAATGTTGAGGGGTGAAGCTTTGTAGTTTTCAAATTTTGAGTATACCAGCTTGACCAGCTCAGAAAGGTGCATCTTTCTATCCTTTTAGAAGTTTGAAATTCAAAGTTTGAATTTTTAGGGTTTCCCTGACAAACCCTAATCTAGCTCCAGATCCAGTTTCTGCAAATCAAGTGGATTGGGTTAATCCTAGAAGAGAATGGATTGGTCACCTGCATAAGTGAAGAAGTTTATGTTTCAAAGGGAGATGAAGATAATACCTTACATAAGAAGATTACAAGCAATCTCAACAGGTATGACTTATCCAGGTATGTTTCGAGATCTGTTCATGATTAAGTTTATGGTATGTTTGTCTTCATTAAGGTTAGTACAATCTTGATTAACTTTAGACTTGTCATATCACCTTAATAAAATTATGAATGCAGATATTCATTGATTAGGGTTTTGACACTTATGATTGTACTAATGCATTGTGGTGTTGTATGAGGATGATGTTGTCTGCTAACATGAAAGGTACATCAAGAAAGACAAATCATGTTCTAGTTCAAGAACATATGACCATGTTGACATGAAGACAAAGATTCATCCATTGTCATGGATCACGTAGAAGATCTACTTACTAGGTATGTATAACTTGGTTCGATAATGATTAACCTATGAGATATGCAGGTTACTAGCACAAGTCATTGAAGAGAACAAAAAGACATAGCTAGACATAACCAACAAATATGTTAACCAGGTAGGTTTTTCCTATATCAAGTTAGAATCCTACCTTGTGTTAGGATCTTATACTATTGTATGGTTGATAATGATTATTCATGAAGTTAGAAATGTAAGTAATCAAGGGTTTATGCATATTATGTCTCTTATCTTGATTGATGATATGACTAACCAGAAAAGTCCTTTGGTCAAATAAGAATATGCATGAGTAAAAGAAGTATTCCCTGAAACCTTGAATACTGATGCTTATTATCTGTGTTTGAAATGATCATGACTATACATGTTTAAGATTATTGTGTTTGGATAGTATTAAGGTTATACTAATGAATGTATGATTATTTATGAGACCTCGAGGATAACACAATAATGATACTAGTAAGCATGCATAGTGATCGAGGATGGATATAAGTTCAAGGATAGGTAATCTAGGAAGCAAAGATCAAGATGGAGCACACTCCAGTAGTTTCTGCAAGGATGTAGACATTCAGAGGGATTTGACCACTTCTCACAATCCACATAAGAATGGAGCTGTAGAAAGGAAGCAAAGACTGAGAGGGAGTCAACCCTACAACCAAACAAAGATAAGTATTTGAATTGTCATTTCTTGCATACTTGTTTGTTTAAATAATATTGTTCAATGATGTATATGCTTATGTTCCTAGACTTAGGGTGTGTATTATGCATATTAGAATAATTGCATTAATGAACAGTATACTACTAATATGCATGTGATGGGTAAGTGGCCTATGGCATTGTACACCATTCCATTGCTACTTATCTAGAATGAAACCTCTTTGCTGACATGTTGGGAGTTGTGCACACTCTTAACAATGTTCTGGTAGAGATTGGAAGGCATCTAGAAAGTTACAGATATGGATAAATGTTTTATTGAAGCATTGGCTAAAATAATTGCATGAATGTATGACATATTTCTTTATGTGTAAGAATTTGTTCTGAAAACTATGAGATGTTTTCTAATCATGCAATTTAACTTGTTTTGTAGGAAAGATCGTATACCATCACCTACAAAAGAAGAACTACAACATTTGTTCCAACAATGAAGTTCAAACTATCTATTGAAGATATTGAAGAATTTGAAGTTCCCAGGATACGGGATATAGTAAAAGGATGCCATGGTCGAGAAGTACCAATCGATCATGTTTGGGATGTGGTCCCAAGACCTAAAGGGAAGTTTGTTGTGACTTCTAAGTGGATCTACAAGATCAAGCATGCTGCAGATGGTAGCATAGAAAAGTACAAAGCAAGATTTGTAGCTCGTGGCTTCTCCCAGAAAGAGGGGATAGACTATGAAGAGACTTTTGCTCCTGTAGCCAGATACACTTCCATCAGAACAATACTTGCTCTGGATGCAGTGATGAAATGAAAGATACACCAAATGGATGTCAAGACAACTTTCTTGAATGGTGTAGTAGAAGAGGAAGTGTATGTGGAGCAACCACTTGGTTTTGAGACACATGACAGGGAGTCATATGTGTGCAGGTTGAAGAAAGCCTTGCAGCAAGCTACTAGGACTTGGTATGGTAGGATATATAACTTTCTATCTAGTTTGGGCTTTACCAAGAGTAAAGCAGATTTCAACCTTTACTACAAGGTTGAGGAAGGCAATCCAGTTATACCACTTTTGTATGTGGATGACCTATTTGTAACAGGTTAGGATGGATTGATTGCCGATACCAAGAGGAAGCTTGCTGCCAAGTTCAAGATGAAGGACTTGGGTATGATGCACTACTTTCTAGGCATGGAGGTGTGGCAGAGTGCAGATGGGATCTTCCTTAGACAAGGGAAGTATACAGTAGAGATCTTAAAGAGATTCAGGATGATGGACTGCAAGGCCATGGCCACACCTATGGCATCAAACCTAAATCTTCTGTGTGATGCTTCATCTGAGCTGGTTGATGTCACTATGTATCGTCAGATGATTGGGTCCTCTATGTACCTGATGAACAAAGACCAGATATTTGCTTTGCGCTGAACACATTGAGCCAGTTCCTGACGAATTCAAGAGGTGTTCACTTGGTTGCTGTAAAGCATATTCTGAGGTACCTAAAGGGTATGGTGGATTATGGGCTCAAGTATGATGCAAATCAAAAGTTTAACCTATAGGGTTATGTTGATTCAGATTGGGCAGGCAGTGTTGCAGACAGGAAGAGCACTTTTGGGTGCTACTTTAGTATAGGATCAGGTCTGATCTCTTGGTTTAGCAGGAAGCAATCCTGCGTAGCATTGAGTACAGCTGAAGCAGAGTATGTTGCAGCATGTTCGGCTAGCTGTGAGGAAGTATGGATTCGGAAGCCACTGTATGAGTTATTTGATCTCCTGCTGGAGGTAACTGGTATCTTTTGTGACAACTAGAGTTGTGTGAAGCTGTCTGAGAACCCGGTGTTCCACAACAGGCCGTAACACATTGAGATCAAATATCACTATATTAGGGATATGGTGCAGAGAGGAGAAGTGAAGCTCTTGTATATTGTGATGGATGAGCAGATTGCAGATGTGCTGATGAAACCACTAGCCAGAGTGAAGTTTGAGTACTTCAGAGAGAGGCTTTGTGTTCTTCAGATCGACGAAACTTTGAGGAAGAAGTGATGGACACATTTGCAGGAGCCATTCCAAGCATGGTGAGAGGAGGATCCTTCCCATGGTTGTGGATGTAAGTGTTGGTGCATTTTCCCTACTAGCGAGGGAAACTGCCACTATCCAATAGCGAGGGAAATTGCCACTAATGACTGCAATCCCCAAGGTACTAACCGAAACTCTAAACTTCATTCCCAGAGTACAATGAGTTGAAGTTGATGGGAAGAAGTCTATTGGAAGGAGGCCTTAATGCATCCTCCATCATCCAACACGAGGGACACTCAACAGGTATGAGTTGATTTGGAGTAGGAATGAACACATGATGAAACATACTAACACCAAGGAATGACCGACACATGAGGTCAAGGCAACTGCGGAATGGCCGACACAGGTTATATCCTTGAACAGTGAGCACGACACAAGAGTGACTTAGGTAGCTTTGAACACAAAGAGACCACGATGCAAATCTGCAATGTAGGAGACATTAACAGTTTCTCCATATGATTGGAAGACTAACCAAATGGAGGAATAAGAACTCTGAGATCAAGTTTATCCTAAGGCCAACACTAGAAACCAACTTGTTTGATAGACTCAAAACAGGTGCTTTGTTCAAGGAGATAGTTGACTTGCTGCCATCATATTGAAAGATATTTTAACATTCTTCCCTTCCCTTTCCTTTTTCATTTTTTAACGAGCTTGACAAAGAACTAAAGCATGCTCGACGGTATTTTCATATTTAAGGAGTCTAAGAAACCTAGAATAAAAACTCCATACACCTATCCGTGGATTTTATATCGAGCCCGGATTGGTCTGTGCTCGACGGTGTTTTCTTGCTTATAGAGTTGAAAAACTTAAACAGTCCTCTGTACACCTATCCGTGGATTTTATATTGAGCCCGAATTGGTATGTTCTCGGCGGTGTTTTCTTGTTTATAGAGTTGAAAAACTTAAACAGTCCTCTATTAACCATCTCGTGGATTTCACATCGAGCCCGAGTAGGTAAATGCTCGCTTGGTGTTTTCACATTTTGAGAGTCTGCAAACCCTAAAGACGACTCCACAGGTCCTTTTTCGTAAAGTTAGTCTCCTTCGCCAAAAAGTGTAAAATGATGGAAGAAGAACTCTTCTAGCGCATACAAGAGTATACCTAGAGTATACCTTTTCCGTAAATTATCCACCAAGGCCCGGAAAAGGGGTAATTCTATACCTAAGTGGATGTCGATTTAGTTATTTTAACGAGCTCGAAAAGACAACTATGCTTGACAAAATTTTCCTATTTAAGGAGTCTAAAAAGGGCTTAAAAGAACTCCATAGGGATCTTTTCCGTAAAGGTTTAACGAGTCCGGAAAAGTAAACTCATGACCTCCTTACTGTTTTTAACGAGCTCAAAGGAGATATAGAAAATGTTCATAACTTCCTTACTATTTTTAACGAGCTCGAAGTGAAGATGAAAGAAATGCTCATAGCCTCCTTACTATTTTTAATGAGCTCAAAGGAAAGGTGAAAGACTGCTCATAACCTACTTACTGTTTTTAATGAGGTCGAAGTAAAAGAAGAATGCTCGAAATGGGAGGAGGCGAGTGCCAAGGACATGCAAAACTAGCTCCAAGCGCATGGAACAAAGCTATGCCTAATGCAAGGAACCTGAGCAAGATAAGGACACTCAGGGTGTGTCTCCTCCAAGTAAAAGGTGTCAAATTGCAAAGGAAAAATGATACAGGGCTTAGCAAAAATGAGATCAGAGATGGAGGCTTATATAACAAGCTAAAAGCGTGGAAGCCGGCTTCAGGCTCATTAGTGCAAGCGGGATCATAACAGATGCATGTGCAATTTGAACACAAAGATGGGAGCCTTATCAGGGATGGCCAGAAATATATGAGGAAGAAAGATATGAGGCTTCTTCTCAAAGTCATGGTAAATCTAAAAAGGCTCCCAAGGCTATGAGAAAAAATCAGCATGGGCACCAGAATGGCATAACGGTGCTGACTAGGGTGACCCATGTTAGGTATGCTTTGCTGTCGACTTGGTGCATGATGCATAAAGAGATGGCTAACAAAACAATATCCAACAGGTTCGACCCTATGGCAAATTCGGATGGAAAAAGTTTGAAATGCAACATAACAGAAGGGAAGCCTAAACCTATATGCAAGGTTATGAATATACCTGACATGGTCGCACAAGGTGTCGAAAAGGACCAGTAAGCAAGTATACATCCAGCTAAGAATCCTATGTCCAAGAAACATCAGTACCAAGATCATATCTAAAACATATGTAAATAAAGACCCGATACAAGTCACTGTGGTAGAAATACTGTCAACTTCACTATCATCAACAACATGCATAAACAAGGCAGAGTTTTGAAATGAAGACTCTATGGTACCCAAGCCCGAGGACTTGCAATCAACAAGATCAAATTCAGGATGAAGATCAAAGTTGAAGGACATGATGGAGTCTGCAGAAACAAATTCATCATCACGAGAGTTGAAAATTCTAGAAGCAGAATCAAACTCAATAGGAACACCGATTTGCAGATCTATAGGAGAGTCCAAAGACTCAACAGTAGGAAGATCATACTTTAAGGTCAAATCGGGGCTGGACATAACTGCGACTGGATCAACATCCAAATGAATGGCAGACTATACTATGGACTATAGGAAAACTTCATCGGAAGGAAGTATATCATCCCAGATAGAACACATATCTAAACATTCAGATGGAGGTGTCACTTGGTCAAAAGCTGGGACCAAGTCCTGAGAAGGTAAGCATGAACTCAGAGACTTATTCTCAGTAGCAATTGAACTCAAGGAACAATATGCCACATAAGTCCCATGTGACATAGTAGTGCCTAATGATGAGGGATATGACTGGTCTACAGTTGGGTAATAAGGAGGATCAATGAATGCAAGATGGTCGATAGTGACGATGCTTTCGTTATGAGGGAAATGCATCACACGAAAAAGCGCAGACACCACAGCATGCATAGCATAAATGTAATCACGCCTGAGGATCATATCAAAATCCACAGGGTCCTTTAAAACCATAAAATCAACTAAGACTGTTTTTCCACCCAAGGTAATAGGTGCCTGACGGAGGAATGCGATTGGTTCACTAGGTCTTCTATCGAAGGTCAACAGCCAATTAAGAGATGGAATACCATTAGGGAAACCCAAATCTCTCCAAGCATAAGCGGATAAGATACTAACATAAGATCCTTCATCAACAATGCATCGATCAATCGTATGGTTCCCGATATCAACCTTTATCTGGAAAGGTGTCGAAGAAGGAATATGAGGCTCGGCTAGACTATTCCAATCAAAGGAAACAATCCTAGGGCTTGGTAGGGGTTCATATGGCACAGATGAAGTGCTCCCTTTTTTCAGGAACATCCAAACTGGTAATGCAAAAGACTTCAGTAGTAGGTGCATCAATATCCGAAGGACTGATGGGATCGGTCGAAGATTGCATTGATTCGATCACTTCACTCTCCGAAGGAAGAGTGGGGTCAACCAAAGATTGCATTGGTTCAACCACTTTATCAACCAAAGGTTGATCTGACTGCAGGGAATCTATAGACAACTCAGGAACAGAGGTTCCTTCAGAAATGGACCACAGTCTTCGTGCCTCTGGAATGGCACGACATCGGTGAGTAAGGTGATCTCCCTTAAAAAGTTTACAAGGGAACTTTGGTTTCCATCCTATAGGTTTAGACTCCTTTACAACGTTTAGTACTTTCAGCATGACTTGCATTGGCTGACAGCTTTCCCCAGCATGACTCACAGAGGATGGTTGCTCAAAAGCATCACACTTTTGAACTAAGGACCACACTTTTTGCACTTCTGGAAGTACAAGGCACAAGTAAGTAAGGTGATCTCCCTCGCAAAAATTACAAGGGAACTTAAGCTTCTGTTTGTTTGGTTTTTCGACACTGTCAACTCCCTCAGCATGACTTGCAGTGGCTGATCTGGTGTCTCCAGTATGACTCACAGGAACTAGTGACTTGTCATTAATATGAATAGCAGTGATCAATGACGTGTCCTCAACATGATTGACAGTGGTTGAAGACAAACTTTCAATATGATTTTCAGTGACTAAAATTTTTCTCCCAACATGACCTCCAGAGGCTGGGTAGGTGCCCCCTGCATGACTTGCAGAGGTAGGGTGCTTGCCCCCAGCATGACTTGTTATACCTCCATATTCCACAGTGTTGCATCTCCACCACAAAAAGAGTTGACGACGCTTCCCCTACTTTTTGAACCACCCAGAAGATGAGTAATCCTTGAAGGTAAATCCACCTTGTCAAGAATTAACCCAGCTAAGACTTTATTTACCCACACTACCGTGCCTTGCTCAGTTATAGGTGCGTGGTAGTCCACACTACCGCGCTATGCTTTGTCCCTGAAGTGCGGTACTACCGCGTTATGCTCCGATCACAGGGCGCGGTACTCTTTTTATAGCCTTTTTTCCATGGCTTGTGGGATTTTGGATTTTCAAAGATATTGGAGGATTGGGGTCCCTGATTCGATCTCAACTTATTTTTTGTGATTAGAAACCTTGATCCACTTACCTCTCCTTAGATCCACCCATCTCTCTTGTTGGTTAACCCTACCATACATTATAAAAGAGAGGCATTCCATGGGAAAGGGAGGAGGACTCTTAGTAGTATCAAACTTATGATCTTGTAGCCTTGTGGAGATAGCTAGAGGAGGAAGCACTTGGAGCTAGAGGATTGGCTTGGACATCAAGCAACCTTTGTAAGCATTCTTCAAGTTTGTAATAAGATAACTTGTCTTTTCTTTCCCATTCCATGTGTATAGCATAAGTTCTTAGCATGGAATGTATCTAATCTAGATTTGAATCTAATATTTACTTCAAGGTATTTGGAAGCTTGTGTGTTTGTTGTTTGTTTGATTTCAACAGGTTCTACATTGAAGCTTTTGGATCAAGAGCTAGAAGCGGGACAAACGTCAAATTGAAAGGTGAGTCATATCTCTCATTGTTTCTGAATGCATATAATCTTGCTGTGAAAGTTAGTTCAGGAATTTCAAGGTAGCGTTTGTTTCGTTTTGTTCTTACCTTAAAGTCAGTTAGGAATCTGCTTTAAGTTAAGAGAATTTTGACTTATCCATAGGGAAAAATTCTACCAAACAAGAATGGCGACTCCGCTGGTTTTGATTTCTACTTGATTGATTCAGTTCACTGTCATCCATCTTTTGATTGTGATTTTTTATTGCACTTCAAACCAGTTTGAATCTTGGTCTTTTTTTGACCTTTATTCACCCCTCCTCGCTGTATTTTTTCTCCCTTTATGATCACTGAGTCCCCTGGGTTAGCAACAACCCTGAAAAATCCATTTTCTTTTCTAAAGTTGCGCTTTTTCTTACCTTGCAACAGTACCGCGCCCTTAGAATTCTCTGCAGCGCAGTAGTATCGCGTTCTCTGCATTAGTACCAGAGCAGTACTGTAACAGTGCCGCGCTCCAGTCTGACCCTGACACGCGGTAGTGTCTGCAATTTTTTAAATTTTTTTATCCTTGCTTGGTTTCCTGACTCTTTATCTACCTTAGGTAGTGTTTGTTGTTTCCTGTTAGTATCCTGGTCATTTTACAGTCTGTGTGGTGTGTTTATCTCCTTGTTGTGAGCTTGATTATTGTTTGAATTAGTGGCATTTTTGGCATATTGGGTCATTTTTCCAGTTTGATTGCATTGGCTTGATTTTTTCACCACAATCAACCCAACACCACTGTTCTCTTTTACTGAACTCTATAACTTTTACAGTCACATTGTGTTCATCATTTTCAGTAATTAAAAAATTATCATTTGAGAGCAATTCTGTTGTTTGAATTGAAAAAGTCTAGTAGCATTATTTTGCATTAGGAAATGAACCATTGAATTTGCCACAGAAATTCTTATATTTGAAGCATCTTAGTTGTAGGATCCGTGCATTAAAAAGAGTGTTTATTTCAGTTTGGCTCTGTTTACAAAAAGAAAAGAAAAAATCTTTTGCTTTGATTTTTGCTTGTGAAAAATCTCATGCATTTTTGATCGAAGAACTCTCTCTTTTCCTTAGCTAGATTTCATCGAAGACAAAGGCTTATTTTTGATTCATTCTCATTTGCATGGTTTGAGTCGTCATAACACCATCAAGTTTCATGTCCACTACCTGATTGAGTAAGACAGCCACTAAAATTAATCTCCCTAATTAAACCAACATTAACCTCACTTGAGGAAATCAAAAGAATTTGGTAGTTAGGTAGGACACCGGGGATAGGCATCAAAATAATTCCCCCTTGTCTTTTTCATCTGAAACATAGTTGTTGTCTTCTAGGGAACTAAAATCCTCTAGTATTTATTGACACGGTCACAGCTAGTTTGTGGAGGGGCCTCTTGACTGTTTCCAACTTTTAGGGGTTAAACGGCCGTGAGATTGAGAACCGGACGGACTCTGTGGAATGCCGCACTCCACTTAGCCCTAAGGAAACATCGATCATTGTCTTCCTCGGAAGGCTGAATTGCCCAAAACCTTTTCCAACGTGTCATGAACGAGGTATCTTAGTAACTATTCTACTAGGGCTCTTTTACCTAGGATCCCTTTCGGTAGAGGGATATCCTTCTCATATCGGTCTCTCATGTTGTATTGTTCGACTTGGATTTCATCACCTTGCAAAGGATAAAGCTTGTTGAGGTCTCCAGCTCTTAGTTAGGAGTTTGCCTATTATCTCATCTTTGTAGAGGGTCATTTTTCTTTTTAGGGGCTGCTTGTTGGCATTCTGGCCATTCTTTTTATCAGCTCGCTTATTGAGACACCGGTCTCAGTATAGATTTTAGAGCTTGTTTTTTGGCCTGCGATCCTTGCTTTTTCTAGCTCCTCTTCTGCACACTGAGTTGCATTAGAGTTTTTGAGTTCTTTGTTTACGATACTGCCCCCGATTTTCATTTTCCTGTCATCATGTCAGAACAACCACGAAGATCACGACGAGTACAGGGAAAGATCCCTCCACCACCACCACCGCCACAGACCTCTGGTCCACCTGCATCACGCATTCCCGCTCCTCCTAGCCGCGGTGTTGGTCGAGGGAACATTCCACCGCCGATACATACCACATCATCAGTTCCGCCTGTAACTGTTACTCACAACACAGTCTCAGAATCTATTGCAGCTTCTGCAACCACTAGCATATCTGAGACTTCCACTGTCACTTCACCCATTGTTATTCCAGATTTATCTGTCACAGTGGACACCATTACATCGGCTGAATCTAGTACAACCCAAATTACTAGACCAGAGGTCGTCCTCCTACCTGATGTCAACACCTCCCGTCCATCAGACACTTTTCATGATGATACAGACGGATCTGTTGGCACCACTGAAGGGTCTGACCAGGATATACTTGGCTTGATTTTAGTCCCAGGTGGGTACGTCGAAATCGTTGAAGATACTCAACTTCCTGACACACCTTTTGAACCTGATTATGGCTTCATCACTTCCCAGGCGGAACTTCTGCCTGTTATCACTACGCCACCCAGTGTTCATCCGCAGGAAACAATTTCTTCTAGCAACGTACCTCGTAATATATCTCTCCCCAACCTTCCTCCGGGACATGAGATCATGGCTTCCATCCAGTCTAGTATGGTTAGTCTAGCAAATTCCCCGTTGATATCGGCACTATTTAAACGCAGCACAGAGCAAATGCTCTCGACAGCTTCTAGATATCCCCTTGTTACTTGTCCTTCTGACTTTCAGGATCCCAACATCCCGTCTAGCACAGAGTTCCATCACTCCTATGCATACGGTTCTGGACCTTCAAACGTTACTATACCTAGGTCCCTGCCGGATCCCGAAAACCCTTTCCAGGACATGAACTCGTACCCAGTTTTTGATGGTCCTCCTATCATTGAACACGCTATGGACGACGTCGATACCCCTGGGCTAAACTCCCCACATTTGCTGCCATCACCCATTTTTGGCGCACATTCTATGAGAGATAACCCAGTTTTTTCCCCGTCCTCACCTGTCAGATATGGAAGACCCCCTCCGCAAATCGGTACTTTTGGCGCTGTTGGCCAATCCACACTATCATATTTGGCCAGCGGCGGAAGAACACCTAGTCATACTGTTGGATCTTCCGATTGGACCGGAGGATCACCTTCGGCCACTATTTATACTATCTCAGGAGGTGGACAACCGACTGCAATGGTCCCCAACTCTAACAACCAAACTCCTCCTACAGGGCCATCAACCCAACTAGTTGGAGGACAACCTTTTGTTGGGAACCCAGTTCCTAGTCAACAACCTCCTCCTACAGGGCGATCAACCCAACTAGTTGGAGGACAACCTTTTGTTGGGAACCCAGTTCCTAGTCAACAACCTCCTCCTACAAGGCCATCAACCCAACTAGTTGGAGGACAACCTTTTGTTGGGAACCCCGTTCCTAGTCAACAGCCTCCTCCTATAGGGCCATCCAACCCATCTACTGGCGGACAACCCTTTGGATCCATCCAACAACCCTCCCAACCAGTAGCATCTGCTCAGTATGGCATGTACAACACACCTGGCAGTGGGCAACCTTATTCTGGCATTCCAACCAAGCCTCATTCTCAACCTCCCCCATCAGGTATGCTTCCTTCTTGGGAATCTCAAATCCCACAGAGTGGGGGGTACTCACTTTTTGGAAACTGGAACCAAGCTGGGGGGAAATCTCATATTCCCCCCAACTTGAATTCTGGATTCCCTTACCCTTCAACTGCTACAACTCCATGGAACCCATCACTTCAATTTCCACTCACTCCCCAAGAAGGAACGAGCCTTCCATGGACACCACCGTCACAGCCACCCCCCAACCCTGCTATGGGAAATCCTCCACTTACTCAATACAGTGGTAACATCCTTGGAACACAACAATTCCAAGGAACTTTTCCCCAACAAGGAGCAGCAACCATCCCTGGATTTCAGCAACCCCAGGGCACCATACCCACTCAGCAGAACATCCAACAACCAGTTACCTACACTCAACCGGGTAACCAGATGGCTTATTACCCACAGAACTTCCAGCAGTACCCCCCGGGAAACACATATGGGTATAACACGCAGCAGTATGCTATGCAGGGCCCTCCAGGTTTCTCTACACCACATGGTTATTACTCATACCCACAGACTAACCGTCAACTTCCCTTTTTGGCCAGACTTGACTTACCTAATTTGTCGAGGCTTATTAACGATCCTATATGGCATGAACCTCACTGGCCACCTATCCCAGCCAAACTACCATCGGACATTCCTAAGTTTGATGCTAAGCCCGGGGAAGACCCCAAGAACCATGTGATGACCTTCCATCTTTGGTGTCCATCCAACTCCTTGATGGATGATTCCATTCGACTTCGGCTCTTCCAATGTACGCTTACCGGCACGGCAGCAAAATGGTATATCGAGCTGCCACAACACTCTTTTTGTGATTTCAACACCTTGTCTATGCAATTTCTGACTCATTTGCAGCTCCCCATCCGGTATGAGATTGGAACAGAACTGTTAACCTCACTGCGTCAAACCACTTCTACACATATTTCGGATCACATCCATGAGAGGTGATGATGACGGAGGCTAATTAAGGCACCCATTCCGGATCAACTACTCATTGATTGGTTCACGAAATCCTTTTTGCCTCCCATAGCCAGAGATATCGCTATGCGCGGGCCGGTTACAGAAGAACAAGCCATCTCGACATCCCAGTACATGGATTTGATATACACTCAATCCGGTACTTTACATGAACTTCTTCCACATGCCTCCCGCGTTAACACTGATCTAACGAAGCCTACCACTGAACCTCCCATTGATGGTATTGTCGGTTCAGTCAAGGCCCAGCCTATTACTAACTCGACGGGACAACAAGCTTCTGCTTCCCCCGCTCTACCCCAGGCTGCTTCAAAAACTACTACTTCTCCTGCCATTTCCTCCGAAGTGAACGCAGTTCAATCTACGTCACAACCATCCGGGGGAAAGAAGAAAAACAATCGTGGTAAAACCAAGAAGAACCAACAGGATAACCCCAAGCCACAACCCACCCAAAATGACCAGAAACCACGTCGAAAGGCTAAGTTTCCCTGCCTCATTTGTCAAGATGATCACTACACACGTGACTGTCCCTACAAGGATGAAGTCAACAAATTTGTTAAAGGATCCTCTCACCCGGCAGTGTTAACTGACCCTTTCCCTCAACAGCAACAGCATATGGTTGCCCAAGAAACCCCATAAGGGGGAAACTCGACCAATCCTACCCGCGGAGAGACGTCCACAAACCGTGGAATCCTGATGACGAGTAATGAAGAGGTTCATATAACCACTCGTTCAAAGACGCATGACAACCCTCCAAGTTCAAACAAACAACTTGAGATAGCCAAAGGAAAATCTCCTGTTGAATATTCGATTCCTATTCCCCCCCTATCGGCCATCTCCATATTGAGAGACCGCTTATGGACACAGTGCTACGCCCACCCAAGGGCACCATACAAAAGGCGACATTTAATCCTAATGCGCGAGCTACCCAAAACTACAACATTGTTGAGGATTTGGCTCAAGCACCTTGCACCATGTCGACTCTCGAGGTTCTTCAACACTGACCCACGCAGTGTAGAACCTTACTTTCAGCACTGGGGGCAATGGACCCAGATACTTCAAACTCTATCATGTTTAACTTGGAACACGCCAAAACTAGGCTTTCTCACCAGTTAGCCTTACAGGTTCACACAAAAATCCATGGAAATATCATCCACCACACTGTGTTAGATGAAGGTGCTTCCACGTCGATTATGTCTTTGAATTGCTGGAGAGCCCTAGGCTCACCCGAGGTCACAACTTCTCCCACTACTCTCAGGGCGTTTGATGGACACGTCTTTCAACCATATGGACTCATTCCCTCAATTGGTGTTGAACTGGGGGGAAAAACAGTATCCGTACACATTGAAGTCGTAGATGCACCATTGGATTACAATCTCCTACTTGGACGGAACTGGTTTTATGCCATGACCGCCATAGCATCTACAGTCTTCCGGATTGTGCAATTTCCTCATGAAGGGAAAATTGTCACCATTGATCAACTGGATTACTGTATCCCAGACTCCCATCCGAACTCCACCAACACTGTCCCGTTATTGGATCAACCTCGGTACCGGTTCCAAGACATAGGTGTTGGTCTCATGAAGGATTCTTCCCTCATTGGAGTTTTTCCAGAGCTGGGAACCCATCTTCAACCAGTCAACATGATTTCATCGAATATCACCCCTTCCGATGATTCATGGGTGATTCTGAGTCCCACTCAGATTGAAGGCTACAACAACTCTATGCCTTTAAACAGAAACCTCGCAGCTTATGAAGCGATCCAATCTACCACCGATTGGGTCGACTGTTTTACTGATCACACCGTGGCACAACTCTCGGCTGAAACCCATCCACACCCACCACTTTTCGATCCTCTCAATTTGATTTTTCCCACTGACGAATCAATTATGGAGGTTATGTGCGGTGATGAGCCACCATGGGGAGATTTTCATCATCGATCTTCATTCCCCACCATTCAGCCACTCAAGCCTGATACAAAACCCAGTACTTCACTTGGGATGGTTCAAACCAAGTTCCCCACTTCCCTCGACGAGGTATTTTCCGAAGGAAAATTGGCTAACCTTATGGCAACCAATCCAATTGATATTTTAGTGAAGCCTGGTATCGTGGAAAACATTCATATAGGAAAAACATGTACTCCCCTTGAAATGGAGTTCTATAGTGCCTACTTCAAAACTTTCCGCGATTTTTTTGCTTGGAGTTACGAAGAAATGCCAGGAATAGACCCCTCGATTGTGGTCCACGAAATTCCAACTTTGTTGGCGGGCAAATCTACCCTATAGCAAGGAAACTAGTGCTATCAACTTGGTTTGGGTGACAGGTAAGTGTATTGATGCTATTACAGAGACATTTACAAAAAAGAAATAAGTTGTAGATTTAGGGAACACACCTTTCAATCGAAGTCTGATCCTGACCTTGACTTGATCTCGTGTTCAACTTCCAAATATACCTTTCCTTCAGCAAACCTGCAATAACAATACCTTTCTCAAAACATTTTGGGCAATATATAAAGCTTGAAAGAAAAAAAAACAATGTTTAACATTCAGCAATTGACCAAAACAGATCCAAATTAAAATGCCATTTCATAATACATTTAAGTTGGAACAAGAAAAACACTTCAACCTTTATTTGTCAAAAGTAAAATGATGTACAAGTATACCTGATAATGGAACAGGCTCCTGCAACTAGATTCTGGGCTCTGGCTCTTCTCTGGCTTGGATGTCTTCAGCATCAACTCCTCCAATGCAAGCTTCTTCAAAGTTTTTCCATTAATCAATCTCACTATCTCCAATTTCTAACCCTTCTCATTTAACCTTCTTGGTATTTATAGGATTAAAGAAGCAGTTCAGGTCAATATGTAGTTATGGAGGAAGTTGGGGGAGTTAGGAAACTACCATCAACTAATCCTCCTCGATGAATCAATTTATTTTTTAATCATCTTTTAAGATGTACGCGACTCTTGTTCAGTGGAGTAGCGTATAAGGCGCTACCCTAGTGCTTAACAACTAGCGCTCATTCGATTTTACATTGTGAGCGCTACTATGCTGAGAAGGAGTAGCGTATACTTGGATATGGGAGCTACTATTATACAGTGGAGTAGCGTATGGGAGCTAGTCTCTTTGAGTAGAGTAGCGCTCATATCTCAAAATGATATTTTTTGGGGTTTTCTATTATTTTCAGGAAATGGAATGAGTTGACATATCATCAAAGGTCAACATGCTCCTCCATCCAAGTTGTCCTTTTGTGTGATCAGCAGCTCAGGGTTATCACGGACAGAGAGGTGCAAGTTTGACCTATAACAGATGCCCCCTAATGTGTGAGGTCAGAGGGAAACGATGGCCGAAATACATTATAATCCAAAGCCAGAGGAGGAGCACAGAACCGCAGAAAACAAGTCACAAGAAACCTGCAACAAAAATCAAGGTCAGCGAGCAATTACATTGTTGACATCATATAGATGTACAGTGTGATACAACATGATATCCGATACATAACAAGGAGATGTATATAAAGCATGGCCACTTGAAATACAAGCGTGGATCCATGTCAAACCGAGAGATCATAGCCATAACAACAAACTGGATCTATGTCTCATGGAGAACCGTATAGAAGTAAGGCTCAGTCTTGCGCAAATTGGGTGATAACACAATGAGGTAATGTCATCCAAAATCCCAAGGTCTTCATCCCACAACAACCCTAGGTACAAACCCTAACCATGTGAATAAATGAGCTGATAGTCGAACATGGGGGGTATCGTTTGATTAGCTGTCATGGATGTATATCGTTAACAAACGTGAGGACTTCCACCGATAATGATGATGGGGTCCAAGGTACCAAGTATGATTCGCCAGATGTGAATATATGGACTTGGATTCGAACACTTGGGAATCCTGTCGAAGAAGAGACATTGATGTATTCTCATCATTCAACAGCGAGGAAAATTGCCACTGGTGACTGCAATCTCCAAGGTACTAACCGAAACTCTAAACTTCAATCCCAAAATAATGAGTTGATGTCGATGGGAAGAAGTCCGTTGGAAGGGAGGCCTTAAGGCATCCTCCATCATCCAACTCGAGGAACACTCAACTGGTAAGAGCTGATATGGAATAATATGTAACAAGACTGACACTAGGAAGGCCGACATATGAGGTCAAGGTAAACTACAGAATGGCCGACACAGGGTATATCCTTGAACATTGAGCACGACACAAAGTGACTCAGGCAGTTTCTGACATAATGGGTAAATAAGTCTGAAATGTAAGAGACATTAGCAGACCCTCCATATGGTTGGAAGAATAACCAACTGGGGGAGTAAATAACTCGAAGGAAAGGTTCACCCTGAGGCCAAAAACTAAACCCAACCGACAAGATAGACTCCAGTAGGTGCTGTGTTCAAGGATAGAACTTGACTGAAACTTCCTTTGACAATGAAGATATGATATGTCTTTCCCGTTCCTTATTCTTTTTAGATAAAAGAATACCCTTCTTGTTGTTTTAATGAGTCCAAGAAAGAATGAAAACTCAATAGGTCCAACCATGTAAAAATTTTAACGAGCCCATGGGAGGAAGACTCAGTACCTTGTTCATAATTTATAGAGTTCAAAGAAGAGATAGAAGATTACTCTATATGTACAGATATCTGGATTTTAATATCGAGCCGATATCTGTTCTTGCTCGCCGGTGTTTTCAATTTTAAGGAGTCTAAAAAACTTAAACAATAACTCCATATATCGGCTCATGGATTTTAGTATCGAGCTTAAGCAGATTAATGCTCGCAGGTGTTTTCTTGTTTATAGAGTTTGAAAAACTTAAACAACCCTCTTTTCACCTATCCGTGGATTTTATATCGAGCCCGGATTAGTCTGTGCTCGGCGGTGTTTTCTTGTTTATAGAGTTGAAAAACTTAAACAGTCCTCTACTTACCCTCTCGTGGATTTCACATCGAGCCCGAGTAGGTGAATGCTCGCTTGATATTTTCATGTTTAGAGAGTCTGAAAACCGTAAAGAGAGACTCCAAAAGGTCCTTTTTCATACAGTTAGTCTCCTCCCCCGAAAAAGTATAAAACAATGAAAGGAGAACTCTTCTAGCGCATACAGGAGTATACCGAGAGTATACCTTTTCCGTAGTTAATCCACTGAGGCCCGGAAAAGGGGTAATTCTATACCTGAGTGGATGTCGGTTCAGTTATTTTAACGAGCCCGAAAAGACAACTATGCTCGGCAAAATTTTCCTATTTAAGGAGTCTGAAAAAGGGCTTAAAAGAACTCCATCGGGATATTTTCCGTAAAGGTTTAACGAGTCCGAAAAAGTAAACTCATGACCTCCTTACTGTTTTTAACGAGCTCAAAGGAGATACAGAAAATGCTCACAACTTCCTTACTATTTTTAATGAGCTCGAAGTGAAGATGAAAGAAATGCTCATAGCCTCCTTACTGTTTTTAATGAGCTCGAAGGAAAGGTGGAAGACTGCTCGAAACCTACCTACTGTTTTTAATGAGCTCGAAGTGAAGGCAGAAGAATGCTCATTTTTGGAGGAGACGAGTGTCAGGGACATGCGAAACCAGCTCCAAGCGCATGGAACAAATCTATGCCTAATGCAAGGAACATGAACAAGATAAGTACACTCAGGGT
Source organism: Larix kaempferi (assembly GCA_027924585.1). Lineage (NCBI taxonomy): Eukaryota > Viridiplantae > Streptophyta > Pinopsida > Pinales > Pinaceae > Larix > Larix kaempferi. Next base: position 2,292,636 of record BSBM01001435.1, on the reverse strand, counting down.
GTGTCTCCTCCAGGTAAAAGGTGTCAAATTGTGAGGGAAAAATGATACAGGGCTTAGTGGAAATGAGATCAGAGATGGAGGCTTATATAACGAGCTAAAATCATGGAAGCTGGCTTCAGGCTCATTAGCGCAAGCGGTATCATAACAGATGAATATGCAATTTGAACACAAAGATGGGAGCCTTATTAGGGATGGCCAGAAATATATGAGGAAGAAAGATATGAGACTTCTTCTCAAAGTCATGGTAAATCTAAAAAGGCTCCGGAACCTATGAGAAAAACTCAGCATGGGCACCAGAATGGCATAAGGGTGCTGACTAGGGTGACCCATGTTAGGTAGGCTCTGCTGTTGGACTGGTGCATAATGCATAAAGAGATGGCTAACACACCAATATCCAACAGGTTCGACCCTATGGTGAATTCGGATGGCAAAAGGTTCAAATGCAACATAACAAAAGGGAAGCCTAAACATATATGCAAGGTTCTGAATATACCTGACATGGTCGCACAAGGTGTCAAAAATGACCAGTAAGCAAGTATACATCCAGCTAAGAATCCTGTCTCCAAGAAACATCAGTACCAGGATCATATCTAAAACATATGTAAAGAAAGTCCTGATACAAGTCACTGTGGTAGAAATACTTTCAACTTCACTATCATCAACAACATGCATAAACAAGGCAAAGTTTTCAAATGAAGACTCTATGGTACCCAAGCTCGAGGACATACAATAAACAAGATCAACTTCAGGATGAAGATCAAAGTTGAAGGACATGATGGAATCTGCAGAAACAAATTCATCATCACGGGAGTTGAAAATTCTAGAAGCATAATCAAACTCAGCAGGAACACCGATTTGCGGATCTATAGGAGAGTCCAAAGACTCAACAGTAGGAAGATTAGATTTTAAGGTCAAACAGGGGCTAGAAATAACTGCAACTGGATCAACATCCAAATGAATGGCAGACTGTACTATGGACTCTAGGAAAACTTCATCGGAAGGAAGTATATCATCCCAGATAGAACACATATCTAAACATTCAGATGGAGGTGTCACTTGGTCAAAAGTTGGGACCAAGTCCCGAGAAGGTAAGCATGAATTCAGAGACTTCTTCTCAGTAGCATTTGAACTCAAGGAACAATATGCCACAACATTCCCATGTGACATAGTAGTGCCTAATGGCGAGGGATCCGACTGGTCTACAGTTGGGTAATAAGGAGGATCAACGAATGCAAGCTGGTCGATGGTGACAATGTTTTCGTTATGAGGGAAATGCATCACAAGAAAAAGCGTAGACACCACAACATGCATAGCATAAACGTAATCACGCCCGAGGATCATATCAAAGTCCATAGGGTCCTTTAAAACCATAAAATCAACTAAGACTGTTTTTCCACCCAAAGTAACAGGTGTCTGACGGAGGAATCCAAACGGTTCACTAGGTCTTTTATCGAAGGTCAACGGCCAATTAGCAGCTGGAATAACATTAGGGAAACCCAAATCTCTCCAAGCATAAGTGGATAAGATACTAACAGAAGCACATTCATCAACAATGCATCGATCAACTGTATGGTTCCCGATATCAACCTTTATCTGGAAAGGCGTCGAAGAAGGAAGACGAGGCTCGGCTAGACTATTCCAATCGAAGGAAACGGTCCTAGGGCTTGGTAGGGGTTCACATGGCATAGATGAAGTTCCCCCTTTTTCAGGAACATCCAAACTGGTAATGTAGAAGACTTCAGTAGTAGGTGCATCAATCTTCGAAGGACTGATGGGATCGGTCGAAGATTGCATCGATTCGATCACTTCAATCTCCGAAGGAAGAGTGGGGTCGACCAAAGATTGCATTGGTTCAACCACTTTATCAACCAAAGGTTGATTTGACTGCAAGGAATCTATAGACAAATCAGTAACAGAGGTTCCTTCAGACATGGACCACACTCTTCGTGCCTCTCGAATAGCAGGGCATCGGTGAGTAAGGTGATCTCCCTTACAAAGTTTACAAGGGAACTTTGGTTTCCGTCCTATAGGTTTAGACTCCTTTACAACATAAGTACTCTCAGCATGACTAGCATTGGGTGACAGCTTGCCCCCAACATGACTCACAGAGGCTAGTTGCTCAGAAGCAGAAGACTTTTGAACTAAGGACCACACTTTTTGCACTTCTGGAAGTACAGGGCATAAGTAAGTAAGGTGATCTCCCTCGCAAAACTTACAAGGGAACTTAAGCTTCTGTTTGTTTGGTTTGTCGACAATGTCAACTCCCTCAGCATGACTTGCAGTGGCTGATCTGGTGTCTCCAGTATGACTCACAGGAACTGGTGACTTGTCATTAATATGACTAGCAGTTATCAATGACGTGTCCTCAACATGACTGACAGTGCTTGAAGACAAAATTTCAATATGATTTTCAGTGACTAAAAGTTTTCTCCCAGCATGATCTCCAGAGGCTGGGTAGGTTCCCCCTTCATGATTTGCAGAGGCAGGGTGCTTGCCCCCAGCATGACTCACAGAGGCTGGGTTGCTACCCCCTTGTTTTGGCATCTTCTTCCCATTCTTCCTCCTTCTATTCCTTTTACACTGCTGGATACTAGTATTGCTACTTTCGCCACATGAGGTAGAAGGAGGAGGAGAAGATGTTACTGGCAAAGAAGGCCCAGGGTTCTGATGCTATTGATTTGAGGTGCTCACAAAAGAAGCGTCAGGAGCATGCAAGGCATTCAGAGTGGAAAACAACCAAACCGACAGCCCTATGGTGAATCCAGGAAGATTCAAAGTAGCCATTAAGGGAGTACCAATGTTTCCAATGAATGGAACATCACAAGGATCCCCCGGAATAGGGTTACCTTGATTGGCACTCGCCGGAATGCTAGACATAGTTTCCTGCTCAAATGAACAAGAAGTTCTATAAGGAAAACTAAAACAAGTAGAACAAAGAGCACACCACTAAAAAGGTCCTAGGTAAATCAAACCAGGCAAACAGATGCCTTCCGGAGAAGAGTCTGGGATGATGAGGGCCCAGAACAGATCAACGAAGGAAGAAAGACAGTTACCTGGGGTCCAAAATACAATTACTAAGGGTGCAAGCGCTGGAATCACCCAACCGCCCTCCCAAAGACCTGCAAGGGATTTCCTCCCACATCTGCCTTAGGTACAGCAGATATACCCTTTGCTGTCACCTGTGTATGAACCTAGAGTATAATACTAAGGATACCACAACACCGAAAACTCCTAGGGGAACAGTCACCGGTCGAATCAGAAAGTGTGGGCAGGGTAACTAAGCCCGAAACTCGAAAGAGTTCCCAATACGCAATCCAATCCTGGCGTATGCTCGAACAGAAAGTAGGAGGAGTATTCCCAACAATCTGATCTCGCAATGACCTACTGCATGGATCCTAGGCAAGTTTTGAGTGAGGTGGGTTTACCTGTAATAGTCTCACTACGATTTTTGCGTAATGTGTGATCTTGGGTGGTTTAAGGTGTTTTAAACCCAAGATCCTAACCAAGACTAGTTGGTGTAGTGTAACCTAGAAAAGAAAATGTTGCTAGTTCATTTTATTAGATTTCATTTTAAAGGTTACTTGCTTACTCAAAAAGGTAGTGGGTGTGTGAGAGTGGTTATAATAGAGATAGAGTACTGAAAATGAAATATTTTCCACCAAACAAATATTTTTCTTTTCAATGCAAGTCTTAAAATTCTGATCTAGAATGCATGTGCAAATGCAATTTTTTAATCTTTCGAATGCAAAAAAGGTAAAAATAAAGTCTAAATGTAAAAAATTAAACTCAAAACCTAAGAATGCAGCTATTCAAACCAATAAGTATGCAAAAGAAAAATTGTTCTTTTTGATGCAAAGCACTCTAAAATATTTTAAGCCACTTGCAAGGTACTCTATTCAGAAGATAAATCAAAATTCTTTATGTTTTTCAAAGGTAAGAAACAAAAACTAAAACTACCCTACTATCAAAGCAAAGCAAATAAACTTTCAGGTTCTCTTTATGAAACAGTAAAAGCTACCAAATATGACTTTCAAATTCTTATTGATGTAAGCATGCCAACCATTGGGAAAAGAGTACCAAAACTAATTTTAGACCCAAACGAACCAAATGACCTACGAAGAAGTATGGTTTGGTAAATTCAGGTCTGCACATAAACAATGCAAACAAGGTCTTGAACAATAGCCAAAACACTTGAGCTTTCACTACAAAAGAAAAACTAAAAGCACAAGGGAGGATAAGAAACCAACCTAAAAGAGAAATTTCACTCAAATAGTTACAAACAGGTTCAAGAAGACTCAAGAGGTTTCAAATCCATAGGAAATGGGGCAAGCAAGTTCAATCAGACTCAAACTAGGGTACAAAACACCAAACAGGTCCACAACCCCCCAACTTGGGTCAACAAACCCCAAAACTTTCCAAACAAGCCCAAATTGATCAAAAGAGGTTCAAATCATGAATGTAGGATCAGTACAAGGATGGGAGACCACTTACAGTGGTTTAACTCAGACCTAGGGTCATCAGGGACCCCAAAAAATGCAGCCACAACCCCTAGATTTGGGTCCACAACCCAAAAACTCAAAAAAATCAAACCTGGATTTTGAGCGCTACTGTGTATGAAGGAAACTAGCACTCATAGCAGTATGGGCGCTACTGTGTAGAGTAAAAGTAGCGTATGGGCGCTACTGTGTGGTACAAACAGTAGAGTACAAGAAAAAAAGTTTAAAAAATGGGGTTAAAACCCCCAAACTGGGTCCACAAAGGTTTGCAAGGGCTGAGAAGGGTCTGTAAAAAGCCTAGGAGAGTCAAACATAGCCTACTAACTGATCCTAATCAAGAAAATGAACAAATACCATCAAACAGAACTGAAGAAATAACCTTGGATACCCCTAAGCAGTTAAGCTTTCCCCAGCGGAGTCGCCAGTTTGTTGGCGGGAAAATCTACCCTATAGAAAGGAAACTAATGCTACCAACTTGGTTGGGGTGACAGGTAAGTGTATTGATGCTATTACAGAGACATTTACAAAAAAGAAATAAGTTGTAGATTTAGGGAACACACCTTTCAATCGAAGTCTGATCCTGGCCTTGACTTGATCTCGTGTTCAACTTCCAAATCTACCTTTCCTTCAACAAACCTGCAATAACAATACCTTTCTCAAAACATTTTGGGCAATATATAAAGCTTGAAAGAAACAAAAACAATGTTTAACATTCAACAATTGACCAAAACAGATCCAAATTAAAATGCCATTTCATAATACATTTAAGTTGGAACAAGAAAAACACTTCAACCTTTATTTGTCAAAAGTAAAATGATGTACAAGTATACCTGATAATGGAACAGGCTCCTGCAACTAGATTCTGGGCTCTGGCTCTTCTCTGGCTTGGATGTCTTCAGCATCAACTCCTCCAATGCAAGCTTCTTCAAAGTTTTTCCATTAATCAATCTCACTATCTCCAATTTCTAACCCTTCTCCTTTAACCTTCTTGGTATTTATAGGATTAAAGAAGCAGTTTAGGTCGATATGTAGTTATGGAGGAAGTTGGGGGAGTTAGGAAACTACCATCAACTAATCCTCCTCAATGAATTAATTTATTTTTTAATCATCTTTTAAGATGTACACGACTCTTGTTCAGTGGAGTAATGTATAAGGCACTACCCTAGTGCTTAACAACTAGCGCTCATTCGATTTTACATTGTGAGCGCTACTATGCTGAGAAGGAGTAGCGTATACTTGGATATGGGCGCTACTATTATACAGTGGAGTAGCGTATGGGAGCTAGTCTCTTTGAGTAGAGTAGCGCTCATATCTCAAAATGATATTTTTTGGGGTTTTCCAGTATTTTCAGGAAATGGAATGAGTTGAAATATCATCAAAGGTCAACATGCTCCTCCATCCAAGTTGTCCTTTTGTGTGATCAGCAACTCAGGTTGATCACGGATGGAGAGGTGCAAGTTTGACCTATAACAAACTTTCCCTAGCACCCGACCTGTTCGGCAAAAGCTTCGACCCGTCCGTCCTTGTAAGGCAGCCGCCATTAAAGTAGAAGTTGAAAAAATTTTGTGTGCTGGTTTTATCTATCCTGTCCTGTTGACAGAATAGGTATCCAACATCGTTCCCGTAGCCAAGAAACAGGGAACGATTAGGGTTTGTGTTGATTACCGTGATTTGAACAAGGCTTGTCCAAAGGACAACTACCCAACTCCGTTTATCGACCAGATCATCGATAACTGTGCCGGGAGTGTCATCTTTTCATTTATGGATGGCTTCTCTGGCTATAATCAGATCGATATCCTCCCAGCCGACCAGCACAAAACGACCTTTATCTGCCCTTGGGGGATTTTTGCATATCGAAAGTTACCCTTTGGCCTTAAAAATGCTGGGGAAACTTTCCAACGGGCGATGTCATACACATTTCATGACATCAAACATATTGCAGAACCATATCTTGATGACCTTCCCGCTCATTCTCGGACCTGGGAAGACCATCCAGACCACTTAAATGCCATTTTCGAAAGGTGCCATCGATACAATATACGTTTGAACCCGCATAAGTGCGTCTTTTGTGTAGAAGCCGGAAAACTGTTGGGCTTCATAGTCTCCAAAAGCGGGATACGTTTAGATCCTGCAAAGGTAGCAGCTATCTTAGCCCTGCCTTCACCCACCAACATTCCAGAACTTCAATGTTTGCAAGGGCATGCAAACTTTCTACGCCGTTTCATCTGCAATATTTCTGAGATAACAAAAGGCTACATGAGGCTTCTCAAGAAGAACGTTCCCTTCATCTGGGATGACGAAGCCCAACGCTCCTTTGAGAATCTAAAGGCAGCCTTAACCAAAGATCCTGTGATCCAACCCCCCGATTACACACGGGATTATATTCTTTATCTTGCAACTTCGACTTCCACCATCGGCATGGTGCTAGTCCAAGAAGACCACAATGGCATAGAACATGTGGTATACTATCTTAGTAAGAGTCTTCTCGACTCCGAAACGCGCTATTCACATGTTGAAAAACTGGCTCTGGCAACAGTATTTGCTGTCCAGAAATTCCGTCATTACATCTTACTCCACCGGACCACTGTTATAGCCGACTTCAATCCAATGTATTATATCCTCACGCTCCAAGTGCTTGGGGGAAAATAATCTTGTTGGATTTTCATCCTTCAAGAGTTCGACTTGGAATTTGTCAAAGCCAAGTCTAAGAAGTCTCTGGTCTTTGCGGAGTTGATTTGTAACTTGCCCCGTGCTACTGAGCAACCCGAGCCCATCGATTCTCTTCCTGATGAATCGTTGTTCCTCATTAGCACGTCTGATCCATGGTACGGGGATATTCTTTTATATCTCCAAACCCAATGCTTCCGTCCCGACCTCACTCGCGATGAACGACGACGCATCCGACATCACGCAAAATACTACCTCATAGTCAACGATACTCTTTATCGACGTGGTTTCGACACCGTTCTTCGATGTTGTTTGACCTTAGATGAGGCTGAACGCGTTCTTAATGACTGCCACACTGGAGCATGTGGTGGTCATCTCTCTGGGATGGCTACGGCCCAGAAAATACTGCGAGCAGGATACTTCTGGCCCTAAATTTTCAAAGACTTCATTGAAACAGTCAAGAAGTGTTCACCATGTCAATTCTTTCATAGTAAAGCACGCTCGCACCCTGCTCCACTCCATCATGTTATTGCCGTCGGCCCTTTTTCCAAATGGGGCATAGATTTCATGCACTATAAGCCCACTTCAGCCGGGGGGCATAGCTATGTCATAGTAGCTGTCGACTATTTCACAAATTGGGCTGAAGCGATGCCTACGTATGCTGAGGACGGCAAAACAATAGTGCAATTCATATTCAATCATATTATATCTAGATTTGGTGTCCCACAATCTATTGTCACCGATCATGGCTCCCATTTCAGGAACCATATGATCGAAGAACTAAGTGCCAAGCTGGGTTTTCGCCATGAAAACTCAACCCCATATTACCCACAAGCTAATGGCCAAGTTGAAGCCATTAACAAAGTCTTGAAACGAATGATTCAGCGTATTGTGGGTACCCAGAAATCCAACTGGCACTCAACTCTATTCTCAGCACTATGGGCATACCGAACCTCAGTGAAAAGTGCTACTGGGTTTACACCATTCCAACTGGTGTATGGCCTAGAAGCCATTTTTCCGATTGAATGTGAAATTCCATCACTTAAGATAGCCATAGAGCTACTTCCACACACCACTTCCGAAGAGGAACGGTTTCTATACCTAGCCAAGCTAGATGAAACCCGCCGCGACGCTGCTTTATCTAATGAAGCCCATAAAAAATGCGTCAAAGCTCAATATGACAAATCCGTTCAACCTCGAATCTTCAATGAAGGTGACCTCGTACTTACATATGATCAAATGCACGATAAACTTGGAAAAGGAAAATTAGAATCTATGTGGTACGGCCCCTTTGTTGTAAAATGTGTCTTAGAAAAAGGAGCCTATGAACTAATTGATTGTGATGGTACGCCATTGGCACGGCCCCACAATGGGCTATACCTCAAACGCTTCTACGCGTAAGGTTTCCCTACGCGGGTTACTTGTTGTACATAATGTACTTAGTTTTCTTTTACTCATTTTTTGATGTGTGCGTGGACCTCATGTATCCACTCTTACTTTGACTCGTGATTTTATGCGCAGATGTCTGCCTACTTCGGATTCGCCGACGGTGCAAGCCGACATACCCGGAATCTCGCTTCCGCAGCATGGGTAGTTTATTCTCCCATTGGCGAGTTGATATCTTCGGGATCCAATTGTTTAGGTCCTGCAACCAAAAAGATCGTGGAGTACCATGTAGTCATTGGTCTCTTGACAGAGGTTTCTTCACTCAGAATTGATTCCCTATCAGTCCTTTTAGACTCTCAATTCGTGGTTTCTCATCTAAACTGTGTTTACACAGTTCACGATCCTATACTACTTCGTTTATTTCGGAGAGTACGCCTCTTGGAATGATCATTTAATTTCATTTCATATCGACACGTACCGAGAGAATTCAATTGTATAGCTGATTCATTGGCTAATTACATTTTGGATTGGCATCTTGCCCATACATAAGAATACATCATAAAAATAAAATGCACAAGTCACTGTAAATAAATAGATCATGAAAATAGGTCCATATCACTGTATATAAGAGTGTTTTTTCCAAATACATAAGAGTTTGTGTCAAAGACAAAATTTGGCACCAAATCCCATACAAAAATTTGGCTCTCAAAGCCTACATATCGTGTACATGCCGCAAAAGACAAAAAAGACCATCTATGGAGATCTGGGATATCTATCATGTCCCTCGTCAGATTCCTCGCGCTGATGGTGATAACACACTATAGCTTGAGACACCCTACGAAGAAGTCGGCCAATACGACTAGGAACACCTACAGTATGCCGCTGGAGATGCAAGGGGACATCATCCATCCTCATAGCAGGGATACCATGAGTCAAGCCCTATAAGTTCCTCTCTATATCCTGGACTCCTCCTGCTTCATCTTCGTCCTCCTCCTCTTCTGGAGCGGCTTGGCGATCAACACCACCGCGACGTAATGGTGAGTACCCAGCTGGTCTCTGTGGTCCACGGTCTGCGACATGCATACGAACATACATTAGAAGTCTTTTATACATTCTAAAAAAGAAATAAAAATTATATATTCAAAAAAGAAAAAATATATATCCATGAAGGTCATACCTGAGTTGTCCCAATCTTCATCCTCTGGCAGTGCCAAGTCGATGTCCTCGCGGAATTCTACCCCTGCATAGGGGTAGTCATCGATAATCACTATCTGCTCCTCAAGCCAGGAGAAGAAATCCTCACCAAAGGCTAAGCGCTGAGGTCCCCCGAGACCGCCTGCATAATCACTCCATCGAGCCATCCATGGCTCGGTCGATGGACGGGGGGCATATATATCTGTGGGCGCAATAATGGCACCCTTGCCAAAAAGAAAGTGACCAGGATACTCCCATAGCCAAATTGGGAATTCGCTCCAACCCTACACTTGTGCACTTGTTCTTTGAGATTGGCCAACACCGCCTCACACCAGTTAAACACTGTTCCCGCCATACACTCCGCTGCGAGATTCATTTGTGTATGGGACGCCTGATGGGGACCCATACTCCCTGCTACATGTGTAATGGTGAACAAAATAGTTTTTACAGGAAGCTCTATAACATCTTTTATGACCACCTTCCCGCTTTTCTTACTCAAACCCTGATGGAAATACCGAGCAATCAAAACATCCGTGCTCATTTCCGAGGCTGTGTATCCGGTAAAATTCACTCAGGCTCCTCTTTTTGAGAGGCCTGTGAGAAAGTAAATGTCCTCGAGTTGTATTTTGATAACGTGCTCTCCTACTCGGAAAGCTTGAATGTCAGGGTCCCACAATTGAATAAGATGGGTGAGAAGCTTGGGTTGCTGACGAATCCCTTTGGTCTTAAAGAACTTCAACAAAACACATTCTCGCAATGCGGTCACAGTCGGTAAGTCATTTTCAGCCGCCAAATCATCTACCTCATGCTCTCTTTCTTTCCAACTGACCATTTTGATCCAAACAAATTGCAAACTCCTGCAAAAGGTCAAGGGAAACATTTACTAACCATTTAACAACTTAGTTTCAGCAAAAATTTTGAGAAAATTTGATTTTTTCATCTTAAAATTTGCCTTCATCGCACCTGGGGAAAACATTTCCGCACGGTACTGCACAGTACTGCGTTTTGGTTTAAAGACACAGCATGGTACTGTTTGACAGTACCGCGTTTCCCGATATGGGCCCCACGCGGTACTGTGAGGGGCAATTTTTTCCCAGTAGGGCTTGCCCAAAAAATCAATTTTCCTTACTGAAAGCAAATGATTCCTACATAAAATAAAATAGGAGCTTGAGAGCTCTTACCTAGCGTAGATGGTTGTTGAAACGGTGCCCTGAAACTCCAGATATGGATCCTTGAAGTTTTGCTCCTCAAGTGGGTGAAATCTCCTCTTTTGGTAAAAACACAAGTGAAATGGTAACTTTCTCCTTTTACCCATTCTTTATCTAGCTTTTTCACCTATTTTTTACTTATTATTTTATATGGTTAAAATAAAGCCCATTTCACATTGCTAATATCTGGTTTTATGAGCATTTATTGACAGGATCTCCTGTAAAAAGCCATATATTCACACTGGCGTCTATTCATTGTTTGACCTTCATTTTGAGCCTACTTTATCTTTTTCGTGCTCTGGATTAAAACTTGAAAAAGATTCCAAGCGCTTTTACACCCGTGTCGTGCTTGTCAAACTCAAGTAAATGGTGTCGAGTACGGTCAGCTTTACTCATGCTCGTTAAACGATGAGTAAAGTATTATCCTGGTTGTATTTTTTTTATTTTTTTTTCGGACCAGAATAATTAAAAAATTACGAAAAAGACCATAGGAGTCCATAGTTAAGCTCGTTTCAGACTCCCTAAAATTGAAAAGATTGCCAAGTGATCTTGACTCTTTCACACTTGTAAAAGTATTTGAAAGGTCGTCTATTCGGTGATAGGTTACCCCTTTTTCGGCCCGTCTAGACTATTTACGAGAAAGGTATACCTCAGTCAATATCGGCTGGGAGATTTCTCTCGGGAATTGTTTTACACTTTTTCAGGATCGAGGGACTAAATTTACGAAAAAGTACACTGCGGAGCTTCCTTTAAGTTTTTCAGGCTCTCTAAATATGAAAAACTACCGAGCTTTCCTTCCTTGGGCTCGTTAAAATTTAACATCGAAGGACCCACTTTGGGACGAACCCCTCCTTTCTCAGGTTCGTAAAACATGTGAGATTCAACTCATCTATGAGATGAGCTACACCAAGCATCTGTTATCCTCTTCAAGCTCGAAGAACAACAAAGAGGTACTTGTCTATCATGTCGGGGGAATATGGGGAACAAGTCAAGTTTGTTATGGCAGCTTGTCAGTCGTTAACTTTAAACATGGCATGTGTCTGTCTCTTGTCTATATTGGGTATCTATTTCCCACTGAGTTACGGTCATCATCCCGAGTCGTCTCCCTGGCCACGAGTCTACTCATTCGGTGTCTATCCTCTGCTTCCAATAATTCCTGCTGCCAAGTCCCATTACATGCCGTTATATGTTCAAAGGGTTGTATTGTTCAGAGTCGTTCATTGTGTCAGGCCTCCGCTGTGTCAGTACATACTCCATTGTTTCGTCATCTTATCGTTCGTTCTGATTTCGTGTCGATGATGTGGGAATCATTATGGCCCACCTTCGATGAGTCTATTCCCATCGACACCAAATCGCTATCCGGGAATTGGACTTAGGAATCAACCATTAGTACCTTGGTACCTGCATGCCTCAATGGCAGGTTTCCTCGTGTTCGACAGTAGGTTCACATCATCGACCTCTGATCGAATGATCTCTCGAATGCTCGACATCAACTCATCTATTCGCATTTCGTTGAAATGTACTTCAGATACCTTGGGGATCATTGTCATCATAGGTGGTTTCCCTCGCATTTGTTAATGGTTCACATCATTGACCGGTAATCAAATGGTTTCTACCATGTTCGACTTCAACGCCTTTTAATCACATGGCTAGATTCATATCATTTGCGATCGGGTAGAAGACCCTGGGCGCACCTCTGTATCTTGATTGCATCCAGGTTGTGATGGAGATGTCCTTTGTATTGTCACGCAGATCCACTTATTGTATTGGTCGTGGCTGTGTCATTATTGTCTCATGGATCTACACTTGTTCATAGTAGCCATGATCTGTCCACAGTCTATATCATCTCAGTACTCATGGATCTGCAATGTATTGGTCGGTAGCCATGCTTTGAGTCATTTGTTTCTGAGCATGGGGATGCCCGCCTCGGTGGTATATCTAACACTTTGTTTCTGTTTCAGCTCCTTGTCGCTCTCCTCGCTGCTATCTCTACACAATATTTGTAAAGTCTTTCGGCCCTCAGTCCCTTCTGACCTCACACTTTAGGGGGCATCTGTTATACCTCCATATTCCACAGTGTCGCATCTCCACCACAAAAAGAGTTGACGACACTTCCCCTACTGTTTGAACCACCCAGAAGATGAGTAATCCTTGAAGGTAAATCCACCCTGTCAAGAATTAACCCAGCTGAGACTTTATTTACCCACACTACCGCGGCTTGCTCAGTTATAGGTGCGCGGTAGTCCACACTACCGCACTATGCTTTGTCCCTAAAGCGCGGTACTATCGCGTTATGCTCCGATCACAGGGCGCGGTACTCTTTTTACATCCTTTTTTCCATGGCTTGTGGGATTTTGGATTTTCGAAGATATTGGAGGATTGGGGTCCCTGATTCGATCTCAACTCATTTTCTATGATTATAAACCTTGATCCACTCACCTCTCCTTAGATCCACCCATCTCTCTTGTTGGTTAACCCTACCATACATTATAAAAGAGAGGCATTCCATGGGAAAGGGATGAGGACTCTTAGTAGTATCAAACTTATGATCTTGCAGCCTTGTGGAGATAGCTAGAGGAGGAAGCACTTGGAGCTAGAGGATTGGCTTGGACATCAAGCAACCTTTGTAAGCATTCTTCAAGTTTGTAATAAGATAACTTGTCTTGTCTTTCCCATTTCATGTGTATAGCATAAGTTCTTAGCATGGAATGTATCTAATCTAGATTTGAATCTAATATTTACTTCAAGGTATTTGGAAGCTTGTGTGTTTGTTCTTTGTTTGATTTCAACAGGTTCTACATTGGAGCTTTTGGATCAAGAGCTAGAAGCGGGACAAACGTCAAATTGAAAGGTGAGTCATATCTCTCATTGTTTCTGAATGCATATAATCTTGCTGTGAAAGTTAGTTCAGGAATTTCAAGGTAGCATTTGTTTCGTTTTGTTCTTACCTTAAAGTCAGTTAGGAATCTGCTTTAAGTTAAGAGAATTTTGACTTATCCATAGGGAAAAATTATACCAAACATGACTCACAGAGGCTGGGTTGCTGCCCCCTTGCTTTGGCATCTTCTTCCTATTCTTTCTCCGTCTATTCCTTTTAGACTGCTGGCTACTAGTATTGCTACTTTCTCCACATGAGGTAGAAGGAGGAGGAGAAGATGTTACTGGCAAAGGAGGAATAAGGTTCTGATGCTCTTGATTTGAGGTGCTCACACAAGAAGTGTCAGGAGCATGCAAGGCATTCGCAGTGGAAAATAACCAAACCGGCAGCCCAGTAGTGAATCTAGGAAGATTCAGAGTAGCCATTAAGGGAGCACCAATGTTTCCAATGAATGGAACAACACAAGGATCCCCTGGAACAGGGGTACCTTGATTGGCACTCGCCGGAACGCTGGACATAGTTTCCTACTCGAATGAACAAGAAGTTCTCTAAGGCAAACTAAAACAAGTAGCACAAAGAGCACACCACTACAAAAGGTCCTAGGTAAATCAAACCAAGCAAATAGATGCCTTCCGGAGAAGAGTCTGGGATGATGAGGGCCCATAACAGATCAACGAAGGATGAAGGACAGTTACCCGGGGTCCACAATACAATGACTAAGGGTGCAAGCGCTGGAATCACCCAACCGCCCTCCCAAAGACCTGCAAGGGATTTCCTCCCATGTCTGTCCTAGGTACATCAGATATACCCTCCACTGTCACCTGTGTATGAACCTATGGTCAGATACTAAGGATACCACAACACCGAAAACTCCTGGGGGAACAGTCGCTGGTCAAATCAGAAGGCGTGGGCAAGGTAACTGAGCCTGAAACTCAAAAGAGTCCCCAAACGTGATCCAATCCTGGTATATGCTCAAAACACAAAGTAGGAGGAGTATTCCCAACAATCTGATCTCACAAGACCTACTGCATAGATCCCAGGCAAGCTTTGAATGAAGTGGGTTTACCTGTGATAGTCGAACTACGATTTTTACGTAATGTGTGATCTTGGGTGGTTTAAGGTGTTTTAAACCCAAGATCCTAACCAAGACTAGTTGGTGTAGTGCAACCTAGAAAAGAAAATGTTACTAGTACATTTTATTAGGGTTCATTTTAAAGGTTACTTGCTTACTCAAAAAAGGTAGTGGGTGTGTGAGAGTGGTTATAATAGAGATAGAGTACTGAAAATGAAATGTTTACCACCAACAAATCTTTTCTTTTCAATGCAAGTCTTAAAATTCTGATCTAGAATGCATGCGCAAATGCAATTTTTAATCTTTCGAATGCAAAAAAAAGTAAAAATAAAGTCTAAATGTACAAAATTAAACTCAAAACCTAAGAACGCAGCTACTCAAGCAACTAGGTATGCAAAAGAAAACTTGTTCTTTTTGAAGCAAAGCACTCTAAAATATTTTAAGCCACTTGCAAGGTACTCTATTCAGAAAATGAATCAAAATTCTTTATGCTTTTCAAAGGTAAGAAACAAAACTAAAACTAACCTAATATCAAATCAAAGCAAAGAAACTTTCAGGTTCTCTTTATGAAACAGTAAAAGCTACCAAATATGACTTTCAAATTCTTATTGATGTAAGCATGCCAACAATTGGAAAAGAGTACAAAAACTACTTTTAGACCCAAACGAAGAAAATGGCCTACTAAGAAGTATGCTTCGGTAAAGTTAGGTCTGCACATAACAATGCAAACAAGGTCTTGAACAATAGCCAAAACACTTGAGCTTTCACTACAAAAGAAAACTTAAAAGCATAAGGGAGGATAAAAAACCAATCTAAAAGAGAAATTTCACTCAAATAGATACAAACAGGGTTAAGAAGACTCAAGAGGTTTCAAATCCAGTGTAAATGGGGCAAGCAAGTTCAGTTAGACTCAAATTAGGGTACAAAACACCAAACGGGTCGACAACCCCCCAACTTGGGTCAACAAGCCCCAAAACTTTCCAAACAAGCCCAAATTGATCAAAAGAGGTTCAAATCATGAATGTAGGATCAGCACAAGGATGGGAGACCATTTATAGTGGTTTAACTCAGACCTAGGGTCATCAGGGACCCCAAAAAATGTAGCCACAACCCCGAGATTTGGGTCCACAACCCAAAAACACAAAAAATTCAAACCCAGATTTTGAGAGCTACTGTGTATGAAGGAAACTAGTGCCTAGGGTGCTACTGTACTGCACAACAGTAGCGTACATGTTGAAAAAATTGAAAAAATGGGGTTAAAACCCCCCACACCTGGGTCCACAAGGGTTTGCAAGGGCCAGGAAGGGTCTGTAAAAGCCCAGTAGGGTCAAACAGAGCCTACTAACGGATCCTAATCAAGAAAATGAACAAAGACCATCAAAAAAGATTGAAGAAATGACCTTGGATACCCCTAAGCAGTTAGGCTTTCCTCAGCAGAGTCGCCATTCTGTTGTGGGGAAAATGCACCTATAGTTCAGGGGAGAAACTACCAACTTGCGGTGATAAAGATAGACTTACAAGCATTCTGCAAGTACAACAAATAAATGAAGAGATTGGGGTTTAGAGATGTAGGCACCTCATTCGGAAGGTTGATCCTAGATTTGCCTCCCTCGCTCTTCAATGCTTATCCAGTGTCACAATTCCCAGACCTGCAAAACAGCTTGATACCTTTCTCAAATACATTTGAATACATATATAATACTGATATTCATAATAGAAGAAGACATCCGATTATAAACAAACTGTAATCAAATCTAAGACACACAAGAATAGGTCATATTTGTAAAGGAAAGAACGTCTGATCTTTATTGATGAATGAAAGCAAGTAGATAAATTTATACCTTCCTTCAAGCTTGGCACTTCACGAAACCTAGATTCAAGGTCTCCTGCTTCTGTTCTCCAAAGATTCAAGCCTCTAATCAACTGTGCTAGGGTTTACCAAAACTGAAGCACAAGAGAGGGGGATGAGGGTCTCCATTCCTCCAGCATAACTTTGTAATTGGGATTAGTCCCCTCACATGGCCCTTCTACCCTCTTTATATAGTCAGTGAAGGATAGGAAAAGAAGTTATAACCGAGTAGGAGGTTCCCCAACCAACTTAACTTCCCAAAATTTCAAGATTTTGACCAAAACGGGGGTGTACGCTACTCTACAATAGACAAAGTAGCGTACATATGGAGTTGAGCTCTACTATTTCAATAGTGGAGTTGCGCTCAGTAGGGTTTGAGCGCTACTATTGTACACTAGAGTAGGGTACACACACTACTATCATGCCTGTGTACCAGCGCTCATGTTAAAAAATGGCCAAAAACAAGCTTTTCTACTCATTTTCAGGAGATGGTTTGGTCTGGAAAAATGTTCCTAAGGGTCATATACATAAAATGGGTCAATAATGAGGTAATTTCAACCATTTTTAGTGTCCCAAATGACTCCTCCACCCACAAATGTCCTGTTGTGTGACTGAACTTGATCTCAAGAAATGTCGTCATGCGAGCAAGGGAAGCAAGTATCGTCACGGACGGAGAGTGTTAGGAACCCATGTCTTTACTTTGTTAGTATGTTGTTGTTGGACGCATATGCTTTGTAAGTCATCCCATAGTATTTGTTAATCAATAGTTTGTGTTATTGTTGTTGGCGCATATGCTTTGTAAGCCGCCCGTAGTATTGTTAATCCATAGTTTGTAACGGCCCATGGTTTCGACCCATAGTATTGGCGCCTAGAATTAGTATATAAGTGTGTGTTGAGACCTATGAAGGCACGGTGAAGTTATTTGTATTGAGCTTGCTCAAAGGAGGTTGCCCCCTCGAAGTGGCCTGTGATCAATACAAAAGTGATTTTGAGTTCTGTCATTTCTGCTATTTTGCGTATTCTTGTTAATTAATTCTTGCAGGTGCCTCACATATGGTATCAGAGCACTTTCTTGGGCTCGCTGGGTGAAATTTCTGCCAAATTTTTTTTTCGCATCTGTTGCAGGTTCGTATTTGGGAATAATCTCCATCCGCTTAACTGTGGGAAGTACTTGGGCATAAGCCCTAAAACTCATTGTGAGGAGTACCACAGGAACCCCGAAGTAGCTGGCCCATTGAGAGGACCTGCCAGCAAAAAGGGTAACGACCCCTACCTGATTGACTAGTTCCCTCCCGTGAGGTAAACCAAGAGTTGTCATTTGTGGCAAAGCGGTTACAGTTTTACCTGAGCCGTGGAGTGAGGGGTATTGCCCCAATACGCAAGCCGTCAGACAACATTGGTGGCCGAGTGAAACCCCTGAACTGTTAGGCAGCCGCACATACCTGGGGTCCATATCTACTTTCAGCTGAAATATTGTCAATCATTGCTGCACCATTTCAGATCTATTTTGCAAGCCGTTCCAGATTCAGCCGTTTTCAGTCCATTCGGCGCTGTTCCAGATCTCTTTCGAGCCGTAGCCGCTCCAGTCTCAATATTTTCTCCATATCTCCCTTATTTTTACTCTGTTTCCCTTGAAATTTTTGGGGAACCCCTGTCATCCCATTCTGCATATTTTAGTCCTGGGGACCTTACCCTCAATTCCCTTCCCAAAGCCCGAAATCCCACATTTGTCTATTTTTAGGGTTTGCCATAACTTCCTCAAATTTCACCCAATCACCTTCAAATTTTACCACAGAGTTCCTTTCTGAATTCTGCTTCTTTGTTCCCCTCTGCCAAATTTTCCCATTCTTTCACCCCACTTATGAAATCCTCATTTTTGCTTCCCTATCTATCCAACAGTGTCCAAAACTTAGTCAAACCCCAATTACCCTTCTGATTTTTTCCCAAATCCAAATTTTCCCTTACTGAAGTAGTTCATGTTTTTGTTTTCCTACCCAGTCAAAAAAAAAAAAAAAAAAAAACCTGGTTATGGTTGTCACCCGTGCAGGAGCAAAAACCATGGAGGAAGCACTTGTATCCATCCAAGCCAAAGTCCAGGATCTGGATGAAAAATTTCTCGGTCTCCATCTTGAACATTCAGCTATGAACAACAAACGGCAGTCCGAGTCTTCAGTAGAAAATGGGTTCTCTGCTTCCAGCAATTTCCGTGGTCCGAAGCTTGATTTTCCTCGCTTCAATGGTATCGATCCAACTGGATGGATCTATCGTGCAGAACAGTATTTCAGTATGCATAATACTTTTGATGTCAACAAAGTTCCGCTGACATCCTTTCATTTGGAACAAGAAGCTCTTCAATGGTACCGCTGGTACATCAAGGCTCATCCAGAGCCCAACTGGCCAGACTTTTGCTAGCTCCTTTTGCAACGATTTGGTCCTAGTGCTTTTGATGACTTCACAGGAGCCCTCACTAAACTTCGCCAAACTGGCATTGTGAGAGAGTATCAAACAGAATTTGAGAATCTAGCCAATCACACCGAAGGATTGTCTGATGAATTTTACCGGAGTTGTTTTATCAGTGGTCTAAAGGATGCCATTCGCTCTGTGGTCAAAATGTTCTGCCCCAACACAATGATGGAAGCACTTGGGTTGGCTAAGTTGGCAGAAGACAAGATTGCAGCCCAACAACGCTCCAAGCCCACTTTTGTTCCCTTCCGAAATATGGGTTCTCAGCGACCAGCTATACCGCAGGCTCCTCGACCGACTCCTATCAAGCGTTTGTCTGAAACAGAGATGCAAGCACGCAGAGAAAAGGGGCTTTGCTATAATTGTGATGAGAAATTCACTCGGGGACATAGATGTGTTCAGCAAAAGCTCTATCTCCTGGATGTGGAGTCTCCGCCTGCCTCTGAAATGGGTGACGAAGATCCAGAAACACTGGATGCTCCGGTCGACAGTCAGGAACCGCCTATTGACCCTCCGTCTCAGGATGACCAGCCAGAGATATCTCTCCATGCTTTAGCTGAAATCACCACCCCCCAAACAATGCGGGTCAGGGGTTACTTCAAGAAGCTTCCTCTTACAATCCTCATTGATTCTGGTAGCACTCATAATTTCATTGACCCTCGGATCGCCAAACAAGCTGATTGTTTTATCCATCCTTGCTCCAACTTTGAAGTCATGATTACCAATGGGAGCACCTTACCTTGCAAAGCGAAGTGTCGAAATGTGCATATCTCTATGGGAGATTATATCTTGCGCTCTGACATGTTTGCCTTGCCCTTAGGCGGATGTGATGTGGTTTTGGGCGCTCAATGGCTACGCACACTCGGCCCTATCTTATGGGATTTTGCCGAACTTTGGATGCAGTTTTCCCTCAATGGACACAAACACACATTGACAGGATTACAACCAGGTTCTCTCAGCATCATCAGTTCACATTGCATGGAAAAACTCCTCAAGAAGAGTTCACATGGTGTCATCGCTTAGATCCATTCCATCCAGATGCAACCATCAGTGGTCTCCACTACTCCTTTGGATCTACAACAAATTCTGGATCGATATACAGGTGTCTTTGCTGAACCAATGGGATTACCACCTTCCAGGCCAGAAGACCATCGTATTCAGCTCCTTCCTGGCAGCGTTCCTCCCAACATCAGGCCCTATCGCTACCCATTTCACCAAAAAATGGAGATTGAAATGCTCGTTCGGGACTTATTGAAGCAAGGTATTATTAGCCCAAGCACTAGTTCCTTTTCTTCTCCAGTTATTCTTGTCTGCAAAAAAGATGGGTCATGGCGCCTCTGCATTGACTTCCGAGCACTTAATCACCTCACCATCAAGGATAAGTTTCCAATTCCTGTTGTTGATGAGCTTCTTGATGAGCTTCATGGGGCTCACTTTTTCTCCAAGTTGGATCTTTGTTCTGGGTATCATCAAATTCGGGTTCATGAGGATGATATTCCTAAAACAGCTTTTCGCACACATGATGGCCATTATGAGTTTTTGGT
The DNA here is from genome assembly GCA_027924585.1 of Larix kaempferi. Lineage (NCBI taxonomy): Eukaryota > Viridiplantae > Streptophyta > Pinopsida > Pinales > Pinaceae > Larix > Larix kaempferi. The sequence continues at coordinate 2,271,879 of BSBM01001435.1, read as the reverse complement.
CATGCCCTTTGGCCTCACTAATGCTCCTTCCACATTCCAGGCCTTAATTAATAAAATATTTTGACCCTACTTGCAGAAATTCATTCTAGTATTCTTTGATGATATCCTCATCTACAGTAAAACATGGGATGAACATCTCCAGCATCTGGATCTTGTCATGCAACTTTTCTCTGACCATCATCTCCATGCCAAGCAATCTAAATGTGTTTTTGGACAAAAGGAAGTTGAGTATCTCGGGCACATTATCTCAGCACAAGGGGTTCGCGTGGATCCTGCCAAAATCGGGCCATGAACAATTGGCCACATCCTCAGACACTCAACAGCCTTCGTGGTTTTTTGGGGTTGACTGGCTACTACCGCAAGTTTGTCAAGGATTATGGGAAGATTGCAGCTCCATTAACGACTCTATTAAAAAAAGATGCTTTTACATGGACACCTGTGTTAAATTTTCAGTATTAAATCACAATACTAAAGGATCTTTGCTGAGAGAATAACATCTACAGTATATCAATGCATGACAATCATAATATGACAAGCATCACAAGCATCACAAGAATCAAAAGCATAGAGACAAGAGACACAGAGTTTCCGTGGGGAAAACCCTAAGGTGAAAAACCCCACAAACTTCCTCAGAGATAGAGAGAGCAATGGCTCAACCAAAATACAACCAAATAATACAGAGATAGTCTCCTAGCAGATGATCCTCCTCCTCCTCACTAGTGCGCCACTTTCCAGAGAGAGAGATAGATACTTTTCCGAGTGAGTAAAATAGAGATCTCCTATCTCTATTTATACTCACCTTTTTGCCCAGTGACCTACTGGGGCTGACTTGTCTACTTGAGTACATCCACATTATATTATATATTAATTAGGGCCGACCCCATAAGGTGGTCTAATAACCCATCGGCAAGTACACACACTTGCGACACTTGTCAATCCACATGACGACACTTCCTTATAGAGGAATAACACATCTCTTATAAGGGTACAATAAATATACATATAATATACTGATGAAATACATTCCGAAGTTACATATACATCAACACTCCCTCTTAACAAGGAAGGTATTTCTCGACACAGATCTGCTAGACAAGTCTTCTTCTCTGGATCATCGTCATCGATGCATCGTCATCATCATCGTCACTGCTGCTACTATCTCATCCAATTTCTGTCTCTACTCGTCATAGGAAGTTCTACAGAGCCAGTCCTTTTTCATACTGGATGTAGGCCCACCACCTGCAGGTCTTCGTCATCACTGGCCATACTGTGGAATCCTCAGGACTTTTACGTGCGTCACAAAACCTCGAAAGAGCATTTGCCAGATGTCCCAGGGCACAGATTACATGCCATAGGCAAAACCTCGAAAGACCATCTGCAAATCTCCCAGGGCACAAATTATATGTGACCTCACCACAAAACCTCGAAAGAGCATCTGCCAGATATCCCAGGGCACAAATTACATGCCATAGGCAAAACCTCGAAAGACTATCTGCAGATCTCCCAGGGCACAAATTATATGTGGTCACCACAAAACCTCGCAAGAGCATCCCAGGACTGATTACGAGCACACAGCTCAACCTATCGGATCTCCCAGGGCACAAATTACATGTGGTCATGGCAAAACCTCGCAAGAGCATCCCAGGACTGATTACGAGCACACAGCTCAACCTATCGGATCTCCCAGGGCACAAATTACATGCCATAGGACAAAACCTCGAAAGAGCATCTGCCAGATATCCCAGGGCACAAATTACATGCCATAGGCAAAACCTCGAAAGACTATCTGCAGATCTCCCAGGGTACAAATTATATGTCCTCCCAAGCAAAACCTCGAAAGAGCATTTGCCAGATGTCCCAGGGCACAAATTACATGCCATAGGCAAAACCTCGCAAGACCATCTGCAAATCTCCCAGGGCACAAATTACATGCTTATCTGCACAACCTGATCCACGGCCACAGAGTATCATCCTGATACTCATCATACATCATCCTGATGTATCCATGATCATCCTGATCATCATCACTGCAACGTCCTGCTGCATGTCATCTGGAGCAACATCCTGAAGCTCGTCATCTATGATCATCCTGATCATCACTGCAACATCCTGCTGCATGTCATCTGGAGCAACATCCTGAAGCTCGTCATCTATGATCATCCTGATCATCACTGCAACATCCTGCTGCATGTCATCTGGAGCAACATCCTGAAGCTCGTCATCTATGATCATCCTGATCATCAATGCATCTACCTGATGCATACCAAGTATCTACCTGATACATATCATCATACATGATCCTCCTGATCATCAATGTATCCACCTGATACAAATACAAATACATGATACATATCACCATACATGATCTACCTGATCATACAATGCATCCACCTGATACATATACAGATACATGGTCCAAGCATCCAACATGATGCATAAACAATACATACACATGATCCAACTGATCATATCCAGCATCCAACATGATGCGTACATACATACATAAAATGATCCAACTGATCATATCCAGCATCCAACATGATGCATACATACATACATAAAATGATCCAACTGATCATATCTAGCATCCAACATGATGCATACATACATACATAAAATGATCCAACTGATCATATCCAGCAGAAACTAGAACATCATCCTGATGCTCATCATCCAGCGCTTACATCCACAGCCATGTGAAGGATCCTCCTTCCAACATGCTTGGAATGGCTTCAGCAAATGTGTCCATCACTTCTTCCTCGAAGTGTCCTCGATCTGAAGAACGCCAAGCCTCTCTCTGAAGTACTCGAACTTCACCCTGGCTAGTGGCTTCGTCAACACATCTGCAATCTGCTCGTCCGTCGCAACATACAGGAGCTTCACAGCTCCTCTCTGCACCATATCCCTGATATAGTGATATTTGATCTCTATGTGTTTCGACCTGTCATGAAACATTGGGTTCTCGGACAGCTTCACACAACTCTGGTTATCACAGAAGATAACAGTAGCCTCCAACGGGAGATCAAATAACTCAGACAGTAGCTTCCATAGCCATACTGCCTCACAACTAGCTGAACAGGCTGCAACATACTCTGCCTCAGCTGTACTCAGTGCTACGCAGGACTGCTTCCTGCTAAACCAAGAGATCACACCTGATCCCATACTGAAGCAACACCCTGATGTGCTCTTCCTATCTGCAGCACTGCCAGCCCAATCCGAATCAACATAACCATGCAGGTTGAACTTTTGATTCGCCTCATATCTGAGCCCATAATCCACTGTACCCTTCAGGTACCTCAGAACATGCTTTACAGCAACTAGGTGAACACTCCTCGGATCCGTCAGAAACTGGCTCAATGTGTTCACAGCAAAGCAAATGTCTGGTCTCGTGTTCGTCAGGTACATCAAGGACCCAATCATCTGACGATACATAGAAACATCAACTGGCTCAGATGAAGCATCACAAAGAAGCTTCAGATTCGATGCCATAGGTGTGGCCATGGCCTTGCAATCCATCATCCCAAATCTCTTCAGGATATCTACTGTGTACTTCCCTTGACCGAGGAAGATCCCACCTGCATTCTGCCACACCTCCATACCTAGGAAATAGTGCATCATTCCCAAATCTTTCATATCGAATTCAGCTGCAAGCTTCCTCTTGGTATCTGCAATCATTCTGTCATTTCCTGTCACAAATAGGTCATCCACGTATAGAAGTAGAATCACAGGATTCCCTTCCTCAACCTTGTAGTAAAGGTTGGAATCCGCTTTACTCTTGGTAAAGCCCAAACTAGATAGGAAACTATCCATCCTACCATACCAGGTTCTGGGAGCTTGCTTCAAGCCATACAAGGCTTTCTTTAATCTGCATACATAAGATTCCCTGTCATGTATTTCAAAGCCGAGTGGCTGTTCCACATATACTTCCTCTTCTACTACACCGTTCAGGAAAGCAGTCTTGACATCCATCTGGTGTATCTTCCATTTCATTGCTGCAGCCAGGGCAAGTACTGTTCTGATGGAAGTATATCTGGCTACAGGTGCAAAGGTTTCTTCATAGTCTATTCCTTCCTTCTGAGAGAAACCACGAGCTACGAATCTTGCTTTATATTTTTCCACACTGCCATCTGCAGCATGCTTGATTTTGTAGATCCACTTGGAAGTCACAACAGACTTCCCTTTAGGCCTTGGGACAACATCCCAAACATCATTCTTCATAATTGATTGGTATTCCTCAACCATAGCATCCTTCCATTCTTTCTTTTCTGCTGCCTCTTCATAACTGGAAGGCTCTTTGTTCATGATGTCACAGAGTAAAGCAACATAACTGGTGTGTGATCTGGTTCTCTTCTTTGCTCTGTGTTCTTCTTCTGGAATGCCAAATCTTTCTGCATCATGAATGAGCTCTCTAGCCCATACAGGTTTCCTCTTGTGAGAGTTATCCTCACGGGGTGGATCTACAGGTTCTTGTGGATCTTCAAACTCACGAGCAATTTCTGGAACTGCATCAGTTATCGTAGTGTCTTGAAATCTTGTTTCCTTAGGTTCTTCATACACTTCAATAGGTGCCTTTCTTGATTTGATGAATGCTGAATTCTCATCAAATGTTACATCCCTGCTGACATCAATCTTCTTGAACCCTGGAAAATATATTCTGTAAGCCTTCGAGCTTTCACTATAACCCACGAAGATGCGCTTCTTTCCTGAAGGATCTAGTTTAGTCCTCTTCTCCTTTGGGACATGAGTGTATACTGGACAACCAAATATTCTGAGATGGCTGACTTCAGGTTTCTTACCAGAAAAGACTTCTTCTGGTGTCTTGTTGTCCAAAATCTTGTGGGGTGTTCTATTCTACACATATACAGCTGTTCTAGCTGCTTCTGCCCAAAGATGCATGGGAAGATCCTGGTCATGTAACATTGCCCTTGCTGCTTCCATGATAGTTCTGTTCTTCCTTTCTGCAACTCCATTCTGTTGGGGATTATATGGAGCAGTCAACTCCCTCTTAATCCCTGAATCACTGCAAAGCTTCTTGAAGTCATTTGAGGTGAATTCTCCACCATTGTCAGATCTGAATGTTTTGATTTTCTTGTCAGTTTGATTCTCCATCAAGTTTTTGAATTCCTTGAATTTATCAAACACTTCATCTTTGCCCTTCAAGAAGTATACCCAAGTCTTCCTAGAGAAGTCATCAATAAATGATACATAGTAAACATACCCACTCAGGGAGCTAGATGACATAGGACCACATACATCTGAGTGGATGATTTCCAGAATGTCTTTTGCCTTGCTTTCACTGCTTGGGAAAGCCTTCTTAGTGTTCTTTCCTTTTGCACATCCTTTGCAAACACCTTCATGTTTGGTCTTGATTTCAGGAAGACCTTCTACTGCCTTGCTTGCAATTGGAAGTGCCCTATAGTGCATGTGAGCAAGTCTTCTGTGCCAAAGTTCACTTGGCTCCATGGATTCATGTACCATGGCATGTTCAGGTTGTCCCTTCAATTTATACAAGCCTCCCTCTTGCTCTCCAATCACTACTGCATCATCCATGGTCTTTCCCTTAGGCCACATTAGTACTTGGCCATCAACAAATGCAACCCTCATACCTTTTGCATCTAAAGCAGAGATGGAAAGTAAGTTCTTCTTGAGCCCAGGTACATAGAGGACTTCCTTCATCTTCAGAGATTTTCCAGAATCTAGGTTGTAAGAAGCTTCACCACTTCCTTTGATTGGGTATTGATAATCATCCCCAAGTTTCACCTTATGGGGTGACTCATGTTCAGATAGGTTCACAAAGGATTCTTTAAATCCAGTCATGTGTTTGGAAGCCCCACTATCAATCAACCAATCATTACATCCATGAGAGATGGTACCAGTGAGTGCAGAGATTAAAACATATTCTTCTTCACTTGATGAGTCATCATCACTACTGCTTTCTGCCTTAGCCTTCTTCTTTGGGGGTTCATCATCTTCGGCAGCATGAGCATGGAATCTTCTTTTGCTGCCCTTCTTCTTCTTACTGAAGCTGTTGTTGTCTTTCTTCTTCTTGGGACAATCTGAAGCAAAGTGTCCCTTCTCATTGCAAGTGAAGCATCTGAGTTCTTTCTTATCTTTATGATAATGATGATGGTGAGAGAATCTTCTATTATGAGATGATTCCTTCTTGGATTTACTTCTTTTAGTGTGAGCTGCAAGAGCTTGATCTTCTCCTCCCATCTTTTCTTCACGAGCTATAAGCCTAGCTTCTTCTTGAGAACATTCTTCTCGAAGTTTACTGAAGGAGATCAACTTCTTCCTTGCACAAATTCCTTGAATAAAGGAATCCCATGACCTGGGTAGGCCATTTAGAGTGGTCATCACCACTTCACCATTCTCCACCATTTCATCTACTGCTTCTAATTGTTCCTTGATCTGAGAGACCCTTGAAAAGTAGGATTGAATGGTTTCTCCATTCTGAAACTTCACTGCTTTCAATTGGTTCCGCAGGGTCATCTTCCGATTTATGTTCTTTCCTTCAAATAGCTTGGTCAAAGATTCAAACATCTCTTTGGGTGTCTTGAGAGAAGACACATGGGGTATGAGATGGTCTTTGATAGAATCAGCAATGATTCTCTTTGCCTTGACCAAGTTCTTCTTGTGCAATGCCTTGGCCCCTTCATCCTCTGGGATAGGGATGACTTCTTTCACATATGAGTCCAACTCATTCTCTTCCAGGATTAGCCCAATCCTATACTTCCAAGCTCGGAAGTTATCAGCCCCTTCAAGCTTATCCTCAAGCTTGGTGTGAAGAGACATCTTTAAGAGTACTTCAAATGGAAATAGAAAAGATTTAGAACTTACCACTTGAAGTGCTGAAAACTGGATCTGGACCCGGATTAGGGTTTGTCAGAGAAACCCTAAAATTTCAAAATGTGAATTTCAAAATTCCGAAAGGATAGAAAGATGCGCCTTGGAGAGCTGATCAGTCTAGTACATTCAGAATTTGAGATCAGCAAAGTCTTGTCCTTCAAAATTGCCTTTTTGTCCTCCCGGGTTCACTGGGGAGAGCCCTGAATTAGGGTTTGAGTTTCCCGGAGATCTACCCAGCCAAAAATCTCGATCCAAAGCTCAAACCTTCGATTTTTGCAAGGAGCTTCCAGCTGTACCTTCAGTTTCCAGAAATTCCTATTTTTGTGGAAACCCTAAATTTTAGGGCCAAAACTGAAAATGCTCGGAACTGAAATCTGATTGGACAGAAAGATGCGCCTTGATGAGTAGATCCAATCTACTATACTGATTTTCAAAAAATCTGTGGAGAGAAACCCAATAAACAAGCAATACAAGCTTCCGTCACTGCAAAATGTCTTCTTCTCAGTTAAGCTCTGATACCATGTTAAATTTTCAGTATTAAATCACAATACTAAAGGATCTTTGCTGAGAGAATAACATCTACAGTATATCAATGCATGACAATCATAATATGACAAGCATCACAAGCATCACAAGAATCAAAAGCATAGAGACAAGAGACACAGAGTTTCCGTGGGGAAAACCCTAAGGTGAAAAACCCCACAAACTTCCTCAGAGATAGAGAGAGAAATGGCTCAACCAAAATACAACCAAATAATACAGAGATAGTCTCCTAGCAGATGATCCTCCTCCTCCTCACTAGTGCGCCACTTTCCAGAGAGAGAGATAGATACTTTTCCGAGTGAGTAAAATAGAGATCTCCTATCTCTATTTATACTCACCTTTTTGCCCAGTGACCTACTGGGGCCGACTTGTCTACTTGAGTACATCCACATTATATTATATATTAATTAGGGCCGACCCCATAAGGTGGTCTAATAACCCATCGGCAAGTACACACACTTGCGACACTTGTCAATCCACATGACGACACTTCCTTATAGAGGAATAACACATCTCTTATAAGGGTACAATAAATATACATATAATATACTGATGAAATACATTCCGAAGTTACATATACATCAACAACCTGATCCTCAGTGTGCATTTGACAAACTAAAACAATCTATGTGTACTACACCTGTGCTAGCTATGCCCGATTTTTCCAAGCCCTTCACTATTGAGAGTGATGCTTGTGGCAATGGACTTGGTGTTGTTCTCCTTCAAGATGAACACCCCATCGCATTCACGAGCAAAGCCCTTTCAGGTAAGAACTTAGCTGCCTCTACCTATGAGAAGGAAATGATGGCTATTTTGCATGCAGTACAGAAGTGGCGTCCATACCTATTAGGGAATCATTTCTGCATCAAGACTGATCACCAGAGTCTGAAATATTTCTTGGACTAGCGTGTCTCCTCCCCGGCACAACAGAAATGGGTTAGCAAACTCATGGGTTATGACTATGAGATCACTTACAAGAAGGGTAAAGTCAATATTGTGGCAGATGCTCTTTCTCGCACATTTGATGCCCAAGGTTCTCTTTCAGCTATTTCTATGCCTGTTCCAAATTGGTTGCAATCTGTTCAATAGGGTTACGTCAATGACTCTTCCTTATCTCAGATCATCCAACGCTTGACCAACAATCCTTCTGTTGTCCCACATTACTCTTGGGATGGTGCTTCTCTGCGATACAAGGGTCGTCTGGTGCTTCCCCAAAGCACAGATCTTCAACAGGCTGTCTTATATGAACTCCATGCTTCTCCATCGGCCGGGCACTCTGGGTTCCTCAAAACATATGAACGAGCACAGCGTAACTTCTTTTGGCAGGGCATGAAAAGGACAATTCAACAGATGGTGGCCGAATGTGATACCTGTCAGCGCAATAAGGGTGAAACAACACTCCTTCCAGGATTGCTTGAACCCTTGCCCATACCTACACGGATTTGGACAGATATTTCTATGGATTTCATTGAAGGGATCCCTAAATCTGGCGGGAAGACAGTGATTCTCGTTGTGGTTGATCGTCTCTCCAAATATAGTCATTTTTGCTCTCTCAGCCATCCCTATACAACCTCGTCTGTTGCTCAAATGTTTATGGACCAGATCTTTCGTCTTCATGGCATCCCTTCTTCTATTGTCTCGGATCGTGATGCGACTTTCACTAGTCATTTTTGGACAGAACTATTTCGCCACACTGGCACCAAACTGAAGATGAGTTCAGGGTATCACCCACAAACAGATGGTCAGACTGAAATTGCCAATAAATGCTTGGAAACTTATCTTCGTTGCTTCACCTCGGAACAACAACATCAGTGGGAAAAGTGGCTCCCTCTCGCTGAATGGTGGTATAATACCTCTTACCATACTGCCTCTAAAATGACCCCATATGAAGCAGTCTACGGTCAGCCACCTCTAGCTCTTCTTCCATACACCCCCACCAGTTCACCAGTTCAGGAAGTTGACAAGATCCTTCGCAACCGCGATCAGATTCTTCACATTTTGTGGGACAATCTTCACATGGCAAGAAATCGCATGAAGCAACAAGCTGATCAGCACCGTTCGGAGCGCACTTTTCAAGTCGGCGATATGGTTTTTCTTCATCTCCATCCGTACAAACAATCCTCCTTGAAACTCAAAGGGCGTCATAAGCTCGCTCCAAAGTTCTATGGGCCATATCAGATTCTTCAGAGGATTGGGTCTGTTGCTTATAAATTGGAACTTCCTCCTTCTTCCCGCATTCATCCAATCTTTCATGTCTCTTGTCTGAAGAAAGTTCTTGGCACCAACATCAGCGGCCAAACGATTTTACCCGAACTGGATAATGAAGGATCCATCCTTTTGGAGCCAGAGGCCATCCTCAATCGGTGCACGCGTCAGCTTCGCTCTCGTTCTATCACAGAGGTCTTAATTCAGTGGCACGGCATGCAACCAGAGGATGCTACATGGGAACCACTCCTTCAGATTCAACAACAATTTCCACATCTAAAGCTTTGAGGACAAAGCTTTTTTTAAGGGGGAGGGGATGTTAGGAACCCATGTCTTTACTTTTTTAGTATGTTGTTGTTGGACGCATATGCTTTGTAAGTCGTCCCGTAGTATTTGTTAATCAATAGTTTGTGTTATTGTTGTTGACGCATATGCTTTGTAAGCCGCCCGTAGTATTGTTAATCCATAGTTTGTAACGGCCCATGGTTTCGACCCATAGTATTGGCGCCTAGAATTAATATATAAGTGTGTGTTGAGACCTATGAACGCATGGTGAATTTATTTGTATTGAGCTTGCTCAAAGGAGGTTGCCCCCTCGAAGTGGCTTGTGATCAATACAAAAGTGATTTTGAGTTCTGTCATTTCTGCTATTTTGCGTATTCTTGTTAATTAATTGTTGCAGGTGCCTCACAGAGAGGTGTCATTTCAAGCTATAACAGCTGGATGATGAGCATCAAGATGATGCTCCAATTAATGATATGTATATGCATCATGTTGGATGCTTGTTATGTATATGCATCATGTTGGATGCTTGTTATGATCAGTTGGATCATCTATACGTATATGCATTATGTTGGATGCTTGGACCATGTATCTGTATCAAGTGGATACGTTGTATAATCAGGTAGATCATGTATGTTGATATATATCAGGAGGATACATTGTATGATCAGGTGGATCATGTATCTGTGTATGTATCGGGTGGATACATTGTATGATCAGGTGGATCATGTATCTGTGTATGTATCAGGTGGATACGTTGTATGATCAGGTGGATCATGTATGTTGATATATATCAGGAGGATACATTGTATGATCAGGTGGATCATGTATTTGTGTATGTATCAGGTGGATACATTGTATGATCAGGTGGATCATGTATGATGATATGTATCAGGTAGATACTTGGTATGCATCAGGTGGATGCATTATATGATCAGGATGATCATGGATGACGAGCTTCAGGATGTTGCTCAAGATGACATGCATCAGGACAATGCAGTGATGATGATCAGGATGATCATATGTGATGACATGTATTAGGTGGATACATTACATAATCAGTTGGATTATGTGTGATGAGTTCCGAAGAAACAGATGCACATGAGATTTTCGGACATGGTTGTAGATGTGTTATCCCACGGTCGCGATGTAATTGCTGGGATTTTTAGACATGGTGGCAGATGTGTTATCCCATGGTCGTGATGTAATTTCCAGGGCCATTCGAGCATGGTTGTAGATGTGTTCTCCCATGGCCGCAATATAAGTGTTGGGGCCATTCGAGCATGGTTGTAGAAGTGTTCTCTCATGGTTGCGATATAGGTGCTGGTCCATTTGAGCATGGTTGTAGATGTGTTCTCCCATGGCGTAGATGTAAGTGTTGTGTGATGTACATCTGGGTTGTGCTTCGTGAACGATGATCATGAGTATCAGGATGATACTTTGTGGCCGTGGACAAGTTATGTAGTATCATGTAAAAGGTCCTTGGAGATCCGATAGGTTGAGCTATGTGCTCGTAATCAGTCCTGGGATGCTCTTTCAAGGTTTTGTTGACTCATGTAATAAGTCCCGAGGATTCCACAGTATGGCCAGTGAGGATGAAGACCTGCAGGTGGTGGTCCTACATCCAGTATGAAAAATGACTGGCTTTATAGAACTTCCTATGACAAGTAGATCGAATATTAATTGAGATAGCAATAGCAGTGATGATGTCGATGATTCGAGGACGATGATTCACTAATGATGATCCAGAGAAGAAGACTTGTGCTAGTAGATCTGTGTCGAGAAATACCTTCCTAGTTGAAAGGGAGTGTTGATGTATATGTAACTTCGGAATGTATTTTACCCATGTATATTGTATTCCTATAGAGATGTTATTATTCCTCTATACGGAAGTGTTTGTATTCCTATAGAGATGTTATTATTCCTCTGTACGGAAGTGTCGTTATTGATATTGTAAGTGTCATAACTTATACTTAATGGGTTATTGGAAAACCTTGATGGGGTCGGCCTTGTATGAGTCATGTGGGTAAATGGGTTATTAGACCACCAAGTGTGGGGTCGTCCCAGATTAATGTAACCGTGGGTTATTAGGCTAAGCTAGACAAGTCGGCCCCACTGGTTTTTTAGGAAGGACGGGACAAGTATAAATAGAGATCGGGAGATCTCTATTTGATCACTCATTACTCACTTCTATCTATATCAGAAAGTGGCGCACTTCTGAGGATTAGGATCATATGCTAGGAGAAGACTATCTCTTGTACTTTGGTTGTATCATTGCTCTCTCTATCTCTGAGGAAGTTGCGGGGTTTTTCACCTTCTTGGTTTTCCCCAGTGAAACTCTATTTCTCTTGTGTTCTTGCATTATTGTGTCCATGATTGATATGCTGTAGATATGTTGTACATGTTATTCTCTCAGTTAAGATCCTATATCAGATTGAAGTAAATTCTAAAAAACTAACACCCCAAAAAATGCGGGTCAGGGGTTACTTCAAGAAGCTTCCTCTTACAATACTCATTGATTCTGGTAGCACTCATAACTTCATTGATCCTCGGATTGCCAAACATGCTGATTGTTTTGTCCATCCTTGCTCCAACTTTGAATTCATGGTTGCCAATGGGGGAACCTTACCTTGCAAGGGGAAGTGTCACAATGTGCGTATCTCTCTGGAAGATTATAACCTGCGCTCTGACATGTTTTCGTTGTCCCTAGGTGGATGTGATGTGCTTGGGATTTTTCCGAACTTTGGATGATGTTTTCAGTCAATGGGAAACAACAAATTTAAGGGCTTACAAGAAGGGTCTCTCCACATCATCAATTCACATCACTTGGAAAAGATCCTTCAGAAGAATTCACATGGTGTCATCGCTCAACTCCATTCCATTCAAATGCACCCATCAATGGTCTCCCCTACTTATTTGGATAGATATGCAGGTGTCCTTGCTGAACCAATGGGCTTGTCGCCTTTAGGATACCTTTCCAGTACGAATTCATCTGCATCTACATCTCAACAGGAAATGATGGCTATTTTGCATGCAATACCGAAGTGGCAGCCATACCTATTAGGGAATTATTGCTGCATCAAGACTAATCTCCAGAGTCTGGAAAATTTCCTGGAACAATGGGTCTCCTCCCCAACACACCTGAAATGGGTTATCCAATTCATGGGTTGTGCCTATGCGATCACTTACAAGAAGGGTAAGGACAATATGGTGACAGATGCTCCTTCTCGCACATTTCATGACCCAGTTTCTCTTACAGTTATTTCTCTGCTTGTTCCAAATTGGTTGTAATCTGTTCAACAAGACTATCTCTTCTATGAACTCCATGCTTCTTCATTAGCAAGGCACTCTGGGTTCCTCAAAATGTATGACTGGGAACAATGTAACTTCTTTTGGAAGGGACTGAAAATGAGAATTCAACAAATGGTGGTTGAATGTGATACTTGCCAGGTCAACAAAGTGTTGAGATATTGTAACTTCTAAGAATGTTATATTTGTACTTTATTATTCCAGAGATGTTTCATTCCTCCGTGAAGATCTTATTGTATATCCAGAGATGTTTATTCCTCCGTCGGATTGTGGTAACTTGGGTTATTAGACTTCCCTGGTGGGGGGTCAGCCTTGTATGTGTTATGTGGGTCAAAGGGTTATTAGACCACCCTAGACGGGTCATCCCAGTCAGTTATAGTGGGGTGTTTAACCCAGTAATTATGTTGGGGCCGACCTAGCTTGTGTAAAAGTCAGTCGGGGAACAAGTATAAGTTGAGGAGGATGTTCCTCACTTATCTCACTCATTCATTCACTTGTGAGTGGCGCACTTGTGTGAGAGAGGTTTGATATGGAGGAGGAGGAGCTCATGTCTTTGGTTTACATCTTTGTATTTGATGATCATCTATATTGAGGAAGCTTTGTTGGGTTTTCTACCCCATGAAGGTTTCCCAGGATAAATCTGTGTCTCTTGTGTTTATGCTGTGCTTGTTGTTTCTTCAATGATCCTATATATGCTATTGTTGTGAAATGAAATGCAATGATAATAATTTCTATCTTAGCATATTGAATCTTAGCATGGTATCAGAGCTAACCTGAAGGAAGGCAATGTATGGCACTTACGACACTTGCTTCACTTGCGACAATTTGAAGGTTTGGGTTTTATATAGAAAACAAAATTCACCCTGGAACTTTCGCTATAAATACATTTTTGTGACGGTTCAAGATCTGAAAAGTTTATAGGGCATAGATGAAATTCCCATGTACCTTGTGTCCAAAGGAAACCCTCAGATTCGTTGTACTTTGTGAGATATGATCAGTACAAGTTAGGGTTTCGGCCTCTTCTAGATCTCGTCATAATCAGGTGAGCTAGGAAAAAAGGTCATAACATGGGCTAGGAAGCTCCAAATGAGATTTCGTAAATAGTGACAGGTAGTACACAGACTGTACTATCTCGAGAAACATTTTCAGAGGCAGAAGTTGAACCAGTGACACGTGGCACACCGTACAAGTTCCCTATTCTGTTTTATCCCATAAACAGGTCACGTTACGACACTTGGAATAACTCTCTCAGAAAATCCAATTCAGGTCAGACCTGTCACGATGGAAATATGACGGGTCACCAGACCACAGAAAATGTTTTCAAACCCTATAGATCGAAACGTTTGGAGTTACAGTAGAATAATTCACATGGTGTCATCGCTCAACTCCATTCCATTCAAATGCACCCATCAATGGTCTCCCCTACTTCTTTGGATAGATATGCAGGTGTCCTTGCTGAACCAATGGGCTTGTTGCCTTCAGGAGACCTTTCCAGTAAGAATTTAGCCACATCTACATCTCAACAGGAAATGATGGCTATTTTGCATGCAGTACAGAAGTGGCAGCAATACCTATTAGGGAATTATTGCTGCATCAAGACTGATCTCTAGAGTCTAGAAAATTTCCTGGAACAATGGGTCTTCTCCCCAACACACCTGAAATGGGTTATCCAATTCATGGGTTGTGCCTATGCGATCACTTACAAGAAGGGTAAGGACAATATGGTGACAGATGCTCCTTCTTGCACATTTGATGACCCAGTTTCTCTTACAGTTATTTCTCTTCTTGTTCCAAATTGGTTGCAATCTGTTCAACAGGACTATCTCTTCTATGAACTCCATGCTTCTTCATTAGCAGGGCACTCTGGGTTCCTCAAAATGTATGACTGGGAACAATGTAACTTCTTTTGGAAGGGACTGAAAATGAGAATTCAACAAATGGTGGTTGAATGTGATACTTTCCGGGTCAACAAAGTGTTGAGATATTGTAACTTCTAAGAATGTTATATTTGTACTTTATTATTCCAGAGATGTTTCATTCCTCTGTGAAGATCTTATTGTATATCCAGAGATGTTTATTCCTCCGTCGGATTGTGGTAACTTGGGTTATTAGACTTCCCTGGTGGGGGGTCAGCCTTGTATGTGTTATGTGGGTCAAAGGGTTATTAGACCACCCTAGATGGGTCAGCCCAGTTAGTTATAGTGGGGTGTTTAACCCAGTAATTATGTTGGGGCCGACCTAGCTTGTGTAAAAGTCAGTCGGGGAACAAGTATAAGTAGAGGAGGATGTTCCTCACTTATCTCACTCATTCATTCACTTGTGATTGGCGCACTTGTGTGAGAGAGGTTTGATATGGAGGAGGAGGAGCTCATGTCTTTGGTTTACATCTTTGTATTTGATGATCATCTATATTGAGGAAGCTTTGCTGGGTTTTCTACCCCATGAGGGTTTCCCAGGATAAATTTGTGTCTCTTGTTTTTATGCTGTGCTTGTTGTTTCTTCAATGATCCTATATATGCTATTGTTGTGAAATGAAATGCAATGCTGATAATTTCTATCTTAGCATATTGAATCTTAACATGGTATCAAAGCTAACCTGAAGGAAGGAAATGTATGGCACTTACGACACTTGCTTCACTTGCGACAATTTGAAGGTTTGGGTTTTATATAGAAAACAAAATTCACCGTGGAACTTTCGCTATAAATACATTTTTGCGATGGTTCAAGATCTGAAAATTTTATAGGTCATAGATGATATCCCCATGTACCTTGTGTCCAAAGGAAACCCTCATATTCGTTGTACTTTGTGAGATATGATCAGTAGAAGTTAGGGTTTCGCCCTCTTCCAGATCTCGTCATAATCAGGTGAGCTAGGAAAAAGGTCATAACATGGCCTAGGAAGCTCCAAATGAAATTTCGTAAATAGTGACATGTAGTACACAGACTGTACTATCTCGAGAAACATTTTCAGAGGTCGAAGTTGAACCAGTGACACGTGGCACGCCGTACAAGTTCCCTATTCTGTTTTATCCCATAAACAGGTCACGTTATGACACTTGGAATAACTCTCTCTCAGAAAATCCAATTCAGGTCAGACCTATCGCGATGGAAATATGACAGGTCAGGATACCACAGAAAATGTTTTCAAACCCTATAGATCGAAATGTTTGGAGTTACAGTAGAAACAATCAGGTACATATTTCTGACAAAACAAAATTATTTTTGGAGCACCTTTATTCATGGCTTCCGAAATTTAGGGTTTCGGAGAAAGTTAGAATTTTTGGAATCGGAGTCCACGGTTGAATACTGCTCAAGAAAATCAAAATTTAGAGACCAAGATCGAATTTTTTGGTTGGGTAGAAGACTGAGCTTGATCAAATCCCAGTTCGGGATTTTGATCAGAAAGATGGAAATTAGGGTTTCAGCAAAAGTTGGAATTTTTGAAGTTTGTGACCACGGCTGGAAGCTCCTCAGAATAATAAGAGTTTAGAGCCTTGGATCGAACCTTTTGATTAGGCAGAAGGGTGGGCTCCATCAAACCCTAGTTTGGGATCCTGCCCTGAAGATCCAGAATTTTTCGAAGGCAATTTTGAGGGGTCAAATTTTGGAAATTTCAAAATTGAAGTATGCTAGTTTGGTCAGCTCAGCAAGACACATTCTTCCATACATTCATTAGTGTGAAAGTCAAAGTTTGAATTTTTAGGGTTTCTCTGACAGACCCTGATCAAGCTCCATATCTAGTTTTAGGGGGAGATGAGGCTAAGGCCTTACATAAGGAGATTACAAGAAGTCTCGACAGGTATGCCTTAAGGAGACACATGTATGTCTTGAAATCTGATTCTTGATTAAGTTCATAATATGTTTATCTTCATATTATTTATTAGTACAATCTTGATTAATGTTAGAATTGTCTTATCACCCTAGTAAAAGTATGTGAATGATAGAAGACATTCATTGACTAGGGCTATATGATTGTACTAATGCACTATGGTGTTGTATGAGGTTGATGTTGTCTGCTAACAAGATACAGGTACATCACGAAAGACAAATCAAGTTCCATGACCATCACAACATGAAGACAAAGACTCATCCATCATATTTGATCACATAGAAGTTCTACTTACGAGGTATGTATGATTTTGTTCTATTATGCTTAACCTATGAGATATGCAGGTTCTAGCACAGGATCTCTAAATCATTGAAGAGAACAAAGAATATATTGTTTAGGTATGTTAGACATAACTAAGTAAGTATACTAATCCTGGTATGTTTTCCTATGTCAAGTTAAAATCCTACTTTGTGCTAGGATCTTAGTATACCCATATATTGAATGATCATAACCATACATATTCAAGATTATTTAGAATTATATTGTTTTGATAATATTGATGAATGTATGTTTGTGTATGAGATCATGACGATGAAACTAGTGCACACTTGAGCATGCATAATGGTACAGATTGAATAGAAGTTCAAAAGTCATATAGAAGATCAAGTGGGAGGCAACCACACAAACATAAAAGATAAGTACTTGAGTTGTTATTTGAAATAGTAAATGATATTGCTTGTAATAGTTGTATGCATATTTGTATTCCTAGAATATATCATGCTGAGTGTAAACATTCATATAACATTGAACAGTATACTACTAATATGCATATGATTGGTAAGTTGGACAAACATTCAATTTTTGCTTGTCTAGAATGAAACCTCTTTGCTGACATGCTGGGAGCTGTGCACACTCTCGATAGTATGTTCTGGTAGAGATGGAAGGCATCTAGATAGCCACTGTATGCATACAGGATATGGAAAAGTATTGTGCCAAAGTATTGGTCAAGATAGTTGCATAACTATGTAAATGATATATGTATGCATAATAGGTTATCATGTCAACATGATTTGATGATTATGAAGTATTACTAGTCATATACTTAATCTTGATTTGTAGGAAATATCATGAAGAATGATGAACACCGAACAAGTGATGGATGTTCAACAAAAGGATTTACAAATGAAACATAATATAGATGGCTCGTGGCTAGAAGATTCTCTTAGAAAGAGGAAGAGAATCATGATGAGATGTTTGCTCCAAGTGGCTAGATAAGACCATTATCTTAATGATATAATTGAAGAAGAAGTGTGAATCAAGGATTCAATTGAAGAAAGCTTTGTTTGGGTACCCAGGATTGATAGTCAATTGATGAGCTTAATGATCACCATGGGTGATGTGGATCTCAACCTTTTCCACAAGGTTGAATATGGTTTTTACACACAGATGACATGGATGCAAGAAGGAACTCACCACAGAGTTTGAATGATATTGAGGCTCATATCAGTAGACCCATCTGATGAGATATGGAACAGATAGATATGAAGAAGATCACTCAATGCGGAGTGTTAATGATGTTCAGTCATAGAGGGAAAATTGACAGTTTCTTGACAAGCTTGGTTTTTACCAGAAGTAAAGTTGTTCCTAACCTTAACCTTAAGGTTATGGATCATACTATTATTGTATGTAGATGATATCTTTCTGAGAGGGAATGAGAAACAGATCATGGAAAGCAAGAAGAAGCTAGCTACAACGTTCGAGATGAGTGATCTCAGATTGATACATTATCTCCTAGGACTGGAAGCATGAAAAGGCTCAGAAGGAATCTTTCTCAACCAAGGAAAGTATGTTGTAAAAATCTTGAGAAGAATTGATTTGTTCGAATGTACAACCATGTCCACTCTCATGGATTCCAACTTGAAGTTGTTAGTTGATGACTCCTCAGAGTTATTTGATGTAACAATGTACAGATCGAATATTGGGTCATTGATGTATCTGACGAATACCAGGCTAGATATATGCCTTGCTATGAACACCTTGAGTTAGTATCTAGTGGAAACTAGATCTGTTCACTTGATAGTTGCAAAGCATGTGATTAAGTACCTAAAGAATACAATAGACTTTGATCTATGTTATCTTGGAGATCATGACTTCAGATGGCTACACAGATGTTGATTGGGCAGAAAGTGTATCAGACAGGAAGAGCACATCGAGAGGATGTTATTATCTAGGATCAGCCATGATCTCGTGGTTTAGCAGGAAGCAGTGTAGTGTGGCTCTCAGCACAAGCGGAAGATATGGCTTCTTGCTCTGTTAGTTGTGAAGTGGTATGGCTTCAGGATTGTTTGACTTAGAGATAGATCCAACTGTGATCCTATGTGACAAACAGAGTTGTAACAAGATAGTAGAGAATCCAGTGTTCCATGATAAGTCAAAGCACATAGAGATCTGACATTTCTATATACAATATATGGTACAAAAAGGAACTATAAAGTTCGAGTTTGTAACAAGTTACCGATATACTAACGAAACCTCTACCTCAAGTAAAGTTTAAGTATTTATGTGACAAGCTTGGTGTAGTTCAGAAGGACCCTCCTCGAAAGGGGGAGTGATATGGTCATTGATGATGAGATTGCCTGCATTGACACTGAGGTCGATGATGTGCATAACTATATTGGTGATGTCGACAGTGAGGGTCTAATTTGATGAGGGGATTGCATCATCCTTGAACACATGTTCTAAAATGATCCATAGACATATGTCTCTGAGAAAGAAGAGTGATTGCATCATCCTTGAACATGTGTTCTGAAAGGATCTGTAGACATATGTCTTTTAGAATGAAGTCCTTAGTGGACAGGTGGGGATTGTATCATCCCCGGACGACGGTCACTTGAATTGATTTGTAGACCTATGTATTTGAGAATGAAGTCCTTAGTGGACAGGTGGGGATTGTATCATTCCCGGACTTCGGTCCCTTGAGTTGATCCGTAGACATATGTATTTGAGAATGAAGTCCTAAGTAGAGAAGTGGGGATTGTATCTTCCCCAGACTTCGGTCCCAGAATTGATCCATAGACAGACGTCTTTGAGAATAAAGTGCTGAATGAACAGGGTGGGGATTGTATCTTCGCCAGACTTTGGTCTTAGAATTGAGCCATAGACTAGGTCTCCGAGAATGAAGTCCTGAATGAACAGGTAGGGGATTGTATCTTCCCCGGAATTCGGTCCCAGAATTGCGCTGTAGACTGGGTCTCCGAGAATGAAGTCCTGAATGAATAGGTAGGGGATTGTATCTTCCCCGGACTTTTGTTCCAGAATTGATCTGTAGACATTTGTCTCTAAGAATTGATGATAGGAGTGTATCGTCCCTAGACTCTTGTTTCGAAATGTATATGAGAGGACTGCATGGTACATGAATTGGGTTCAAAATGTACAAGGACTGCATCGTCCATGAACTGGGTTCAAAATGTACGTGAGAGGACTCCATCATCCGTGAACTGGGTTCAAAATGTACATGAGAGGACTGCATTCTCCATGAACTGGGTTAAAAATGTACATGAGGGGATTGCATCGTCCCTAGACATGAGACTTGTCTTACAGTGATAAGCATTTATCATCCTGGAACTTGATCTGGATTGTATCATCCATGGACATATGTCCTAAAGAGAGTGGGATTGATCATCCTATAATATGATCATGTGTATTGCAGAGTATGTTGAGATTATGATCCAGATGCTGTAGATCGAGATGATGATCCAGATGTTGTAGATCGAGATGATGAGCTAGATGCAGTAGATCGAGATGATGATCCAGATGTTGTAGATTGAGATGATGATCCAGATGCTGTAGATCGAGATGATCTAGATGCTATAGATCGAGATGATCAAGATGTTGTAGATCGAGATGATCCAGATGCTATAGATCGAGATGATCCAGATGCTGTAGATCGATATGATCCAGATGCTGTAGATCGAGATGATCCAGATGCCATAGATCGAGATGATCCAGATGCTGTAGATCGATATGATCCAGATGTTGTAGATCGAGATGATCCAGATGCTATAGATCGAGATGATCTAGATGCTGATGATCGTATGATGACGATGTTGATGATCGTGTGACGACGATGCTGTTGATCGTGAGGATCCAGATGATGATATTGCTGCAGCTGTTCAAGTGCTGCAGAAGATTCAGTACTGAAGATGTTGATGTTCCAGTATTGAAGATCTTGAAGATATTCCAGTAACTGGTTGAGTTACTGATGATGTTGAGAAAGCTTCCAATGATTTATAGATGTATCATATATGATGTTGATGACTCCTTGCTCCTGTAGATGTTGTTATAATATCCTTCTCGTTAAGGGGAGTGTTGAGATATTGTAACTTGAAGAATATTATATTTGTACTTTATTATTCCAGAGATGTTTCATTCTTCCGTGAAGATCTTATTGTATATCCGGAGATGTTTATTCCTCCGTCGGATTGTGGTAACTTGGGTAATTAGACTTCCCTAGTGGGGGGTCGGCCCTGTGTGTGTTATGTGGGTCAAAGGGTTATTATTCCACCCTAGAGGGTTCAGCCCAGTTAGTTGTAGTGGGGTGCTTAACCCAGTAATTATGTTGGGGCCGACTTAGCTTGTGTAAAAGTCAGTCGGGGAACAAGTAAATGTAGCGGAGAATGTTCCTCACTTATCTCACTCATTCATTCACTTGTGAGTGGCGCACTTGTGTGAGAGAGGTCTGATATGGAGGAGGAGGAGCTCATGTCTTTGGTTTACATCTTTGTATTTGTTGATCATCTATATTGAGGAAGCTTTGCTGGGTTTTCTACCCCATGAGGGTTTCCCAAGATAAATCTGTCTCTTGTGTTTATGATGTGCTTGTTGTTTCTTCGGCGATCCTGTATATACTATTGTTGTGAAATGAAATGCAATGCTGATATTTTTTGTCTTAGCATATTGAATCTTAACATGGTATTAGAGCTAACCTGAAGGAAGGCAATGTATGGCACTTACGACACTTGCTTCACTTGCGACAATTTGAAGGTTTGGGTTTTATATAGCAAACAAAGGTCATCGTGGAACTTTCGCTATAAATTCATTTTTGCGATGGTTCAAGATCTGAAACGTTTATAGGGCATAGCATCCCCATGTACCTTGTGTCCAAAGGACACCCTCAGAATCAATGCACTTTGTGAGTTATGATCAGTACAAGTTAGGGTTTCTGCCTCTTCCAGATCTTAGTCATAATTAGGTGACCTAGGAAAAAAGGTCATAACTTGGGCTCGGAAGATCTAAATGAAATTTCGTAAATAGTGACAGGTAGTACACAGACTGTACTATCTCAAGAAATGTTTTCAGAGGCCGAAGTTGAACCAGTGACACGTGCCACGCCGTACAAGTTTGCTATTATGTTTTATCCAATAAACAGGTCACGTTATGACACTTGGAATAACTCTCTTTTAGAAAATCCAATTCAGGTCAGACCTATTGCGATGGAAATATGACGGGTCAGGATACCACAGAAAATGTTTTCAGACCCTATAGATCGAAATGTTTGGAGTTACAGCAGAAACAATCAGGTACATATTTCTGACAAAACAAAATTATTTTTGGAGCACCTTTATTCATGGCTTCCGTAATTTAGGGTTTCGGAGAAAGTTAGAATTTTTGGAATCAGAGTCCATGGTTGAATAATACTCAAGAAAATGGAAATTTAGAGACCAACATCTAATTTTTTGGTTGGGTAGAAGACCGGGCTTGATCAAACCGCAGTTCGGGATTTTGATCGGAAAGATGGAAATTAGGGTTTCAGCAAAAGTTGGAATTTTTGAAGTCTGTGACCACGGCTGGAAGCTTTTCAGAATAATAAGAGTTTAGAACCTTGGATCGAAACTTTTGATTAGGAAGAAGGGTTGGCTCCATCAAACCCTAATTTGGGATCCTGTCTAGAAGATCCAGAATTTTTCGAAGGCAATTTTGAGGGGTCAAATTTTGGAGATTTCAAAATTGAATTATGCTAGCTTGATTAGCTCAGCAGGACATATTCTTCCATACATTCAGAAGTGTGAAAGTCAAAGTTTGAATTTATAGGGTTTCTCTGACAAACCCTAATTGAGCTGCAGATCCAATTTTAGGGGGAGATGAGGCTAAGGCCTTACATAAGGAGACTACAAGAAGTCTCGATAGGTATGCCTTAAGGAGATACATGTATGTCTTGAAATATGATTCTTGATGAAGTTCATAATATGTTTGTCTTCATATTATTTATTAGTACAATCTTGATTAATGTTAGAATTGTCTTATCACCGTAGTAAAAGTATGTGAATGATAGAAGACATTCATTGATTAGGTCTACATGATTGTACTAATGCACTATGGTGTTGAATGAGGTTGATGTTGTCTGCTAACAAGATACAGGTACATCACGAAAGACAAATCAAGTTCCATGACCATGACAACATGAAGACAAAGACGCATCCATAATCTTTGATCACATAGAAGTTCTACTTACGAGGTATGTATGACTTTGTTCTATTATGCTTAACCTATGAGATATGCAGGTTCTAGCACAGGATCTCTAAATCATTGAAGAGAACAAAGAATATATTGTTTAGGTATGTTAGACATAACTAAGCAGGTATACTAATCCAGGTATGTTTTCCTATGTCAAGTTAGAATCCTACTTTGTGCTAGGATCTTAGTATACCCATATATTGAATGATCATAACCATACATATTCAAGATTATTTAGAATTCTAATGTTTTGATAATATTGATGAATGTATGTATGTGTATGAGATCATGAGGATGACACTAGTGCACACTTGAGCATGCACAATGGTACAGATTGAATAGAAGTTCAAAAGTCATATAGAAGATCAAGCGAGAGGCAACCACACAAGCATAAAAGATAAGTATTTGAGTTGTTATTTGAAATAGTAAATGATATTGCTTGTAATAGTTGTATGCATATTTGTATTCCTAGAATATATCATGCTGTGTGTAAAAATTCATATAACATTGAACAATATACTACTAATATGCATATGATTGCTAAGTTGGACAAACATTCCATTGTTGCTTGTCTAGAATGAAACCTCTTTGCTGACATGGTGAGAACTATGCACACTCTCGATAGTATGTTCTGGTAGAGATGGAAGGCATCTAGATAACCACTGTATGCATACAGGATATGGAAAATTATTGTGCCAAAGTATTGGTCAAGATAGTTGCATAACTATGTAAATGATATATGTATGCATAATAGGTTATCATGTCAACATGATTTGATGATTATGAAGTATTACTAATCATTACTTAGTCTTGATTTGTAGGAAATATCATGAAGAATGATGAACACCGAACAAGTGATGGATGTTCAATAAAAGGATTTACAAATCAAACATAATATAGAAGGCTCGTGGCTAGAAGATTCTCTTAGAAAGAGGAAGATAATCATGATGAGATGTTTGCTCCAAGTGGCTAGATAAGACCATTATCTTAATGATATAATTGAATAAGTAGTGTGAATCAAGGATTCAATTGAAGAAAGCTTTGTTCGGGTACCCAGGATCGATAGTCAATTGATGAGCTTAATGATCACCATGGGTGACGTGGATCTCAACCTTTTCCATAAGGTTGGATATGGTTTCTATAGACAGATGACATGGATGCAAGAAGGAACTCACCACAGAGTTTGAATGATATTGAGGCTCATATCAATAGACCCATCTGACGAGAGATGGCACAGATAGATATGCCGAAGATCACTCAATGCAGAGTGTCAATGATGTTCAGTCACAGTGGAAGAATTGACAGTTTCTTGACAAGCTTGGTTTTTACCAAAAGTAAAGTTGTTCCTAACCTTTACCTTAAGGTTATGGATCATACTATTATTGTATGTAGATGATCTCTTTCTGACAGGGAATGCGAAACAAATCATGGAAAACAAGAAGAAGCTAGCTACAGAGTTTGAGATGAGTGATCTCAGATTGATACATTACCTCCTAGGACTGGAAGCATGAAAAGGATCAGAAGGAATCTTTCTCAACCAAGGAAAGTATGCTGTGAAAATCTTGAGAAGAATTGATTTGTTTGAATGTACAACCATGGCCACTCTCATGGGTTCTGGCTTGAAGTTGTTAGCTGATGACTCCTTAGAGTTAGTTTATGTAACTCTATACAAACAAAATATTGGGTCAATGATGTATCAGACAAATACCAAGCCAGATATATGCCTTGCTGTGAACACCTTGAGTCAGTATCTAGTAGAAACTAGATGTGTTCACCTGATAGTTGCAAAGCATGTGATGAGGTACCTAAAGAATACAATAGACGTTGATCTATGTTATCTTGGAGATCATGACTTCAGATGGCTACACAGATGTTTATTGGGAAGAAAGTGTATTAGATAGGAAGATCACATCGAGAGGATGTTATTGTCTAGGATCAACTATGATCTCGTGGTTTAGTAGGAAGCAGTCTAGTGTGGCTCTCAGCACAAGCGTAATATATTGATGCTTGCTCTGTTAGTTGTGAAGTGGTATGGATTCAGGATTGTTTGACTTAGAGATAGACCCAACTGTGGTCCTATGTGACAAACAAAGTTGTAACAAGATAGTAGAGAATCCAGTGTTCCATGATAAGTCAAAGCACATAGAGATCTGACATTTCTATACACAAGATATGGTACAGAAAGGAACTATAAAGTTTGAATTTGTAACAAGTTACCGATATACTAACCAAACCTCTACCTCAAGTAAAGTTTAAGTATTTCTGAGATAAGCTTGGTGTAGTTCAGAAGGACCCTCCTTGAAAGGGGGAGTGATATGATCGTTGATGATGAGATTGCCTGCATTGACAGTGAGGTCAATGTTGTGGATACCTATATTGGTGATGTTGACAGTGAGGGTCTAATTTGATGAGGGGATTGCATCATCCTTGAACACATGTTCTAAAACGATCCGTAGACATATGTCTCCGAGAAAGAAGAGGGACTGCATCATCCTTGAACAAGTGTTCTGAAAGGATCCGTAGACATATGTCTTCGAGAATGAAGTCCTTAGTGGATAGGTGGGGATTGTATCATCCCCGGACTTCAGTCCCTTGAATTGATCCGTAGACCTATGCCTTCGAGAATCAAGTCCTTAGTGGATAGGTGGGCATTGTATCATCCCCGGACTTTGGTCCCTTGAATTGATCCATAGACATATGTCTTCGAGAATGAAGTCCTGAGTGGAGAAGTGGGGATTGTATCTTCCCCGGACTTCTGTCCAAGAATTGATCCGTAGACAGATGTCTCCGAGAATGAAGTCCTGAATGAACAGGGTGGGGATTGTATTTTCCCCGGACTTCGGTCCTAGAATTGATCTGTAGACAAATGTCTCCGACAATGAAGTCCTGAATGAACAGGGTGGGGATTGTATATTCCCCGGACTGCGGTCCCAGAATTGAGCCATAGACTAGGTCTTCGAGAATGAAGTCCTGACTGAATAGGTAGGGGATTGTATCTTCCCGTACTTCGGTCCCAGAATTGAGCCGTAGACTGGGTCTCCGAGAATGAAGTCCTGAATGAACACGTAGGGGATTGTATCTTCCTCAAACTTCGGTCCCAGAATTGAGCCATAGATTAGGTCTCCGAGAATGAAGTCCTGAATGAGCAGGTAGGGGATTGTATCTTCCCCGGACTTTGGTCCCAGAATTGAGCCATAGACTGGGTCTCCGAGAATGAAGTCCTAAATGAATAGGTAGGGGATTGTATCTTCCCCATTCTTTGGTCCCAGAATTGATCCATAGACATTTGTCTCCGAGAATTGATGATAGGACTGTATTGTCCCTGGACTCTTGGTTCAAAATGTACATGAGAGGACTACATCATCTGTGAAATGGGTTCAAAATGTAAAAGGACTGCATCGTCCATGAACTGGGTTCAAAATGTACGTGAGAGGAATGCATCGTCCATGAACTAGGTTCAAAATGTACATGAGAGGACTGCATCATCCATGAACTGGGTTCAAAATGTACAAGGACTGCATCGTCCATGAACTGGGTTCAAAATGTACGTGAGGGGATTGCATTGTCCCTAGACATGAGACTTGTCTTACAGTGATAAGGATTGATCATCCTGGAACTTGATCTGGATTGTATCATCCATGGACCTATGTCCTAAAGAGAGCAGGATTGATCATCGTGTAATATGATCATGTGTATTGCAGAGTATGCTGAGATGATGATCTAGACGCTGTAGATCGAGATGATGATCCAGATGCTGTAGATCGAGATGATGATCCAGATGCTATAGATCGAGATGATGATCCAGATGCTATAGATCGAGATGATGACCCAGATGTTGTAGATTGAGATGATGATCTAGATGCTGTAGATCGAGATGATCCAGATGTTGTAGATCAAGATGATCCAGATGTTGCAGATCGAGATGATCCAGATGCTGTAGATCGAGATAATACAGATGCTGTAGATCAAGATGATCCAGATGCTGTAGATCGAGATGATGATCCAAATGCTGTAGATCGAGATGATCCAGATGCTATAGATCGAAATGATCCAGATGTTGTATATCGATATGATCTAGATGCTGTAGATCGAGATGATCCAAATGTTATAGATCGAGATGATCTAGATGCTGATGATCGTATGATGACGATGCTGATGATCGTGTGACGACGATGCTGTTGATCATGAGGATCCAGATGATGATATTGCTGCAGCTGTTCAAGTGCTGCAGAAGATTCAATACTGAAGATGTTGATGTTCCAGTATTGAAGATCTTGAAGATATTCCTGTAACTGGTTGAGTTACTGATGATGTTGAGAAAGCTTCCAATGATTTATAGATGTATCATATATGATGTTGATGACTCCTTGATCCTGCAGATGTTGTTATAATATCCTTCTCGTTAAGGGGGAGTGTTGAGATATTGTAACTTCTAAGAATATTATATTTGTACTTTATTATTCCAGAGATGTTTCATTCCTCCGTGAAGATCTTATTGTATATCTGGAGATGTTTCTTCCTTCGTCGGATTGTGGTAACTTGGGTTATTAGACTTCCCTAGTGGGGGGTCGGCCCAGTTAGTTGTAGTGGGGTGTTTAACCTAGTAATTATGTTGGGGCCGACCTAGCTTGTGTAAAAGTCAGCCGAGGAACAAGTATAAGTAGAGGAGGATGTTCCTCAGTTATCTCACTCATTCATTCACTTGTGAGTGGCGCACTTGTGTGAGAGAGGTCTGCTATGGAGGAGGAGGAGCTCATGTCTTTGGTTTACATCTTTGTATTTGCTGATCATCTATATTGAGGAAGCTTTGTTGGGTTTTCTACCCCATGAGGGTTTCCTAGGATAAATTTGTGTCTCTTGTGTGTATGTTGTGCTTGTTGTTTCTTCAGTGATCCTGTATATGCTATTGTTGTGAAAGGAAATGCAATGCTGATATTTTTTGTCTTAGCATATTGAATCTTAACACAATGGTGCAATGACACTCCTTTCGAGACTACTCGAACCCTTTCACATCCCTACACAAATGTGGACAACTATTTCTATGGATTTCCTAGAAGCGCTCCAGTGGTACAATACCACATCTAAAATGACACCATATGAAGCAGTTTATGGATAGAAGCCACCAGTTCTTCTTCCATACATGCTTAGCAGCTCCCTAGTTCAGGAAATTCAATCAGTTCTTCAAAACTGCAATCAGATTCTTCTCATTCTGCAGGACAATATTCACATGGCAAGAATTTGACTGAAACAACAAGCCGGTCAGTACCGTTCTGAGCACACTTTTCACGCAGCTGCTACGTTGCTTCTTCATCTACAACTTTCCAAGCAATCCTCCCTGAAACTCAAAAGGCGTCAGTGGGCCAGAATGCAACCCGAGGATGCTACAGGGGAACCACTCCTTTATATTGTGCATCAATTTCCACATCTAAAGCTTTGAGGACAAAGCTTTTTCTAAGGGAGAGGGGATGTTAAGAACCCATGTCAACCCTTCTATTTACTTTGTTAGTATATTTTTGTTGGAAGCATATGCTTTGTAATTCATCCCATAGTATTTCTTGATCCATAGTTTGTATTGTTGTTGTTGGATGCATATGGTTTGTAAGTCGTCTTGTAGTAATTGTTGATCCATATTTTGTATTGGCCAATGCTTTGTATTGACACATGGTATTGACCCATGGTATTGGCGCCTAGACTTAGTATATAAGTTTGTGTTGAGACCAATGAAGGTATGGTGAAGTTATTTGTATTGAGCTTGCTCAAAGGAGGTTGCCCCCTCGAAGTGGCCTGCGATCAATATAAAAGTGATTATGAGTTCTGTTATTTCTGCTATCTTTTGTGTTTTCATTAATTAAATATTGCAGCTTCTTCACAGTTTCAGGGAGGGTTTCTTGGAATGCTGTAGATGAAGAAGAACCATATCAGCTGCGTGAAAAGTGCGCTCAGAACGGTGTTGATCGGCTTGTAGTTTCAGTTGAATTCTTGACATGTGAAGATTGTCCTGCAGAATGAGAAGAATCTGATCGCATTTTCGAATATCCAAGTCAATTGCCTGAACTGGGGAGCTGTTGAGGGTGTATGGAAGAAGAACTAGTAGTGCCTGTCCATTGACTACTTCATATGGCATCCTTTTATATGTGGTATTGGACCACTGGAGTGCTTCTAGGAAATCCATAGAAATAGTTCTCCAAATCTATGTAGGGATGGGCAAGGGTTCGAGAAGTCCCGAAAGGAGTGTCGTTCCACCCTTGTTGACCTGGAAAGTATCACAGTCAGCCACCATCTGTTGAATTGTCATTTTCAATCCCTTCCAAAAGAAGTTACATTGTTCTTGGTCATATATTTTGAGGAACCTAGAGTGCCCTGCTGATGAAGAAGCATGGAGTTCATAGAACAGATAGCCATGTTGAATAGAGTGCAACCAATTTGGAACAAGCAGAGAAATAGCTATAAGAAAAACTGGGTCATTAAATGTGCGAGAAGGAGAATCTGCCACCATATTGTCCTTACCCTTCTTGTAAGTGATCAGAAGGAATAACCCATGAGTTGGATAACCCATTTCAGGTGTGATGGGGAGGAGACCCATTGTTCCAGGAAATTTTCCAGACTCTGGAGATCAGTCTTGATGCAGAAATAATTCACTCTTAGGTATGGCTGTCACTCTTGTATTTCATGCAAAATAGCCATCATTTCTTGCTGAGATGTAGATGCGGCTAAATTCTTACCGGTAAGGTCTATTGAAGGCGACAAGCCCACTAGTTCAACAAAGACACTTGCATATCTATCCAAGGAAGTAGGGGAGATCATTGATGGTTGGATCTGAATGGAATGGATTTGAGATATGACACCATGTGAATTCTTCTTAAGGATCTTTTCCAGTCGATGTGAACTGATGATGCGGAGAGACCCTTGTTATAAGACCTTAAATTTGTGTTGTTTCCCATTGAATGAAAAATGCATCCAAAGTTTAGCAAAATCCCATAAGATGGGGCCAAGTGTGCATAATGATTGAAAGCCCAAAACCACATCACATCCTCCTAGGAACAAGGCAAACATGTCAGAGCGCAGGTTATAATATTCCAGAGAGATACGCACATTGTGACACTTCCCCTTGCAAGGTAAGGTGCTCCCATTGGAAGCCATGACTTCAAAGTTGGAGCAAGGATGGAAAAAACAATTAGCCTGTTTGGCGATCCGAGGGTCAATGAAGTTATGAGTGCTACTAGAATCAATGAGTATTGTAAGAGGAAGCTTCTTGAAGTAACCCCTGACCCGCATTGTTTGGGGGGTGGTTACGCCGGATAAAGCATGGAGAGATATCTCTGGTTGTTCATCTTGAGGTGGGGGGTCATTAGGCAGCTCCTAAATGTCTACCAGATCATCCATTGTATTTGGAGCTTCTTCACCAATTTTAGAGGCAGTCGAATAATCCATATCCAAGAGATAGAGATTTTGTTGAACACATCTATGTCCCAGAGTGAATTTCTCATCACAATTATAAAAAAGCCCTTTTTTTTTGCATGCTTGCATCTTTGTTTCAGACAAATGCTTGATAGGAGTTGGTTGAGGAGCTAGCGGGATGGGAGATCATGGAGAACCCATATTTCGGAAGGGAACACAAGTGGGTTTGGAGCGTTGTTGGGCTGCAATCTTGTCTTCTTCCAACTTAGCCAACCCTAAAACTTCCATCATTGTGTTGGGATAGAACATTTTAATCTCTGACCGGATTTCATCCTTAAGACCACTGATAAAAAAACTCCTGTAGAATTCATCAGACAATCCTTCTGTGTCATTGGCTAGTTTCTCAAATTCTGTCTGATACTCTCTCACAGTGCCAATTTGATGAAGTTTAGTGAGTGCTTCGGTGAAGTCATCAAAATCACTAGGCCCAAATCGTTGCAAAAGGAGTTGGCAAAAACCTGTCCATTTTGGCTCGTCATGAGCCTTGATGTACCAATGGTACCATTGAAGGGATTCTTGTTCCAAATGAAAGGATGCAAGTGGAACTTTTTGGACATCAAAAGTATTATGCAGACTGAAATACTATTCTGCATGATAGATCCATCCAGTTGGATCAGTACCATTGAAGCGAGGAAATTCAAGCTTCAGACCACGAAAATAGTTGGAAGAAGAGAACCCATTGGCTGCAGATTCTGATTCTTGCTGTCGGTTATTGTTCATGGTTGAATGTTGAAGATGGAGGCTGAGAAAATTTTCATCCAGATCTTAGAGTTTGGTTTGGATGGCTGCAAGTGCTTCCTCCATGGTTTTTGCTCTTGCACGGGTGGAAACCATAACCAGGAGTTTTTTTTTGGGGGGGTGGGGATGGATAGAAAAACACAAACAAAATCTTATTTAGTAAAGGGAAATTTGGATTTGGGAAAAACTCGGATGGGTAATTGGGGTTTGACTAGGTTTTGGACACTTTCTGATGGACAGGGAAGCAAAAAATGGGGATTTCAAAAGCAGGGTGAAAGAATGAGAAAATTTGTCAAAGTGGGACAAAGAAGCAGAAATAGGGAATGAACATGGTGGAAAAATTTGGAGGCGAGTGGGTGAAAATTGAAGAAGTTAGGGAAAACCCTAAAAATAGACAAATGTGAGATTTCTAGCTTTGGGAAGTAGAATTTGTGTTAAATTTTGAGCATTAATTCACAATACTCTAGGATATTCACTAAGAGAATAAAATATACAGTATATCAATGCATAACAATCACAATAAGCATGACAAGCATCACAAAATCAAAAGCATGAGAGACAAGAGACACAGAGTTTCTGTGGGGAAAACCCTAAGGTGAAAAACCCCACAACTTCCTCAGAGATAGAGAGAGCAATGGCTCAACCAAAGTACAACCAAAATACACTGAGATAGTCTCCTAGTAGCAAATGATCCTCCTCCTCACTAGTGCGCCACTTTTTGAGTGAGAGAGATATGACTTTCCCAATGATATAAATAGAGATCTCCTGATCTCTATTTATACTAACCTGTTTTCCCAGTGACCTTATGGGGCCGACTTGTCTAGTTAGGTACATCCACAATATAATATATATTTCAAGGCCGACCCCACACATGGTGGTCTAATAACCCATAGGCAAGTACACACACTTACGACACTTGTCAATACACATGACGACACTTCCTTATAGAGGAATAACACATCTCTAATAAGGGTACAATAAATATATATGAAATACATAGATGAAATACATTCCGAAGTTACATATACATCAACACTCCCTCTTAACTAGGAAGGTATTTCTCGACACATATCTGCTAGACAAGTATTCTTCTCGGGATCATCGTCATCATCATCGTCACTGCTACTGCTATCTCAACCAATCTCTGACTCTACTTGTCATAGGAAGTTCTACAGGGCCAATCCTTTTTCATACTGGATGTAGGCCCACCACCTATAGGTATTCATCATCACTGGCCATACTGTGGAAATCTCAGGACTTATTACGTTCGTTAAAAAACCTTAAAAGAGTTTCTTGACTAGCAAGAACCCTAAAGAGCATCTGAGGCCTTTTTCATCCTGTCTAGATCTCCAGGACTTATTACATGTGACCCCACCACAAAACCTTGAAAGAGAATCCCAGGACTGATTACGAGCACAAGGCTCAACCTATCGGATCTTCCAGGGCACAAATTACATGTGGTCACCACAAAACCTCGAAAGAGCATCCCAGGACTGATTACGAGCACAAGGCTCAACCTATCGGATCTCCCAGGGCACAAATTACATGTGGTCATGGAAAAACCTTGAAAGAGCATCCCAGGACTGATTACGAGCACACAGCTCAACCTATCGGATCTCCCAGGGCACAAATTACATGCCATAGGACAAAACCTCGAAAGAGCATCTGCCGGATATCCCAAGGCACAAATTACATTCCATAGGAAAAACATCAAAAGACTATCTGCAGATCTCCCAGGGCACAAATTATATGCCCTCCCAAGCAAAAACTCGAAAGAGCATTTGCCAGATATCCCAGGGTACAAATTACATGCCATAGGTAAAACCTCGAAAGACTATATGCAAATCTCCCAGGGCACAAATTACATGCTTATCTGCACAACCTGTTCCACGGCCACAGAGTATCAACCTGATACTCACCATACATCATCTTGATGTACACATGATCATCCTGATTATCATCACTGCAACATCCTGCTGCATGTCACCTGGAGCAACATCCTGAAGCTCGTCATCCATGATCATCCTGATCATACAATGCATCTAACAGATGCATACCAAGTATCTACTTGATACATATCATCATACATGATCCACCTGATCACACAGTGTATCCACCTGATACAAATATAAATACATGATACATATCAACATACATGATCTACCTGATCATACAATGTATCCACCTGATGCATATACAGATACATGGTCCAAGCATCCAACATGATGCATATACAAAATACATACACATGATCCAACCGATCATATCCAGCATCCAACATGATGCATACATACATATAAATGATCCAACTGATCATATCCAGCATCCAACATGATGCATACATACATATAAATGATCCAACTGATCATATCTAGCATCCAACATGATGCATACATACATATACATATAAATGATCCAACTGATCATACAAAGCAGAAACCAGAACATCATCCTGATGCTCATCATCCAGCGCTTACATCCACAGCCATGTGAAGGATCCTCCTTCCAACATGCTTGGAATGGCTTCAGCAAATGTGTCCATCACTTCTTCCTCGAAGTGTCATCAATCTGAAGAACACCAAGCCTCTCCCTGAAGTACTCGAACTTCACCCTGGCTAGTGGCTTTGTCAGCACATCTGCAATCTGCTCATCCGTCGCAACGTATAGGAGCTTCACAGCTCCTCTCTGCAGCATATCCCTGATATAGTGATATTTGATCTCTATGTGTTTCGACCTATCATGAAACACTGGGTTCTCAGACAACTTCACACAACTCTGGTTATCGCAAAATATACCAGTAGCATCCAATGGGAGATCAAATAACTCAGACCGTAGCTTCCGTAGCCATACTGCCTCACAACTAGCTGAACATGTTGCAACATACTCTTTCTCAGCTGTACTCAGTGCTACACAAGACTGCTTCCTGCTAAACCAAGAGATCACACCTGATCCCATACTGAAGCAGCACCCAGATGTTCTCTTCCTATTTGCGGCACTGCTAGCCCAATCTGAATCAACATAACCCTGCAGGTTAAACTTTTGATTCACTTCATACTTGAGCCCATAATCCACTATACCCTTCAGGTACCTCAGAACATGCTTTCCAGCAACCAGATGAACACTCCTTGGATCTGTAAGGAACTGACTCAATGTGTTCACCGCAAAGCAAATATCTGGTCTCGTGTTCATCAGGTACATCAAGGACCCAATCATCTGATGATACATAGAGACATCAACCACCTCAAATGAAGCATCACATAGAAGCTTCAGATTCGATGCCATAGGTGTGGCCATGGCCTTGCAATCCATCATCCCGAATCTCTTCAGGATATCTATTGTGTACTTCCCTTGACCAAGGAAGATCCCACCTGCACTCTGCCACACCTCCATACCTAGGAAATAATGCATCATTCCCAAATCTTTCATATCGAATTCGGCAGCAAGATTTCTCTTAGTATTTCCAATCAATCTATCATCTCCTGTTACAAATAAGTCATCCACATACAGGAGTAGAATCACAAGATTCCCTTCCTCAACCTTGTAGTAGAGGTTGGAATCCGCTTAACTCTTGGTAAAGCCCAAACTAGATAGGAAACTGTCCATCCTACCATACCAAGTTCTGGTTCTCTTCTTTGCTCTGTGTTCTTCTTCTGGAATGCCAAATCTTTTTGCATCTTGAATGAGCTCTCTAGCCCATGCAGGTTTCCTCTTTTGAGAGTTACCCTCACGGGGTGTATCTACAGGTTCTTGCGGATATTCAAACTCGCGAACAAATTCTGGAGCTGCTTCAGTCATGGTAGTGTCTTGAAATCTAGTTTCCTTAGGTTCTTCATAAACTTCGATAGGTGCCTTCCTTGATTTGATGAATGCTGAGATTTCATCAAATGTTACATCCCTGCTGACATCAATCTTCTTGAACCCTGGAAAGTATATTCTGTAAGCCTTCGAGCTTTCACTGTAACCCAAAAAGATACCCTTCTTTCCTGAAGGATCTAGTTTAGTCCTCTTTTCCTTTGGGACATGAGTGTATATTGGACAACCAAATATTCTGAGATGGCTGACTTCAGGTTTCTTACCAGAAAATACCTCTTCTGGTGTCTTGTTGTCCAATATCTTGTGGGGTGTTTTGTTCTGCACATATACAGTTGTTCTAGCTGCTTTTTCCCATAGATGCATAGGTAGAGCCTGGTCATGTAGCATTTCCCTTGCTGCTTGCATGATTGTTCTGTTCTTCCTTTCTGCAAATCCATTCTGTTGAGGGTTATAAGGAGTAGTCAACTCCCTCTTAATCCCTGAATCACTACAAAGCTTCTTGAAGTCACCAGAGGTGAATTCTCCACCATTGTCGGATCTGAATATTTTGATTTTCTTGTCATTTTGATTCTCCATCAAGGTTTTGAATTCCTTGAACTTATCAAACACCTCATCTTTGTTCTTCAAGAAGTATACCCAAGTCTTCTTAGAGAAGTCATCAATAAATGAGACATAATAAACATACCCACTCAAAGAACTGGATGACATAGGACCACATACATCTGAGTGGATGATTTCCAGGATGTCTTTTGCCTTGCTTTCACTGATTGGGGAATCCTTCTTAATGTTCTTACCTTTTGCACATCCTTTGCAAACACCTTCATGTTTGGTCTTGATTTCAGGAAGACCCTCTACAGCCTTGCTTGCAATTGGAAGTTCCCTATAGTGCATATGAGCAAGTCTTCTATGCCAAAGTTCACTTGGCTCCATGGATTCATGTACCATGGCATGTTCAGGTTGTCCCTTCAATTTATACAAACCTCTCTCTTGCTCTCCAATCACTACTGCATCATCTATGTTCTTTCCCTTTGGCCACATTAGGACTTGGCCATCCACAAATGAAACCTTCATACCTTTTGCATCCAATGCAAAGATGGAGAGTAAGTTCTTCTTGAGCCCAGGTACATAAAGGACTTCTTTCATCTTCAAATATTTTTCAGAATCTAGGATGTAGGAGGATTCACCACTTCCTTTGATTGGGTATGGATAATCATCCCCAAGTTTCACCTTATGGGGTGATTCATGTTCAAATAGATTCACAAAAGATTCCTTAAACCCAGTCATGTGTTTGGAAGCCCCATTGTCAATCAACCAATCATTACAACCATGGGAGATAGTACCTGTGAGAGCAGAAATTAGAACATATTCTTCTTCACTTGATGAGTCATCATCACTATCACTTTCTGCCCTGGCCTTCTTCTTTGGGGGTTCATCATCTTCGGAAGCATGAGCATGATATCTTTTTTTGTTATTCTTCTTCTTCTTATTGAAGTTGTTGTTGTTGTCTTTATTCTTCTTGGGACAATCTGTGATATGAATATTTAATTAATATTGTTATTTATATATTAAATAGATTATTAGGTTAATAAGCGAAAGGGTGTAACCCTTCGCTATTCTTTCTCAAGCCCTATAAAGGTGAGCTTATTGTATCTTTTATCCTATCATCAAATATATTATTCTTATCTATAACTCAATATGAGAGTCGGATTCGACTATTAACTTAGTGAACGGATACGTTCACTGCATTTGGTATCAGAGCTCAGATTCGGCTCCTTCGACCTGAGCTCAGTTTCAGCTCTCCCTTCAAATCCAACCAGATATGGTTGCTGAGCACGGTTTTGGCTCACATTAGTTCAACTCTACTCTACATGCATGGTTTCAGCTGCATCCTACTCTCCAAGCTGTTGTTTAGCCATCCTTCCCCTTCTTCGCTGCCACCCCCTCCTTCCACTGCTCATCCCACGCTCTCCCATTCTCCTATCCTTCTCTCCCTCCGCCACCGCACTTCACATTTCCCTACCGCATCTCTCCCCATGCACAACCTCTCCATGTTTCTGCTCTCATCCATCAGCGTCCTCCAGCCGCCCCCACTCCACTGCCTACGTGCTCCACCACCAATCCACCACCTCCGCGCTGCTCTTCACTTCCATTCACCCATTCGTCCACATCCACTCCATGCCCTTCAAAAGCTGCACACTCCCCTCCACGCTGCACACGCCCTTCAAACACTGCACACTCCCTTCTCACGCCCCAGTCTCCTCGTCAACACTCCCCTCTCACACCCCAGTCTCCACCTCCGTGACCAGTTCCTCGTTCCCACCAATCGCATGCCCTTCAAGCGCTGCATACTCCCCTCTCACGCCCCAGTCTCCTCGTCTCGCTCCCCTCTCAAGCCCCAGTCTCCACCTCCGCGCTGCCACCACTTCTACCACAACATCTCTCCACCTCCACACCCACGCCATACTCCATTTTCCAACCTGTTATCCATTATGCCATCATCTCCCGCCATATCCCGCCACTCCGAGTGACCTGCACCAATCAAACAAAAAAAATTTAATATAAAAAAAAAAAAAAAATTATTATTATTATATATATATATTTTATATAATAAATTATTGTGATAATTTAAATAATAATTATTGTATTATTATTTTTAATATATATAATAAATTATTATTATAATTTAATAATATTTATTGTGTTATTTTATCCCTAACCCTAACTCTTATCCTTACTCCAAAGATTGATTCCAAATATTCACCTCCCCACACCAGGTCAAGAACCATGGCCGAGTTATGAGACCGACTAGAAAAATTAGAATAAGACCAAATTAGAGATTTAAAAATTGTCGAAGGTCTAAACTCTAGAATGGACAAACTTGAGAAAATGTTTCAAGAAGATTTAAAGGAAGAGATGAAAAATAACAATGTCGTGCTTAAAAAAGAAATCAAAGATGAAGTTGTTCTGGTACTAGAAAGAAGGTTGAGTGAAAATTTTGACACTCTGAATGAAAAACAAAAAGACTTGGATGACAAAATGAGTGCTATGACTCAAAACATAAACACCATAACCCAGAACTTGAGCACCATGACGCAGAACCATAATATATTAATGGAGGTGTTACAAATACTAACACCTAAAATAGACCAAGTTAGCAGTCCAGACATGCTAGATGCCTCATTTCATATTTTCACACAGGAAGCACTTGCCAAGAATCCAGAAGAATTACAAAAAGAAATAAAGATTAACAATGCGACGCTTAAGCAAGAGATAGAAACAAAAGTATTGCTAGATATGGAGGCACGATTAAACAACCAAATAGAAGCTATCAGTAAGATAGTAGAGAATAAAAAATATAAAAATCACCGCCAAAAACGAAGCAGTTCAAATATGTCACTTACGTCATCCAGTAGTTCCGATCCACCATCAAACCATAAAGCAAAAGGGAATCAATATCACCCTTACATAGTGTACCCACCTAAGGCAAAAATAGAGTTGTCGAAATACAAAGGAAGTGAAGACCAATGCGTTGCTTGGCTAAACAAAGCAGAAGAATACTTCGACATTTACAATATTCAATCTGACGAGGAGAAGGTGAAATATGTGTCAATGCATATGGAAGGGTATGCCTATAATTGGTACTTATGGTGGAAGAGAGACAATTTTGCCTACACCTGGAACTTGTTCAAAAATGATTTTTTTAATAGGTTTCAAGGTATCAAAGAAGATGAATTTTTCAGTAAAATTACTAGATTACAACAGGTTGGAAGCGTTGAGGAATTCACACATCAGTGGGAATCCTTATCGACACGAGTATTTGGGTTGTCTGACAAACAAAGACTCGAAACCTATTTAGGAGGTCTTAAACCGTACCTCCAAAAAGAGTTAAAGTTACATGACATACCTAATGTAGAGGTGGCAAGACATAAAGCAAAATCCGCAGAAAGCAAATTGGAAGGAATAAAAACAAGAGGTGATAACCATTATCGACAACAAAAAGAGACACAATGTAGGTACTGTGCAGATACTTGGTCACCCGGCCATCAATGCCACAAACCTCAATCATATGCCTATGAAATGGAAAATAGATCAAAGTCATCTAACAGTTACTCTGATAATAGAAAAAAAAAGAAAAACATATGTCGTTGATGCGGTGATGATTGGATCCTAGGTCATAAATGTAGGAACAATCAGACAATACAGTGCAAAATCATCAATGGAAAGGAAGTGCAAGTCTCTACACAAGAAATCACGTCCGATTCTAATACTGAC
The DNA here is from genome assembly GCA_027924585.1 of Larix kaempferi. Lineage (NCBI taxonomy): Eukaryota > Viridiplantae > Streptophyta > Pinopsida > Pinales > Pinaceae > Larix > Larix kaempferi. Next base: position 2,232,068 of record BSBM01001435.1, on the reverse strand, counting down.
ACTAAATCTGAATGAAGGACGACATTAGGAAAATACTCAAGCTTTGAGGACAAAGCTTTCCAAAAGGGGAAGGCAATGCTATGAATATTTAATTAATATTGTTATTTATATATTAAATAGATTATTAGGTTAATAAGCGAAAGGGTGTAACCATTCACTATTCTTGCTCAAGCCCTATAAAGGTGAGCTTATTGTATCTTTTATCCTATCATCAAATATATTATTCTTATCTATTACTCAATATGAGAGTCAGATTCGACTATTAACTTAGTGAACGGATACGTTCACTGCAATCTGAAGCAAAGTGTCCCTTCTCATTGAAATTGAAGCATCTGAGATGTTTCTTATCTTTATGATAATGGTGGTGTGAGAATCACCTGTTATGAGATGATTCCTTCTTGGACTTGCCTTTCCTGGCATGTGCTGTGAGAGCTTGATCTTCATTTCCCATCTTTTCTTCTCGGGCCACAAGCCTAGCTTCTTCTTGAGAGCATTCTTCCCGCAATCTGTTGAAGGAGATCAACTTCTTCCTTGCACAAATTCCTTGAATAAAGGAATCCCATGACCTAGGTAGGCCATTTAGAGTGGTCATCACCACTTCACCATTCTTCATAATACAATACATCGTAGCCTTTAGTTTCACAGCTCTGGCCCTGCTCTTGCTTAACCTCGGAGGAGCTTGTAAGTTTTGTAATGCATACACATTGTCAGCATACCAAGGGGATGCAGAGAATTCTGGCCTCACCTGCACTCTTACATCCAACTGATTTGAATAATCTTGTAAGAAGTTCAGTTGCAAAGAATCATAGTTGGCCTTGGTCATTAATTTTGCTAACCCTTGCCCCTTTATCAGTCTGGTAGGTTTTATCTCTAGGTCATACTCTAGCAATACAACAATCCATTTGACTTTTCTTCCTTCAGGGTCTGCTTGGGTGAGGATACCATTCACAACATTGTTTGGGACATGAGAAATGATGTGTGAATGGAGGATGTAAACCCTGAAATATTTCAGTGACTTGATTAAGGCACAGGCCTGCTTTTCCATGCTATCATATTTCAGTTCTATGTCTCTCAGCACCCTGCTGAAAAAAGAAATTGGTTGTTCAGCACTCTAGGCATTTTTCTGTAACAGCACCCCTGCTACTGTGTGCTCTGAAGCATAAGAAAAAATAAAAAACTCTTTAGAAAAATCTGGACTAGCTAATATCGGGGCTTCAATGATAGAATTCTTAATCCCATTCAATGAATCTCTTGCTTCCTCAGTCCACTTTACTTGATTTTCCTTTCTTAACATATTGGTAATATTCATCATAATTTCTACAAAACTGGGAATGAACCTTCTCAGAAAACCCACTTGTCCGATGAAAGACTGCACCTCCTTTTTGCTTCTTGGCTCCCCAACTTTCTGAATGGCACTAACTCTCTCAGGGTCGATCTTGATACCTTCCTTGGAAATAATATGACCCAAGAGCTTAGCTTCTTCCAATGCAAAATGTGATTTCTTAGGGTTAAGGGAAATACCATATTTTATACATTTCTTAAAAAATTGTTCCAAATGCTTCAGGTGTTCTTCATCAGATTTTGAATGCACTGTTATGTCATCCATGTATACAACCACGAACTTATCCTTTTCTTCAGTGAATTCTATGTCCATTTCCCGCTGGAAAGTATCTCATGCGTTCATCATCCCAAAAGGCATCTTTGCATACATGAAAGTACCCCACGGAGTGGTAAAAGTAGTCTTCTCTTGGTCTTCAGGGAAGACCTTGATTTGATTGTATCCGGAGAAACCGTCCATAGTAGAGATCATTTCTGCTCCTACTAGCTTTTGTAACATATGCTCCATTTTAGGCAGGGGGTAATTATATTTTAGTGAAGCTATGTTCAGGTTCCTGAAATCTATACATATTCTAATCTCACCATTCTTCTTCCTTACAGGAACCGGATTTGCTATCCACTGAGAGAATCTCAAAGTGACAATGATTTTTGCATTAAATAATCTTCTGATCTCTTTTTCTATCACATGCAGTAGTTTAGGGTTTATCCTTCTTAACTTTTGCTTGAAAGGTTTCTCTCCTGGTTTGATTGGAATAGAATGCTATATTATAGAGGTATCATATTCCTTTAGTTCTTCATAACTCCACGCAAACGCAGCAGCATATTTTTTCATCAACTCTACATATCGCTCCTTCTTTTTAGCATGTAGCTTCTTAGACGGGTTTACCATCTGAGGATCTTCTTTAGTACCCAAGTTCTGGTCTTCTACCACATATCTGGGAGGTTCAAAATTTCGGTTTTTTGCTACATCGTTATGGTCAAACAGCCTCTCCATGGGTATCAATCCCTTGGGGATATAATTACTTTTTAATTGAACGATATCTTTCCCACCCAACACGTTTTTCGATTGCTTGTTTTCTCTTTATTCCCCCTCTGATTTCTCTTGGTCCATCAATCGTTCTATGTTCTCATTTTCAGCATCAATCTGAAGATTAGCAAACTCGTCAGACAATTCCAAAAATCTTTTAATTTGTAAATCATCTTCGAATACTTGCTAGTATTTAGCATTATCTAGAATAGATGGCCTATTCAGGGCCTCTACCTCGTATTTTTCTTGAGAGAAAATAGGAGTTTTAAAACCACCAGCAGTGGTGGCCAAAGAGTCTGCCACCTGATTTTCAAATCTCGGGATCACCCAGATCTTGTGTTCGATGAAAAAGTTCCCAACCATATCCTAGACTTCATTTCTATAGGCCCTCATCCTAGAGTGTTTTGCTTGATAAGTGTCATTTACTTGATTGACCACCAATTCTGAATCTCCAAAAACATGTATCCTTTTTGCTCCCAAATACTTCAAAGCTCTTAGTCCCAGGAGCAGAGCTTCGTACTCAGCCACATTATTAGTACACTTGAAAGTTAGCTTGTATGATAGGGCTCTGGACTCTTGGTCAGGAGGTATGATCCAAACCCCTGCACCAGCACCATTCTTGCTCAGTGATCCATCAAAGTACATCTTCCATAGCCCTTCCTCATTTTTCTACCTCTTTGAGGCCTCATATCTTGCTACAAATTCCTTTCCTTCCTAAACTTCGTGGAAAAATGGGGGTACAGGATCAGTATATGGGCCATCATTGAAGAAAATAGAGGAACCTATGCATGTGTCTACAGCGTATATCGGGTTATTTTCAGGTTCATCGTCACTGCTGACCACATAGGCCATTCTTTTCTCTCTATATAGCTTTCTATTGCTTCCAAAAAGTGGTATAGTGGCTTAAGATAAGTCCATATGCATGGTTCCCTTCAACTTTTTTACCCAGGACCTTGATAACAACATCCCAAACTTAGCAGTCACCTCAGCCACTATTACGTCCATCATAATGCTCTTAGCTAGAATTTGGGCAAGGGTCACTACTACATCTTTAATCAAACCCAAAAATGGTACCTTTCTAGAATCAAAAGACTATAGGTATTTGTAGGGTCTGGTTACTTCTAACCCCAACTGATCCACCACCGATTTTGGCATTAAGTTGTGTGAAGCCTCGGAATCTATTAGGGCATTGTGTAATAACTTACTATGGATATTCAAACTCAAATAAAAGGGAGGGAATTCTTCATCATCCGGTTCTTCCAGCTTGGAACCAAATATTATAGTGGAGGGATCATCTGTTACTTCCAACATGTCTTGTGTACCATCTGCTTGTCCTTTTACCATGCTAGTTATCTCTTCCCTATATTCATTGTTTCTTAACAACTCATTTAAGGGGATAAAGATCTTCACCTTGGATAGTTTAGCCTCCAGACAAAATGTTAAAGCTAGCCTCACTACTTCAGTGATTTCTGGTTTCTTAACTTCTTTAGAATGTTGCCCCTTATCTTCTGAGGTTTTCTGTGCAACAACCTATGGCTGTTTTTCTTTTAGCTTCTCCATATTCTGCTGAGTCTTGGAGAGCTGAATATGGGCAGACTTCCCTTTACTTATTGGTATCTCCCTGTTCCTTAACTTCATCTTCCTTTGGATGTTATCTATAGCATTCATGTAACCCTTTTGGTACTGCTCAGAATCAAATTCAGCAGTTTTTCTAGCATTCCCCTTGGTGAAAAGGTCATGTTCCCTTTGGGTCAAATGTACTTCGTGGTCTAGGGTGTCAAAGATATGAATCTGGTCTCCAGCAGGGTCTTCAAGTCCTTCTTTATCCACCAAATTTTTAGGGAAGGGAGGCCTCATCTAGTGGTCTTCTTGATTTCTTGGAGGGGATGGCCTTCTAAAGTTAGGATTTCTTATTTGATTTTCAGGCTTCTCTCTAGCAAGAGGTTTATTTTCCATGGCTAACCTATCCATCAACTTTTCCATAGTTTTCATCATAGTATCAAACTTGGTGTCAAAAGAAGAGGAGGTAGAGGCTTGGGTTTCTTGCTTCTTTTTATCTGCTTTTGTTTTGCCCTTTATTTTCCCTGAAGCCATCATGTTGGCTTCCACCTCCATGGCATCCTTTAGCATAACGGGAAAGGTGGCATATTTTCTCTCTCTTAATGTACATGAGAAATATTCATCAAAGGCATCTGCATAATGGAGCTTTGCATCACCTACTGAGGGTCTTAGGTCATCAGGAATAGAATGATAGGCCCTCATAAAGCTAGCAGAAAACTCATGAACAGATTCAAAACCTCCTTTCTTTAGATGGTTGTACTGGGACAAGACTAGGGCAAGACTCCCTATCGTTTCCCACCTCTCTATGAACAATGTCTTAAAGGCTACAAAATCATTGATAGAAGCATTTGATAACTGTCTAAACCATTTCTTGGGCTCTCCAAATAAACTTTGTGCGAACAACCTCATCTTAGCATAATCATGATCTACTTCCTCCAAATCAATAAAATCCTCAAATCTGTCTACATGTTGTCTGGCAGAAAAACCTCCCTCTCCATCATAAGAGACGATTCTATGGGCATAGTTCTGAGGGATGTCATGCAAAACAGCTGGTAGGGCCAAGGGTGCGAATCTAGCATCCATGGGTCTAGGTGGATTTTTAGTTTGGGGATGGATATTCTGGGCAGGGTTACTTGCAAGGATTGTGGTATGAGATTGGGGGGTCTGAAAGCCAGGTCTATCTCTTTCGGCTTTGATTATATTCTGCAAATTAAGCCAAAGAGGATCTAACAAATAGGACTCGGGTGCATTGAGACCTTCTTAACTTAGGCTTAGATAAGACTCAGATCTTGATCTTGGAAAAGGATTTCCGATATCTATCTCTATATCCAATTCTTGAAAAACAGGTAGCTCTTCTTTAGACCCAATTCTTTTAATGCTAGAAGTATTAGCTTTATGCTTTCCGGTCTTATGTCTAAGTAATATTTCTGGATTTTCCACGCTTAATAGAATTTCGGAAATAGGATTACCTCTCGTATGGATCTTCCTTGAGGCCAGGGTGCCTTTTTGAGATTTGCTTCAGAAATGAACTTGGCTCGTCGATCTTCCCTAATGGAGTATTTCTTGAATGTATATCTTTACGAGTGGAGTCGCCAGGGAAAAAATGTAAAACCTCTAAAAATATGGAAATCTCTGTTTTCCCATAGGGATCTCTCCTTTCTTTGAATCGTTAGAATCCTTTGTCATTCTCCTAGGGATAATAAAACAATCATGTCCCCGGCAACGACGCCAATTTGTTAACACCCAAATTAACCCCCAAGATTCTGAGAGAAGGCAATTCGGGGTAACCACGAACCAATCTTTAGCTTGTGCTACTGACCCAACACAAATAGAGAGGGCTCTCTCTATAAACTCATGAAAAACTGGAATAATTAAAGGAATTAACAATGAAAACATACACCAGTATTCATCATTCAAGATATTCAATTACAACGTACAGAAGATCAGATTTCTGCTGGAAACAAAATGATTTAAACATCGTTTGGCTGAAACATATGAATCTCTATTTGGGCAATGGAGTCACATTAAACAAACCTGAAAAATTATTCACAAAGGTTTAGCGAATGCATTCACATAGGGGTGAGGTAGTAAGCAGCTAGTAGTCAAAGAGATTTTAATTGGTGAAACAAAAGAGAAAAGAACAATCCATTGATGTAAGGCATGATGATGAAATACTTGGAATGAGATTAATGGTGAAATACTTGGAATGAGATTAAGCAGAGCATAATGTCTATGAATTCCACTTAACTACTACCCTGCACCAAGTATGAAGAAGTATTATGGACATGGAATAATGATGAAAGAAACACAATTAACATAGGAAAAAGAAAGACAGACTACCATACCAATTACACAAGAATCCCTGAAAAACGCAGGCTCGTCTCTGCAAACTTCATTAAACAACTCAAAATGTCTTACAGGTTGATTCTCAAAATTCCAAAAGTTTTTCAAATAAGATTTTCAACCCTTCTATCTTCAATTACAATGAATTTATAGATGCCCTTCAAGCTCTAGGCTCGAATATTTCCTGAACAGAAAACAATTACAATTTACTAGACACCTAATCGACAGCTAATCAAGGCGTATTCACCGTTACAACTTCAAAACAGACACAGGCGGTATAGGCCTAACCACTTTTTACATTCACTTGCCTATTTTACTATATGACCAACTACTTTAACAAAAAAAATGAAACAGAAAGATAACAGCTCCAGCTTCCTGCTTCCATTCCTCGCTGATACCTTTGAGATCTTAACCTGAAGATCGAAAATATCTAAGATTGAATTGTTTCCTACCGGGTGTGTTTTTACCCCTCGTGACAGCACACTGTGGAAATGAAAAATTACAAATAACAGACCCTCCACGGCTATGCCGGCTTTCCAAAAATGGGTTTGCAGACCATGTAAGTCCTTTCAAAATTTGAGACAGGAAGTATACTTATGTAGCCAAAAACTGACTTGCTGGGTGGTGAGCTGCAGATAACGTAAGAACACCGTCACCTTAGTCCTGGGTTTTCACCTGAACATACCAATCAAGAAAATCATCTACGTCGAAGGAAGCCTTTGTTTGGGCTTCTTTTGGTGGGGGAGCAGGGGGCATCTCTTCAGTGGGGAGTATTAAGTCTTTGATAATGTCCACATCCTGGGGGATTTTCTGCTTGTCCTCCTCATGGGCTTCTTCCCTTCCATTTTGCTGCTGAAAACTCCAACACCCCTGTCGCTTCTTGGGATCTTCTGGTTCGCTGACGAAACCGTCCTCCACATGGTCGAAAACCACAGGAGGTAGAGGAATATGTTCCTCCTCCATCTCAGCCAAAACAAGTTCTGGTAGAGCCACTATTTTGACTCCCTGATCTCTCTCCATTTTTCTGATACTAATAGTGAAATATCCGAATAGATGAACTTGCCACCTTTTCAGAATTGGACGTAAGTTGCAAGTTAAGGGAATTAGGCTTATAACAACTGATAACGACGGCATCCCCATGTGAATCACTCTGCTATGATTCTCAGACTTAGACCTTCCAAATGATTCATTATGATGACTGAGGATAGGACTGTCGCAAGACACGTTTGACCATGCTTTTCGGATCATACAGAAAAGACATATGATGGCACTTAGGTAGCTTAGCCATGTGGCCATCATTAATTTACAGCGAATATTTCCTTCTCCTATGGAAACTCATGATTGGATCAGGACTGTGGATCTTAGCCTCTGTGGCTTTCAGTTTTGCGACATACAACTCCAATCTTGATCGTTGGATGATGCGCTTTTACCGACCGCTGTGATTTTGGGTGTTCTTAATGTGTTGGCAATTAAAATCACCACCATTGTTATGGACCATTGATCTATCTCCATTATATCTACGTCCTGGAAAAGAGCGCAATGCTTAATCCAATCGTGGTGATTTTGAACGCAACCCTTTTCTGTGCACATTAGATTAGCACCATCCCCTTGTTACCGTAGATCTTCGTTTCCACCGATCTACGCCATTAATTTCTTGAGGAATTTTCCCATAGGTTTACACTTCCTTTGCACTTGTAACATTTCCACTTAATCTTTGCGCAAAAAATCTCGAGGTCACAGATCTCCGGGGCAATCTAATTCGTGCCGTCCCTACATACTTGTATCTGCTGCTAGCATAATAGCCTGCCATTAGTCCCCCCCGATAACCATGGAAACCTTGATCTTTGAATATTCTTTCTCTTTTTACCAAATCCACCGTATTTAGCTCTAATCCTTTACCCTGGAGGTGCGACCTGGGAGTTTGGCTTGTTTTGAGTAATTGTCTCGATCCTGCAATTCTTTTCCTTCATAAAAAACCTTCTTCAATCTTAGCACATTTTGAGTGCTAACACCAAGTTTCTCCCACTTGTAGCAGCCAACACCAAGAGGCCCACAACATACACCTACCACAAGACATGGAAACAATCACAGGTTAAACTGGGAGGAAAGTATTCAAAACGCAGACTAGATAAAGAAATCTCAAAGATTGGGTTCAAACCTTTACCTATTTAAGAGTCACGGCTAAAACCTCCCACGCATTTCACCATTGATGAGGGGTGCTCTGACCATGAGCACAGATCAGGCCGAGAGCTCCTACATACCATATGCAGTAGAGAAACCCTCTCCACCAAGGTTGGACACAAAATGAAAGGAAAAACAAAGGTGAAAATCAAGGCTTAAACCCCCTCCTCCAACTGGTTACCAATATCACTATCAACATTAATTACTCCAACTACCAATGCTACCTCTCCAACATCAAATTCATGCTATAACATTATTTCACCAAAGTTTCATGGTTTGACTTTATCATACGATTTCTTTCCAAGGTCTTAAACCTTGGCATGATCTTAAAACCTTTAGAAGTTACTAAGTCTTAGACATAACTTTGGTTATGAGTAATTTAAGGAAGAACCATCACTTGTAGACCTACAAACAAAATTACATTACAATGCATTAGCGATTTGCTAAGTAAGCCAGGAAGTCCCACAAGTTCACCCTTACCTCTCGGCATCCCTACCAGTCGAACTTGGATCAACATCAAGTTCCCAAGGTGTTTCATCTGACCTCAACAAGTCCATCATGCCTGAAGGCACCATGTAAACATTTTATAAATTTAATATGTAATAGAATTTTAAAGGAAAGAGGAGGATTCTAAGTATTACTCTAATAACTGTAAACATACTATTAGGGACACATCAACTACATTACTACATCACTTCCGCAGAAAGGAACATGACTGTTAAAACTATCTTGCTTAGAACTCTTGAGAATCTTAGATGTTTTCAAACAAAGTACTCACACAACTTCCAAGTGCTGAAGTTAATTTATAATGCATCATATGTTTTAAGCATGTTAGTAGTAAAGGGAAAATTTTTAATTTTTACTAATTTTAGGGACATTACAAGTGGTATCAGAGCCCAGCTACAAAACTAAGTGACCTATTGGACTCATTACAAAAAGAACATCCACAGCAAGATACCCATTAAACAGAAACCTACATTTAGGAATTTTATTTTATATATTAAAAAATGAACTAACATATTTTCTGCTCTTGACACTTATATAACATTGCAGGTACAATCACTGTCTGAATATGAGCGTAGAAAACGGTAGCAACGTACATGGGAATCTGAACTCTCCACCACGAGAGCAAGAAATCATGGTGGAATTAAACTCAAATTTAATGAAATCTATGCAAAATCTACAAGCAGAATTCCAAAGTTTCAGAGATGATAACATGCAAGAAAAGATAGAACAGTAGGCTATAAATGAAGCTCTGCTTCAGACTTTAACAGGGGCAAAACCCCACGGACAGCCCGCACTCTCAGCCAACACATTTAAAATGGGAAACTGTCACACAAAGAAATCTTCCAATCCTAAAGGAGAAGAACATGAAGAACACATACCTGAATCAATGGAAGAGGGTTGTAAGAGCTCTTCCAATGATGACGGCTCACCCCCTCCTTGCAAGAAAAGGCGAAAAAGTGACGATAGTTTGCAAGGAGAATTCAGAAAGATAAAATCCCCAACATATGACAGAGAGATTAACTCTAGGGAGAAGGATGAGGAGTGGTTGCTTTGAATGAATAAGTACTTCAAAGTTCATAATTACTCCACTGAAATGTAAGCCCGACTAGCCATTTACAACCTGAATGGTAAAGCAGCCAGATGGTGGCGGGACTTGAAACACACCAAGGGACAAGAACTGAGAGATATAACATGGGATGACTTCAGCAAAAATTTTTAGGACAAATACATGTCTCAAAGATTTTTCGACAAAAAGATCAAAGAGTTCCATGAATTGAAAATGGGCTCCCTGACGATGGAAGCTTTCATCAACAGATTTTTAGACCTGTTGCACTGTGTCCCTTACATAAAGGATTAAAAAGTCAAGACACAGTAGTTCTTGGGCGGTCTACCACCCAACTTTAGAGAAAAGATAGAGTTTGATATGCCCAAAACCCTAGATGTGACTTTACATAAGGCAAGACTTTGTTATGAACACGAGTAGCGAAGGAATGATAACATCAACAGAAATAGAGATAGGTTCAGAAAATTTTCGGACAACCGAAGACCAGGTTTTAGACCCCCACCTTACCGAAAAAAAAAACAGTTTTCCACCCAATAGAGGCTTCAACGGACCTCAAGCACGGCCAAATGCACCCCCACCGGATGTCAACAGTCTAGCTTTCAACAAAGGGGCAAAAGCTGTCCCACCAACCGTTTCTTGTTGGAAATGCCAAGGGCCCTACTACTACAGAGAGTTCCCCAGCAAAACGGACGGGGTTTTACACAACATCCAAATAGACCCTACCATAGGATACATGGCAGGAAGACCTAGGATTTATGCCTCTCTTGACGGCCGATAGGCAGATCACTAGGCCACCATGGTTGAAATTGAGGTTAAGATCTCAAACACAATAGTTTAAGTTTTGATAGATCTCGGCACATGATGAGCCTATCTACAAAACTAAGTGACCTATTGGGCTCATTACAAAAAGAACATCCGCTGCAAGATACCCATTAAACATAAACCTACATTTAGGAATTTTATTTTATATATTAAAAAATGAACTAACATATTTTCTTCTCTTGACACTTATATAACATTGTAGGTACAATCACTGTCTGAATATGAGCGTAGAAAAAGGCAGCAGCATACATGGGAATCTGAACTCTCCACCACGAGAGCAAGAAATCGTGGTGGAATTAAACTCAAATTTAATGAAATCTATGCAAAATCTACAAGCAGAATTCCAAAGTTTCAGAGATGATAACATGCAAGAAAGGAGAGAACAGTAGGCTATAAATGAAGTTCTACTTCAGACTTTAACAGGGGAAAAACCCCATGGACATCCCGCATTCTCAGCCAACACATTTAAAATGGGAAACTATCACACAAAGAAATATGCCAATCCTAAGGGAGAAGAACAGGAAGAACACATACCTGAATCAATGGAAGAGGGTTGTAAGAGCTCTTCCAACGATGACGGCTCATCCCCTCCTTGCAAGAAAAGGGGAAAAAGTGACAACAGTTTGCAAGGAGAATTCAGAAAGATAAAAGCCCCAACATATGACAGAGAAATTAACTCTGGGGAGAAGGATGAGGAGTGGCTGCTTGGAATGAATAAGTATTTCAAAGTTCATAATTACTCCAGTGAAATGCAAGCCCGACTAGCCATTTACAACCTGAATGGTAAAACAACCAGATGGTGGTGGGACTTGAAACACACCAAGGGACAAGAACTGAGAGATATAACATGGGATGACTTCAGCAAAAATTTTCAGGTTAAATACATGTCTGAAAGATTTTTCGACAAAAAGATCAAAGAGTTCCATGAATTGAAAATGGGCTCCCTGACGATGGAAGCTTTCATCAACATATTTTTAGACCTGTTGGACTACATCCCTTACATAAAGGATTAAAAAGTCAAGATATAGTAGTTCTTGGGAGGTCTACCACCAAACTTTAGAGAAAAGATAGAGTTTGATATGCCCAAAACCCTAGATGTGACTTTACATAAGGCGAGACTTTGTTATGAACACGGGCAGCCAAGGAATAATAACATCAACAGAAACAGAGATAGGTTCAGAACCTTTTTGGACAACCGAAGACCAGGTTTTAGACCCCCACCTTACCGAAAACAAAAAAATAGTTTTCCACCCAATAGAGGCTTCAACCGACCTCAAGCATGACCAAATGCACCCCCACCGGATGTCAACAGTCTAGCTTTCAACAAAGGGGAAAAAGTTGTCCCACCAACCGTTTCTTGTTGGAAATTCCAAGGGCCCTACTACTACAGAGACTGCCCCAGCAAAACGGACAGGGTTTTACACAACATCCAAACAAACCCTACCGTAGGATACATGGAAAGAAGACCTAGGATTTATGCCTCTCTTGACGGCCGATAGGCAGATCACTAGGCCACCATGGTTGAAATTGAGGGTAAGATATCAAACACAATAGTTTAAGTTTTGATAGATCCCGGCGCATGATGAGCCCAATTTTCAGGTATTTAATGGACCTCTTTTTCCCACAGTCAAGCTCAAGCAATGGCGAAGAAACACACTCAATCGTGGGGAAATTTTTTACTTTAATTATTTTATGAAATTGTTTTTTATGATTATTTTTGTATGTTTAAATGCATATGCAATGAACTAATTCTGTGGAAACCAAGCGTGATTGAGTAGGTTCAGGGCAGTAAATGATGAATGCGTATAAGACTAAGATATCACCAAGCTCGGCACCCTGTTCCTAACTTATAGGGAACGCACTCCAGTTCAAGGAGGCTCAGCATTTCGACAATTAGTTAGGATCAACATTAAATCATATAATATGGACCTCTCGGGTAGCAAGAGGCCCCTGCTGTTATTTTGAGAAAAACATTGTTTTAACGTTTTCTGTCCTATTGAGATACTGTGAAGTACAGACCTCTGTTTTGACATGAATTTTATATTTTAATAAGAGATTGATGATTAATTCCAGCCAACGTTTATAAGTTTTATTCTCTCCTAAGTACGGGTTGGGGAGGGCCCCTCCAACACGTAAGTCAGGAGATTTCTATTTGTAGGTATTTTTCCAATTATGCGTTTTACATTGATGAACAGTTATATTGCATATGGAAGCGCTTGAAGGATTTATTATTTCTGTAGTTGTAACGTACCCTTCCATCAAGTAATGCAGGGAAGGAGACGTTAACAACACAAGGGGTTTTCGACATAGGCTTAGCCCCAATATTTTTGACTCATAAAATGCATAACAATTAAAACTTCTATATGCAGATTCACCTCAATATAAACACAGCGGAATAAACATACTAGTAAGCACACAAACAATAATGCCTAACATATATATATATATCACAGCAGAGGATGATTCAACATATAGGGATTCAATCTCATTACAATGCCATGCATGGATTCCAAATTAAGATAATCAATTCATTTCTTTAAACATGGACAATTTAACATATTGCAGAACACAAAATGCAAATAATTTATAATACACAGAACACTTATCTTGAAAAGTAGATGTCCAATGACTGGCTACGTGAGAGCAACGTTCCACTTAACCATAGATCTCTGTCCAGCCTGTATTCTTTCAGCTGAGAGATCACCCCTGAGTTGGGCTGTGTATCCACTAAGGAGGAACTAGATGGCTCACTCACAGTCAGGGTTTCCCTCAAAGAGCCATGCTAAGCCAACACACAGTTGGGTTTTTCAAGCATGCAATGGGAAATGGAGGAGGATGCTAGTCCACTGAGCCCAATCCCAGAGCCACATACTCTTCAAGCTGGACTCAGCAATCCCCTCCTCTATTCATACATCCACAATCGGATTTCTCACAACTCTGTCACAAGTAACCCCAAATCCGTCACTGATTTTCTGGGCAATTAAAACTGGGTTATCCCATGGATTTTGGGGTAGCTATTGCTCCCAAATTTTCCCCAAGGCTCATACCAACGGATCCCCCATTGGATTTCACTATCTAATACCCATTCTGGACGTTTTTGGCTTCCCAAAACGTGGGTTCATTCCAAGTCGCGATTTCTGGTTTTCTCACTGTTGGGAGCTTGTTTTGGATGGAGAATGATGATAGCTCCTTCCACCATGGGATAGGGATGAGAATGAAGCCACCTCCCATGAGGTAGAGTGACTTTTGGGACAAGTCAACAGAGCCCATAACTACCCATATGAATTTATGGGCTGCCCATGCTTCATTGAAGCCATGGGCTGAAATCTCAACCACTTCCTTACAACGGGCATAAATGTCATCTAGGGAAGTCAATGGGTTCTCATAATGACATATGGAAGCCTAGGGTTTAGTACCATAGCCCCCTCACCACTCCCTAGTGGATACATGTGGCCCCTTCTCATTCGTTGCCTCCGTAGCCAGTTTTGGTATTTTATATTGCATGATGTTTATTTACATCCTTTTACAATTTACATGGCTTAAGAGCACATGGTATCAAAATATCAAATACTTGCCCTTTAAATAAAATTCAGGCTTTCACTAGCGGGGCCTTGGCCTTGAGCTCCACGCTAGGAAAACATACATCACATGTACACATTATTTACATTAAAGGCTAATATATCCTAAGGGTCGAATTGGGGGTATTACAATAGTAGTTTATAATACATCCTGTAGTATAGCAGAATGGTTTCAGTAGTCCTGTAGGTTCTTTCGTTCAACGCATATTTGAATCAACAATTGCATGTGTATCAGCTTTGCTTTTAATATCATGGTTTATATCTAAGGTTTTTTACTATTTCACATCGTGATTAATCTCTTTAGTAATAGATGGATAGCTTGAAACGATTTCACTTCGATTAAGTCTTGGGATTTAAAATAGTTTAGATCAGAATTCTAGTTTTAGGCATCAAGTAATTACAGACCTTGTTTTCCCCAATATTAGACTAGATTTGTTATGGCATTTTCATTCTTTAGATTTACCATTCTACATTAAGTAATTTCATAAGATCATCCCCTTCACTTTTAGCATTTTAATTATTTAAAATAGATTTACTGCTTTATTTCTTAGAATAGGTTTACTGCTTTCAGCACTTTAATTCTTTTAATTAGATTTATTGCTTTCCAATATTTAATTTCGTAGCATAACCAGTTTTACATTGAGTAGGAAACCTTTAGAACATCAATAACGACATCCAACTGTGACAGAGATTATCCTATAAGAGCACAGATAATGCATGCACCTCTAAAGCTTGTACGTCCCTCGGGTTGAAATTTAAAGTAGGCTCTCGGTATAGCTGCTCTCATTAGGCATCCATATTGGGAGCTCACCACTTTTTGGCGCCATTGCTGGGGAGGTGCTAAATATTTTAGGAGACTTCACCTAAAAACCACAAAAAGAAAACAAAAATTACATCAAACAAAAACATAAATACTTTTTTTTACCAATGAATGCCTCGTCGGCAAAGGGATAGGTTTGGCCGCTTTCTGCCCAAGCATTCCATGAGCAACAATAGTAATAACAATTCTAACCATTCTCAGTTTGAATTTCTACACTCTGAAAATGAAATTGACTCCACATATGATCCAAACAGAAGTAACTTCACTACCAGTTCTAGCTCAAACACCTCAGTGGAAAACGAAGAGGAGGAACCTAGGGAGCTTCTCACCTTTCCCATTAGCATACCTCTTGGAGATGCCAGAATGAAGAACATAAATCCTAATAATCTGCCAAACTTTCATGGGTTGACTTCAGAAGATCCTCACACATTCCTGTTTGAATTTGAGGTAGTTTGCAGATCATTTGATTACACTGTTGATGCACAAAAGCTAAGGTTTTTTCCTTCCACACTGAAAGACCTATCACTTCGGTGGTTCATGAGCCTTGAAGGAAATAGTATCTTTAGTTGGGATCAAATGAAACAGTCATTCTTAGAAAAATATAGGGACTACTGCAAGGCCAAAGATACCAGGGATGAAATCCTTGGGATGCAACAAGGAGATAGAGAGTCATTAGAAGATTATGCCCAAAGATTTCAACTCAGATACAAACGAGCCAACCATTGCACTTTGGATCCTGAATCACTAAAGCTTGTCCTTCTCAGAGGTGTAAAAGAGGAGAATTTTGAAGTCTTAAATCTTCTTGGAGATGGAGATATATTCAAAAAATATTTTGACCAGATCTTGTAAATCTTCAAAAACTACTCAAGATCAAGGAAAACTAAAAATGGGACAATGGATACACATACAAGAACTGTTGGATCATCATCCTCAACACCAACACTTACAAAATATGATTTAGGAAACCTACTGGATGACATGAAAATTGACATACTGCAATCTATGGCCATGCAACTTGATTCTCTTCAAATCAAAAAGAAACAAGACGAAATTAACCAAGCCTTGGCAGTATTTTGTCCTCGTTGTAGAAAGAATCATAAGAAGGGGCAGTGCACCTTGAACACAATAGAAGTATGTGGTCTCTGCACCGATGACCATTCCACTGATAAATGTCCCCTCTTACCCTCATGTAAGGAAGCTATTCAAGACCCAACAACTGAAGGAGCAGTGGAACAACTCTGCTTTATAAATCAAAGGAGGAATAATTTTGTTAGACCATATCACCAGAGCAATCAAACTTACTATAATCAAGGACAACCAAATTGGAACTCTGCACTGACTCCATGGGAAGCACAGCCAAATCAAAACCAATGGCAACAAAACCAACAAACATATCAACCATCCTATCAACATCTGTATTATCCACCATCTTATCCTCAATACCCCCCACCTTTTCCATCCACCACAAATTATGCAAACCAGTACCCCCATCCATCAAATTGGAGGGCACCATTACAATAGCCACTTATCATGCCACCCCCACAACCTCAACCACCCCCCAGATCTCCACCTATTCCAGCCCAACCAATTCAAAATCCTAATAATAATAGACCCCCACAACAGCATCAGGCTTATAACACTGACACACAATTCCCAACTTATGTTGTAGACACCATAGAAATAAATGAAATAAACCTGCGATCTGGAAAAACGTTGCAGAATACATCCCCACACAACATCCAACAACCTGTACTTGAATATAAAGACCACACATCAGAACCCTATGTTCAGCATCCCGATGAACCAAAACCTCCCGAAGACGAAACCCAACCACTTCCACGCAACAAAAATCCCCCATTTCCAGAAAAACTTGTCCGAAGTACAAAAGAAGAAGAAGAGAATACAATCTTAAACGAATCCAAACACTTAAACATCCAAATCCCGATTTTACAAGCCATAAGGGATGTGCCCATCTACAACAAATTCATTAGAGAAAATTGCCTAAACAAGCCAGGAAGCGTGACCCACCAACTATTAACGTAGTGGGACAATTGGCCGATTTGATGCTGGGTGTCATAATAAACCCTAAGTATCTTGATCCTGGTAGTCCTGTAGTAAATATCAACATAAATAACAAACAAATAAATAAAAGCTTAATAGATTTGGGAGCTGCAATCAATGTCATGACTAAGGAAACCATGTTATATCTCAGACTCCAATCATTGGTCAGACCAACCACAACAGTACTCCAACTAGCAGACACATCCATTGTGAATCCCGAAGGAATGCTAGAAGACATTACGATCAATATCGAGTCCTGGGAATACCCAACTGATTTTATAATAATCGAAATCAAAAGCAAACTTAGTGGCTATCCAATTATCCTAGGTAGACCTTGGTTAGCAACTGCGGACGCTTACATAGGTTGTCGATAAGGAAATATGACAATCACCAATGGACATACCAGGAAGAAAATCACAATCTACCCACCAGCAATGAAATCTTCAGAGTTAGAATATCAAAATTGAACTGATGATTACCAGAACACACCAAATCACAACCTCCGACTTATCCTAACAATTGATGCTGCAATATCTTTAAAGGCAGTAGATGAAGATGGCCATATAGATAGATTTATACAAAATATAGCTCCTAACAATCATGTTATTCAAGAATTTTTTTCTACAGAAATAGGTGACAGTTCAAAACAGAACATGGATGACTTGTGGACAGAAGTACTCGAAGAACAGAATGAAAAGGTAAATGTTGATGTATATGTAACTTCGGAATGTATTTCATCAGTATATTATATGTATATTTATTGTACCCTTATAAGAGATGTGTTATTCCTCTATAAGGAAGTGTCGTCATGTGGATTGACAAGTGTCGCAAGTGTGTGTACTTGCCGATGGGTTATTAGACCACCTTATGGGGTCGGCCCTAATTAATATATAATATAATGTGGATGTACTCAAATAGACAAGTCGGCCCCAGTAAGTCACTGGGCAAAAAGGTGAGTATAAATAGAGATAGGAGATCTCTATTTTACTCACTCGGAAAAGTATCTATCTCTCTCTCTGGAAAGTGGCGCACTAGTGAGGAGGAGGAGGATCATCTGCTAGGAGACTATCTCTGTATTATTTGGTTGTATTTTGGTTGAGCCATTGCTCTCTCTATCTCTGAGGAAGTTTGTGGGGTTTTTCACCTTAGGGTTTTCCCCACGGAAACTCTGTGTCTCTTGTCTCTATGCTTTTGATTCTTGTGATGCTTGTGATGCTTGTCATATTATGATTGTCATGCATTGATATACTGTAGATGTTATTCTCTCAGCAAAGATCCTATAGTATTGTGATTTAATACTGAAAATTTAACATGGTATCAGAGCTTAACTGAGAAGAAGACATTTTGCAGTGACGGAAGCTTGTATTGCTTGTTTATTGGGTTTCTCTCCACAGATTTTGGAAATTCAGTATAGTAGATTGGATCTACTCATCAAGGCGCATCTTTCTGTCCAATCAGATTTCAGTTCCGAGCATTTTCAGTTTTGGCCCTAAAATTTAGGGTTTCCACAAAAATAGGAATTTCTGGAAACTGAAGGTACAGCTGGAAGCTCCTTGCAAAAATCGAAGGTTTGAGCTTTGGATCGAGATTTTTGGCTGGGTAGATCTCCGGGAAACTCAAACCCTAATTCAGGGCTCTCCCCAGTGAACCCGGGAGGACAAAAAGGCAATTTTGAAGGACAAGACTTTGCTGATCTCAAATTATGAATGTACTAGGCTGATCAGCTCTCCAAGGCGCATCTTTCTATCCTTTCGGAATTTTGAAATTTTAGGGTTTCTCTGACAAACCCTAATCCGGGTCCAGATCCAGTTTTCAGCACTTCAAGTGGTAAGTTCTAAATCCTTTCTATTTCCATTTGAAGTACTCTTAAAGATGTCTCTTCACACCAAGCTTGAGGATAAGCTTGAAGGGGCTGATAACTTCCGAGCCTGGAAGTATAGGATTGGGCTAATCCTGGAAGAGAATGAGTTGGACTCATATGTGAAAGAAGACATCCCTATCCCAGAGGATGAAGAGGCCAAGGCATTGCACAAGAAGAACTTGGTCAAGGCAAAGAGAATCATTGCTGATTCTATCAAAGACCATCTCATACCCCATGTGTCTTCTCTCAAGACACCCAAAGAGATGTTTGAATCTTTGACCAAGCTATTTGAAGGAAAGAACATAAATCGGAAGATGACCCTGCGGAACCAATTGAAAGCAGTGAAGTTTCAGAATGGAGAAACCATTCAATCCTACTTTTCAAGGGTCTCTCAGATCAAGGAACAATTAGAAGCAGTAGATGAAATGGTGGAGAATGGTGAAGTGGTGATGACCACTCTAAATGGCCTACCCAGGTCATGGGATTCCTTTATTCAAGGAATTTGTGCAAGGAAGAAGTTGATCTCCTTCAGTAGACTTCGAGAAGAATGTTCTCAAGAAGAAGCTAGGCTTATAGCTCGTGAAGAAAAGATGGGAGGAGAAGATCAAGCCCTTGCAGCTCACACCAAAAGAAGCAAAACCAAGAAGGATCACTCTCACCACAAAAGAACTCATAAGAAGGACCTAAGATGCTTTACATGCAATGAGAAGGGTCACTATGCTTCAGATTGTCCCAAGAACAAAAGGGATAATAAAAAAAAAACTTCAGTAAGAAGAAGAAGGGCAGCAAAAGAAGATTTCATGCTCATGCTGCCGAAGATGATGAACCCCCAAAGAAGAAGGCAAGGGCAGAAAGTGACAGTGATGATGTCTCATCAAGTGAAGAAGAATATGTTCTGATCTCTGCTCTTACAGGTACCATCTCTCATGGATGTAATGATTGGTTGATTGATAGTGGGGCTTCCAAACACATGACTGGATTTAAAGAATCCTTTGTGAACCTATCTGAACATGAGTCACCCCATAAGGTGAAACTTGGGGATGATTATCAATACCCAATCAAAGGAAGTGGTGAAGCCTCTTACAACCTAGATTCTGGAAAATATCTGAAGATGAAGGAAGTACTCTATGTACCTGGGCTCAAGAAGAACTTACTCTCCATATCTGCTTTAGATGCAAAAGGTATGAGGGTTGCATTTGTTGATGGCCAAGTACTAATGTGGCCAAAGGGAAAGACCATAGATGATGCAGTAGTGATTGGAGAGCAAGAGGGAGGACTGTATAAATTGAAGGGACAACCTGAACATGCCATGGTACATGAATCCATGGAGCCAAGTGAACTTTGGCACAGAAGACTTGCTCACATGCACTATAGGGCACTTCCAATTGCAAGCAAAGCAGTAGAAGGTCTTCCTGAAATCAAGACCAAACATGAAGGTGTTTGCAAAGGATGTGCAAAAGGAAAGAACACTAAGAAGGCTTTCCCAAGCAGTGAAAGCAAGGCAAAAGACATTCTGGAAATCATCCACTCAGATGTATGTGGCCCTATGTCATCTAGCTCCCTGAGTGGGTATGTTTACTATGTTTCATTTATTGATGACTTCTCCAGGAAGACTTGGGTATACTTCTTGAAAGGCAAAGATGAGGTGTTTGATAAATTCAAGGAATTCAAAAACTTGATGGAGAATCAAACTGACAAGAAAATCAAAACATTCAGATCTGACAATGGTGGAGAATTCACCTCAAATGACTTCAAGAAGCTTTGCAATGATTCAGGGATTAAGAGGGAGTTGACTGCTCCATATAATCCTCAACAGAATGGAGTTGCAGAAAGGAAGAACAGAACTATCATGGAAGCAGCAAGGGCAATGTTGCATGACCAGGATCTTCCTATGCATCTTTGGGCAGAAGCAGCTAGAACAGCTGTATATGTGCAGAATAGAACACCCCACAAGATATTGGACAACAAGACACCAGAAGAAGTCTTTTCTGGTAAGAAGCCTGAAGTCAGCCATCTCAGAATATTTGGTTGTCCAGTATACACTCATGTCCCAAAGGAGAAGAGGACTAAGCTAGATCCTTCAGGAAAGAAGGGCATCTTTGTGGGTTATAGTGAAAGCTCGAAGGCTTACAGAATATATTTTCCAGGGTTCAAGAAGATTGATGTCAGCAGGGATGTAACATTTGATGAGAATTCAGCGTTCATCAAATCAAGAAAGGCACCTATCGAAGTATATGAAGAACCTAAGGAAACAAGATTTCAGGACACTACGATGACTGATGCAGTTCCAGAAACTGCTCGTGAGTTTGAGGATCCACAAGAACCTGCAGAACCACCCCGTGAGGATAACACTCACAAGAGGAAACCTGTATGGGCTAGAGAGCTCATTCATGATGCAGAAAGATTTGGCATTCCAGAAGAAGAACACAGAGCAAAGAAGAGAACCAGATCACACACCAGTTATGTTGCTTTACTCTGTGATATTATGAACAAAGAGCCTTCCAGTTATGAAGAGGCAGCAGAAAAGAAAGAATGGAAGGATGCTATGATTGAGGAATACCAATCAATTATGAAGAATGATGTTTGGGATGTTGTCCCAAGACCTAAAGGGAATTCTGTTGTGACTTCCAAGTGGATCTACAAAATCAAGCATGCTGCAGATGGCAGTGTGGAAAAATATAAAGCAAGATTCGTAGCTCGTGGTTTCTCTCAGAAGGAAGGAATAGACTATGAAGAAACCTTTGCACCTGTAGCCAGATATACTTCCATCAGAACAGTACTTGCCCTGGCTGCAGCAATGAAGTGGAAGATACAGCAGATGGATGTCAAGACTGCTTTTCTGAACGGTATAGTAGAAGAGGAAGTATATGTGGAACAACCACTCGGCTTTGAAATACATGACAGGGAATCTTATGTATGCAGATTGAAGAAAGCCTTGTATGGATTGAAGCAAGCTCCCAGAACCTGGTACGGTAGGATGGACAGTTTCCTATCTAGTTTGGGCTTTACCAAGAGTAAAGCGGATTCCAACCTTTACTACAAAGTTGAGGAAGGGAATCCTGTGGTTCTACTACTATATGTGGATGACCTATTTGTGACAGGAGATGACAGACTGATTGCGGATACTAAGAGGAAGCTTGCAGTTGAATTCGATATGAAAGACTTGGGAATGATGCACTATTTCCTAGGTATGGAGGTGTGGCAGAATGCAGGTGGGATCTTCCTTGGTCAAGGGAAGTACACAGTAGATATCCTGAAGAGATATGGAATGATGGATTGCAAGGCCATGGCCACACCTATGGCATCGAATCTGAAGCTTCTTTGTGATGCTTCATCTGAGCCAGTTGATGTTTCTATGTATCGTCAGATGATTGGGTCCTTGATGTACCTGACGAACACGAGACCAGACATTTGCTTTGCTGTGAACACATTGAGCCAGTTTCTGACGGATCCGAGGAGTGTTCACCTAGTTGCTGTAAAGCATGTTCTGAGGTACCTGAAGGGTACAGTGGATTATGGGCTCAGATATGAGGCGAATCAAAAGTTCAACCTGCATGGTTATGTTGATTCGGATTGGGCTGGCAGTGCTGCAGATAGGAAGAGCACATCAGGGTGTTGCTTCAGTATGGGATCAGGTGTGATCTCTTGGTTTAGCAGGAAGCAGTCCTGCGTAGCACTGAGTACAGCTGAGGCAGAGTATGTTGCAGCCTGTTCAGCTAGTTGTGAGGCAGTATGGCTACGGAAGCTACTGTCTGAGTTATTTGATCTCCCGTTGGAGGCTACTGGTATCTTCTGTGATAACCAGAGTTGTGTGAAGCTGTCTGAGAACCCAGTGTTTCATGACAGGTCGAAACACATAGAGATCAAATATCACTATATCAGGGATATGGTGCAGAGAGGAGCTGTGAAGCTCCTGTATGTTGCAACAGACGAGCAGATTGCAGATGTGCTGACGAAGCCACTAGCCAGGGTGAAGTTCGAGTACTTCAGAGAGAGGCTTGGAGTTCTTCAGATCGAGGACACTTCGAGGAAGAAGTGATGGATACATTTGCTGAAGCCATTCCAAGCATGTTGGAAGGAGGATCCTTCACATGGCTGTGGATGTAAGCGCTGGATGATGAGCATCAGGATGATGTTCTAGTTTCTGCTTGATATGATCAGTTGGATCATTTTATTTTTTGTATGTACGCATCATGTTGGATGCAGGATATGATCAGTTGAATCATTTTATGTATGTATGTACGCATCATGTTGGATGCAGGATATGATCAGTTGGATCATTTTTTATGTATGCATCATGTAGATGCTGGATATGATCAGTTGGATCATTTTTTTTATGTATGCATCATGTAGATGCTGGATATGATCAGTTGGATCATGTGTATGTATTTTGTATATGCATCATGTTGGATGTTTGGACCATGTATCTGTATATGTACCAGGTGGGTACATTGTATGATCAGGTGGATCATGTATGGTGATATATATCATGTATTTGTATTTGTATCAGGTGGATACATTGATGATCAGGAGGATCATGTATGATGATATGTATCAGGTAGATACTTGGTATGCATCAGGTAGATGCATTGATGATCAGGAGGATCATGTATGATGATATGTATCAGGTAGATACTTGGTATGCATCAGGTAGATGCATTTGATGATCAGGAGGATCATGTATGATGATATGTATCAGATAGATACTTGACATGCAGCAGGATGTTGCAGTGATGATCAGGATGATCATAGATGATGAGCTTCAGGATGTTGCTCCAGATGACATGCAGCAGGACGTTGCAGTGATGATGATCAGGATGATCATGGATACATCAGGATGATGTATGGTGAGTATCAGGATGATACTCTGTGGCCGTGGATCAGGTTGTGCAGATGAGCATGTAATAGCTCCCTGGGAGATTTGCAGATGGTCTTTCGAGGTTTTGCCAATGGCATGTAATTCGGTTCCCTGGGACATCTGGCAAATGCTCTTTCGAGGTTTTGCTCTGGGAGGACATATAATAGCGCCCTGGGAGATCTGCAGATAGTCTTACGAGGTTTTGCCTATGGCATGTAATAGCGCCCTGGGATATCTGGCAGATGCTCTTACGAGGTTTTGTCCTATGGCATATAATAGCGCCCTGGGAGATCCGATAGGTTGGGCTGTGTGCCCGTAATCAGTCCTGGGATGCTCTTACGAGGTTTTGCCATGACCACATGTAATAACACCCTGGGAGATCTGCAGATAGTCTTACGAGGTTTTGCCTATGGCATGTAATAGCGCCCTGGGATATCTGGCAGATGCTCTTACGAGGTTTTGTGGTGGACCACATGTAATAGCGCCCTGGGAGATTTCAGGTCGGAGTTGTGTACCCGTAACATCCTGAGATGCTCTTGCGAGGTTTTGTGGTGAGGTCACATATAATAGCGCCCTGGGAGATCCTATAGGTAGAGCTGTGTGCTCGTAACAGCCTGGGATGCTCTTTCGAGGTTCTGTGACGCACGTAAAAGACCTGAGGATTCCACAGTATGGCCAGTGATGATGAAGACCTGCAGGTGGTGGGCCTACATCCAGTATGAAAAAGGACTGGCTCTGTAGAACTTCCTATGACGAGTAGAGACAGAGATTGGACGAGATAGCAGCAGCAGTGACAATGACGATGACGATGCATCGATGACGATGATCCAGAGAAGAAGACTTGTCTAGCAAATCTGTGTCGAGAAATACCTTCCTTGTTAAGAGGGAGTGTTGATGTATATGTAACTTCGGAATGTATTTCATCAGTATATTATATGTATATTTATTGTACCCTTATAAGAGATGTGTTATTCCTCTATAAGGAAGTGTCGTCATGTGGATTGACAAGTGTCGCAAGTGTGTGTACTTGCCGATGGGTTATTAGACCACCTTATGGGGTCGGCCCTAATTAATATATAATATAATGTGGATGTACTCAAATAGACAAGTCGGCCCCAGTAAGTCACTGGGCAAAAAGGTGAGTATAAATAGAGATAGGAGATCTCTATTTTACTCACTCGGAAAAGTATCTATCTCTCTCTCTGGAAAGTGGCGCACTAGTGAGGAGGAGGAGGATCATCTGCTAGGAGACTATCTCTGTATTATTTGGTTGTATTTTGGTTGAGCCATTGCTCTCTCTATCTCTGAGGAAGTTTGTGGGGTTTTTCACCTTAGGGTTTTCCCCACGGAAACTCTGTGTCTCTTGTCTCTATGCTTTTGATTCTTGTGATGCTTGTGATGCTTGTCATATTATGATTGTCATGCATTGATATACTGTAGATGTTATTCTCTCAGCAAAGATCCTATAGTATTGTGATTTAATACTGAAAATTTAACATTGGTGATACATAGGTTGTCGATAAGGAAATATGACAATCACCAATGGACATACCAGGAAGAAAATCACAATCTACCCACCAGCAATGAAATCTTCAGAGTTAGAATATCAAAATTGAACTGATGATTACCAGAACACACCAAATCACAACCTCCGACTTATCCTAACAATTGATGCTGCAATATCTTTAAAGGCAGTAGATGAAGATGGCCATATAGATAGATTTATACAAAATATAGCTCCTAACAATCATGTTATTCAAGAATTTTTTTCTACAGAAATAGGTGACAGTTCAAAACAGAACATGGATGACTTGTGGACAGAAGTACTCGAAGAACAGAATGAAAAGGTAAAACTCGTGGAAATTCACCCTGGCAAATCAGTCAACATAAATTCCAAACTACAACTAGAGCAAGAAAAGAAATTGATGAAGATAATAGCATAACAAAGTAAAGCATTTGCATGGACATATGCAGATATGAAAGGAATACATCCTGATATCTACAAACTCTACATTTACATCAAAGAAGGATCTACTCCTATCAGGCAACCACAACGAAGACTGAACCCTGCACTAAAAGACATAGTCAAAGTGGAATTACAAAAGTTATTAGACGCAGGATTCATCTATCCAATATCTAATAGTGAGTGGGTCTCACCACTAGTCATAGTGCCCAAAAAAGGAGCCAAATGGAGAATTTGTGTGGACTAAAGGGAGCTGAATAAAGCAACAAAGAAAGATCATTTTCCACTTCCATTTACAGACCAAGTGCTGGATACATTATCTAGAAACAAATACTTTTCATTCTTAGAAGGTTTTAGTGGGTACAACCAAATTTTAATACACCCAGCTGATCAAGATAAGACGACCTTTACATTCCCATGGGGAACTTATGCCTATAGGGTCCTACCCTTTGGCTTATGTAACGCCCCAACAACATTTCAAAGATCCATATTGAGTATTTTCTCCGATTTTCTGAATGACAAAATGGAAGTCTTCATGTATGATTTCACACCCTATGGACAGAGCTTTGACCAGGCATTGAACAATCTTGAGTTAGTATTAAAGAAATGTATTGAAATGAGCTTGTGCCTAAGTAATGACAAATGCAGGATGTTAATGGAAGAAGGAATCGTTCTAGGACATCACATATCAAAAAGAGGTATAGAGGTGAATCAAGCCAAAGTCTCAGTAATCAGAACACTGCCCCCACCTGTCAAACAAAGAGATGTAAGAAGCTTCCTTGGACAGACAGGGTACTACAGAAGGTTTATTGAGAATTATAACAAAATTGCTACCCCCATGTTTGCACTTCTCACAAAAGACAATGAGTTCATATGGACAAGCAACTGCATGTCAGCCTTTGAAAGTCTTAAATAGAAAACCATCACAGCACCAATACTTCAAGGACCAAACTGGGAAATTCCATTTCACATTCACACAGATGCATCAGATAAAGCAATCGGATCTGTGCTTGGACAAGAACAAGACAAGAAACCCTATTCCATATACTATATAAGAAAAAATTTGGATGGGGAAGAGCTCAACTATACAGTCATAGAGAAAGAATTTATGGCAGTCATACATGCAATCAATAAATTCGGGAATTACATCACAGGATACCAAAGCTTTATCCATACTGACCACTCAGCGATCAGAAATCTTATGAACAAGCCTAATACTAGTGCAAGAATTATTAGATGTATGCTACTTCTACAAGAATTTGATATTACTATAATAGATAAACCAGGCAAGCATAAAGTGGTAGCCGACTTTTTGTCAAGAGTCACACATGGAAAAGATAACGAATTGGTTCACGATAACTTCCCTGATGAGAACCTTTTTTCCATATCAATAAGAAGCCCATGGTTTGCTGACATAGCAAACTATTTAGTATCAGGAAAGTTTCCAGAACATTACACTTATAAAGAAAGGAAAAAAATAATAAGGCAAAGTCCCACATATACATGGATAGAGGGCATGCTTTTTAAACAAGGACCAGATCAAGTACTTAGAAGATGCATTAGGGAAGATGAAGTACATGACATAATGCATGCCACCCACAATGAACCTTGTGGAGGACACTATGCTGCAAAAAGGATAGCCTACAAGATCTTGCAAACAGGGTATTATTGGCCAACACTCCACAAAGATGCTTATGAGTATGTGTCCCATTGTGACAATTGCCAGAGAATGGGAAAACCAACACAAAAACAAGAAATTCCACTACATCCACAAATCTCCTTAGAGGCATTTGATAAGTGGGGATTTGATTTTTTTGGCCCATTCAACCCACAGTCCAATCAAAAGAGCTACATCCTCGTATGCAATGATTACCTTACAAAATGGACAGAGGTAGCAGCACTGGCTGCTGCAAATGAAACCTGTGTGGCCAAATTCTTTAATGAGCATATCTTTCACAGATTTGGGGTGCTAAGAGAAGTAGTTTCTGATCAGGGACCACAATTCACATCAAATTTAATTGAAGACTTGATGAAAAGAAACAATGTAAAGCACAAACAGTCATCCTCCTACCACCCTCAAGGAAATGGTCAAGCTGGGGTAACCAACAGGGAACTAGAGAGAATCTTGACAAAAATTGTCCAACTTCACAAAAGGTATTGGGATGACAGACTTAGTGAAGTAGTCTGGGCTTACAATACTACATGGAAAACAACAACAGGATTCACATATTATGAACTGGTTTATGGGAAAAAGGTCATGCTACCAATCGAATTTGAAGTAAAAAACATTAAGAATTGCAGCCGATTTAAATATGAACCTATCAGACATTCAAAAAGAACGCATGCTACAGCTAAATCAAATAGATGAACACCACCAACAAGGACTTACACATACTGAAATCATCCAACAACAAAGAAAGAAATGGCATGACCAACATTTGAAGGATAAGAAATTCAACGAAGGTGATTGGGCACTACTCTACGACTCCATATTTCACACATTCAAAGGAAAGCTAACCACTAGATGGCTTGGACCTTACAGTATACAGAAAATTTATGACAATGGGGCTGTGAGAATTATTACAATTGATGAGGATGAGTTCCCCATGATAGTGAATGGGCATTGCCTAAAACTCTACAAAAAAACCACAGTCCAAAGAAGAATTTACACAAGTACTCTGCCAGCAACAATTGATGTTGATAGAGCATGCTACAAATCAGTGAAGTTCAACGCATATCATGAAAAAAAAGAGAAAAAAAAATGAAAAAAGAGAAAAATATATTAAAAAAAATGGAAATAAAAAAGAAAAAAACAACACAAAAAAAGGTAACAGGAAATTTCCAGGGCATCAACCACAATTCAAACAAAAGAATATACACTCAAGCGAGCCAGCAAATTAGCAAACAAACTCAGCATTCAAGAGAGCCAACAAAAATTTCTACAACTATGGACTCTTCATTCAATCTACAGTATCATCACAAAAAGCTGCCACCTATTCAAGCGAGCCTGCAAAATAATTCAAGCGAGGGTGCCACTTATTTCAAGCAAGCCTACAAAATAAATTCAAGTGAGGCTGCCATCTATTCAAGCGAGCCTACAAAATGATTCAAGCAAGGCTGCCATGTATTCAAGAGAGCCAGTCACATACAACCATGCAATCATCCAAATACAAAGCATCATCATATTAGTCGCATCAGCAAAATGGCACAATTTTCAAAAGAAGAAACTATAGCAAATTCAAAACGAACAAAAAGGAAAAAGCACCCACACACGTAACTACTGGCATGCAGAAATCAACTACAGACACCACCAAATCTACTACAGAATCTGCCATGCAAGAAAAATGCACCTGATCATCAATATAGGTACGCATACATACCAAGGTAATCTCTCGAATGATTTCATTTTATTTTTAAGGTAAAACATTATCCCACACCACATTTGTATCTAAGTCAGCTGAGGACAGCTTCCATTTCAAATCGGCGGCTTGGTGGAATGACCTTCATATAACTCATGATTGCTACCAAAGTCCCGTAACCCTCAGCAAATCATGATCGCAACCTTCACCACATGAAGTACAGAGATCGATCATGAAAAATAGGGGATTAAAAGTGGAAAGTACAAGTATGATGGAAAGGATAGGTGCAGAAAGGAAGTGAATTAGGGTGCATAATATTCCACGACTTTGCATATAAGTAACCACCCGGAATTCCCGAGAAGCAACCACCATTGTATTCCTTGAGCTTGTAGGCAGAGCCCAACCAAGTTGAAGGTATAAAACTGCATTCCAAAAGCCCTGGTTTTGTCTGGTTATAAAGAAGATTCTAAAAATGACAAAGGGTTTTAAGAAGAGTGAACCGAAAGATCACAGTGCCATTTATCAGAGCCCAAGAGTCCTGCAGATCGTTCGCAATTCAGGATGGATGCCATTTATCCTTGGACTGAGAGGATACGATACAGGGGTAGCTCAGGAGTTCGCAAGAAACTTCAAGCATATTAAGGATGAACAGTAGGTCACCCAGGTGAGTGGGTTACACATAAAATTGTATGAGGACATGATAACCAAACACACTGGTCTTCCAATGGGCCTGCATTGGAGCAGCAATGACCGGGAGGCAAACCACACAGCAAAAGCAGCATTCTTTGAGCGTGTAGAGTTTTATGATGAAGACAAAAATGGAGTCAAAAGACCCTCCATGCTAGCACCATGGGATGAAATGGATGCAATTGTCCTGAGGTACATTACATGCACTATAAGATTAAGCTATGTTCCCATTTTCCATTTTCGTATTTTAGAGCTTCTCAGGCACATAAGTCACATTTCATCAAATAACAATATTAGCATTCCATTTTACCTACTCCAATCCCTAGCAGAGATGAGTAGGAAGGTGGCTAAGGGAAAAGAGGATGCTTTGGCCCATCATGGGCTGATCAAACTAATAATTGGTGAGGAGCTAAAAGCTCAGATTCCAGAACTCTCTTGGGAGGAGTTCATCGTGGTATCTGCTGAGGAAGTTCAGAGAATGAGGACTACGCCCTTGCCACCTGAATCAAAAAGTAAGACCACCTCTGTATCAAGGGAAAAAAGAAAAATTGACTTGGATAGTGTGGCCGACACCTTGTTCAAAATAAAACACTCCAAAGAGGACTCCCCCAAAT
The DNA here is from genome assembly GCA_027924585.1 of Larix kaempferi. Lineage (NCBI taxonomy): Eukaryota > Viridiplantae > Streptophyta > Pinopsida > Pinales > Pinaceae > Larix > Larix kaempferi. Next base: position 2,201,426 of record BSBM01001435.1, on the reverse strand, counting down.
TAGACCCAGATATTCCTACCAGTAGTCAGGGGTCGAAGAGGTGCAGCAAGAGATTCACGTAGGTATCTAAAATCCGAGTCTCCAAGGAGAAAGAAAGGGAACCTAGCCCCCTGATTACCAATGTGTCTGATCATGACATTGATCCTTTTATAGATCAGAAGGATCCCACTACAGATGAAGAAGAGGACGACGAAGAAAAAGAAGAGGAGGATGAAGAAGAGGAAAGGAATGAAGAGGAAGAACAGGATGTAGAAGAAGAAATGGATAAAGAAGAAGAGCGGAGCTTACAAGAGCAAGGCAACTACCAGGAAAACCCTCCAGAACGTAATGAAGACCACAAGGTCATTATCGGCTCACTGAAGCACGAGCAGAATTGGAAAGGCTTAAAAATGAGTTGGCAACATTAAGAATTGGGACAGGAATCTAGGCCACACCTCCCCCATTCTCAGCCGAGAAGACACAAATCCTGAAGATGCATCATTCAGAAGAGCTCTGGCTGGCTGAGCAGAAGAATTTAGCGCTGCAAGAAAAGTTGGCCGAGGCATAGAACGAATTAGCAAAGAATGACTAGGAGATTATCAAATTTAAGGATGTTTTTGCCACTACTATCAGCATATATGAGAGAATGCGGGACCTCAAACCACCGTCGGCGGTATATGCAGTTTATTTACAGGAGAAATGGGGTGAATTCCAGCTCCATAGGTTGAAGAAAGAACTCCCTATAGAGGCAAGCACTCCCAAAGAGTTTGTTGATGCATCTTTGAAACCCACAGAGCTGGAGAAAGACCAATTGAGTGAGTTCTTCTTACATAATTTCGTAGTTTCTGGCTCACCCAACTGGTCGCCAAACCCATATGTGGGCAATTTCCAGTTAAGGACATAGTGTTCATGGATGAACCATGAAATTGAGCGAGCCCAGGACTACCATCTCTATGTTGCATCGAAATGGAAACCCCATTAATGATCAGACCAGAGCCAACTCACCCTGAAGGGATAATCTATAACCACAAGATCCTCACCCAGGATGAGGAACTGATACCCATTCTCCTTTAAAAACAACAGGAGGCGGTGATTCATTTTAACATTACACTCCACAGCACACAAAAGGAATTTAATGAGTCCATCAAGGAAAGGTGGAGCAGGGTGGCAAACAATCTAAAAAGAAGAGAAATCCACTCTTCCCTCAGGATCAATGATGCCCTTTTCAAAACCACACTCTACAAAGAATCCCTGGCAAGAAATCAACTCATGTGGATCGGGATGAGGCTGAATCCCCCATTCTTTCTTTCCCCGGTCATCAAAGAACATATTAATGAAGAGGAAGAGAGGAAGGCATGGGCCAAGGAGGATCAGAATTTTTGGATATCACAGGCAGGCAGGGATACCTAAGGTGGTAGCATGGGGTATCAGGGAGGTCATCGATGAATTGAATAAGTCACCCAAGGATGGGTGAATCCTTCAAGTATGGGAGAGAATGATGAGCCCAATTTTCAGGTATTTAATGTACCTCTTTTTCCCATAGTGAAGATCAAGCAATGGCGAATAAACACACTCAATTGTGGGGAAATGTTTTACTTTAATTATTTTATGAAATTGTTTTTGATGATTATTTTTGTATGTTGAAATGCATATGCAATGAACTAATTCTGTGGAAACCAAGCGTGATTGAGTAGGTTCAGGGCAGTAAAGGATGAATGCGTAGAAGACTGAGAGATCACCAAGCTTGGCACCCTATTCCTGACTTATAGGGAATGCACTCCAGTTCAAGGAGGCTCGGCATTTCGACAATTAGTTAGGATCAGCATTAAATCATATAAATATGGACCTTTCGGGTAGCGAGAGGCCCCTGCTGTTATTTTGAGAAAAACATTTTTTAAAAATTTTCTGCCCTATTGAGATACTGCGAAGTACAGAGCTCTGTTTTGACATGGATTTTATATTTTAATAAGAGATTGATGATTAATTCCAGCTAGCGTTTATAATTTTTATTCTCTCCTGAGTATGGGTTGGGGAGGGCCCCTCCAACACGTAAGTCGGGATATTTCTATTTGCAGGTATTTTTCTAATTATGCGTTTTACATTGATGAACAGTTATATTGCATATGGAAGTGCTTGAATGATTTATTATTTATGTAGTAGTTTATAATACATCCTGTAGTACAGCAGAACAGTTTCAGTAGTCCTGTAGGTTCTTTCTTTCAATGCATATTTGAATCAACGATTGCATGTGTATCAACTTTGCTTTTAATATCATCGTTTATATCTGAGGTTTTTGACTGTTTCACATCGTGATTAATCTCTTTAGTAATAGATGGATAGCTTGAAACGATTGCACTTCGATTAAGTCTTGGGATTTAAAATAGTTTAGATCAGAATTCTAGTTTTAGGCATCAAGTAATTACAGACCTTGTTTTCCCCAATATTAGACTAGATTTTTTATGGCATTTTCATTCTTTAGATTTACCATTCTGCATTAAGTAATTTCATAAGATCATGCCCTTCACTTTCAGCATTTTAATTATTTAAAATAGATTTACTGCTTTATTTCTTAGAATAGGTTTACTGCTTTCAGCACTTTAATTCTTTTAATTAGATTTATTGCTTTCCAGTATTTAATTCCGTAGCATAACCAGTTTTACATATTGAGTAGGCTGTTAGGAACCTATGTAAACCCTTCTCTTTACTATGTTAGTATATTGTTGTTGGACGCATATTCTTTGTAAGTCGTCCCGTAGTATTTGTTGATCCGTAGTTTATATTAGCCCATAGTATTGACCCATAGTCTTGGACGCATATGCTTTGTAAGTCGTCCCGTAGTATTATATGTCCCATGGTTTTGACTCATGGTATTAGGCATAGACTTAGTATATAAATGTGTGTTGAGGTCATTGAAGGCACCGTGAAGTTAATTGTATTAAGCTTGCTCAAAGGAGGTGGCCCCCTCGAAGTGGCCCGTGATCAATATAAAAGTGATTATGTTCTATTATTTCTTCTATTTTGCATATCCTTATTAACTAATTCTTGGAGGTGCATCCCATATGGTATCAGAGCACTTTCTTGGGCTCGCTGGGTGAAATTTCAGCCAAATTTTTTTTCGCATCTGTTGCAGGTTTGGATTTGGGAATAATCCCTATCCGCTTAACTGTGGGAAGTACTTGGGCATAATCCCTAAAACGCATTGTGAGGAGTACCACAGGAACCCCGAAGTAGCTGGCCCATTGAGAGAACCTGCCAGCGAAAAGGGCAACGACCCCTACCTGATTGACTAGTTCCCACCCGTGAGGTAAACCAAGAGCTGTCGTTTGTGGCAAAGCGGTTATCAGTTTTACCTGAGTCGTGGAGTGAGGGGTACTGCCTCAATACGCAAGCTGTCAGACAACATTGGTGGCTGAGTGAAACCCCTGAACTGTTAGGAAGCCGCACATACCTGGGGTCCATATCTACTTTCAGCTGAACTATTGTCGATCACTGCTGCGTCGTTTCAGATCCATTTTGCAAGCCATTCCAGATTCAACCGTTTTCAATCCATTCGGCGCTGTTCCAGAACCCTTTCGAACCGTAGCCGCTCCAGTCTAAAAAAAAAAAAAAAATAAATAAAAATTTCCTCCATATCTCCCTTATTTTCACTTTGTTTCCCTTGAAATTTTCGGGGAACCCCTGTCATCCCATTCTGCATATTTCAGTCCTGAGGACCCTATCCCCAATTCCCCTTCCCAAAGCCCGAAATCCCACATTTGTCTCTTTTTAGGGTTTGCCATAACTTCCTCAGATTTCACCCAATCACCTTCAAATTTTACCACAGATTTCCTTTCTGAATTATGCTTCTTTGTTCCCCTCTGCCAAATTTTTCCATTCTTTTACCCCGCTTCTGAAATCCTCATTTTTGCTTCCCTGTCTATCCAATAGTGTCCAAAACCTAGTCAAACCCCAATTACCCTTCTGATTTTTTCCCAAATCCAGATTTTCCTTTATTGAAGTAGTTTCTGTTTTTGTTTTCCTACCCAGCCAACCAGAAAAAAAAAAAGAAAAAAAAAAAAGAGGAGCAAACACCATGGAGGAAGCACTTGCAGCCATCCAAACCAAACTCCAAGATCTGAATGAAAAATTTCTCATCCTCCATCTTACCTGGTTATGGTTGTCTCCCGTGCAGGAGCAAACACCATGGAGGAAGCACTTGCACCCATCCAAACCAAACTCCAAGATCTGGATGAAAAAATTCTCAGCCTCCATTTTCAGCATTCAGCCATGAACAGTAACCGACAGCCAGAATCTTTTGCAGCCACCGGGTTCTCTTCTTCCAACAATTTTCGTGGTCCGAAGCTTGATTTTCCTCGCTTCAATGGTACTGATCCGACTGGATGGATATACCGAGCAGAACAATATTTCAGTCTGCATAATACTTTTGATGTCCAGAAAGTTCCACTTGCATCTTTTGCTACCTTCACGAGACCTTTCCGGTAAGAATTTAGCCACATCTACCTCTCAGCAGGAAATGATGCCTATTTTGCATGTAGTATATAAGTGGCAGCCATACCTATTAGGGAATTATTTCTGCATCAAGGCTGATCTCCCGAGTCTGGAAAATTTTCTGGAACAATGGGTCTCCTCCCCAACACACTTGAAATGGGTTATCCAACTCAGGGGTTATCCCTATGTGATCACTTACAAGAAGGGTAAGGACAATATGGTGGAAGATGCTCCTTCTTGCATAATTGATGACCCAGTTTCTCTTACAACTCTTTCTCTGCTTGTTCCAAATTGGGTGCAATATGTTCAACAGGGCTCTCTCTTCTATGAACTCCATGCTTCTTCATCAACAGGGCACTCTGGGTTCTGCAACATGTATGACCGAGACCAATGTAACTTCTTTTGGCAGGGACTAAAAATGACAATTCAACAGATGGTGGCTGACGATGATACTTTCCAAGTCAACAAGGGTGAAATGACACTCCTTTCGGGATTGCTCAAACCCTTGCCCATCCCTACACAGCTTTGGCCAACTATTTCTATGGATTTCCTAGCAGCGCTCTGGTGGTACAATACCACATCTTACAAGACACCATATGAAGCGGTCTATAGAAAAACACCGCCAGTTCTTCTTCCATACACCCTTAGCAGCTCTTCAGTTCAGGAAATTGACTCGGTTCTTCGAAACCATGATCAGATTCTTCTCATTCTGTAGGACAATCTTCACATGGCCAAAATTCACCTGAATTAACAAGCCGATCAGCACCGTTCTGAGCGCATTTTCCACGCAGCTCACAGGGTTCTTCTTCATCTACAGCCTTCCAAGCAATCCTCCTTGACACTCCAAAGGCGTCAGTGGCCTGAAATGCAACCTGAGGATGCTACCGGGGAACCACTCCTCAGCTTCTGCAGCAATTTCTCCAACCAAATCTTTGAGGACAAAGCTTTTTCTAAGGGAGAGGGGATGTTAGGAACCTATGTAAACCCTTCTCTTTACTATGTTAGTATATTGTTGTTGGATGCATATGCTTTGTAAGTCCTCCCGTAGTATTTGTTGATCCGTAGTTTATATTAGCCCACAGTATTGGATGCATATGCTTTGTAAGTCGTCCCGTAGTATTATATGTCCCATGGTTTTGACTCATGGTATTGGGCATCGACTTAGTATATAAGTGTGTGTTGAGGTCATTGAAGGCACCGTGAAGTTAATTGTATTGAGCTTGCTCAAAGGAGGTGGCCCCCTCGAAGTGGCCCGTGATCAATATAAAAGTGATTATGTTCTATTATTTCTTCTATTTTGCATATCCTTATTAACTAATTGTTGCAGGTGCATCCCATCTTAGATCAGAATTCTAGTTTTAGGCATCAAGTAATTACAGACCTTGTTTTCCCCAATATTAGACTAGATTTGTTATGGCATTTTCATTCTTTAGATTTACCATTCTGCATTAAGTAATTTCATAAGATCATCCCCTTCACTTTCAACATTTTAATTATTTAAAATAGATTTACTGCTTTATTTCTTAGAATAGGTTTATTGCTTTCAACACTTTAATTCTTTTAATTAGATTTATTGCTTTCCAGTATTTAATTCCGTAGCATAACCAGTTTTACATATTGAGTAGGCAACCTTTAGAACATCAATACCGACATCCAACTGTGACATAGATTATCCTATAAGAGCACAGATAGTGCATGCACCTCTAAAGTTTGTACGTCCCCCGAGTTGACATTTAAAGTAGGCTCTTGGTATAATTGCTCTCATTAGGCATCCATATTGGGAGCTCACCAGCGCATGCCGAAGTTATATCTCCCCTAAGATAGTGGAAACTTGTAAGTCAAGCCGAGAACACCACGAGAAACCGTGGCTGGTACAACTAGCCACTAGTACCAAACGAAGGGTCTCCGAGTTAGTTTAAACTTGTGAGATAGATTTGAACGGTTTCGTAGCTAGGTTAGAATTAAATATTCTACCCCTAGGATCGTATGATGTACTTATAGGCATGGATTGGTTGGAAGAACACCATGGCCTACTTGACTGCTTGAACAAGTCATTACTATGTAGGGATGACCAAGGGAATCAGAAGACGATTCAGGGTATCCCTAAGAAGGTGTCCGTGAGACAGATATACACCTTACAAGCAAAGAAATGCATAAGAAAGGGTTGTAATCTCTTTGTTGTCAGTATCCGAACCATAGAAACTGATAGGGAACATAAGATCAAAGACTTCCCAGTCCTTGTAGAATTCAAAGACGTATTTCCCGAGGAAATACCAAGGTTACCACCCAAACGAGACTTAGACTTTTCAATAGAATTAACACCCGGGTCGATACAACCTTCCAAAGCTCCTTACCGCATGAGTGCACCAGAATGGGTGGAGCTCAAGCTTCAGTTACAGGAACTGATCAACAAAGGGTACATTCGACCGAGTGTGTCCCCTTGGGGGGCACTGATACTCTTTGTCAAGAAGAAGGACGGAACGATGCGAATGTGCATCGACTACCGCCAACTCAACAAATTAACCATTAAGAACCGTTATCCACTCCCTATAATCGACGACTTGTTTGACCAAGTCGGAGGAGCGAAGATCGACTTACGATCTGGATACCATCAAGTGAGAATCTGTGATGAGGATATCAACAAAACCGCATTTCAGACCCGTTATGGCCACTAAGAGTTCGTAGTGATGCCCTTTGGGTTGAAGAACGCACCTACCAACTTTATATGCATGATGAATAATATCTTTAGTAAATACCTCGACAAGTTCGTTCTAGTCTTTATTGACGACATTTTGATCCACTCCAAGAACGAGGAAGAACATGAGGAACACCTCCGAATTGTTTTACGAATACAACGGGAACACCAACTGTATGCCAAGTTTAGTAAGTGCGATTTCTACAAGCCTCAGATTCAATACTTATGACATATCATTTCCGAGAAAGGAATAGCAGTCGACCCTGAAAAGGTAAAAGCTATGGAAGAATGGTCCACACCTACGTGCGTATTCGACATAAGATCGTTTTTAGGCTTAGCCGGCTACTACCGAAAGTTCATTGAGAAATTCTCACGGATTCCATGTCCTATGACTGCCTTACAGAAGAAGGCAAACAAGTTCATCTGGTCGGCTAAGTGCGAAGAAAGTTTTCAAAAGCTGAAGAACCTTTTGATTAGTGCACCGATTTTACGGATTGCCAATCCCAATGGGGACTTCATCGTCTGCACGGACGCAAGCAAGGAAGGACTTGGGGGAGTGCTTATGCAAGATAATTTTGCCATCTGCTACGAGTCGAGGAAATTGAAAGAACATGAGTAGAACTATCCTATGCATGACCTCGAGCTAGCAGCCATCATCCACACTCTAAAGATGTGGAGACATTACCTTATGGGAAAGTAACCCTGTGCAATGATTTGGCGGGCAAGAGCTTCTATGCAAGAAATATTGATATAAACCCAAGTCATATATTGATATAAACCCAACCATATATTAATATAAACCTAGATGCATATATAAACCAGGAATTGAACAACACTGCAAAATGGGGATTGAACACACATCATAATTCTTATGATGTTGAAATGGAAATAGCAGAGAATATATGCCAAACTCCCTTACCAAGGGTATTTTAAGAGCCATTGATATGCATAGGGTAAATCTTCGAGCTAACCAAAATGTTTCCACTGGGTTCCAGTGGAAATATTTCGTATCATTACAGATTGAAAACAACCTGGAAGATGTTGTTAAAATGTTTGATGTATGTACGCTCGTACAGACTAAGTAATCCTTCCAGCACACAGAGCGCCTCTTAACCATTCAAGATATGTAGGGACAATGAAATTTTTTTTGTTAAACGTGGAAATCAATTTGGAGAAAACTAAAAAGAATTTACATGTTCCAAATACCATATACTCGGAGCAACAAACATAAGGGGATGTGCCCTCATCATTCAACAACAACAACCGACTTAATTTTAGGTTTTCTTTTGACAAACTTTGAACCTACTTATTTTTAGGTTTACTATGGACAAACTTTGTTACCCTGTCGATCAGAGCCACCTTCAGAGACCCGTCGAGATCACGACCTCCTTCAAAGATCACAGTCATCGAGATCGCTACCTTCATCACCCACCTTCACGAGATCGCTGCCTTAAACCGATTGAATTGAACATTTGATCGCTTGAAATGTTGATTGCTTGAATTGAAACGTTTCATTAAAAGTTCTCCGCCTGGCAAGAGACAAACAACCGCATTTTAAAAGTTCTCCACGTGGCAAGAGACTCGATTAATTAAAAAAACGGTGGATTAGTAATTGATGTTTCCGTAGCCCGTTTTCCCACAGCAAATCTCCACCCTAAGATGTATGTGCTTGACGGATCTTCTTTGAAGCATATGCCAAAGCAATGCATCGTGGCCGCCCATCCCTAATAAGATATTAAAAGACCGCGATGGCCGCCCAGGGTGAAATTTTCATTGCAGTCGCCTATCAGCGAAAGATCGTTGCCTTAAACCGATTGAATTGAACATTTGATTTCTTGAATTGAAACGTTTCATTGATTAACCTACAACAAGTTGGATCGATTTACCTGGAGGATTAACAAGAGACAAATAGTTCCCTTGCATGGCAAGAGACAAACAACCGCATTTTAAAAGTTTTCCACGTGGCAAGAGACTCGATTAATTAAAAAAACGTTGGATTAGTAATTGATGTTTCCGTAGCCCGTTTTCCCACAGCAAATCTTCGCCCTAAAATGTATGTGCTTGAAGAATCTTCTTTGAAGCATATGCCAAAGCAATGCATCCTGGCCACCCATCCCTAATAAGGGATTAAAAAACTGCATATGCATATGCCAAAGCAATGATTCATAATTTTGAAATTATCCGCATGGTGAGAGTTGTAATTTTAAACACATATCCAGTAACATATACTAAAGCCTCCATTTTATAGAAGAACAATACTACTCGTGACTCATGAAGTGGTTGCATGCATGGTATTTAAATTTTTTCTAATTTTTATTAAATGTTTGTTCTTTTTAAGATTTAATTTTTTTAATTGTAGGTATGAATATATATTTACTTATTATTAGATTATATATATATCCCATTTTCATGTGTAGATATAAATTATTCATCATCTTTGTAAATAAGTACTAATAATTTATTTTTATCAAATTTTAATGCATTATCAATTAGTCACATCAATGGGAGAAATAATCAATTACCTAAACAGAAGAAAATATTCTTCATTCATGAAACTCATAACATTTAAGTGATCCTGCTTTTTCTAACTTTTGTTAAAATGCTTTTTATTAAATGCAAAATCCAAAATCTTCATTCGTATAATAAGTATATATTTAATTATTTTATATTATTTATTTCTTTTCATTTATCCCATTTTTATGTATAGTCATAAATTATTCATACTTTCTTCTTATTAAATTTTAATGCATTATCAATTACTCATGTCATTCTTTTCATTTATCCCATTTTTATGTATAATCATAGATTATTCATACTTTCTTCTTATTAAATTTTAATGCATTATCAATTACTCATGTCAATGGAAGAAATAATGGTTTAAAATTTTACGAACTCATGTCAATCATATGTTCATATCATAGATCCTCTTCAAATGTAATTAAAATCGAATATAAAAATATCAAATTTAATAAAGTATAATTTTAGCAAAAAAACATTTGTGAGTAATAATAAATACCTTGAAAAAAAATCAAATAATAACATTACTACCACAACTTTTTCTAGATTTTATGGACAAATATTAGTCACAGAGTAAGTGGGGTTATAGATGTGATTGATTATATCTATAAACAACCCATATTTAATACAAATGACTCCATAGTAGTATGTGTTTTTATGCAACAAAGATGATGGAATTAGCCTTGGTATGTTGCTCTTTTATACTTCTAACGATTGTAGGTTCTCGATCGATCCTTTAGGTTCGATTGAGCCCAAGAAATGCAAACCCTATGGATCTAGTTAATTATCTCGATTGAGAGTTTTATTAACCCTCGATCAAGACTTTTAAAATAGCTCGATCGAGCACTTATTTAAGCTCTCAATCGAGCATTTGAAAGATCGATCAAGTGCTTAAGAAAAGCTTGATCAAACTCTAATTTCAACAAACCCATACCCTTCTCTTTCCAAAAAGTGTTACCCATCTTCATGGGAACATCCTTATACAACTAAGTAGGGACTATGTAGGTCGGCTCGAACTTGGTCCCTTATGCATAGTAAATTATAAATATGAATGATAGCTTTCTTTTTAAAAGACCTGGTTATAAAAATTATGGGTTTGATCATGCCGAAAGCCTTGATGATATTTTTTATGTTTATGTATTTTTAATTTTGTTTATATATCTACACTATTTTTCTTATGTGTATGTGTGTGTGTGCACATGCTTGTATAAATATATATACATATCTAATCATGGTCATTTGCGGAAGTAACATTAAATATATTAGAAAACCTATGAAATAAACATGAACATAGAATATTGTTAGTGCTATCTCGAGGATCTTAAGGGAATACAAACAATATAAAATAGAGAGTCTTGCATGAATGCATTTAAGATAGTTACTTGCATATCTATATGAACTAAAGGAGCTAACCAAAATAGTATGAATTGTTCCTCCATATCTTAGTTACACAAATTTAAACTTGCATATTTTAACTAAAACAATTAGCAAGGTAAAGAAACGCCACAGGGGATTTACCTTGTCTTATTATGTTCATTTATAAAATGGGATTTTTAAATTGTGAAAATCAAAGTTAATATATTGTAGATATTGGGGGACGGGGAGTAGGGTATGGGGGGTTTATAGGTATTGGGTGGGTATAAAAAGGGGTATCTAGTAAAAATAAGGGTTTTTTAATTAAAAATATGTATTGGGAGGGGGATCAACAAAAGGACTTTGGTAGGTATTTATCAATATTTAGTGATATTAAGGGTATTATTTAATATCCCATGAATGAAGCTGATATGGCATAGTTTCACTAAGTGAAGACCCCATGAGAAATGCACAATCTTTCATACATATTGGAGATAGTCAATTCATAATTAATAAATACCTTAAACAAAACAAAAAAGGAAAACATGGGGACATTACAAAGACTCCCTAGGAAGTGCTTTTGTTGTGACTTGAAGCTTTGCTCACAGAGGTCAAGCCTAAGAAGCTACTTTTAAGACTTAAGATCCAAATTTGTTCCTTCCATAACCATGATGCTTGAGCTGAAGAAGTTTAATTTAGGGATTAAGCCCCTTGTTTCTTCCCTAACCATTTTTAGGCCTCAGGGACCATTTCCACTACATAAAACCTAATCATGGCACTCCTTTCCGACATGGATGCAAACGAGCCATGGCCACATCCTCAAGAACAATTATTGGTGTGAGCCCATAAAAAATTCCTTTCTAGGGCCTATGTTGTGCTTTAGTCATGATGTACATATCCCTTTAGCAAGCCAAAGATATTATACAAGGGTCCCATGTGGTTGTTTGGCGATACATTGATGCTATTATATAACTTGAAGCTTTATGGGTACATATATTGTTCACGACACTTGAGCTTGAGAAGTTTCATTGAGAGAAAAATGCTCAAGATGTTATCATCTGCAGACCATGGTTAGACATTGAGACCTATTCTTAGTTCACAACTAACCTAGTCATGGCATCCATATCCCACTTGGAGATGAATGATACCCTACATAGGTCATATGTATTGGTTCAAAGACTCATCCATGGTCGTTGAGACTAAGAAGAAAGTCTTAGCATTGGAAGATCTTGCTTCCCTCTCTCAATTATGGTCGAGGACCTATCTAAAATGCCTAAGATATGGTAATGGCACCCATGCTCAACTTTTATTCTAAATACTACATGGAGAGGGCTCATTTCATTGATTTATGTTATTTTACATGGTGCTTGATCTCAAGAAAATTCAATCACGGCTTAGAGTTGTTGTTCGTCACCAACCATGCTTATGCCTTAACACCTACACTTAGTGAACAAGAACCTACACATGGTACATTTATCCCACTCGAATATCTGCAAAGAACCCCTACAAAGGACTTGTGTATTAGTTCAAGGACATCTTTAAGGTTCTTAGGCCCAACGAGATTCAATATTGTCTTAAGGAACTTGTTTAAGGCTCAATAACCTATCTTCGATGTGCAAACTTTCAGCAAACCTTGGAAATTGGAATTAATTATTGGCAAGTCGCGCAAATTCCAAAGATCCTGCTCGCTCAGTCGTAGGCTCGCCTTTTTAAGTCTCTACGTGTTTTTGTAAATGTGGATATTTTTAATGGAAATGTTTAAACAAATATTATATTATTATTTAATGAATAAAAGAAGTCAAAAAATATAATTTTAGTTCAAAAGCAGATTCGAGATATTTTCCACGAGTCGAATCTTTAGATATAATAAGATTTAGCGTTTCCAAGAAAACAGGCTTGAATTTATTATACATAGGGTTTAAATTGTTTTGATTTTTTAAGTAAATATTGAAAATAAATTTTATTAGTTAATTAATATTTTAAAATAAAATAATTAATATTATTTTTTGTTTTTTATATATTAATTTTTATTAACCTGAAATTTACTAAAAACTTCTTAGAAAGTATCACACCAAATTTCTTACAAAGCTGGTTGAGTTGTTGTCAAGCCCTAAAATGGATGGTAGTGTTTTTGTCCATGGATGGTGGTGAGAGTACTAATATCTCTAAATTACTTATTTACTAAAATGTTGACAACAGCTAAATTTTTTATTAAAATATATGAAGATGCTAAATGTTGGCAACAACTAAATTGTTTCTTAAAATATATGAAGATGCTAAATGTTGGAAACAACTAAATTGTTTCTTAAAATATATGAAGATGCATGTAGGGTTTCTTCTGGCCTCGAAGATGCATGTGCCCGAAAGCATATTTTTTTTGTTAGTAATGAGGGTACTATATATGAAGATGCATGTGCTTGAAAGCATATATTTTTTTGTTAGTAGTGAGAGTATTATATATGTCAGTAGTAAGAGTACTAACATCTCTAAATTATTTATTTACTAAAATGTTTTTTTTGTAACAAGAACAATTATGGAATTTATATTAAAAATGAGTCATCAAAAAATACAGATAGAGAGTTTCTGGTTTTTCTCTCTGAGGGACTAGCATTCAAGTTTTTCTTTCCTGCTTCACTAATTCTTCTCTTATCTCTAACAATTCTAAGGCTATAACTGTAAACCTTTACAAATTGTCCCAAGATAAACTTGCAGAAGCAATACATTACAAAATTTGGATTTGGAATCCATTAAAGCTAATAAAACCCTTAAATAAAAAGCTAAGACCAGAGTTGCTTCTAAACTATTACAGAAGGAAAATATATAACCCGCAAAAATTGCAGAACTAGCAAGCTGCATTACTTTTGGCGAGGTCGAGGAGGTTCTGGTCTCTCCATGGAGTCATCCGGGTTGGAGCTGGAGCCTATTGTATCCTGGAACCCTGGAATGCAGTGAGCTAAGTCTTGTCGGAGCCTGTCCACCTTGCCTTCCACGTCATAGATGTTCTTGTAGTTGTCGTCCACCTTAGAATCCACATTTGAGATGATGTTGGCAGTGTAATCCACCGCTTCAGACATGGAAGAGATTCTGCCATTCATAAGGTCATTGTTATTCCTAATTTCAGTGCCGAGGGAATGCAGAAGGGTATACATTCTTGTCATGTTCTTTTTTATATCCGCCACCTCAATTCTTATCTTGCACACTTGCGCTTCCATAGTATCAACCACTGAACCTTGTAGAACCAGAGGGGACTGTGTTTCAGGAGCTGGCGTCTCTTCTTCTCATAGGCTGAGGGAAGAGAGGTCATCAAACATAGTGCGTAATGGCTCCAGGAGATTTGCTTCGGGGAGAAAGATATTAGAGGAGGAGCGTAGGGGTTTATTGCAGAGTGAGCAGGAGAAGGGTTGTAGAGACGGAACAGAGCTGGCACCCAGGGGGGGAGCAATACATGCAATGGAGCGAGCTTTCATACTCAAGGCAGGAGCTAACAAGGAAGAGGTCTAGAAGCGTCTGGAGGAAGAAGCAAACAGAGCGTGCGAGTGAGTGGAGTTAGGTGAGGTGAGGCCATGTGATGGCATTAAATGCCTCCATTGGCCCTCGAAACTGGCGACAAGTGTTTGCATGCGATTATGGAGATCACTGCGTCCAAAGGTCTCAAGGGTAAGATGATAAGAGGGTCGAGGAGTGGGGGAGAGAACACCCCAAGGGAGAATATGGTTAGGGGACCCAACAAGGAAGAGGGAGTTCATCATCTTGGGCTAAGAAACCAAAATTTAGGAGCATGGCTTTATTGGCCATTTCATCAGCATGTTGATTGTTTGAGCGGAGAACATGGAGAAAATTGAGTGAGTTGAAGTCTCTGCGGGTGTATTTGAGAATGTGGTGGTACTTGCTTGAAGGAGTGGAGCGTTTTCTGATGAGATTGCGAGCTTCTCGGACTATAAGAAGAGAGTCCCCAATGGCTATCAAATGTTTTATCCTAACCTTGATGGCGATTTCTAGACCTTTAAGTAAGGCTAGCCATTCTGCATCATTATTGGTCTTGTTTCCAATTCCCCAAGCATAATTTTTCATTTTGCTTCCCCCGGGGTCAAAAATGACCCCTCCCGCACCTGCCAACCCATAACTTATTTACTAGAATGTTGACAACAACTAAATTGTTTATTAAAACATATGAAGATGCTAAATGTTGACAACAACTAAATTTTTTATTAAAGGGTACCCGCATGAAGCTGGTACCCAAAATAACCGCAACAAGGGCGCGTGAATGGAAAAAAAAAGGACGCACATGCGCCTCCAAAGGCGCGCACGCATCCCTACTTCGGCAATGCCGAACGTCCACGTGGACAAAAGGGGCGCGCACGCGCCCTTGACGCGTACGCACATATTGGCGCACACGCGTTAGTGGTGCGTGCGCGCCTCTGTTTTTTTATAAAAAAAAATAGAGCTCATGGGTTTTGTCATTTTTGACAGACCCGTGAGCTAAATTACCAACCCGCGAGTGCACCTTCAACCCCGAAAACGTGTCCTCGTGCACCCCCGTCGTCGTCAACACCAAGCAGTCGCCCCTACACCACGGTGCCATCCGTTTCTCTAGGTAAGTGCTCCTCAAAGACCAAATTTGTCTTTATTTTTGTTTTTTTGTTTGTTTTCCATTTGAATTTTAATTTTTAAAAAAAATTTACAATCCATTAAAAAACCAAGGAAATTTAATTGCAGGCCATCTACACACCTAACAAGATGTCAGACACACCACCAGCATCCAATGAAACCTGACCTCAAGAAGAGAATATGGGAATCGACAATGAACCCAATGAAAACCCTGAAGATCAATTACACCAAGACTTAAATCAATTGAGGGCACTAAGTAATGAATTGAACAGTACTAGGGAACCCTCTCGGGTTTCCTTGGCTTCATCACTTCAAAACATTATTGAATCAATCAATATTGCACACAGTGAGATAACAAACTTGAGCCAATACAGGGCTCGAATGAGGGAACACTACTCCACTGGGTTGTCCAAAGAGCAAATAAAAGACCTCAACATCAGCAAAGCCTAGTTGTATAACAAGTTCATAGTTCCCTCGATCGGACAGCCTTCAGCTTTAACGAGGCCTCGGGTTTGCATGGACTGGTGCATTTACCAGCCATGGAGAGATAACTGGAGACAGAGGTGGTTCATGGTGTTTGACAGGCCCCCGTGCAACAATTTGGAGGTCCCACAGTATTTCCTTCAGAAATTGTGGGCTGAGTTTGAGCTAGGGTACCATGTCAACTATTTTGACATCACTGAGTTTCAGGGTGTCGGTCTTGGCTCTGCCTAAGATCAAACCCAGGCGCACTGCAACCCGCTTAGAGGACCTCCTACACCTAGGAGAGATCCAAACCCCCCTCCTTAGCCACTCGGGTTTGGTAGCGGTCTAGATGAGATTCATGGCTCCATCAGACGTGCCACACATGACTTGCTTAGACATACCAAATTTGTGGCCATGTCTTCCCAGAGCCGGGAGGACATCGATGAGACACAGACAGCTGCACAGTCTATGGGTGGTGGCCTGAGACATGCCGAGTACAGGTGGAACCCAGGCGGGGCCTTCTAGTTCTGCTGGAACAACGACACATCGTTGTTCTCACTGTGGTCATTCTTGCCATGGTGATACATAGCAGCATGCCACAGGGAGCTTCATGGATCAAGTTTGCTATTGTTTTATTTAATGTTCAAGTATTTGTTGTATTTTATTTGATATCGTATTGTTTAATATATTTAACTTTGAATTACACATTGTTGACTTTATTTGTTTTAATGTTCAGTTATTCGGTGCCGGGTCTCCACCCGCCAGGTGGGAGGACGTCAATCCCTTTGACCTCGATGGAGCCATGGCGGAAACAGAGGAGATTGGGGCACCATACACACAGGTAACTTCTTTACTTTGAACAATTAGATCTAGTTACGAGTAATTTGTGTTTAGTAATTACAAATTATTTAGCATTGAGTAATTACCATATTATCATCATATTTTACAGTTGTGTTTATAATATTGTCTAATTTATTTGAGAGATATAAATTCGTATAATCCCACCCAAAAAAAAAATGAAACCTTATAAAACATGAAAACCTAACAAAACTATAAACATTTGTGTTAGACACAATGCTCATTGAGAGGGGGGGGTGAATCACTGAGCCTATACTTTATTTAATTTCAACTTCAATCACCAACTCTTATATCATAATTTCACATTCACATCATATTCATCAATGAACTAACTATCAACTAATGAAACACATCAACACATAATACGAGACTAGATATAGTTTTTGTAATCTTTTGTATTTGGTTCAACAGCTACAACCGTGAGGAAATTTAGCACCAGCTGATACAATGAGTACCAACTCATCATCTAGGACCCAGCCTAGTTTTTCTTAGATCCTACTAAGAAAATGTATACAAGACCCTGCTTGTATTTATGATTACATAGTTGTCACATATCATACATATCACAGTCATGTCATTATTCACATCATCTCATTCATCAATCTGTTGCCAGCACCTTGTCTTCAATCATCATTCTGTCCCTGTTTCATCATGTCCAGCATCTTCTCAAACATATCGATATTCTATCTAAATTCACATCTTTAACTTGTCATCAAACTATCATTAACCATAGGCAAATTATCATTATGTTGTCAAGATATCAAACATATCCACATTTATATCACTTTCTGCTCATCATCACTCTGTCATAATTTTAACCAGGATATACACAAATACATCATTCTCTCCTTTCACCAAACTGCTACCCAAAATATCATTAGTCTCTTCATACTGTCTAGATCATCATGTCTTTCTGTTGTACATGCACATCATATCACATGATATTCAATCGACCTGTCTATGTAATTTTCATTTTATTTTTATTTTTAATTGCTGAGCCAACTTTGTCTTTTGAATGGACACATAATAGTTCACATACAATGTTTTATTTGCATGCTTGTTTTGGTTTGACTTCACACAACCACATCAAAGGTCACGTTAGAAACTTAGGGCTTCCTCATTTTTTTTGTGAGCTTATACATCGTCATGTTTAAATACTTCAGCATCAAAGGCTTCGTCAAGCAATTATAAGGGCAAGGGATCCATCACACCCACAACAATAGACCACAAACAATTCCAAGAACCCCAAGGCAACAATACATTATGTCTTCATCACCATACATCAAGGATTCCACATATGGACATCTTCAAGTTTCAAGGGCTTCAACATCCATTGTAAGTGCCATTAGATAAGGGCTGATTCAATTTGTATGTGGGTTCCACCATCAAGAGTCAATCATTTAGTATTTAATCAACATGCTTTCAATGGACATCAAGCCCATCATCAAATGGTAGCATGGACCATCACCAAGGGTTCCACTGCCCCATCAAACCACAAATGACCACAGAATGGGTCATTTGGCTCATTAGGTGTTCCAATGGCTCCAATTCCCACCTCCATGGTTCTTCATGCCATGTGTGTTCTTCAAGCCATCCACATCATCATCTTCTTTGCCATTCCTCAATCCTTTGTCATTAATGTTGTCACCACCATCACCATCACTGTCAACATCTTCATAGTGGCCAAAAGAGAATCATAGTGGCCAAGCTTCTAGAAATTCAAGAACCTGATGTTTCTCATGTCCTTATTACCTTAGTTTATTATCACGGGATTTCCAATTTATTCTAATACTTGAGACTAAAAGTAATCATACTACTAATCCTAGAACATGCTATTAGGAAAGACATATAAACAACATAAAACAACTTATCGCATGTATTGTCACTAAAGTTTTTGAAAATGATGTAAGGCCCATAAGGAAGAGCATGGTTGGGTGGTATCATTTCATTAAATAATGTTAACTTAGTGATAAGACATAACCCATAGCATGGTTGGGTGGTATCATTTCATTAAATAATGTTAACTTAGTGAGAAGACATAACCCATAGCATGGTTGGGTGGTACATGCAAAGAGACAGAGTGTTTTGTATGGTAAGAAGGAATGATAGGGGTGATATCATGTTTCTCATGCTAATAAGAAAGCTCAAAAGGTGATAGTTAGCTATGCCATTGAGACTTGAATTATATTATTATCATGTCTAACTAGGAGTTTTATTAACAAAATTGGCCTTCTCAAATGTGATATTTTCTTAATCCTAAGACGTACTAATATTTGAGACCAAATAGTATAAATATTTGAGTATGGATGTTCATAGAATAGGATTTGACATGGAAAAAATATGTAAAAAAATATAGTACAACTCAAATACAAGTATACATCTTATCAATACAAAAATATGTATTTTTTTTTAAATTTAAAATTATAAGTGAAAATAGAGTTTAATGGATAAGTATAGGATCATGCTCTTAAATTATGTATTTTTTTTAATGTTGATTAAGTAATATGTGGCTTCAATATTTATTTAAAATATTAGGAAATGGCATTTAGATTTTACTTTGTTTCACTCTCCAAAATAATTTACATTTTTGTAATTTGAATTTATGTTTATATATATGAAAAAGCATATATGCAAAAGATTCATGAATATGGTCATTGTCTTGTGATGGTGAAGTTATAAATAGTATGAGATTTGAGTTATCATTTCATATGTTGTTATTAAAGTTCCATACTTACATTCATAATTAATGAATAATTGAATTATTAAAAATACATTAACTACTTTAATTGAAATTCCACTTTTATCTTCACAATTAAATTTTAAAAGTAACATATTTTTAATATACTTTAAAGTTAAAATTAAAAAATATATTTAAAAATTTATTCAACTTTATAGTATCTATACTATGTTCAATATTTACCTGTGAATAAGTCCCAATATGGTTCATGGAAATTTTATCTCTCCAAGATTTATCCTTTGCAAGTTTTCACATGACATACATGCTAATACATTATTTCCATGCTTTGAGAAACTTTTCATAGTCCATACACCATTTGTAGTATTCTCATCAAAATTGAGATTTTTATAGTGGAAATGAACCATCCTTTCATTCAATAATGTTATGTTAGTCGTAAGACATAAACCATAATATGATGGTATGTAAAGAGATGACTATGTGATTTCTATGGAAAGAATGAATGGTAGGGGTGACACCATGTTTCTCAAGTTAAGAAGAAATAATAAGAAGTGACAATGTGTCTTGCATGGAATAACAAGTAATAGATGACTATGTCATTAACAGTTGAATCATTATATTGTCATGTTTACCTAAGTGTTTTATAAATAAAATTGTCCTTCACCAAGTTTGATAGTTTCGTGATCAAACTCATGAAGAAAAAGTTATAGCGAGTGGATATGGAGTAGAAGGAATTGGGTGAAAGACAAGATACAAAATTCTACAACTACTTGAGGAAATTAGAATATGTGATATATAAGAACAAATAAATTATGTTGATTTGTGAATCCCTAAAAATAAGATAGATTGAAATAGGAACCCTAGTTTTATGCATGGGGAATTTGATTTATATATATTTACATATCTTATCCAAGTCAAAAACCCTAATCTAAAATGCACATCACTATAACTAGAAAATGATATTATATTAAAATAACTAACTCTTTCATTGTTATATTTTTAAGTTACTTTGAAAGTGTTTACACCATGTTTGGGGTGCTTCATGACATTTTGGGTATATGGTATATGGATGGAGTCTATGAAGGTTGGGGTTGGAGTGGTATGGACTTACCTTGCATAGATACATTACCTTCAATTACTTGTTTTTAGTAGGCTTGCATATAAGGATTAGGTTATTATGCCTTAGATATTGTGATATTGCATTTATATTATAATACTAGTATTATATTTATTCATCAAATATGAACTTAGTTGTAATTCTATTGTCAGGTATGATCTTAATTCTAACTGTACACACACACACACACATGAGACCTAGTTTAGAGATAATCTAATCTCATATTTGTGCACTCATTTACATTGTAAAAGTAGGTCCCCCCTTTAAAGAGGCTTCTTATTCATGTCTTTATTTCACTCTCAAGGCATTGGGTTACTTGTTCTTTATGTTTTTATGATATTTTTCGCAATTTGGTGCATAACATTTGGTATTAGAGACATTTTTCTATAAAACACTTATGGGGATTTTTCAAATAGGTAAAGTTTGAGGCACCTCAAAAAAAAAATTGAAGTACATGTGGTAAAAATTGCAAGTTTAGGTTCATTATAACTTCAGAGTTATAGTCCATGGAAATTAGGGGTTTTGTCTAATCCAAAAACTAGTCTGACACATGTATTTTAAGTAAAATTGTTATATTTGAATTTTCAGGGATCCAAATGACTCCTAACTATTGCATAAGAAATATGATGTAACATTGTCTTTGTGGTAAAAAATTTAGAAGAAAAAAAAGTAAAATCACACATTTTTCAAGATGAACAGTTTCTCAATCATAAAAGGGACAAAACCGACAAGTTTTGTGAAAGCTACCATAACTTTCACTTGGAAGATCCATATTTGGTGAAACCTATGGCATTATAGAGAAGACTCTACTAGGATACTACAAGATGAAATTTCAAATTTTGGAGGGCCTATATTTCAAAGATAATTTAGGAAAAAGGTTCACTAGAAAGACAACCTACAAATTCTAGGGATTTTAAAGGTATGCTAATGCAAAACTTGCATAAATTTTGACTGAAATATCTATTTTGGGTGACTCAAAAGGTGTGATAAAGAGTATATTGAGGAGAATTAGAGGTAAATATTATTTTGGTCTCACTTAGAAAAGGGTTATACAAAAATGATACAACACTTAAACTTCTAGAAATATCAACCATCACTCAAGAACTAAATGAAGAAATGTATAACCATCTATCCTATTTGGAGGATGTTAACGATTGAATCTGACACACATGTGACATTTGGCTAATATTGCAGAAAGGTGTCATCAACATAAAACATGTAGCTCATGAAAGACATTTTCATTAGATCCAAAAGATAAATCGAGCCCTAAAATATCAAAGGAAGTTGACACAAAAAATAACGCATCTAAAAGCACTAGACACCCATGCTATTTAGCATGACCTGCCTATTTAGCAACCTGCACATATTTTCCTTTGAAAACCACGCGAATGTCAAAATGACATGACCAATTACTTGTGCAACGCATTCAAATATTCAAATGGCTCTCTTAGCTCTAAAATTCGAATGAGAGTTCTCACATGCTTGGGAGTATTCAATAACCCCCATCATGTACTTAGAGAACTAGTTCAAAGGCAAGAGTGTTCACGTTTGGATATAGATGTTTCTTGGAATCCATCTGTAAAAGGAAGCCATGGGAATGCATATATAGGATAGAATTAGAGCAAAGTTATGTTGTTGAAATTGCATTGAGAGCTTACGTTTCAATCCACCTCCTACTTCAAGTTGGCATGCAAAATTTCCCTTGATTTCTTCCTCTAAGAAGCAAGTGTTTCTCCATTATTTTATGCTAGTTATATTGTAATTGTGTGGACAAAAAGTGTAACGTCCCCTTCCATCTATCCAATGCAAGGGAGGGAACATGACTGCAACATGGGGTGTCTAATTCGTCCCCAAAGCCATAATGATAAAAATTTTCCATTTAAAATAAGATGCACAATTAATTTACATAGCGTAATTAAACATATTAACACACAGCTAGAATGGAATGTATCAGCATATGTAACCCAAGAAAATGATGAATCATTCACACATGGAACCAATCCCATTCTCATGCCGTTCATAGATTTCATATCAATTTCATTTACATGAATAATTAACATCCTGAATTAACATAATGCAAAACACATAATGCATATAATTTACATCACAGAGAACACTTATCTTTGAGATGGATTTGTCCAACAACTGGCTATGTGAGAGCAACGTTCCATCCAACCATAGATCTCTGTCCAGCTTGTATTACTTCAGCTGAGAGATCACCCTCGAGCTGGGTTGTGTATCCACTAAGGAGGAACTAGCTGGGCTCACTCACAGCCATGGTTTCACTTAACAACTATGCTAAGCCAACACACAGTTGGGTTTTTCAAGCATATGAAAGACAAAGGAGAGTAATGCTAAGCCAGTGAACTCAACCATAGAGCTACAAGCATATCAAATGAATTCAACAGTCAAGGCACCCACATTACCTACCACACCCAACACAAGGAAGGTCTCCTTCTCTGCTGCACAGTCCCTCAGGTGTCCCTTCCCTCCAGTGCTCTTCAGGATGGGTATAGAAAGGTCCAGCTGCTAATCCTTGATATTCTAGCCTTCACTAGGTTTATCAAAGAAACCCAACCTCTGCTCAGTCATGCACAATTGGATTTCTCAAAACTCTGTCATCAAATAACTCAATCTCGTCACTAGTTTTTTGGGCTATAAAAACTGGGTTTTCCAATGGATTTCGGGGTATCTAATACTCTCAAATTCGCCCCAAGGTTTATATCTATGGATCCCCCATTGGATTTCACTCTCAAATACCAAATCTGAGCGTTTTTGGCTCTTCAAAACGTAGGTTCTTGCAAAGTTGCGATTTCTGGTTTTGCTCACTGCTAGCAATTCGTTTTTGGATGGAAAATGATGCTGGTAACTTCCACAATGGAATAGGGATGAGGAAGAAGAAACTCCCATGAGGTAGAGTGGCTTGTGGTACAAGAAAATAGAGCCCATACCTGCAAATACAAATGTCTGGGCTGCCCATGCTCCATTGAAGCCATGGACTGAAATCCTCAACTACTTCCTTACAACATAAATAAATGTCATCAAGGAAAGTCAAATGGGTTCTCACAATGACATTTGGCAACTTATGGCCAATCTCACAACCCCCTCACCACTCCCTAGTGGATACACATGGCCCCTTTTCATTGGTTGCTTCCATCTCCAGTTTTGGTATTTTATTGCAATATTAATATTTACATCAAGTTACAATATTCCATGGCTTAATAGCACATGGGTATCAAAATATCAAATACTTGCTTGTTTTAAATAAAATCCGAACATACACTAGCGGGGCCTTGGCCTTGAGCTCCTTGCTAGGGAAACATACAATGCATGTATACAATAATTACATTGAAAGCCAATATTTCCTAAGGCTCAAAATTGGGGTATTACAAAAAGGACCTCCCTAAGGGATATTGTTGGCTTCCATTTAATTCCCTCACCTCATATGTGACAACATTGTATTTAGCTTGAATATTGGGAAATCAACATTTGGTTTGGCATACTCTTGTTTTATCTGCTTTGCTTAGCACTTGTCCCATTTATGTCTTGTTAGTTTTGTTTTTATTTCTTATTTAGAGTTTTCTTTATAATTTGGAGTTTGGTTTACTAATTCAGAATTCACAATACTAGGTCATTGTTGCGACCTCAAGGATTTCCCTTAACAGTGGGAGGACTAATAACTAGGTTGTGGCTATTTTTCCCATGATATTTATGGTGACTCCACTATTGTTTTTTTTCATTGCATTATATATAGGTTGTATTTTTCTAGATAAATTATTTTGGGTGTTGTGCAGGTGCAAGATATCACAATTTGGACTCTCAATAGTCGGAATTCGGAATCCCTCTATTCAAATTATATTTTTTTATCAGTAGCACAGCTCCTAGTTGTTCACCCTAAGCTATTTTTAAATGATTTATGTGCTTATGTGAATGGGGATCGCGTAGCGAAGTGTTCAAAAAGAAGATCACCCACAAAAGAAGGTTGAACTCCAACGTAGTGCCGTAAAACATGGAAAGGTATTGGTTGATCACGTCAACCAATCAATTGAGTAGAGTAAGTTGGGGAGTAAGTTAGTATTTTTGTTCCACTTAGAGGTCGTGGGGGCTATGCCAATACTATCAATATGTGACAGGTTGGGTAGACTATGATGTTGATTGTCCGGATAAGAAGGAAAATTTTTGGATGTCATGTGACTGCGAAGAGAGAGTGCGATGAAGAGTTGAGTGATCCCATGTATTGTTTTGTGTACTGAAGGGTTGAAAGATTGCCATCTGCAGGCTGTGTGCATAGTTTTGAAGAAGATGAAATTCTTTTTTAATGGGATCAATGAATAAACGAATCATTTCCATGGTTTTCTCCCAAATGGGTTTCCACGTAAAAACATTTGGTTTCTTATGTATGTGAATTATTATGTGTGAGTGTGATTTTGTTTTTATTATATATGTTGCTAATAAAATGGTAAATTTGTAATCAATCAATAATATTACATGAATGTTTTTAGTCACAAATAGACTGCACAGTAGATGCATGTTAAACATATAGTTATGTGATTTGAATTGGTTTCTTTTGAAGTTCCGCTAATGGTTATAATCATAGGACAGATTCCCATCCCCTTCATTGCTGCAAAAACATTGTTCTTGCAGTACCCATAGGTACTTCAGGTGAGACTTCTCCTATTTGCAGGTGATGCAAAACGGGACAATATCTTGGGATTTTTTGGTCTATGTCGTAGTGATCTTGGGTCTTCCCACGAGGAGCCAAAAAATGGTTTCATTGATGGGATTGGGATTTGAAATTGAAGGGGGTGTGCAAATGTGGTATCCAGCTAAACAATATATCTTGGAGTGGATAGGTAAGAAAGAGAAAGAGTTGATTGAAGAGCAGAACAAAAATCCACGGATCAACTCACAAGAATGGTTGGATAGGTATGTTTTCTCAAATCTACATGAAATTTTCTTTGCCAATTTTCCTATCATATTAGTAGAATGGTTTTCGAATTTAGCAGAACAAAAAAGATGCTTGTAGGGGGATGAACCAACCGTTTGGACTCCTGAGTTAGTTGAACACTTAAAGGTATCAGTAATACGATTCCTTGTGTTGTTGATTACTAGCTTAATAGTATACTTGCAGGTTATATTACTGAGTTTGTTGTAGAAACTTTAAAATATTATAGCACAAATGAAAGAGAATTCTTCAAAGGAACACGAGGTTAATATTTGAAAACTATGTACTTATGGATTAAGATGTTACTCTGTGAAAAGGGTGTCATGAGAATCGAACCTGAGGAGTAAGTGTTGATATATTTTAGTGTAGGGACTTGTCTACTCAATTATCTATCTTACTATGAATTGGTGAGATTCAATTGATAGAAGGTGAAGCAATTATCTCTATTTTCATAATATCTTTAACCAATTTTGAATTGGAAATAACTTGAAGGGAAAAAAACAAACTAAAAAATGGGAGGAAAATTGAATTACTTCATATAACATCAAAGAAGAAATGATACTTACAACCTTGTTTGAGGTGAATCCATTCTCCTTTTCTTTGATCTATCCTTCTCCATCAATTCCTTTGATCATCCAAGTTCTTTGTATTGAAGATGAGATTTCCAACCTTTAAATCCTTCCAGCATGCCTTTACTCTCACTTTATGTATCTTACTTTGCCCCAAATGCCTTTCTTTTTTATCATAGGTATTTGGGAACTCAAGAATCAAACTTCAATGTGGGATTATATATTTTTCCCAAATTTTGTTTTTTCCATCAAAAAACCCACTTTTCCATACTTTTCTAGCATTTGGCTTTGACTTTCTAGAATTTTTAGGGCAATTAATACATGTGTCATGTATTCTTTCCACTCCAGGAGTTTTAGAAACTGGGTTTTTTACCTTTAAGTGGTCATAAAATTGGCCTCTTTAGAGAAACCTTTGTCTTCACAAACTTCTTCCTTTGCGGAAGCGATGGTCAGATGAGAGATTAAATCTTTCAATTGTTCTTGATTTCTGGTCTTCATGTTGTAGGCGAATGCTAAAATGTGCTTCTAACCTTCACTTGTTAAGGGTGTTAATTTGATTGTTAACGTATTCCCCTTAATGTGTGAGGTCTGAAGCAGAGCTAAGGGTCGAAAAACATTATCTCTTCATACTGATTCTCTTCATATTGATACTCTTTATTGATCAAGGCAGGATGGAAAGGGATTATCCCATCAGATTAGGATTAGGGAAATCATGTGCAAGTCAAACAAAGCAATTTCCTGAATATACAAAATATTCCTGTGGTGGTTATACCCATGCTCAACAGTAAACAAGCATGGCCATGAACAATA
Organism: Larix kaempferi; assembly: GCA_027924585.1. Taxonomy (NCBI): domain Eukaryota; kingdom Viridiplantae; phylum Streptophyta; class Pinopsida; order Pinales; family Pinaceae; genus Larix; species Larix kaempferi. Next base: position 2,174,327 of record BSBM01001435.1, on the reverse strand, counting down.
CATAGTGGATCCATGAACAATACATAGTGGCCATGAACAAGGTCTTCATCGAACTTCTGACATGGTAGTTTAATCTTGCGCAACTCGGGTAGTGTATCGATGAGTGATACAACTGTTTTCCCCAAGCTATTCAATAAAAACAGACGATAGTACGATTTTATATCATGCAAATATAGGACCTGATGTCGATAATAATAAAACATCATCAGATTACCGCTCATTGATTTATATCGTTAATAGATGCAAAGAGACTCACCGATAATGATGATGGACTCCAAGGTACTGAGTACAAACTAGAAAGTGTGAATAGATGTTCTGAATTCAAACACTTGTAGAATCAAATAATCAGGGGTAAGTGATGTATACCCACTGTCATTTGCAAGGAAACCGCTACTAATGATTGTAAGATCCAAGGTACTCCAAGGTTTCTAGATCCATTTCCTAGATGATGATTTGGCGTCGATATGAATAGATCCATCGAAAGGAGGGAATTAATGCATCCCACATCAACCGATACAAAACATAAATCAATAGTATGATATGATTTGGTAGAGATGTGAGATCCATTATGGTATACTAACACAAGGAAGGTGAAGATGATTGGTCAGGAATATTTCAGGAATGACCGACATTGTTTTAACTTCCCTTGAACACTTAGCATGATGTAGAATGGACACTTGGAAACATAGGACTCGAGTAACCAACCTTAAATAAATCCTCCAATGCTAGATGCATTAACGAAATCTCCATTGATGACAAGAAGGATAACCCATCGGTAGAGATCTATTTAAAATACTAGTATAGTTTCCTAAGGCAAATGTAGATGGTGTACTGATAGTGGATACAAAATTATGTCTCGTGTTCAATGCCGATAAGGACTGACTGTTGCCATTTTTTCAAGGATATAATATGAAATGATTCAATTCTCCCCCTTTTTTGGATTTATGTGTTTTCCAATTTTTAATACCTTTTTCATTTATTAGCTTAAAAAATGAATAAAGCATGCTATGGTACATTAGAGGACATGAGTGTCTCAAGGTCCTGCACCTATACTTCAATGGCATGGGTTAGGCCAAGGAAAAGATAAACATTTCAAAAAAGGGATGATCTAGTTGTGTACACTCTTGTGGGTGTTTCCTCCATGGGTATGGGTAAATTATACATAAGCAATGGTTTATAGGCACCATGTAACAAAAAGTGACTGCAAAGGAAAATATGCAACATAATAAATAAGAAACGAAGTAGTAGGAACAAATGTTCAAGTGGATATTTTAACACATGCTTATGTAAACTACTACAAAATTGGGATCCCATTAGGATATGGTGAAAATGTATGGAAGAGAAATACGTGGTCTCAAAATCCAAGTCATGATTATACTAGTAAGACTCCTAGACCTATGAGAATAAATCAACATGGGTACCAAAATGAAAATGGGGTGCTAACTAGAGTGTCCCATGTTCGGTAGGTTCTTCTGTTGGAATGGTGGAAAACACAGATATTATGGGATGACCCACCAATTTCCAACAGGTTCAACCCTAGGTCAAGTTTGGGTTTCAAAAGGTTCAAATGCATCTTCACAGAGGGATAACTTAAACCTATATGCAAGCTTCCAAATATACTTGATCAAATAGAGGAACATGTAAACGATGCTCCTATAATTGCGAACATTAAAACCAAGTATGCTCCCAGTGGCCCCAAAAAAGATGTCCTTAGGTGGGTACAACCAAATGTTCATAACTTCAAGGATAGCCTTCCTCCGATGATAAAATATCGTCCAATAAGTCATGTGAGGATGGGAGAGCTCACAGCCCCAATGGGCCAAGTAACCAGATCATATTCCTCCATTAAGGGAGGATTTTGATCTGAATTTGTCGAAGCCATTTGAATAGCTTGGTATAAAACTTCTACAACAGATAAGGGTGTATTAGTCTTTGTTTCACCATGTTTCATAGAACTGGGTAACTTTCCATCACTATTTTGGACTAAGGAGTGCTCCTTCGAGACTCGCTCTGATGAAGTGAGACCTTTCATTGTGGTAGACTTAGAGAAAATTTTCAACATGGAAAGTAAACCTCCAATGGTATAGTGAAAACTGGAGCAATTTTTTGGGTGGATATTCGTGGTGGGATCGTATAATTTACCATGAGGGAATCATCTTTGAACAATCCTACCCCAACGTCTTGAGACTCCTTTCGTTCATCCCTAATGAAAGGAACATCTGATTGAGTAGTAATTGTAGGCATGTAGTAATCTAATTGGTCTATCATGATGATTTCCCCCCTATGAGGGAGCTGAATCACTCAGGACACTTAAGACAATATAGACATCATTTCATGTATCCAAATGCATCCTAATAGAAAATTGTAATCTATAGGCACGTCTACTACCTCAACATAATGAGTCCGTGAGGAGGGGATGAATGTCCATCAAATTCCTTTAGCACAGTATGGGATGGAACTAAGGTGGGTGATCCTAATTCTTTCAAACATTTAAATGCCATTACACAAGCCGAGGCCTCTTCATCCACTATGGTTCAAAAAATGTTCTTACCATGAGTCATTACTTTAATCTGAAAAGCAACTTCGGAAGGGATATTCAATGTTGGATGGTCTATGTCTGATGTGATCGAAGTTGCATTGGATGGATCAATAGCACCAATTGTAGACAATAGTTCCTTTCTTTGTGCAAGACAACATTGCAATACCTCCAAGGCCTACATGGAACATGGTGCTTGAGCTAGGTCCTCAATAACATTATCGTTCTGAGAAGCTCATGCATTAATATTATGCATTATTCTATATAGTACACCTTTGAGGGGCTGTGGTACTAAGTCTATTGTTGGTTTCTCAATGGCGAGAGAACCACTTGGATGTGATACTGATTGATTTGATGTACTAGGAGGGATGTCATAATAATTGTGTCTTGTTTGAATGTTCACCTCATGATCACACATGAAGACATTGACATTGGTATGATTTTCCCCTTGCGGGGGGGTTGGATGGTTTCCCCCTGGTCGGGGTACTAGTGTCGTAGAAACTATTTGATGATGGTGTTGCGGAAATGGCTGCGTCAAAACAATAAGTTGTTGTTTCCTACCTCATTGAGCCATGTTTGGTGCATCTCCTTTCCCATAGTTATCATTTTTCTTACTCTTTTATTTCTTCTTCTTTCCTTTAAGGTCTGTGGAATGTACTATAAGGATTTACGAAGTATGGGAAGGATTAGAACTTTTCTTACCTTTGCATTTCTTTGTCTTTACTATAAGGTATTTGTATTGCAATGTGAGGATGCCAGAAGTCTTGGGAGGATTAGAAGGTTGCTGCATTACCTAGCCAGTTGCAGGTTCTGAAGTCTGAACAAACCTTTGTCCCATTTGCTGGGTATTTTTCTCAATTTGGTTGACGAAATCCATCATACCATCAACATGAGGTCCATGTGGTGGCCTAGCTAAATCGAACGTAGGTCTTGTAGGTTGGCTCTAGAAAGATTGGTTACTTCCTAGAACTTGACCACTCCATTACAGAATGGGTTTAATTGTTGGATTTCCCCCTTGCAAGGTTAGGCCCCAAAAATATTTATGACTTTATGGAACCTGAACACTCCATTGATGTTTTCCTTGGGTGTGATAAGCATTCCAAGGTGGGTTTCCCCCTTGTAGAGACTACCCCCAAGAAGATTGGGTACTTCTTGGAACATGACCAATGGGTAGATTTCCCCCTTGCGGAGGTGAGACCCATGAATATTGGTTACTTCTTGGATCCCAACCACAACATGAAGGTTTTCCTTGGGATTGAAAATAATTCCAAGGTAGATTGCCTCGTTGCGTTGGTTGCATCCAGAAACATTGGTTACTTTCTGAAAATTTTCCATTCCATTGTGGAACGAGATGAATGGATGGATTTCCCCCTTATGGAAGTAGGCCCCAATAAGATTGGTTAATTGTTGGAACCTGACCATGACATTGATTGTTTCCTTGGTTTTGATTAGTATTCCAAGTTTTATTGCCCCCTTTTGGAGGTGGTCCCAAAGAATATTGGTTACTTCTTGGAACTTGCCCACTCCATTGTGGAATGGGGTTGATAGGTGGATTGCCTCTAGGAATTGTGATAGGATAATTCATAGGATAACCCCCTGGGAATTCCCAATAATCTGTGAAGGATAAACCTAATTGGCATTAATTTTCCATGACCCATTGCTTTCGCTAGGAATATTATCATTACATGGTGAAGGGTTTCCCCCAAAAGTAGAACCTCGACAAGTATTTGGTATACCAAGAGTATTTTAGCTTAATCCTTGTGTGTTTTGACCTTTATTAGCCGAACCATATGGAAAACCCATGTTTGGTAAGGCACACCCACTAGTAGGGATTCCTGCAAACAAAGTGGATGTACTTTCGAGATTGGAACCCAGAACTGTACCAACTGGCACTGAAGTGATAGTTGAACTTGTGTTGGTTACAGGCATGTTTAACTATTTGGACTTGTGTTTACATCAAAGTGGAATCATTACTCCCTCATGTAGCCAATTTTTGGTTTCATTGATGTTGTTGTTGTCCCTTGAGTATCTGAAGAATCCATAGGGTCAAGTGTTGTATTCTGCATGTTATTCAAAATTTCAAAAAGAGGGTTAATCTTACCCAGTGACTCACAGATAATAAGTGAAACTGGTTCTAAAAGACTCGTTAAAGGTGGATTTACATGAGTGTTTGTGTGATTTTATAATGTCTCAATTTCAATTAGAGTAAGATCATCAACTATGTTTATATTCAGTTCGTGATGTAATGATGAATTCTCAAGCTTTGTTTGATTTTTGTTCTTCTCAAGTAATATTAATTGATTTTAAAATAATTTATGTTTCGAAGTCAGTAGGATGTGTTTTTTGTTTCTGTCTCCACAATTTAGTAGGGATTTCAAATTCTGGTGACTCACCTCACTGTCTCCATGACTGGCGGATTGGGAGAGTAGACACTTCGAAGTTTTTGATAAAAGTATTTTCTTAATAAAAAATATAATCAAGCAATCCTAATTAAGGAAATATAGAATCAACAGAAAGAAAAGTGTCCACATAGTAAAAATGTTTCTATGAATCCAAGAAAACAATCTACTTTCCCAAAGAACCGAAGCTCAGTGAAAAGATGGATTATAGGGCCTTCCAAAACTAGTATTTCCTTAGGGATATCAAGCCTCCAAAAATTACTAATACCGAAGTTATGATAAAAAGTTACAATAAAATTTAATCACCAAAGGTGCAAGTATTGGTTCTTAATCAATCACCCTCCCAAGGATTAAAAGCTTCAAAGTCTGTCTCGAGTACCACAAGTGTTCCCCACTCGCAATAGCCCATGATATATTCTAGGAATAGAAACTAAGGTTACCACTTCACAATCTACGGTTAGGCAGAACAATTGTAAGTCTAGGATAACTCTCATAGCCGGGTAGTCCAGAAAGTGATGTCACCCCGAGGACTTGTCACTTACATGGAATTATGTGATGATCTCATGTCCCACTAAACAAGCAAGAGGGGGGGATACCACCCTTGTCCATATTGACCTCATGCATGATGCATGTTTTATATGCACTTTCTTGACTAGCATTCTTCGCTACTAGTGGATTTACACTCTATAATCAATGCTAGTTTCAAAATCATGTGGCCCAAGAGTGTTAACTCTCAAATCCTAATCCAAGGCCCTAGCCTAACCTTGTTGGTGATTTGAAAATAAAATCGTGGTTAGTTTTAAATTAAATTCCAATTTTAAAGGTACTTTGCTTAGTTTCAGGAATGGCCATGAAACTGGTGGTGTGTAGACTCGAAATATTGAACCAAACAATCCACAAATGCTCAGTACTCTTTCCTTCAATTCAATGAATTCTATAAACTAGTGAATACTTAGAGGTTCTTTGTAGGTCTTTCAAACATGCAAGTTTCAAAATAGAATTATTTCTATGATTTTGGAAAAGAAATTTTCTAAAGAAGTGACATTTTATTGTCACAAATTACTTAACTTCTTCTTTTCAAGTTTTGTTTACAACAAGCATAAAATTATTTTCGAAAGTTTGAATAGGTTTCCAAATCAATCGAAGTTTGGTGATGCAAAATTTTGGTAGATTTTTTGAGGTTTAAGAATAGTTCTTCTTTGAATTATGGTTAATTATTGACTTCAAAAATATTTTTAAACCAAACAATTATCTCAACTGAAATGAATCCAACTCTTTACACGGGGGATCTATGTTTCTCGTTTGCAGGTCCACCCGGAAGTGAAAACAAAGAGGATATGCATATCCCTTTGAAGTACTATGAATTAAACATTTACAAGTGAGATATACTTTCTCATTTGTAGGGCCACTCGAAGATGTAGGCGAAGAGAATACTCATAGATTGAGAACTTCACTCAAAAATCAAATCTACTCTGTTACAACTTGAAATTCACGTTCTCGTTCAGAAGATCGCCTGAAATCCCAAGTGAATAGGATAATAGTGGTTCAAATTTTTTTCTTAAAAACTCAAATCTAAACTATTACAATTGAGAGTCAACCACTTTCCTGTTCACAGGATCGCCCGAAAGCCCAAGTGAAGAGGATAATAGTGGCTCTAACACAATGTATATAAAAAAAAAATTGAGGATTAAAGCTACAAATTTCTCTAATTGTGAATGGGTAAGATCAATTTTGTAGATCCAAAACAAAAATTTACTAATTAAAGTTGTTCGTTTGGTTTTGGAGGGAAAATATTTCAAATTCTTTCAATGTGTAATGTTCAATTGTTTTTGAATTCTTATGCAATTTTCTGTATGGAATGTTTTCAAATGATCTTCTAATGTATTCTTGGCTATGATTTTATGTTTTGTTTCAGGTTATAAAGCATATGGAATTCAAAATTCAAAGGCCTAAATGTCCTTGAAACAATATTTTATGTTTTTTCAATTTTTGACAATTTGCAAACTAGTGATTTAACAAAACATTTAAGCAATCAATCAAAATTTCATGAATTAGATGTGAAATTAAGGATCTAAATGAAAAATATTTCCTAAAGCATTCATATCTAAAACAAATTATGAGAAAAAAATTGAATCCAAAGCTCAAAAAACTCAAATTAAGCCATTTCCAAGGGTTTTGGAGGGAAATCCAACTTTAAAATTTTCAAATTAAATGGTTCCAAATCTGCTTTGAATTGATCCTAAAATGTGTCTTGTGTCACCTATAGGTCTGGAAACCTCAAAATTTTGCATAATTTTGTGGGGGGATGGTAAAATGTGCTTATAACCTTCACTTGTTAAGGGTGTTAATTTTATTGTTAACAGTAAGTAGCTTCGCACAGAGGGAATTGGGCATCGAATGGGAATAGGTTTGGGAAGTATGTGGGAGAAGAGTGAGTTGAAATGATAATGGGAGAAGAAAGTGAGTTGGATTAAGAGTGTGTATTTCTATGTAGTGGGACAATATTTCGACATTGTAAGAGGAGGAAGACTGCAAGAGGAAGAAGAAAGGTTCACAATTTGACATAAGCATATGACTACATTGTCGTACCTAAGCTCACATAAGAATATGTTAGTGCAGAATAGGAAGAGGAAGATCATTAGCTCAGACCAGAAGAATATCTAGTTGATTCATCTCAAGCTGGACATTGCGACATACCCACAACCCTGTGTGCATATCCTGAAATTGAGGTAAGTACTTATAGCCCATCAGATCTTGTGGAATCATGTCCTAATAATAGAAGTCATTAGAGTTGTAGTTTAGCTAGTCAGAATAGTGGGAATGTTGGTCTTGTTAGAATATTGAGAATATAATAAAGTCATACAACAATAAAAACATGCATATCATGAGTTTATCTATCCTTCTATCATAATAAGCAACAAATAACATGAAAATGGATAAAATGGAGATAAGAGAATAGACAAGAGAACACCATATATATGTGGTGAAACCCCAAATGGGGAAACATCCACGAGAAGGATGAAATCTTCTTAATCATCAATAATATTGAATCTTCCAATAGATCTCCCACACATGAGCATCACATCGCACTCCATAATCACATTACATGACACATCCTTGTGTTCATAAGACAATTCTTGAATTCTTGATGATTTTACAATGATTCCTCAATTCATTATATATCAAGAGGTAGTAGATGAATTACATCCCATAACACATGTGGGATAAAGGTAATTTCACCTCTTTATATAATAAAAGGTAATGGGAGTAAATTAATACAAATTACTTGTGGGGTAACTCTTTTACATAAGATTGGACATTATTACCTTCCAAATACATTCAGTCATCATTACATATTCCAATAGGTCCTATAGTTCAAAGTCAACTAGTACCATTGAGAAGGAAAATGGAAGGGGATATATGAAATTGCCACTATTTCAAGGGACTGGATAGAAAGATCCAAAAGAACATTGGTTTCTTTGTGAATCTTTTTAGAATGTTAAGTAAGTGCAGGATGATAATGTAAAAAGAGTGCAATTGATCATGACCTTTAGGGATCGTGCATTGAACTAGTTTATGAATTTTTTTGTTGTGCCAAAAGGAGGGAAACAAAAAACCTTGGCAGAAATTAAAGCCATGCTAGAAGATGAGTTTAGTAAGCCTAAGTATTAGTCAAACGACATCACCGATATCAAAGATATTAAGTAATCACCTAATGAATCACTACTAGATTTTGACTAGTGGTTTAAAACTTTAATGGATCGAGTGAGTTTTCAAATTTAGGATGCTCAACATAAGGAATGGTTCATTGTTGCACTATTGCCACATATACGGTTAGCATTGATGCAACATAAGGTTGTGTCATAGTTTGAGGCTCTTGAAATTGTGATGAATTTAGAGGCATCCCCCATAGGATAAACTAGAATAGGGATGGGTTAGATCCATATGTAGTTAGAAAATTTGTCACTTCATATCCAAGATATTAAGAAAGGAAAGGAGATGAGAGAGGAAGTCTGGTGTATTAAGTGAAAAACATAAGGTCACCATAAAGACCAATTTCTGGTGTTTCAAGAGTACCTAGTTACAGGGGATCCTAATCCCTTGAATCATCGAGCTGGAGTTTGGTGTGAAGTGTGCAGTACTAGAGGACATCGACCAAAGGAATGCAATTTGATACCGAAATATGTGAATACTGCTAAGAACTTGTACTGTAAATTTTGTAGATATGTAGGCCATCATGAAGCAAAGTGTTGGGCATATGATTTGTTGAACGAATGTACAATTGATGCCTACAGAATAAAAGGGGAAGATAAATATAAAGGGGGCAATGCGTAGTTCAATTCCCAAAGAGGAGGCTATAACCAAGGACTAGGTGGATTTAGAGGTCGTGGAAGAGGTGGATTTGGAAGAGGAAAAGGCCAGATAATATGTTATAATTGTTTCCAACTAGGACACTTGGAAAGATATTGTCCGAACACTTGTTCGATTTGTACATATTGTAGAGCATTGAACCATACTGTTGAAGATTGTCCATGACTAATAGAAAATTGGAAGGCTAAAGGAAATTAAAACCAGAATCAGAACATCTAGGAGATATCTGTAGAAAACAAAGAAGATAAACCTACCATAGCAGTAGTCACATGTGGGGGAGCTATGACAAGAGGCGATATGTCAACACAAGGAAATAACAGTGGACAATGGGTTAGAAAAGAACCAAAATGACTACCAATGTTTAATCCCCAGAAAGAAAAAGAGACTTATGACGAGGCCAAAAGGGAGTTTACTACGACAAATCAAAATGGATCCACTTTTTCAACCCATCCAATATAAGATACACTTAATGTATATGACATGCCTCCACTTTATTAGTATTCAATTCCAAAGAGGGAATTACAAAAGGTAATTCCTTTATAGAATTTCTTGCATAGTTGTTTAGATTTGTTAAAAGATGAAAAATAAGTAAGAGAAATTTGAATTTTGATAGATTATTGTGTTTGGGAAATAGTAGAACCCATTGAAGAAAGAATTGTTAATCATTTTCAATGTAAGAAGAGGACCGATACAAAAATGCGACTTAGTGCTCAAGTTGGGGATTATGATATGGATTTTATCATTCTGGATCTGGGGTTATATTTAAATGTACTCACTAACCAAACATGGGAAAACATGGGTAATCCCAAGCTTGTATGGTCACTAGTACAATTAATATTAGGAAATAAATAAAAAATGGTCCCCTTTGGTAGGCTGGTAGGGGTACCTGTCGAAGTAGAAGGATTGTGAAGGTTTGCATATTTTGAATTCATTGAAATTATAAATGATACTAACCCTTATCCAATATTACTTGGGATAGATTGGGAAGTAGATAATTAGGCTGTTATTAATTTGAAAAAGATACTGGTGACATTTGAAGGAGGAAGGCTTTGTTTTATTACACCCTTGGATCCTTTGAAAGGCAAGAGATATGTCGAACATGTTAGGGAAGAAATAAATTCCTAGGAAATGAAGAACATATATTAGATGAATTCGATAATGGATGATTACATTAACCCTATAGTAGATGGAAACTTGAATTGGCATAACATTTTCTCGTGTGCATTAGATTCAGGTGAAGGACTAGAAAAATGGAAAAATAGGCTCCATGAAGTATCTATGAGGAGGTGTGCTCATATTAGTAAGTCATTGCACTAGATTAGAACAGAGGTATGTAACCCACCTGCGTATCATCGTTTAACAAATATTTATTTATGAGTTTGAGTTTCACATTCCAGAACCACAAAGGGCATTAGCTTTAGATGTAGCTCTGAAGTCTACCCCAACAAGGTGGTGGAATGCACACAAGAATAATATAGAAAGTTGGTTGCAATGTAAGAGGATATTAGATTAGGTTTGGAGAAGACCTAACTATGTCGGGGTGAAGTTTAATTTTTTAACCATTACTATTGAACATTTCATGGAATGCACTACGATATGGAGGTTTGTGCCTCAATAGGAATGGGTACATATGTTTGTTCATACTTTGGATACCATACCAAGGAATTGGTTTATTGAACTAGAACTATGATGTGGAAGAACAGAGGGGGAAAATATGATTTTGAATTTTAAGGAAACTTTTATATTTGAGGATGAGAGTCCCACAGTGGATTTAGTTCTACAGTTAATCAAGGAGAATTTTTTTGAAGAGGTGTCGCTACCCATATAAAATATGCTAGATTGGGTTGTAACACTTGAACAGGCCTTGGAATGCTACAACATTACTGGAGACTAAGAATTTGAAGAGTCGAGGTACTTTCATATACTGCATATACCAAAAATACAAGGTATCCGTGATGTAGGGGGCTTGAGATATATTTTTTCAGCTTTTTACATCCTTTCAAGACTAGGAAAGTGAATTTTGGTTCAGAGGGAAATTTGAAATTTGCTAATATTAGATATTATTGGGATGAAAAAACTGTAGGTAAAATTACTGACTTGTGACATGAATATCAAGACCTGTTCCTGATAGGGACACAATATAGGTATCAATTGCAGGCATAAATGCCCTTTCTTCTGTTATGGAGCAACACTTAAGCATAATGTCACCCCTTTATGTAGGCTAGGATATGGTTTTAGTTGATTATGAAGGAATGATGGCTATGTAGTAATATTTCTTTTGCTTAACATGTTTTTAATGAGCTAACTAGTGGTTGAGTGCCATTTACAAATAAGCGCGGGATTTAATGAAAACTATGAAGACAACAAATTTCTCCTTCCCAAGTTAGACATATACATAAACAAGCTCGACAAAATCAGTCCCAATTCACCACATGGTGCAATTAAGGATAAATTGAGATCAACTCTACAAGTCTCCCCTGATTTCTACGGATGAAAAATCTAGAGGAGATTGATATCGTGGTTTCCAAAGAAGACGTTTTAAGATAATTTTTGAAATTATGTAATAAATAGGGACTCATGCATAGTGTGAAACTCTCTCTAGTTTTATTGTTTCGGTTTAGACATTTTACTTTACACAGCACTCATGTTTTGTACTACTTTGATATGGATTTCTCAAACAACTTAATGGAATAAATTTGTTTCACATCATTTGTGAGTTCATAGTTTAAATTAGCTCATGTAACGCGCTTTGAGGTGGGCCCCCTCATTGTGTTGAGCAGGAGTTTCGTGTTCTCTCTCTTTTAGTTTAAAAGCATTTCTTTATTTTGATCAAATAGATAGCTGTAATTTGTTTAAAATATCATTTACCGTGTAAAATAGATTTATGGAAATTTCATGTTTTCATCTATAGATTTGGATAACGTTGTATGTAGTTCAATTATATGGTGTCTGTAGTCCTGTAGGTGCATTCCACAAGAAAAATTTAGTAGGATTTACATTTTCACGCATTGGAGTAGTTTAGTCAGCTTCGTATTGTCATGTATTTCAACCTTGGTTTAGATTAGTTTATTTTCTGATTTCATATATTAAAATATTTAATATTTCACATAAATAAATTCCATTGCCTTAGATTATATTTTCAAAGCATTTCTTAAAATAGACTTTCCTACTTTTTTGGATTAATCATTCCCTTTTGTCAGTTTAATTTCAATTTTATAACTCAAATCATTTCCTTCATTGGGTAGATGTTATTGTTAAACATATTTTCATGTATTCATAGAACAGATAATTCATATGCTTTTCTTCATCGGTCATTTCCAATTCAATAGAATAAATATTTAGATAGGATTCTCTTAGCAGTTGCACATATACTGCGTAGTGCCTCTTAAGTTTGTACGATCCTTGGTCAATAATTAAAGTAGGACTCATGAACTGTAGGCCTGTAAAAAGGTCAGTATATCAGTAGACCATCACTTTTTAGTGTCGTTGCTGGGGAGGTGATAAAATTCTAAGGGAAGATTGAAATAAAAAGGAATTTTTAGAAAATATTAAAAAGAATAAAAAAACACAGACAAACAGAGATTAAAATCCTATATCTTGTTTACCATGAATGCCTCAGTTAAGGAGAGACGCATTTGGATGGATTCTGCCTAACTACCCTATGAGTGCGACTAGCTCAGAAGCATTCGATTTTGATTTTTTCCTCTCCGACGACGATGATTTCAACTACAACCCAGATTGTCATAATTTATTTGCTAGCTCTAGTTCCAATACCACTATGGCTGATGAAGAAGAGGAACCCATGGAGTTGTTCACCTTTCTCATAAGCATACCTCAAGGGGATGCTTGAATGAAAAATATCTATCCATCCAATCTCCCAAATTTCCATGGCTTGAACTTAGAAGACCCCGATAACTTTTTGTTCAAATTGAAAGCAATCTATAGATTCTTTGGCTACACAGCAAATGCCAAAAAGATAAGGCTGTTCCTTTCAACACTAAAAGATCTAGCGCTTACATGGTTCATGAGATTAGAAGGAAACCGCATTTTTACATGGGATAAAATGAAATAGACTTTCTTGGACAAATAGAGGGATTATTGCAAAGACAAAGATACAAGAGACAAAATTTTAGTATGCAACAGGGGGAGAAGGAATCTTTGGAAGATGATGCACAACGATTCCAACTCAGCTATAAAAGAGCCATTTATTGTACACTTGATGAAGAGCCGTTGAAATTAATACACCTCAGAGGAGTCAAGGAAGAATACTTGGAAATATTAAATCTATTAGAAGATGGATATATGTTCTAGAAATCCTTTGAACATATATTACAAATATTCAAAAACTATTCAAGGCCTAGAAAAGGGAAGGCTGGAGTAAGAGGCATAACCCCAACAACAGGTGGATCATCCTTCCCAGTTCCAAAACTCACTAAGTTTGATTTAGGAAATCTCATAGATGATATGAAAATCGACATCCTTCAGTCACTGTTAGTGCAACTAGATGCATTACAACTCAAGAGTAAACAAGATGAAATTAATCAAGCGCTAGCTGTTTTCTGTCCAAAATGTAGGAAGAAACATGAAAAAGGACAATGTCCATTAAATATGATTGAATTCTATGGATTATGCATTGAAAATCATGCAACAAATAAATCTTTTCTACTTCCTTCATGTAAAGCAACAATGCAAGACCCTAGATCAGAAAACCAGGTAAAACAACTATGTTTTGTCAACCAACGTCGAAATAATTTCTCTAGGACAAAGTTTACCATGAACATTGATAGAATATTAGTATCAGGAAATATGAAGGATATGTCAAAGATCAGGTGTTACAACTGTAACAAGTTGGGACACTATGTAATAAATTGCACTCAAGAGAACAAAAAGGGAAAAAGAAAGCATCCTGCTCATATGGTGGATGATTATGAGCTTACTTCACACAAGAATTCAAGGGAACCATCAGATGATGAATTGGTGCTCATCTCAGCACTAACATGTATTGTTACTCATGGAAATGATATCTAGTCGTAGATAGTGGTGTATCTAAGCACATCACTGGTTACAAAGGTTCACTCTCAAAATTACTCCAAAAGGATTCTCCCTATCAAGTGGAACTTGGGGACAACTCCAACAATGCAATTAAAGGAGTAGGAGAAGCTTATTGTCAATTGGAGTCAGGAAAATCCATGAAGATGAATGATGTACTATTTGTACTAGGTTTGAAGAAGAATATTCTCTCTATATCAACTTTAGACGATCGAGGCTTCATAGTAGAATTTATATATGGCCAAGTTCTTATGTGGTCAAAATATTCAAGTATTGATTCAACTACTAAGATTGGTGTTCAAGAGGGAGGCTTAGGAAAATTAAAGGGACACCCAGCTCAAGCATTGGTGCATGACAATTTTAGCTCAAGTGAGTTGTGACATAGAATATTCGCTCATATTCACTACAGAGCTCTACCAATTGTTAGCAAGATTATTACTGGACTACTAGACATCCAGGTGGAACATGAAGGCATGCATAGAGTATGTGCACTTGGAAGTGTTGATGTATATGTAACTTTAGAATGTATTTCATCTATGTATATTGTACTCCTATAGAGATGTGTTATTCCTCTATAAGGAAGTGTCGTCATTTGTATTGAAAAGTGTCGCAAGTGTCATAACTTGCCGATGGGTTATTAGACCACCATGTGTGGGGTCGGTCCTGATTAAGTTAACCATGGGTTATTGTACTAAGCTAGACAAGTTGGCCCCATAAGTTTATTGGGCAGTCGAGACAAGTATAAATAGAGATCTCCCGATCTCTATTTTGATCTCGTCATTACTCACTTATCCATCACTCAGAAAGTGGCACACATGTGAGGAGGAGGATCAGCTGCTAGGAGGAGACTATCTCTGTGTACTTGGGTTGTACTTTGGTTGTATCATTGCTGTATCTATCTCTGAGGAAGTTGTGGGGTTTTTCAACTTAGGGTTTTCCCCATGGAAACTCTGTGTGTCTATTGTCTCTTATGTTTTCATCTTGTGATGATTGATATGCATTGATATACTGTACATGTTATTCTCTCAGTAAAGATCCTAGAGTATATTGAATTAATGCTAAAAAATTAACATGGTATCAGAGCTTCCCTGAGAAGAAGACATTGTGCAGTGGCAAAAACCAGGGTTTCTTGTTTATTGGGTTTCTCTCCATAGATTTTGGAAACGAAATATGATAGATTGACTCTCCTCAGCAAGGTGAATCTTTCTGTTCTGAGCACTTTCAATTTTGGCCCTAAAAATTAGGGTTTCCACAAAAATAGGAATTTCTGAAATCTGAATACATAGCTGGAAGCTCCTTGGAAAAATTGAAGTTTAGAGCTTTGGATCGAGATTTTTGACTGGGTAAATCTCCAGGAAACTCAAACCCTAATTCAGGGTCCTCCCTAGTGAACCCGGGAAGACTAAAAGGCATTTTTGAAGGGTGAAGCTTTGTAGATCTCAAATTTTGAATACACCAGCCTGATCAGCTCATCAAGGTGCATCTTTCTATCCTTTCAAAAAGTTGAAATTCACATTTTGAATTTTTAGGGTTTCTCTAACAAACCCTAATCCGGGACCAAATCGAGTTTTCAGCAAATCAAGTGGTAAGACCTAAATCTTTTCTATTTCCATTTGAAGTAATATTTTAAGATGTCTCACCCCACCAAGCTTGAGGATAAGCTTGAAGGGGAGGATAAATTCCAAGCATGGAAGTATAGGATTGGGTTAATCCTGGAAGAAAATGAGTTGGATGCTTACATAAGGGATGAGGTCCCTGTCCCAGAGGAAGAAGAGGCTAAAGCCCTCCACAAGAAGAACTTGGTCAAGGAAAAGAGGATCATTTCTGATTCTATCAAGGACCATCTCATCCCACATGTGTCATCTCTAAAGACACCCAAAGATATGTTTGATTCCCTGACCAAGCTATTTGAAGGGAAGAACATAAATCAGAAGATGACCCTGCGGAACCAATTGAAAGGGGTAAAGTTTCAGAATGGAGAAACCATTCAATCTTAATTTTCTAGGGTCTCTCAGATCAAGGAACAACTAGAAGTGGTGGATGAAATGGTGGAGAATGGTGAAGTTGTCATGACCACTCTGAATGGCCTACCCAGGTCATGGGATCCTTTATTCAAGGAATTTGTGC
Organism: Larix kaempferi; assembly: GCA_027924585.1. NCBI lineage: Eukaryota > Viridiplantae > Streptophyta > Pinopsida > Pinales > Pinaceae > Larix > Larix kaempferi. The sequence goes on along the minus strand of BSBM01001435.1, from coordinate 2,157,845 downwards.
AAGAAGGAAGTTGATCTCCTTCAACAGACTACGGGAAGAATGTTCTCAAGAAGAAGCTAGGATCGTGGCCTGAGAAGAAAAGATGGGAAATGAAGATCAAGCTCTCACAGCACATACCAAGAAAGGTAAGTTCAAGAAGGAGCCATCTCATAATAGAAGACCTTCTCACCAACATCACCAAAAGGGTAAGAAGGATCTGAGATGCTTCACCTATAATGAGAAGGGACACTTTGCTATAGATTGTCCCAAGAACAAAAAGGGTTCCAACAACAACAAAAACAAGGGAAACAAGAAGAGATATCATGCTCATGTTGCTGAGGATGATGAACCTCCCAAGAAGAAGGCTAGAGCAGAAAGTGATGATGACTCATCAAGCGAAGAAGAGTATGTTCTAATCTCTGCTCTCACAGGTACTATTTCTCATGGCTGTAATGATTGGTTAATTGACAGTGGGGCTTCTAAATACATGACTGGGTTTAAAGAATCTTTTGTAAATTTATCTAAACATGAATCACCCCATAAGGTGAAACTTGGGGATGATTATCAATACCCTATCAAAGGAAGTGGGGAAGCCTCCTACAACCTAGACTCTGGAAAGTCTTTGAAGATGAAAGATGTGTTATTTGTACCTGGGCTCAAGAAGAACCTACTCTCCATCTCTGCATTATATGCAAAGGGCATGAGGGCTACATTTGTAAATGGCCAAGTCCTAATGTGGCCAAAAGGTAAAACTATTGATGAAGTAGTGGTGATTGGAGAGCAAGAGGGAGGATTCTATAAATTGAAGGTACAACCTGAACATGCCATGGTACATGAATCCATGGAGCCAAGTGAACTTTGGCATAGAAGGCTTGCTCATGTGCACTATAGAGCACTCCCAATTGCAAGCAAATCTGTAGAGGGTATTCCTGAAATCAAGACCAAACATGAAGGTATTTGAAAAGGATGTGCAAAAGGAAAGAACATAAAGAAGGCATTTCCAAGCAGTGAAAGTGAGGAAAAAGGAATCTTGGAAATCATCCACTCTGATGTATGCGGTCCGATGTCATCCAGTTCTCTGAGTGGGTATGTTTACTATGTCTCTTTCATTGATGATTTATCCAGGAAGAATTGGGTTTACTTCTTAAAAGGTAAGGATGAAGTGTTTGATAAATTCAAGGATTTCAAAACCTTGATGGAGAATCAAACTGATAAGAAGATCAAGACATTCAGATCCGACAATGGCAGAGAATTCACTTCAGGATATTTCAAGAAGTTATGCAGTGATTCAGGGATTAAGAGGGAGTTGATTGCTCCCTACAATCCACAACAGAATGGATTGCAGAGAGGAAGAATAGAACAATCATGGAAGCATCACATGCAATGATGCATGACCAGGATCTACCCATGCATCTATGGACAGAAATAGCTAGGACAACTATGTATGTGCAGAACAGAACACCCCACAATATATTGGACAACAAGACACCAGAAGAGGTCTTCTTTGGTAAGAGACCTGAAGTCATCCATCTAAGGATATTTGGTTGTCTAGTATATACACATGTTCCAAAGGAAAAGAAGGGTATCTTTGTGGGTTACAGTGAAAGCTCGAAGGATTACAGAATATACTTTCCAGGGTTCAAGAAGATTGATGTCAACAGGGATGTAACATTTGATGAAAACTCAGCATTCATCAAATCAAGGAAGACACCTGTTGAAGATCATGAAGAACCAAAGGAAACCATATTTCAAGACACTACTATGACTAAAGCAATTCTAGATGTTGATTGTGAAATTGAAGATCTGCAAGAACCTATAGATACACCTTATGAGAAGGACTCTCACAAGACGAAACCTGCATGGGCTAGAGAGCTCAATCAAGATGTAGAAAGGTATGGCATTCCAGAAGAAGAACACAAAGCAAAGAAGAGAACTAGATCACATACCAGCTATGTTTCTTTACTCAGTGATATCATGAACAAAGAACCTTCCAGTTATGAAGAGGCAGCGGAAAAGAAAGAATGGAAGGATTCCATGTTCGAGGAATACCAATCAATAATGAAAAATGATGTTTGGGATGTAGTCCCAAGACCTAAAGGGAAGTCTGTTGTGACTTCCAAATGGATCTACAAGATCAAGCATGCTGCAAATGGAAGCATAGAGAAATACAAAGCGAGATTTGTAGCTCGTGGCTTCTCCCAAAAAGAAGGAATCGACTATGAAGAAACTTTTTCTTCTATATCCAGGTACACTTCCATCAGATCAGTACTTGCTCTAGGTACAGTGATGAAATGAAAGATACACCAGATGGATGTCAAGACTACTTTCTTGAATGGTGTAGTCGAGGAGGAAGTGTATGTGGAGTATCCACTTGGTTTTGAGACACATGATAGGAAGTCATATGTGTGCATATTGAAGAAAGCCTTGTATGGCTTGAAGCAAGCTCCTAGGACTTGGTATGGTAGGATGGACAGTTTTCTATCCAACTTGGGCTTTACCAAGAGTAAAGCGGATTCCAACCTTTACTACAAGGTTGAGGAAGGCAATCCTGTGATACTACTCCAGCACGTAGATGACCTATTTATTACAGGTAATGATAGTTTGATTGCTGATACCAAGAGGAAGCTTGCTACCGAGTTCGAGATGAGGACTTGGGGATGATGCATTATTTTCTAGGCATGGAGGTGTGGCAGAGTGCAGATGGTATCTTCCTTAGACACAGGAAGTATGTAGTGGATATCCTGAAGAGGTTCAGGATGATGGACTGCAAGGCCATGGCCACACCTATGGAATCAAACCTGAAGCTTCTATGTGATGCTTCATCTGATTCGGTTGATGTCACTGTGTATTGTCAGATGATTGGGTCCTTGGTGTACCTGACGAACACAAGGCCAAATATTTGCTTTGCGGTGAAAACATTGAGCCAGTTCTTGACGGATCCCAGAGGTGTTCACCTAGTTGCTGTAAAGCATATTCTGAGGTACCTGAAGGGTACCATTGACAATGGGATCAAGTATGATGCGAATCAAAAGTTTAACCTGCAGGGTTATGTTGATTCAGATTGGGCAGGTAGTGCTGTAGATAGGAAGAGCACATCTAGGTGCTGCTTCAGTATGGGATCAGGTGTGATCTCCTGGTTTAGCAGGAAGCAGTCTTGTGTAGCACTGAGTACAGCCAAGGCAGAGTATGTTGCAGCATGTTCGGCTAGTTGTGAGGCAGTATGGCTCTGGAAGCTACTGTCTAAGTTATTTGATCTCCCGCTGGAGGCTACTAGTATCTTTTGTGACAACCAGAGTTGTGTGAAGTTGTATGAGAACCCGGTGTTCCACGATAGGTGGAAACACATTAAGATAAAATATAACTATATCAGGGATATGGTACAGAGAGGAGCAGTGAAGCTCCTGTATGTTGCGAAAGATGAGTAGGTTGCATATGTGCTGATGAAACCACTAGACAGAGTGAAGTTCAAGTACTTCAGAGAGAGGCTTGGTGTTCTTCAGATTGACGACACTTTGAGGAAGAAGTAATGGAGACATTTGCTGGAGCCATTCCAAGAGGATGATCCTTCCAATGGCTGTGGATATAAGTGCTGGATGATGAGCATCAGGATGATGCTCGAGTTACTGCTCTGTATATGTATCATGTTGGATTCTTGGATATGATCAATTGGATCATTTATATGTATATGTATGTACACATCATGTTGGATGCTGGATATGATCAGTTGGATCATTTATATGTATATGTATGTACGCATCATGTTGGATGCTGGATATGATCAGTTGGATCATTTATATGTATATGTATGTACGCATCATGTTGGATGCTGGATATGATCAGTTGGATCATGTGTATGTATCTGTAGATGTATCAAGTGGATACATTGTATGATCAGGTAGATCATGTATGTTGATATGTATCAGGTATGATTAGGTGGATCATGTATTTGTATATGTATTAGGTGGATACATTGTATGATCAGGTAGATCATGTATGATGATATGTATCAGAAAAATACTGTGTATGCATCAGGTGTATGCATTGTATGATCAGGATGATCATGGATGACGAGCTTCAGGATGTTGCTCTAGATGACATGCAGCAGGATGATGCAATGTTGATGATCAGGATGATCATGTGTACATCAGGATGATGTATGGTGAGTATTAGGTTGATACTCTGTGGCCGTGGATAGGTTGTGAAGATGAGCATGTAAGTAGACCTGGGTGATCTGGATAGGATGAAAAATGCCTTAGATGCTCTTTCGAGGCATTGCTCTGGGAGGACATGTAAGTAGACCTGGGAGATCTGGATAGGATGAAAAATGCCTCAGATGCTCTTTTGAGGCATTGTCCTATGGCATGTAAGTAGACCTGGGAGATCTTGATAGAATGAAAAAGGCCTCAGATTCTCTTTCGAGGCATTGCCATGACCACATGTAATTAGATTTGGAGATCTGGACAGGATGAAAAAGGCCTCAGTTTCTCTTTTGAGGCATTGCCATGACCACATGTAATTAGACTTGGAGATCTGGATAGGATGAAAAAGGCCTCAGATGCTCTTTAGTGTTCTTTCTTGGAAAGACACCCTTTTAAGGTTTTATGGTAGGAGTCACATGTAATCAGACCTGGAGATCTGGATAGGATGAAAAAGGCCTCAGATGCTCTTTAGGGTTCTTGCTTGGAAAGACACCCTTTTAAGGTTTTGTGACTGTCACATGTAAAAGATCTTGGGAGATCCTATAGGTCAGAGTTGTGTACCTGTAACATCCTGGGATGCTATTTCGAGGTTTTGTGACGCACGTAATGAGTCCTGAGGATTCCATAGTATGGCCAATGATGATGAAGACCTACAGGTGGTGGGCCTACACCAAGTATGAAAAAGGACTGGCTCTGTAGAACTTCCTATGATGAGTAGATTCATAGATTGACTGAGATAGCAGCAGCAGTGACGATGAAGATGATTTGAGGACGATGATTCGCTGATGATGATCCAAAGAAGAAGACTTGTGATAGCAGATCTGTGTCGAGAAATAGCTTCCTAGTAAGAGGGAGTGTTGATGTATATGTAACTTCGGAATGTATTTCATCTATGTATATTGTACTCATATAGAGATGTGTTATTCCTCTATAAGGAAGTGTTTTCATTTGTATTGAAAAGTGTCGCAAGTGTTGTAACTTGTCGATGGGTTATTAGACCACCATGTGTGGGGTCAGCCCTGATTAAGTTAACCATGGGTTATTGTACTAAGTTAGACAAGTCGGCCCCGTAAGTTTATTGGGCAGTCAGGACAAGTATAAATAGAGATCTCCGGATCTCTATTTTGATCACTTCATTACTCACTTATCCATCACTCGGAAAGTGGCACACATGTGAGGAGGAGGATTAGCGACTAGGAGGATACTATCTCTGTGTACTTGGGTTGTACTTTGGTTTTATCATTGCTCTATCTATCTCTGAGGAAGTTGTGGGGTTTTTCACCTTAGGGTTTTCCCCATGGAAACTCTGTGTGTCTATCATCTCTTATGTTTGCATCTTGTGATGATTGATATGCATTGATATAATGTACATGTTATTCTCTCAGTAAATATCTTAGAGTATATTGAATTAATGCTAAAAAATTAACAGAAAGAATGTCAAAGGAACAATTTTTAGCAATGACAATAGAGCAGAAGGAATCTTGGACATAGTGCATTCATATGTATGCAGATAGATGTCATCACCCTCCCTTAGTAATTATTTGTCTATGTAACTTTTATTGATGATTTCTCACGAAAGACATGGATACATTTATTAAAAAGAAAAGATGAAGTATTCAACGAATTCAAGGAATTCAAAGCTCTCGTTGAAAATATTACTCGAAGAAAGATTAAAATTTTGAGGTCAGATAATGGAGGAGCATTCACCTCAAATGACTTCAATGATTTCTGCAAGGAAGCAGGGATTAAGAGGGATCTGATTACTCCCTGCAATCCCCAATAGAATGGAGTTGCGGAAATAAAGAATTGAACTATCGTGGAAGAAAAAATGCATTGATTCATGACCAAGGTTTACCCATGAATCTATGAGAAGAGGTAGCCAGGACAACTGTGTATGTGTAGAATAGGAGTCCTCATCAAATATTGGAAAACAAGACACCGAAAGAAGCATTTAACGAAAAAAACCTAGAAGTCAATCCACTTGAGGATATTTGGTTGTCTAGTATATATACATGTTCCCAAGGATAAGAGGACAGAGTTAGACCCCTCAGGAAGAAAGGGAATCTTTGTTGGTTACAGTGAGACTTCAAAGGCATACAAAATTTACATCCTAGGACAGAAAAATTTATATCAACATGGATGTGACATTTGATGAAGATCCATCCTTTAACAAATCTAGGAAATCTCACATGAATGAGGATTGTGAGGAGCTTGAAGCTCCAAATAAAACAAGTGCAAAAGAATATACTCTAGCAGGACATATTCTAGAAGATCATGATGAGATAGTAGATCCAGAAGCATCGGTAGACCCACCTAGAGAGATGAAACTCTCTAAGAAGAGACTAGCATGGTTCTTGAGCACAATTTAGGATGCATATAAGTATGGTGCTCCTATTAGGTCTTTCAGAGAAATAAAAAGACCTCGATTGTATTCTTGCTACATGGCGCCAATGAGTGACATCATTGATGCAGAACATTCCATTTATGAAGAATGCTTTGTATGGACTTAAGCAAGCACCCAGGGCATGGTATGCTAGGATAGACAATTATTTGATAAGCTTGGTAGTCACCAAGAATGATGCAGAACTCAGTCCTTTCTACAAGGTTGAATATGGTTTCTATATTTGGATGACCTATTTCTTAAAGGGGATGATAATCTCAAATATGGGTGCAAGAGGGAGCTCCTCATAAACTTCAAGATGAAGGATCTCAGTATCTAGTGATCTTGAGAGAAAGATGCTCGTATCAGTAGAACCATTTGATGGGAGATGCCATAGATGAATACAAAGAATATCAACAATAGAGAAGGATGAAATTCACCCTAGTTCAAGACATCCAGATGTAGAGAATGCAAGATTTCCAGATACAGAGGGAGTAGAAAGCTCCATTTCAGAGGGAGTGACTGCAACATAGGATACAGAAGAAGTACTCCAAGAGGGAGTATATCATAGAACTTGAGAATCTTGGAATGATTCTTTGGATTAGAGGTAGAAACCAGATGAGATTTTCATCACTCAAGAAAAATATAGAGTAGAGATCCTGAAGAGATTTGGGATGATGGACTGTAATTCCATGGCCATACCAATGGTGATGAATCTAAAGCTACTGAGTACCTATTCTTCATATCTAGTGGATCTCATGATCTACAGACAAATTATTGGATCCTTGATGTATCTGGTCAACATCGGACTAGATATATGCTTTGCAGTGAACACTTTGAGTCAATACAATGTTGAGCCCCAACATGTACATTCGATAGCAGCAAAGCATGTGTTGAGGTACCTACATGGTACAAGTGGATATGGAATCAGATATGTATCAGACATAGAATTAAATATGCAAGGGTATATGGACTCTGACTAGAGTGAAGAGTGCAGTGGAAGAGAAAGAGAACATCAGGGATGATGCTCCATTTTGAGATCAACTATGATATCTTGTTTTACCAGGAAAGTAGTCATCATGGGAACTCCATACAATAGAGGAATAAAATATTGCATCCAATGTTGCAAGATGGAAATAAGTAAGGATTTAGAAGGCTCTTAATCAGTTATATCCAAGTAGTCTATAAAGGAGTAGTGCAACTCTAGTACATATCCACAAATGAGAATATTGTCGGTATACTTACTAAGCCTCTATCTAAATTAAAGTTTGAATACTTCCAGGACAAGCTTGGTGTAGTACAAAATGACTCCCATAGCTAAGAGGGAGTGTTGATGTTTCTCTATGGGTAGAAGTGGGTAGTCATTCCCCCCAAACTAGTTATTCATGTGGGACATGACTAAGGAATTTTCCCTACTGGTAAGTCATGTAGTGGTACATGGATAAAAAATCGATAAGGCATGTAGTGGTACATGGCTCAAATAATCCATGCAATGGTACATGGATTAGATAAGCCATGCAGTGGTACAAGACTTAGATAATCCATGCAGTGGTACATGACTTAGATAATCCATGCAGCAGTATATGGATTAGATAAGTCATGGAGTAATAATTGACTCAGATACCGGTAAGTCATGGTACATGATGCAGACAACTAGGGACTGTAGTATCTCATGTGGAGTGCACCCACACGAGTAGAGACATATTCAAGACCTTAGATGACTATCAGACAATAGTCAAGGTCTCCAATACTATCAATGACTATCAAACAATCAAGTGAGTTATAGTAAGGAATTATGGGGAACAATCAAACCTATTGGAGAGGTCAGATATCCATATACTTGGATAGTGGGGTACAATGGGACACTAAAGAAGAAAGAATCCACTTTGGAAGTTGTCAAGCCTTGGTGAACATCACGAAGGATAGAAAGCTCACAAAGAACTTATCTAGATTGTAGATGATTCCAAAATTCAACAAGAAGAAAGATAGTGTTGAAGAACGTGCCAAAATAATACCTTCCTAGCTGAGAGGGAGTGTTGATGTTTCTAGTAGCATCGGAAGATATTTCTATGTCGGCTCCACAAGAAATAACAATAACAATCCCAAGAACAATTTGGCCTAGTTAAATGACTAAGCCAAAAGGTCAAGTTGTCCCAATTAAAGTGGAAATGACCCAGTCAAATAGGTCAAGTCGGCCCAGTAAGGAAAAGTGACTTTTCCAGTATAAATACACATGAAGTTGCCTCATTTGTGACACACCAATTCGCTCAAGCAAGGATATAAGTGCATAGATACAAGGAAACATTATCAAGGGTTCAAGAATCATTGTGAAGACATATGCTTGGGTTTATTGTATTTCTCACTCTTCTTCATTGTATATTGTTGAAGAATATTATCTAGAGAAGTTGTAGGGTTTTTACCATGAGAGGGTTTTCCCAAGGTAAATATTGTGTCTACTCTGAATATGTTTATTTCAGTGATCCTTTATATGCATGCATTTTATGTGATAGATAAGTTATAAAAAGTTAAAAACATCTAACTGCTAAGAAAAATCAACAGTTATAACACAACAGGAACTAACAACAAGAGGGAACTTACCTTTTCCAATAGGAGAATATACCTGGCTGGGTAAAGGCAAACACTTTATTCTTCTAGTGAGAAATTATTTCCCTCACTTGATAGAGCATTAGTATTTCTACGAATGAACATGTAACTTGGATTACTAAAATCCTCTTATTGAATCACCATTAACCATCTTGGTCATAGCTGTGAATTTTAGGGATAAGAAATTTATGAATGATCAATATTATTTTACTTGTCCCCATTCTAGCTTTAGCTACAAGCGAATCTATCTACACTGCCTCGACCATGCTCAAAACTTATTATGCAATTTGGTGAAGGTGGGGATCTTACTAATATTTTACTACTCAACATTGGGAGGAGGCTCATACTATGCATAACAACATTAATTTTGAGTATCTATATTCATACATGCTTATGTAATTTCCCATAATGGCACCATAATACCAAAATACGTCATTATTATCAATTAATCACCATCCTTCACTTTACCTTTTCATATCAATATCCTCATACCAATATATATATATATATATAAGGTATAATAGGGGTATGGCCTATTGGCATAATGTTTAGCCAATGATTAAGGGATATATATATACACACACACATATTAGGGAGATGTGATAAATATCATACCCTATGACTAGGGATACAATTAACACTTAAACTCTAACATTGTACCCATGAGAAGCACGACTAGGATTAGTTTGTTGCTGTACTAAGCCGAAGGATAAAAGACAACTAAAACGACCTGCTTTTTTGGAAAACATTTCATAGAAATTGGTCAAATTTGTTCCTGGAAATGGTTATTTCCACAATTCTACAATTTCATCAATCGTAATTGCCTCTCCTAGACTAAATGCCCTATTTTAAAACTACCTAGATCACCGAAATTATGATTTGAGCACTCCAAATTGTCATTTCATCTATTCTTGCTCTACGAGATTCCGGGGAGTCGGGGGCGTTTAGTTAGTGCTTATACTGCTCCCTATAATTGTTGAAATATTGTAACTTCGAAGAATATTCTATTGTATTTTATTATTGTAATTTATTCAGATCGATGTTTTATTCCTCTGTCGGGATGTTATTATTGTATTTGGTCATCATAGAGTCATGAGGTAAAACATCCTTCGTAACTCGGGTCGATAGAACCCTCCAGAAAGTAATATTATATTGTTTTGAGTCTTCCTAGGTAAGTTGGCACAGTTAAGTTTGTTGGGGCCAACCTAGTTAGTGAAAAATTCAAGTGGAAGATAAAGTATAAATAGGAGTGATGTGCTCCTCATTTGGACACACACTCACTTGTGTAATTCACATATGAGAGAGAGAGAGAGAGAGAGAGATCTGCAAGGATAAGGAGCACTTTTTTGGGTTTTTATCTTTGCACTTTTAATCATCTATATTGAGGAATTTTGTTTTGGGTTTTCTTCCCCTAGAGGGTTTCCAACGATAAATCTGTGTCTATCTTGTCATTGTGTTTCTTTCAGTGATCATGTATATTCTATTGTTGTGAAATTGAATTGAATATTTATATTATATATCTTAGCATATTTAATCTTAACATGGTTTCAGAGCTAGCATGAATAGGACAACTTTCATAAGGTGAAACTCTCTCTCTTCTCCCTCCAGCAAGAAATTAGGGTTTCTGTCAAAATTCAAATTTTGGAAATTTGATTGCATAGAAAGGTGTGCTTCTCCAAGAGCGAAATTTTGATACCAATATCGAATTTTTTGAGTGTGTAAAACTCCCGGAAAGTCAAACCCTAGTTTGACTTTTGGACCAGAAAAACCAGAAAACTAGAAAAAGCTAGAAAGTGCAGATCCAAAATTTGCAAGTAAATTTTTAGGGGTGAAAATTTGGAATCTCCAGAAACCAAGTGTACCAATCAATTCACCTCAGTAAAGCGCTTCTCCTGGTAAGGTCAGTTTTTCATTTGCATAAATTTCATTTTTTGGTGACCTCCTTGATAAGATGGCCCCAAGAACTAAGCTTGAGGATAAGCTAGAGGGCATAAAAAATTTCCAAGCATGGAAATATAGAATTGGCCTCATTCTTGAAGAGAATGATCTTGCCAAATACATCAAGGAAGAAGTTGCAAAACCTAGAGAGGATGAATCTAAGGAGAAGTACAAGAAGGACCTGATTAGGGAAAAGAGGATCGTTGTTGATTCTATCATAGACCACTTAATTCCTCAAGTGTCATCCAAGAAGACCCCGAATGAGATGTATGATGCCCTAGCCATAATGTATGAAGGAAAGAACATCAATAGGAAGATGAATTTGAGAATTCAATTGAAGAGTACCAAGATGTGCCAAGGAGAATCCATTCAAGAATACTTTACAAGGGTTTCCCAATTCAAGGAACAACTAGAAGCTATTGGAGACACCCTTGATGAAGATGAGTTGGTAATGATTGCTCTCAATTGTCTCACTAGACCTTAGGATTCATTCATCCAGACTATGTGTGCCAAAAAGGAAAGCATGAAATTTGACATTGTATGGGAAGATTGCATCCAAGAGGAGGCTAGAGTAGCCAATATAGAAGATCTAATTAAAGAATATGATCAAGCCCTAGCCACCCATACCAAGAGAGGAAGATATAACTTCAAGACGGAAAGCCACAAGGAGTCTCAACCTCCCAAGAAGTTCCAAAGGACAAGAGGAAACAATTCAAGAAGAAACTACTCCAACTTTCAATGTTACTATTGTGATAAGATGGGACACATTGCCATAGATTGTCCATTGATGAAGAAGAATAATCAGAAGAAGAATAACTTACCAGGAAGTTACTAAATGAATAAATCGAAGAATATGTCTTGTAATAGTGGTGCTTCAAAGCACTCTCTCCAATATTGAATAAAAGGACTCCCCTAAGAAAGATTCATTAGGAGAATAGAAGAAGCAACATACAATACTGGTGCAGGAACTCTGATGATGAAGTAGATCCTCACCATCAAACACTCCAGTAATCCCTGCAAGGAGACTAGGATCAAAAGAGATCCTACCAAACAAACAATCATAATTATTTGAATTGTCATTTTTGTTTAAATGATAGTATCCAGTTCTATAAACATTTATTTAGGATGTGTGTTAGAATTTTTGCAGTGATATGCATGTGATGGGTAAGTATCCTATGGTTCTATACAACATTCCATTGCTACTTATCTAGAGTGAAACCTCTTTGTTGACATATTGGGAGTAGTGCACACTCTTAATGATGTCATGGTAGAGATGGAAGGCATATAGAAAGTTAACATATGAATGTGGGATATGGATGAATGTTGTAGCATTGATTAAGATAGTGTGACTTATGCTTTTATGCATATATTTGGAAACTATGAAATGTTTCTAAACATGCTATTGAACTTGACTTGTAGGAAGTATCGTACAACGATAAACTACAAATGAAGAATGATGAGACTTGTTCTATAGAAAAAGTGACAATGGTTCAACTATAAACAAAACTTATGAAATCAAGTAGAGGATATCGGCTATGATGAGATGTAGCCAGAATCAAGGTGTGATCAAGGTATCGAGCAACCTCCAGGACTCATAAGACCACATGAGTGAAGATTGAAGAATAATTTCTATGGGATATAATGATGAGATCAAGGATTACCTAGAGTGATAAGACATCAAAATTTGCTACAAGGTTGAAGAAGCGAAGATGGGTGCAAGAGAGAACTTGCAACAAAGTTCTAGATATTTGGTTGTTCAGTGTTTGTTCACATTCCAAAAGAGAAAAGAACCAAGTTGGATCCTTCCAGAAAGAAGGGAATATTTGTTGGATACTGTGAAGTCTCCAAAGTCTCCAGAATATACATTCCAGGATTCCATCACATGGAGATTAGTAGAGATGTAACCTTTGATGAAGAAGCAGCTCTGAAGAGATCTAGAAAGTGCCAGCATGAAGAAGTATATGAAGAAGAAGTACCTCCCAAAAATGTAGAAGTTTCACCCTCCCCTAAAGATGAAACACCAAAATACCATGATATTCTAGAAACTCAAGAACCTCCCACTATGAATATGTCACGAAAGAGAAATGTTGCTTGGGAAAGAGAAATTATACAAGAAGCAGAGAAGTATGGAGCTCCAGAAGGCTCCACAAGAGTAAGGAAGAAGCCGAGACCATTTTCTAGTTATGTGGTTTTGATGTGTGATCTTGTAGATCAAGAACCTACCAGTTATGAAGAAGCTATACAAAAGAAATGGGTAGAAGCAATGAAGGAATAATACCAATCAATAAGGAAGAATGATGTTTGGGATATAGTTCCCAAACCAGAAGGAAAAAGTGTGGCATCTTCCAAGTGGATCTACAAGATAAAACATGCAGTTGATGGAAGTATTGAGAAATACAAGGCAAGGTTTGTGGCTAGAGGATTCTATCAGAAAGAGGGAATTAATTATGAAGATACATTTGCACTAGTATCAAGGTACACTTCCATTAGAACTATCATGGCACTTACATCCATGATGAAGTGTAGTTTACACCAGATGGATGTGAAGATAACTTTCCTAAATGGTGTGATTGAGGAAGAAGTGTACATAGAACAGCAACACGTATTTGAAGTTGAAGACAAACAGACTCACGTATGCAAGTTGAAGAAGGCTCTGTATGGATTGAAGCAAGCTCCTAGATCTTGGTACAGAAGGATAGATAGCTTTTTGATGAGCTTGGGATTTACCAAAAGTAAAGATGATCCTAACCTTTACTTTAAGGTTATGGATGATGAACCTGCCATATTATTGTTGTATGTGGATGATTTATTTCTGACAGGAAATGAGAAACAAATTGTAGAGTGCAAGAAGAAGCTCGCTGAAGAATTTGAGATGAAAGACCTTGGATTGATGCATTATTTTCTAGGTCTAGAAGTATGGTTGAACCCAGAAGGAATCTTTATCAACTAGGGAAAGTATGTTGTGGAAATCCTAAAAAGATTTGATATGTTGGAATGTAAATCCATGGCCACACCCATGGATACCAACCTAAAGTTGTTAGATGATGAATCATCAGAGTTATTGGATGTGACTCGGTACAAACAAATTATTGGGTCATTGATGTATCTGACGAATACTAGGGAAGATATATGCTTTGCTTTGAACACCTTGAGTCAGTATCTAGTTGATCCTAGACGTGTTCACCTGGTAGCTTCAAAGCATGTGATGAGGTACCTGAAAGGTACGATAGACTTTGGTCTATACTATGTTGGATATCATGACTACAGATTGTATGGTTATATAGATGCATATTGGGTTGGAAGTGTCTCAGATAGGAAGAACACCTCAGCTGGATGTTATTGTCTGGGATCTGCCATGATCTCATGGTTTAGCAAGAAGAAGTCCAGTGTTTCTCTCAGAATAGCTAAAGAAGAGTATATAGAAGCTTGTTCTGCTAGTTGTAAAGCCATACGACTTCAAAAATTGATGTCATGTCTATTTGACCTGGAGTTGGATAGCACGGTGATTCTATGTGACAGCCAGAGTTGTATAAAGATGACGGAGAACCTAGTATTCCATGACAAGTCAAAGCACATAGAAGTATGGTATTTTCACATACAGAATATGGTACAAAAGGGAGCTATAAAGCTCCAGTATGTGAGCATTGATGAGCAAGTTGCTGATGTGTTGACTAAGCCTCTGTCTCGAGTGAAGTTTGAGTACTTTCGTGACAAGCTTGGTGTCGTTCAAAAGGACCTTCCTCGAAATGGGTTACAGTGATGATGATGTTGCAGTGGGATTGTATCATCCTTGGAAATTATTCCTAAAGTGATCCATAGAATTTTGTCTCCGTGATGTGGTTTGCATTGTATCATCCCTGGACATTAGTCCTAAAGTGATCCGCGAATGTTTGTCTATGTGATGTGGTTGGGATTGTATCATCCCTAGACATTAATTCTAAAGTGATCCGCAGACTTTTGTCTCCATGATGAGGTTGGTATTGTATCATCCCTGGACATTATTCTTAAAGTGATCCATAGAATTTTATCTCCATGATATGGTTGGGATTGTATCATCCATGGAAATTAGTCCTAAAATGATCCCCAAACTTTTGTCTCCGTGATGTGGTTGGGATTGTATCATCCCTGGACATTAGTCCTAAAGTGATCCTCATACTTTTGTCTCAGTGATGTGGTTAGGATTGCATCGTCCTTGGACTTATGTCCTAAAGTGAGAGGGATTGATCATCCCATAATTGGATCATGTGTGTTGCAGGTTATGTTGCTGTAGATGATGTTGTTGCTGATTGAAATATCAAGATGTTGTTGCTGATCGAAAGATCAAGATTTGTTGTTGATCAAAATATCAAGTGTTGTCATATACGATCGAGTGTTGCAGAAGATGAAGATCAAATATGAACACTCAGTGCTATAGAAGATGATGCTCCAATACTGAAGATGTTGAAGATGTTCCAGTTGCTGATATTGTTGAAGAAAACTTCCGATGATTTATAGATGTATCACCTTGATGTTGTTGATGATGCTCTCTCTCCTTGCTCCTACAATTGATGTTGATGTTTTCAGTAGAATACCCCTTCTCGTTAAGGGGGAGTGTTGAAATATTGTAACTTCAAAGAATATTCTATTGTATTTTATTATTGTAATTTATTCGTAGATGTTTTATTCCTCGGTCGGGATGTTATTATTGTATTTGGTCATCATAGAGTCATGAGGTAAAATCTCCTTTATAAGTTGGGTCGATAGAACCTCCAGAAAGTAATATTATATTGTTTTGAGTCTTCCTAGGTAAGTTAGCCCAGTTAAGTTTGTTGGTGCCGACCTAGTTAGTGAAAAAGTCAAGTGGAATATAAAGTATAAATAGGAGTGATGTGCTCCTCATTTGGACACACACTCACTTGTGTAGTTCGCATAGGAGAGGGAGAGAGAGATATCTGCAAGGAGAAGGAGCACTTGTTTGGGTTTTATCTTTGTACTTTTGATCATCTATATTGATGAAGTTTTTGCTAGGTTTTCTTCCCCTAGAGGGTTTCCCAGAATAAATCTGTGTCTATCTTGTGATTGTGTTTCTTTCAATGATCCAGTATATGATATTGTTGTGAAATTGAATTGAATATTAATGTTATCTATCTTAGAATATTGCATCATAAAAATACTAAGGGTTACCATGCACTCCCAACCGAAAGGCAGGTTTTTCACGGGAAAGTTAAAGAAGAAATCACTTCCTTTTAACTGCAAGAGGGGGTTATTTCCAAGGCATATTGGCCTAACATAGGCCACCTTCCTCTTCGGATTCTCTCCATGAATTTCTTGGTCATTAATTGGAAAATTCCATCTCTTTCATATGTTGATTTAAGAGGGTCACTCTTCCTTTGGATCTCATTTCTCCATGCCCATTGAAACTTTGTCAAAATTCAATCCAAGAGGAGGATTTATGCTCTTTTGGAGAGGTTGAGATATACCAAGATATCAAAATCCTCTCCCATTCATATCCTGAGAACGTTGGTGTAAGAGTGATCCATGACCACGAGAGATGATGCATAATGGTTTGCACAATGGTATAGTTGTGGGAAGAGGGAGCCTATGCTTGTAGGCTAAATACAATCCTAGTGATCGTTACCTCAAGCACATGGTTGACACCACCACATCAAATGAAGTGGTTTCTCGTGGCCAATCGTGGTTCAAGTAAAGGTAATACTTTTCTCAAGAAGAACTCAGTTTATTTAGTTAATTATAAGTTGTATATTCCATATAAAAATCTATGTGATATTCAACTTGTTCATGATTTACTTTACATTATGTTCTTACTATTAAAATGATTATGATTCGGTCCCTATTTGTCATAGTTTCATTAGTTATGCTCTATTCTTAATTGTGTATAGATTCTAACTATTCAAAAGATTACAAGACTACCATTATCTTGTTTATGATCTAACCTTCTTGGAAAAAGGTTAGGTTCTCTTCCTAGAACAAATAGAAAATTAGTATTAGTATTAAATATTTGTATTAAGTTGTGCTTAAATGGTGGTTGTATTAAGCTTTTGTTATAAACTTTTATTTTTGTTATGAATACTACTGTTGTAGAGATTTATATTGGTATTTATTTTTCGGATTATATCAACAAGATTTTGCTATTAATCTCATGGTACTGTTTTAAGTACTATTGTTCAATGCATCTCTAATAAAAACATATCACAACATTTATATATTAAATGAAGACTGAACAAATGATCTAATGAATTACAATAAACAATATGATAATAATAATTATTTATATCATAGGATAAATCTAGCGAGAAAACTTGCATATATTGTGCAAGCACAATAGGATTTGAATTGAATATAGGGAATGAAGCCTTAATGTGCAAGCACATAATATACAATGTTATATTATAATATATAATAATATAAAAAATAAAGAAATATCAAGCAAATTCCAAATGATTAACATTTAAATCAAATACATAACACAACAATATTGTATCAGGGTCGAACCTATATGTACAAACACTATATAACCATTATTCGAATCCATAACCTATATGGATAAAACAATGAACAAAATCAGAATATCCATTATAAGGAGCATCCAGCCTCACGACCAAACTTAAACATATGTGTATTCATTGCAAGGGTTCGATTTAAGACCACAGATCGAATCAGGGAAAGGTAGAATCAATATACATGTATACATATGCTATAAGAACACAATAAAAATATAAACAACTATAACATTGTATTAAATGACTTGGAAAGAACCTGAGAGGACTCCGACAAAGGGAAAGAGCAATCTCCTTTGTTTAAACCCTCATTTGCACTTCAATGAAAACCAAAATAACAGCGTGTTGCCATATGACACCTCATGAACCAATATCTTAGACACCAAGCTCTATTGTGGAACAATGAGGGTGGGAGATGAGATCCATGGCTCCTCGGAGGAGGCCAAGCCTCTCTAGTAATAAACCAATATGAAAATGACTTGGGAAGGAGCTTAAATTCTACCTCAAGCCCTGAGTTCGAGAGCTTGTACGAGTTAGGTCAGTCGGGTGGAAGGTCGTGGCTTGCAATCCCGCCACCTTTATAGACCGTTGGCAGGCCGGTAGCTGTCGAAGTTAATGCCGAACTTGGTAGAAGAAAGCGTAGGGAGAGACTCACCTTTTATCTAGTTTATCCATAACCCGTTGAATCAATGTATGTGTTGACCAATGTAGAAGCGAGGTGAGGACTCTAGGGATGGTCTACGACCTCCCTCATCATGTGCATGTTAACTCTTGTTCCTACACTCATAAACTTATGTTATCTTGAGTGCTAGGCAGGTTGTGCCAACCCAAACAAAAGGTCAATATAATATATATGTATTAATACCATGATGTGGTCGTGACCTACTCAGGTATCAAGTTGAATACATGTTGGTATTGTTATGGTGTTTATACTAGCATTTGCCCCTTGAGGGGCAAAAATGAACGTCGGTAGGAAAAGAGCAAAGTTTGTAACAATCTCAGATTATAAAGACATAGGCACTCAACCCATAACAAAAAATAAGGAACAAAAACATAGGCACATGCAGCGAAGGATACTGGTAGGAAAAGAGCAAAGTTTGTAACAATCTCAAATTACAAATACATAGGCACTCAACCCATAACAAAAAATAATGTTAAGTTCATCAACACAGTGAGCCAACTACAATTGATTTTCTCACAATATCTGTAGTAGTAATCTCAACACTATAGATTACTACTATATCTGGAATATATAAGCAATTTGAAAGAATAATTCTGCAATAATATCAATGAAAACAATGATTATAATAGCTCCTAAACTGCACAAACTACTTGAATGAGCAAAAGGTTTAAAGTTCCTAACCCCACCCAATTATCTGATATTTGATCTGATCTCATAAGTTCAGGTTGTTTATAATCCATCCAGCAGTTCCACGATCTCTGCTAAAGGGAAACCCTCTCGGCTAACCGACCATCCCGTAGGAGCATGCTACTAAAAGTCCTTGGCTAATAGACCATCCAGCCAGCCGCCATGTCTTCCAACAATCGTGCTTGGGGAGCAAGGGAATCTATGAAAAGGTCCTCGTTGAATCGATCATCTAGCTGTGTCTCTGAAGTGCTGGTTGTATCGAATAATAAATCTGGCAGGAGTTCCAAGGATCTCTACTAAAGTTCTGTACGATTTCTGTTAAAGGTTCTAGAATAAATCCAAGAAGTTCCCACCTGATAGGTAGAAAAAAAAATGAAAGGGTATGGTTTCTTGGCAAGAATATCCAGTTTAGATCCCAGAGGTGTTTTTAAAAATTATCATCAAACACCCCCAATAAAAGGGGTAAGGGTCAGCCAGTGAGAGGATGGGGGATAAGCTTCATCGTCGAGAGGATTTTTGTAGCCGGTCTATTGATAGAAATCAATCGTTTTTTTCTAGATGCTCTGACTTTGTTGTTAGCTTATATCACGAACTCCATTAAGCGCTTAAAAGGTACAGTTATAGACTTATATGGGAAGGATAGCATGAAAAAACCAGTTCTTCATTTGTGAAAAATTCTCGGCATGAAAACACAAGGCACTGCTCTTGGGAGGCTGCCAAGGCCCAAAGAAAGATCTGGGGCTTTTCTCTTCCTAATGGTTCATAGAGATAATTTATAGGAGGATAAAGTGCTTGTGGGGGTTATTTACAATAGGTGGTATCTAACTTATCAATGTTCTAAGTTGATACTTTTTTAATAAGTGGTACTAACTGTGATAGCTCTCTTTAGGTAAATGTTGCATTTATTCCTTGTGAATTGCAATGGTGCTTTACAATCACTTTAGCAAGTGGAAACAACAAAAGATGTGCTCCAAGTCCCCGGGTTGTTGAGCATAATCCAACCACACTGGAATGGATGGTACAAAGTCCTCTAGCTCTTCATCATAGTTGGATCGACTCAATCCGTGTGATCATTCGATCCATCGACTCAGTTGACAGTACAAATCAATCGATCTATCAACTTAGTCGACTAGCACAATATTCTACAAGATTCATTCATCATACATGCCCTGTGGTTTTTGATAACTCAAACACATGTCAACCAAGTACATTCTGAATAGTCATAAGGCACTGAGATGATTGCATGGATGAGGAAGAAATGTCTCTTCATCTTCCTTTAGCTGATATATGGAAATAAAATTGTTGGTCTCCTCAGTCAAGTTGTAACTGGTTCTTTGTAACTGAAACACATCGGGTGGGAACACAAGTGTCCCTCATATTTGTATATATGCATGCAATCCTAGATATGAAAGGGTTCCTTGTTCCTAATTGCACTAATACAGGTTTCGAAAGAGAAGACTTGATTAGTTCCTCATAGTTCCTTCATTCAACCTCTGTTGATGTAAACGAGTCTCTTGACACAATACACCTTGATAGAGGGTTTGCTTATACAACCCTCTATCAATGTCCCATAGAAGACTGCTCAATACACCAATGTCCCATAGAAGACTAGTCAATACAACTAGAGTATTCACCCTTATGATTTCTCCTTTATGAATTCCTAACTTGCATCTTCATGTTACTAGTATTCTCTATTACTTTCAATCATCTCTCTTTGGCTATCACTTACATTGATTTCCTTAACCATTCTAGTATTATTTGACTTTCCCATAATAGATATTGGTTCAATCAGTCGACTCTATTGTCCTCCCATCAACCCTTTGGGAGACATGGATCATTGGTATCAAAGCACTCTAGTTTTCTCTATAGTGCCTAATTCATAAATTCTTTAAGACCTGGTTATTTAACTAACCCTTACCTTCGACTTATGAGTATTTATCTGCTCATAATCCTATACTGAATATGACATATGAAACATATGACGAAAATCATAGTAGTGAAATTTAACAACTCATAGAGAAAGCACTTACTTGGAAATGAATTGAAATGTATGATTTTTTCAACGAGATCGTGTTGACACCGGGGAGTTGGTCCAGTCCTCAATGCAAGGAAAGTAGTCTGATCGAACAACTTCAGAAAAAGCTCGCAAGAGTTTCCCTATTTCCTATTCATTTGGAATTACTGCTTCCAATGGATATAAGCCTCCGTTGGCCTTAGGGTTTTTCTTCTTGAAAATAATACTTATGGTATGGGTGAATAACTACAATAAGTAATACTAGGAGACGTAAAGGAAGTTGGAATATGTTTGCTTAGAATATTCAAGTAGAAAAATCTACCTGAAATAGGTTAAAATTCTATTACTTGATTATGTTAATTAAATAAGATGTAGTGAAAAAAAAATACAAATATGTATTTTCCTTAGAAGAATCCCTATTGATAGTACTTAAACAAAAACATCATTTAACTAAACCAGTTTTAAGATACAAAGAATCAAATGGTTAGAATGGTTAGTAATAAAATCAATAATTAAGTTAGAAAATTAGTATCCCAAAATGCCGATAATTCCCAAAGGAATCTTGTCATAATAGAGATACAGGAACAAATTCAAATCAACCTGTAATAATAGTTCACCATAATGAATAAATTCATAATGATTAAGCAACCTTTGCCATTGCTAAAATCTGAAACATGTTAGACAATGATTAAATTAAAAGGAAATAGAGGTATAATAAGAAAACGTTATCTGATAGTATGCCGAAAACCATATCCGGGAAACATTCCACCTTTCATTAACAAGATTTTAATTCATTACATAACTAGTCTCAAAAGATAGATAGTTCTATAAGGATTGGTACAAAGAAATTCCACCAATGGTTTGACATAGTGTTTCCTCTTCCTCTTACCTGAAGGAGTAAAAAATAAATACAATAAAGTGGATAAAATTATATCCACAAAAGAAGGACAAATATCTTGAATCTGAGAAGGATATACTAACTAACCTGGCCTAGATTAGTAAGATAATTCTTCCATTTAGCATAGACATACCACTTTTCATCCACATCAATATAGTCAGTATGCTCAAGCTGAAGTTGTGCCTTACATAAATAAGGCATGATTTCCTTATTGCGGATCTTAGGCCAAGTGTATAGAAACCATTGAAAAGTAGCCTTCCATTGACTCGGGATTGAAATAAACAATCTGATTGGTAATATATCCAACAGAGTGGTGTCCTAGATCATGTCTACTGATTTGTCTCTCTGCTCATCCACCTCACCAATTCTTAACTTAGCGGGCACTAATTATTCCAACTCAACAAAGATAGGTATTTCCATAGTTTCCATGTGATCATCTATCAACATCCATTGTCTGGCACAAATTTTATGGCCCTTTTCAATCATGTGAGTCGCCTCCTCACTATGAAATTCCACAGGGATATATCATTGAGCTAGAAGAAACCTCACAATTTCACACTGTTATTACTCGGTGAGAAGAATTAAGCAAAGACATGGATCAATTCACTCATAAAACTGAAACACACATGAAAAAATATTGTTGATACATTAATAAGGTGTAAGCTGGCAATCAAAAAGTGTTACAATAGAATGAATTTGATACTCCTGGGAGGATTCGAATTCACCTCAAGTCTAGGATTAGTTTGCATTGGAACCATTTCGCGATAATGCTCATTGGCCACTGATGATGAATAATCAGTTAACTGAGGTAGAATTGAACATACCTGAATCATGTGGGCACCAAAATAGGGGAGGAGACTCCAAGGGGGAGAAATACTGACTTGTAATGGTCAAAATAGGTGCTCCTACACTCAGTAGCAGTGAAACTACTTGTAACAGTCAGTTAACTAGGAAAACAAGGGGACAAGGTTCCCTAAATCATGGAACTGACTGTGCTAACTCTTAAAATCATGCATGAGGGAGAATTTGGAATTCAGTGATGTAACCAAGGCGCTCTGAGTGGATAGGAGGGCTAATGATGGCCAAAAACAAGCTCCCCGGGGGGGGGGGGGGGAGGGGGGGGTGTAAGGACTAGGAGCTAGGAGACTCAAATGCTAATGCGTAGAATGCATGGATGCATGCAAAATGCACGCAAGACCAAAATGAGATGGTGAGAATATTCCAACGCCCCCCCTTAAGCCAGAGTATAAGGAAAAATAAATGAAAATTAGGGCCCTGGTTACTGAGACCAAATCTCACCACGTACAACAATCTAAAATTTAGAGGAAAGAAGGAAAACCCAGTGGAAAAATAAAACCATCAATATAAATTGAAACACACAAAAAATTGTTGCTCAAGACTCAAGTAGGGGTGATGCTTGATTCAATGTCTGAGTGTATATTCCTCTTGGGAAGAAGTGGATCATGCTACAAAAACATGTGCTTGAATTCTCCTTCAGTGGATGCAATCAAATTTGGAGGCTCCTTGAACTTTCTCTTCATACCAAACATGGTGAGAACAAATCCAAAAATATGAATATCATCCTGGAACCTATAATTTGAGCCAACTTGGGTAGGATAAGCTCCAATCAGATCTAATTGCTCTTGAAACTTGAACTTCTGATCAGTGGAAGTTAAATCAGCTCCAAAAATTGATAGATGGTTTCTTGTGATCTCCTTTGAATCAGCAGAGGTGCGATCAAAACCAAAATCACCAAAACGTGTCTGAGACTTGAACCCAAGCGAATGGTAGTGTCCTCCATCTTCGGCGAAACTCTGAGAGCATGTGCCAATGATAAAATAGAATTTCATAGGAAGCATGTGGTTAAGGAGGGTGAATTCATCACCTCCAAACTTTGATTTAACCTCGAAATCATTCTATAGATCATCATTTTGTACACCAGCACACTCATGGGAAGTAGAGATTCGAAACTCTCTTCAACTTCTAGAGTAGTAAGTAACATATCTTGCTCAGAATTCGAAATAGAATACATTGATAAAATGAGTGAGGAATGGATAATCTCTACAAAAGGATCATATTCATTAGTTGTATCACTTTCATCTGCATCAACTACATGGGAAGGGGACATTTCGAAACTTTCTTCAAATTCTAGAGCAACAGAGGAAGGAATGTCTTCAACATGAATTTTCTGTGTTGAATCTTCAACTTCTTCTACATCTTGAACAACTTCATCATGAGAGATGATTGAGGCCGAGAGATAACACTTAAGGAGGTATTACTGGGCTTGTTCTCCAAATAATTTGCACCAATCTCTTCATTATGCTTTCCAAATGCTTTGTCCAGTTGGGCCCATATATCACTTGGATATTCAACAGTTTCCATGAGGTAGCGCATACTAGGAGACATAGCAAAACGCATTGCTCCAAAGGCTCTGTCACATTCATTTATCCAATCATTCTCTTCTTCACGGGAATAAAAATCTCTCGTAATACCAATACACGTATCAAAAATACCTTGTCTCTTCAGATATTCTATCATCTTTGGTTTCCACTCATCATAATTGAATGGAGAGAGAGGAGGAATTGCTTTCAGATTCATGGAAGCTGTTGTAGAATACCTGCAAAAACAATGGAAAAATATATGGAGGATTGTTACTGAATCTATTGAACACTGCTTTAGGATAGTAGGAACTTTTATATGGATCCTTCACACCTAGATAGACCTCAAAGGATTTCTCCAATGAATTCAATGCAATGGCACCATGATTTGTTGTGGAAATCCAGAGGCTTTTAGTGCTCTACTAAAAGAAGCTGCTCAATCTACTACTGCAACTGCAACTGCTGCAATTGTTGCACTCAAAATATCTCATGAGCTCTGATACCATGTGAAATTCCATAGGGTTATATCATTGAGATAGAACAAACCTCACATTTTGACACTGTTATTACTCACAATAATTATACAAAGACATTGTTCAATTCACTCATAAAAATGAAACACACATAACAAACTGTTGTTGATACATTAATTAGTCGTAAGCTGGAAACCAAAAAGTGTTGCAATAGAATGAATTTGATACTCTTGGGACAATTCGAATTCACCTCAAGTATAGGTTTAGTTTGCATTGGAACCATCTCACGATAAGGTTCAGTGGCCACCGATGATGAATAATCAGTTAAATGAGGTCGCACTAACCATAACTTAATCATGTGGGAACCCAAATAGGGGAGGAGACTCCAAGGGGGATAAATACTGACTTGTAGTGGTCAAAATAGGTGCTCCTACACTGAGTAGCAATGAAACTAGGTGTAACAGTCAGTTAACTAGGTAATCAAGGGGAAAAGGTGCCCTAAATTGTGGAATTGACTTTTCTAACTCCTAAAATCATGCATGTGGGTGAATTTGGACTTCAATGATGTAACCAAGGCTCTTTGAGTCGATAGGAGGGCTAATGATGGCCAAACAAAAGCTCCCGGGTGGCCAAAGTAAGGACTAGGTGCTAGGAGACTCAACTGCTAATGCATGGAATGCATGAATGCATGGAAAAGCATGCAAGACCAAAATGATATGGTGAGAATATTCCAACACTCGCATACAAGTTCCCAGGATTTGATTGATATTCGAGTCCTCATCAAATTCACCGAGTCCAAATGAGGAAGAGTATGTGGAGCAGTTTTCAAATGTGCTTGCCATTTACAAAGTTTCTCATAAGATGAATGAACCTTCTTCCTTTTATCCACATGGTTTGCAAGGATATCTGACAAATTTTCAAAAGAATTGAATTCATCCTGCACTTCATTTAGGCCTTAAAAGAATAGGGTCTGAGTCTGGTTCAATTTATCATTGTAGGAAATGGCCTTCATCCTTGAACTCTTGTATAGTCAATTTGAAAAAGTTAGAAGAGGGATTCTTATCTTTATATTTTTCCATTTACATCTTGATATTAGAAGTATCTGAAGCTTGCTCAATCACCTTGGCTTCTGGATTTTCCTTTTGTTGAGATAATTGTTGAATCTGAACTTGCAAACTCTATAGGTCTGAATGATGTTGAGCTTTGAGGTTCTCCATTTGCTTTATCAGATTACCATGAAGATAGTATTTCTCTTCCTGCAATGCCACATTATTATATTTTTCCTCCTCCAATGCCTTGTTTAAAGTGGACACAAAATCATAATTATCCCCAAGAAAGGATCCCATAGCTACAACCACTTCTATGGCCTCTGTCTATGGGTCATCAATGTTTGGCTTCCATATGACTTTGTTTGGAACAGTCATAACTAGCACTTCCCATTCCCTATTCCTTTTGGAACCTTTTCTCAACACTTGCTTTTGTCTCTTATTAAAACAATAGTTTGCAAGAACTACTACGTCATCCTCACCAAAATCTGCTGAGTCTTCAACTATGGAAGTCAGAAGTTTTGTGGTATTAGCAATAGGAAATCGTTGACTAGCAATGGCAGTTACTAACTGAGATGAATCTTGAGGTAGTGGTAGAATAGCTTTGGGAGAAGCAGTTATAGGCAGGTTTTCATAAGGAAGTTCAATGGACTAAGTAAGAAGAGTACTAATTTTAGACTATATGGGAATAGTAGCGGTATCAACTGCAATCAATTGAGTATCTGATTGAGAAGTTATTAATTGTTGTGAAACAATAATATAAATTAAAGTGTCCAACCTAGTCTGAGTGGATGAATTAGGAGATTGTGCAACCGAATCCGAAGGGTTGGTAGTAGGAAGCGAATTGTGTGGTAAATTTGAAGTAGATTGAGGGATATGATCATCAAGAGTAGGAATTTCTGATAGACCATTGTTGGGTGCTAGAAATTCCCTTTTTTATTACTCCTATTCATCCCCTTTTCCCCGATTTTGTATTTTATTTAGAAGCAAGTCATTATCTTTTCCAAATAACATGCATGTATTCGAACATGTATAATTCATTATTACCTTGCTACATTAGAAATGCTCGTGATTATGAATTTGATTCCTCGTTACGCTGACTTGTGATGAATTTATGAGAAGTGAGTAAAGACCTCAGGGAATCCAGGAATCTCAGCTTGTTGATACACATGGGCATTGAAGCACTTGGAACAATTACACATTTCCAGGGCTTGATTTGGATCGTTGCTTAAACAGCTCAGCCTATTCCTCTACGCGGCCAGCTGAGACTCATTTATGGTTGTATCAGTTCTAGTTGTAAAGGCGCAATTGATTATGACACATAATCTATTTTAATGTAACAATCATTGTAACTATTTCTACTTTCTGCATTGTATATCTGGTAGCCTGAAGATCGAAGATCTTCATTGCTTCATGAATTAAGGAACTTGAATTGTCTTGTCTCAGTATATATAGGAAGACAAGATCATACGGAAGGTTAGGCTTGTTTTGAAGAGAATTTTAATAGGAGATGAGAGTCATTTGTAATTGAACTTACCCATTAATGAAAGAAGCAGTGTTTCCCTAATTCGATATTTGTTGAGTTAGTTTGTTACCCTCCAGCGGCATCTCTGTTGGAAGGCCAGGGCCCACCTTCTCACAGAGATTGCTGAGTTAAGTATATGTTTTATTTTTAATTTATTTTGGTTTGATGTGGAGTTACAGTAGGTAGAATTCTCAATTTTCTGCAACAGTAGTTAATTGATAATTGCATAATTATAGTATCCCTTTGGTTTGTTGCAACAGTGTGGTGTGAACAATCGACTGTGTAGAGTAGTTTTCTTTCCTATGCAATCGTGTTAATTAGTATTGCTATTACAAACAAGCTCAGCTCCTGCACATTACTTTTATTTATCTTTCCTAGAATTTTCTGAATTAGATAGGTTATGGTTTGAATTACCTTTAATATGATATTTTAGGATTTAAATTCTTGCAAAAGCAATTCTAGTTAATTCATTCTTAGATTAGTTGTTACAGGATTGATGTTGTGAGAAAATAGGAATCCCTTGAGTTATTAGATTTATAATTTAGATTGGCTTTCACAGTGAGTTGAGTTTGTCTTAGTAGTTAGGTAGGATGAATGTTCTTTATTTATTTAGTCAACTATTGAAGTGTTTATGCATATACTTTTCTCAGTTACCTTTGAAACAATCAGACTTTCCTAGGTTGACAATTTATATTGAGCACTCTATTTGTTAACTAAAATTTATTAGCATATAGAGTGACCAACATTTTGGCGGCGTTGTCGGGGAAGGTAATTGGTAGAAATAGATGGTAGTTGATTAATTTTATTTCATTAGCTATGAATATTTGAAGATTTCATGAATACGAGAAGAAAAGGTCGAGAACCCCCCAAAAATACTAATCCTGAAGGTGGAAGAGGTTGTGGGAGTAACCAAGGTTTGAAAAGACATACATTCATTGATGAATTGATCGCCAAAGTTGATTCCTCTACTAGACTACTGTGAACATATTCAGGAAGAGTAAGCTCCATTATCCCTAACCTTGAAATGTCAACATTAACTGTGGAGAATGCAACAGGACCTTCAACTCCCTTTCTGGAGAAGATACCTCTTGAAGATAAGGGAAGTGTTGAGGGTGTAGTGACTCGAGAAGAGATTTATAAAATCAATAGACATAGAGTAACTAAGGAGGAGTGGTTAGATCATCGTCAAGAAATGGAGGACAAAATAAGGAGAGAGGAAGAAAGAAGGACATAAGGAGAAAGAAGGAGAGAAGAACAAAGGAACCAGGAAAACATGGATAATGAAGATCATGGAGAGCATCGAGAACAACCCAATAACCATGAAGAGGAAATAGGGGATAATCAACATGTAGACACTGTTGTCACACTTGAATTTCTTATTCGACAAACACGCGGGGAGGATCTCATGAAGAATATTTCACCATTAGTTTTTCCAAATTTCCATGGTAAGTCCATCAAAGATCCAGATGAATTTATTTTTGAATTTGATATCCTCTGTCGGAGCTATGGATATACCTCCAGTGCACAGAAGTTGAAACTATTTCCTGCCACCCTAAAGGGAAATTCCCTACGTTGGTTCATGAGTTTGGGTCATGAGACTATTACCACCTGGGAGAAAATGAAACAAATATTCCTTGCTAAATATCAAGACTATTGAAAAACTAAGGATAGGAGGGAAGAATTGTTTAATATGGTCCAAAAAGAAGAGGAGAGTTTGGAGGAATTTGTTGAAAGACTCTTATACAATTTACAAATATCTAGTCACGCATATATTGGGAAGGATGTCCTCAAAATTATTCTACTACGTGGAATCAGAGAAGACTGCCTGGACATGCCTAATTTGTTGGGAAATGAGGATATCTCAAAAGAACCTTTTGAACATATCATCGACTTATGTCAAAGATACTCGAGGGGATCCTTTAGAACCAACACTCGAGATCGAGATGTCCTCACGAGGGCACATAAGTCATCCAGTGGAGGGGATACTTAGGAAGAGATAGATAATATTCTTGAAAACTTTAAAACTGACATGATGAGCTCCATTTCCTCACAGTTAGATATTTTGAGAGAAAAATAGAGGCAAGCAGAAGAAGATATGGCACTAGGTGTATTTTGTGCTAAATGTAGAAAGAATCACCCATTAAGGGAATGCTTGCTTGATAAGGTGGAGGTATGTGGCCTGTGCGATCTGGAGAACAATACTAAAGAATTCCCTTAATTCCCAAAAGTCAAAGCAGTCCTTCGGGAATCCACATCGGATGTGGAGAAAGCTTACTTCATATCTCAAAAGAATCCTTGGAAACCTCGGAATCCAGGTATGAATCCAGATCCCTCATCTTTCAACTCTTGGAATAATATGAATAATCAGTTTCCTTCACACTATTCCTATCGTAATACTCAATGAAATCCACCCCAACCTTCAATGCAATATCCTACTCCTTGGACACCATGGGAACAACACTCAAACCAACAAGCTCCTTGGTCTCCTAGTTGGAGAAATCCTTATCCAGGAAATCAATTTCCTCACAATCAAACTCCTCACCCACAGTATCAGCAACCGCAACTGCAAATCCAAAATAATGCCACACCAATGAACACACCACTACAACCTCAGCTGCCTGCTCAACCTAACCCTAATCTTAATAATAAGGAAGTACAACAATTCGAAACTACCAACATTCTAGCTTTTTCCATTTCCCCTATCCCTTGCAATGAATTATTCTTACAATCAGGGAGGGTAGTGGAACCTATTTTCATTGAGGATGTTCCATCCCTATGACCAAAGAGAGGATGAATCCAGGATTTGAGAACCTAGTCAGTACAGCAATCCCCATTATTGAGGATGCTGAAAGACCTATTGAGAAACCAGCTGAAACACTTCCAAAAACACATATTGAAACTCAGCTTACACAATTTTTGAGAGAACCACCATATCCTGAATGTTTGGCCTTACAGAAGGTAGTGGAACAACCTCGTTTCAATATCCTAGGAGAATTGAAGAACCTTTATGTTAAGATTCCACTATTACAAGCCCTACACGATGTACCTATCTATGCCAAAACTGTGAGGGATCTGTGTGTAAAAACCAAGAAGGAAGCCTAAGGATCCTCCTACAGTTCATGTAGTGGGGAAATTATCTGAAATAATGATGGGAAGGGCTCCACTGGACAAATATGATGACCCAGGTAATCCCACGGTCAGAATATATATTGGGCATACCCAAATTCCCAATGTTTTGGTTGACTTAGGTGCAGCAATAAACGTTATGACCATTGAGACTGTAAAGAAGTTAGGACTCATTAATCTCAGGCCTACCCCTACTATACTAGAACTAGCTGATAGATCTACGATCAAACCTGAAGGAATCTTGGATGACTTGGTAATCTCTGTCAACTCATGGGAATACCCTGTAGAATTCCTTGTTTTGCAGCCTAAAACACAGCTAGGGGGACACCCATTAATCTTAGGGAGACCATGGTTAGCTACATCAGATGCGTGTATCAGCTGTAGAGAAGGATCCATGATGATTTCCGATGGAATTGATATCAAAAGCCTGACCTTATATCCTCCATACCGACCAAGCTCAGATGTTGAAACTCCATTATGGATGGATTTGGAGGAAGAGGAAGGCACTCAACCATTGCTAATAGTTGGGAGAGCCCGGACTTTCAAAAACGAAACTGAAGATGAAATTATAAGCAATATTATTAGTGAGCTTATGTCTGTCACCAAAAATGCATATAAAATCTCGGATAGTACCTTAAGCGAATGAGAAAAATAAGAACTTACTGAAGATACCTTAGTTAGTAATGCCGAAACAATCCTAGTAATTAAGAACTCAAAAAGTACCCCAGTAGAAATCAAGCCTGGAAAAACCTTGAATATTAATCCTAATCTTGTGCCCGATGAATTGGAATGCCTGGTTACATTGTTTAACAAGCATAAGGGTGCCTTTGCATGGGATTATACAAACATCAGAGGTATTCCCTCAGGACTGTGTACTCACCACATCTATATCAAAAATTATTCAGGCCAGTATGCCAACCACAACGTAGAATCAGCCCAAACTTAAGAGATATTGTGAAAGAAGAGATTCATAAACTCTTGGAGGTAGAATTCATCTATCCTATTTTAGACAGCGAGTGGGTTTTTCCACTGGTGATCGTACCTAAGAAAAATGGGAAGTGGCGAGTATGTGTAGACTATAGAGAATTGAACAAGGGAACAGAAAAATATTGTTTCCCTTTACCCTTTATCGATCAAGTTTTGGATACCTTGTATGAAAAAAGATTATTTTCCTTTATGGATGGTTTTAGCGGATACAACCAGATCCAGATCGCCCCTGAAGATCAAGATAAAACCACTTTCACTTGTCCTTGGGGAACCTTTTCATACAGGGTCCTTCCTTTTGGGTTATGTAATGCACCAGCCACATTTCAACGAGCTGTAATCATAATCTTTTCTTAAATGGTCAATAATTGCATGGAGATCTTTATGGATGATTTTACTATGTATTGTAGTAGTTTTGATGAAGCCTTAAGAAATTTGGAAAAGGTTTTAGAACGTTGTGAACAGACGCACCTATCCTTGAGTACTGAAAAGTGACACGTGATGATGAGTGAGGGTATAGTTCTTGGGAATTTTATCTCTGCTATAGGAATCCAGGTATATCCAACTAAAATAAAGGTAATTGCAAAAATTCCTACTCCTAGAACGCCAAAAGAGGTATGTAATTTTCTTGGACATGCTGGTTACTATAGACGATTCATAGAATTTTTTTCTAAATTAGCATGTCCTTTTTTCACTTTGTTAATGAAGGATGCACAATTTAATTGGACAGATGCATGCCAAACTATGTTTTCAAAACTAAAAAGAAGGTTGTCCAAAACAACTATTTTAAGAGGGCCTAGTTGGGCCTTGCCTTTTCACATTTCATCTGATGCTTCGGACACTACTTTTGGAGTAGTGTTGGGACATCAAGAAGGCCATAGCCCATATGCTATCTATTATGTTAGTAATAATTTGGCCCTTGCTAAACTAAACTACACAATGACAAAAAAAGAATTCCTTGCTATTTTTTATGCCATTAATAAGTTTAGACATTATATCACTGGGTATTATACTTTTGTGCATACCAATCACTTAGCCATTAAATATTTAATGAATAAACCTGTTATGAATGCTCGAGTGACTAGGTGGTTACTAGTATTACAAGAATTTGATATTACTCTTATTGACAGACCAGGTAAAGAAAATGTTGTTGCTGACTTCCTTTCTTGAATAACTAATAATGATGATAATTCACCAATTGAGGGTTCTTTTCCTGATGAGAATTTGTTCACGGTATCAGCACACTCCCCATGGTATGCATATATCGCTAATTATTTGGCTACAGGTAAGCTTCCAGCGCACTTATCAAAAAGAGAAAGAAGAAGAATCATACAGCAGGGTGCTAGATACTATTGTATAGAAGGACATCTCTTTTACACGGGGCCAGATTTGGAAATCAGACAATGTGTGAGAGAAAATGAGATTCACAGTATCCTGAAAGCATTGCATGATGAGCCTTGTGGGGGTCATTTTGCCGATAAGAGAAATGGTCATAAGGTACTGAGAATAAGATATTTTTGGCCAACCGTGTTTCAGGATGCAAAGAAATATGTTCAAGCCCGCGATAGCTTCCAAAGGATGGGTTATCCAAACAGATTGGATGAAATTCCACTTCAGCCACAATTAGTGGTTGAACCTTTTGATAGATGGGCTCTGGATTTTGGAGGGCCTATCAACCCTCCTTCACAAAAAAAAGCTTATATCCTGGTTTGCACAAACTATATGAGCAAGTGAGTGGAGGCTGTGGCTATGGTAAGAGCTAATGATCAAGTTGTGATAGATTTCTTATATGAGGAGATCTTCACCCGCTTTGGGGTACCCAAATAAATAGTAATAGACGGAGGACCATAGTTTGTGTCCCATAAGATTGAAGCCCTATTGCAGAAATATCATATTCAACATCAGATAACTTTGCCATATCATCCACAAGCCAATGGCTAGGTGGAGATTACAAATAAGGTAATTGAGGCTATCCTTACAAAGACAGTGAAGAGTCACAACAAATATTGGGCTGAAAGAATTCCAGAAGCATTATGGGCATATCGTACTACATGGTGCAACACGACAGGTTTCTCTCCATATGAACTGGTATACAAGAAGAACGTTGTCTTTCCTAGTGAATTTGAGATCAAAACTCTGAAGACAACTATAGAAGCAAATCTGGACTTAACAGAGGCTCAGAGGAATCGATTGAATGAGTTAAATGAATTAGATGAAAAGCACACAGGTGTTGTACATCAGACAACATTAATTCAACAACAGCTCTCCAATTGGCATGATAGGTTCATAAAAAAAAGTATTATACGAATTCGACTGGGCTTTATTATATGATTCACGATTCAAGAGGGATTTTAAGGGAAAATTGCATACAAGATGGCTAGGAACTTATAGAATAGACAAGGTATTTGACAACAGAACCATCCACTTGACCACTATTGATGAAAATAAGACACCTTTATTTACTAATGGTCATCGGCTACGGATTTATCATAAACCTATCTCAAAGGATGCATTTATCTCTTGTGTTGTTGCTGATCCAAATTGTAAATTGGTACAAGAACATGAATCTCCTCCGGTTTCTCCAACTCTTTGAGTTTGCTGCGTGTTTTTCATAAGAATTTTTTTAAATAAATAAATTCATTTTGATTTTCTTCTCTTTTTATCTTTTTATGGATTGCTTCATAGTTTTTATATTCATATTTAATTTTTTTTTTTTAGAAAATGGTGTGTAGGGACGAGATGTGAAGGACTCGAGAGGAACGGGAGAGTCGTAATGGGCCAATTGACTGTGAAATCATGGGAATTCCTATGCACCTACTGGATAAGTCAAACATCAGAAAAACCACTTCTGAAACTCCATCAAATTTTTGATAATTTCTCCTTTTCTGTCGAAACTCTGCCAATTTCTCCGCTTTCTGCCGAAACTTCACCAATTTCTCCGCTTTCTGCCGAAACTCCGCCAATTTCTTTGCTTTTTGCAGAAACTCCGTCAAAATTTCCACTTTTTGTCCAAAATTTATTCTCATTTTCGTTAGCAGTTGTACCTTGTTAATTTTATGCTGAAAATTCGCCATATCTTCAACTAAAGCTTCATCGAATCTTCCGCTTCTTGTCGAAACTCCACCAATTCTCTGCTTGAACACTGTGAATCCTCCCACTAAATTGATTAGAGTACCTATTACAATTTTTCAAAAAGAATGGAGCTGACGATCCGCTGAACAATCACTTATTTATATAATTGTTGCTGACATGGACACACTTTGGTATATGGGCCAACCAACTTTATGGACCCGCGTGTGAAAAGCTGTCTTCATCAACTGATTTGACAACAAGGGTAGGCCACCGAGGAGGATGATGATTCATCACGGTAAGTATGGAGCTATGAGTTCCAATCATAAGTACTGACTAGGCATAAAGTGGCAGAATAATCATGATTATATCCTGTTTGTACATCCATGTCATCAACTCTTAACTAACCGGTCCACATCACTACCCAATCCGTATTTATTGACCACCGCCACCTTTCCAAATCCACACGATAAATTTCTAACACGAGTTTATTCCATAATGCACTAAATTTCTAAAAATACTCAATGAACTCACCACTATTCAACATTGTCGCTGCATGCTGCAACTCCAACGTATGAATTAGAAATTTTTTTGCTTGTCTCATCGGATATTATTAAGGAGAAGGAAGTATGGGGGGTTATGTTGTTCTCCATGAGCCAAAATCAATGGATGGCCTTCACAGAAACATAGAGGTCTTCATGATTTTTGAGGAGGCCGGATTGATTGCATACTTTGCAAGGTTGAGTGGATTTGATGCAAAAATAACACTGCAGTTTACTATGAATTTAAGAGGCGATCATTCCGAATTTAGGGGTCTGAAGGTCGATTTCTCAGAGCATGTGTTAGTACAATTCATGGGACTGCCAAGAACTGGGAGAAGATGGTTCGGCCAGAAGAGGCCCAACTTGAATGCATTCGAAGATTTCATCGGAGCAGGGGAGAGTGTTCAGCCAAGACAACGTGGCACAACATTAGAAATCCCGCCTCACCCTTGGGACCAAGTGGACATATTCCTAAAGAAATACATTACATGTGAAGGTAGGTACAATTTTTTTTATAATTATGATTTTTTGCTACTCTCCCACATGCGTCACAATGCGTTTATCAATATGTCCTATTTTCTTTTAAAAACTTTACAAAATATGGATCATTATGCTCGAGGGTCTCGCTATCCTCAAGCCTCCATTACCAATCATTGCCTCATTAAACTACTAGTCCCGATATCCCTAGAGAGAAGGAATCAACCTTGGGCACAATTTCTTGTTGGGGTCAGGGTAGACCAGGTGCCTATAGAAGAAGAAGAGGATAAAAGTGAGGAAGATGACGCACAGATCTTGTAAAACTTAGATGGGGGGGAATGGAGATCCTGAGGATGCTGGTAATGATCATGAATTGACTTTAGGGGAAGCTGAAACTACAAAGAACTTGCAAAATTTAAACCCCCTAGATTCTATTGAGAACTTGCAATTTTTAAACCCCCTAGAACCTATTGAAAACCCAACCCAACAAGTAGAGGCCAATATAGAGGAGAAAAGGGAGGAAACTAAAAATCAAACTGTGGAAATTCATGAAATTGAGTCCTCTGCTGAAGGGGAGGAATCAGTATCAAAGGACGATTTTCCTTATTTTTCCCCAGTGGAAATCGAAATTCTTCCAGAAGAACCCACACCCTCTACATCATGAAGAAAGAAGAGGGGGTCCATAATTCTTCCAGAAAAACCTACATCCTCTACATCAAAGTGAAGGAAGAAGAGGTCCAACACTCAGAAATAGTCAAGCAGTCCGTTAAAGAAAGTAAGGACTAGATCCACTACTGTAGCAGTGGCATTAAAAGGAGCCAAGGTAGATATTGAAATTCTAATCTTAAAGCCTCGATCATCCCCTGTAACACAAGAACCAGGGGGTAGCTCAAAATCCTTATCAAAATGTGTCGATCCACAAGAACCTGTTGCGGAAGAGGGGAGAATCCAAATGGAAACCCTGCTCTTTGAAAATGATTTGCTGAAATAGGAAGTACATGTGCTTAGGGAGGAGATCAGGGATTGAAAGAAGTGTTAAGGAAACTAGAAATGTAGAGATTAAGCATGTTAGCTGATGCAGCTAACCAGGTGGATAAATCACGCTCTGAAGTAGAAAATTTGGAGCATTAGGAATTTGTGTGCCCCGAATGTGGGTACATTTTTCTAAAGTCAGGATTTAAAGTCACACTTATGGAGCCTTCGGCCTAGAAAATGGGTCAATCAAGACATAAAATGGGTGTAACAGCACAAGCAAAGCCAATGGTAGAGGATGATCAACATCATAATGAGGGAACAACCCCTTCTACCTTGGATAATAAAAAATAACTGAGTGAAGAACCTGAAAATGTCATGTCACAGGATTTATTAACCCCTGTGCAGGAATTACAAGGATTATAAGAGACTTTGCTGCAACACTCAAAAAATGTTGAAACACTTTAGGAAGATGCTGCTGAAACACAAAAACTAGCAGCACAGGGAGAAGTTGTGGAAGGTTCAGAACCAGGGAGTCTAGAAATGGATGTTTAAACACAAGAACAAGTAGTCCAAGAACAAATTGTCGAAACAATGTCACAACAAGAAATCGTTGGGTTTCCTGAATTGATGACTGGGAAAGAGGATAGTGCTGAAAGAATGGAACAGAAGGAGACTGCCAAGTCTTTTGATGTGCTGGGTCATGAGGCCTTTGCTAAGATTGTGGCACTAAAAGAGAAAGTTGTTGAACCACAAGAACAAGCATTACATGTAGAAGTTTTTAATGCTGCGGTGCAAGTCCCTGAGCAAATGGATGGAAAGGAAACCGCTAAAACACAAGAACCAACAATACATGTAGAATTTGTTGATGTTGCGGTACAATTTCCCGAGCCAATGGATGGAAAGGAAACTATTGAAACACAAGAACCAACAGTACATGTAGAATTTGTTGATACTGCATTGCAAGTCCCATAACTAATGGATATAAAGGGAAATGCTAAAACACAGGTTCTAGTGTCACCAGATCAATCCCTAACAAAGAAACCTAATGATAAGGCAAAAATGCAAGAACCACAGGAGATCATCAAGTTAGATACTGAGGATGAGGAAGATACAAGGGATAACATAATACAGGAGATGGTAGAGGATCTTTCATTGATGAAGCTCGAAGTAAGTAAATGGAAGAATCATACTGGCCTATGCAAGGAATGGTCCCTCTTTATGAGTATAGAAATACCATTAAAGAACTTAGAGAGAGATGGGAAGAAGAACTTGTTATCACTAGAGTTTGCACCTTAACTGTTAGGTTCAAAGCCTAGAGAAATATTAAAAACTATTGAAAAGATGGCTAGGTATGTGAGTTCATAAGAAAATAAATATAGCTAAGATCAGGCTAGCATATCCAATTAGCCAATAGTGAATGTAAAACCATAATATGAAGGCCAAAAAGAGCACGAGAATTAACTTATCTAAGGAAAGAACCAACTCTATTTCAGATCACTGAGAAATATATAGACTATGACTAAGAAAATCTCGAATGTCAAAGGGTGATGACCAATCACAGGATTTGAATACTTAAGGCAAAGAGGGAAGACTAGGTTGGATAGGACATTAATGGCTTTGGCCAAAATGTAGTGGAGTTTCTTGCATGCATGCTGCCATAATCCAATATTTGTGTTGAAACAGATCCTGGTACCAATAGACTAATTTTTCACAAAATCCAATGGGAAAGTGTGCAGGAAGAATTAAGAGAGCTGAAGAAATTCAAGTCTATGCAAAAGGATAAAGAGAAGATGTACACTTTAGCTCAGGAATTGTTAAGCTGCAAATCCCCATCTCCTTCCTATTCTGTGTTCCTCTATGAACAAATGACTCTGTTCAAATTGAGATATTTGAAGGAGGGGAAACCCTATCAGATCATGAAATTTCCTCAATTTCTGAAGGCCTTTTTGCAGAGTGATTTCAATGGGAAGAATTTATTGTGTGAGTTGTACCTACATGATATGTCATACTTTATGGATTTTTGTTCTAACCCTCTGCCTCACCTAAGAGATATTCACTTGAGGGATTTCACCTCTTTTGTCACCAATCAGACGTAGTGGTGGAATGCTTTCCAGACCATTCAAAAGAATGAGCACAACTCCACTCTCTGGATTAGAAGTGAACCTCAATCCCCTATTGTAGCTAGGGTTATCACCCTAGCTTGTGCAAATGAGCACCTACTAAAGAGAAGGGCCTCCTTAGTAGCAGTTTAGTAAAACAGTAAAACTCCATAGTAAAACAATGTAAAATCTAAGCTAACATGTGCATCAACAGAAATAAAAAGACAATGACAATGTAATAGAAATCTTTCTTTTGTATTATGGTATGCCGAAAGTTACATTTATCTCAAATATGGAGGTTGGGGGAGCTCTTGCAGTAGTCCAGGACGGCTTCTTCCGTGCTCCAATGGGTTCCTTCTCCTTTTCCAAGGTGTTTGAATAATGGGCCAAAAGGGGCACTCAAATGGGAAACTAGCTCAAATGGTAAGCTAGGGTTTCAAGAGTGATTTTGGCAGAGTGAGGATAGGATAGATTCTGGATATGAAATGGGGAGCCTCCATCACCTATTTATAGGTTTTTAGTGGTGGAGTATTGACCCATGGTTTTTATCACCATATGGTTTAGGTCAATTGTTTTAGGGTTTTTGCTTCATTTTTTCCTCTTTTTTATATTTTTTATTCCCTTTTATTTGATTTTTGGGAATTTAGTGCCTTTTTAGAGGATTTTTGCTATTTTTGAGGAAATTTAACTATTTGGAGAGGGAAAAAGGGGACTTTTGAACTTTTGGTGGCCATTTAATGGTTTTTTGAGGTTTTGGGGGCAAAGATGGTGGGAAAAATAGACAAATGAGTCATGTGGTGAGGGATATGAGTTAATGAGCACTTTTTAGGTGTTAACACATTCCCCCCTGATGTGTGAGGGCAGGAGATCATCTTATGGCCGATAGACATCATAGGTCTTTTGAATGGTTTTCCGGGGGTGTGGAGAAGAGAAGAAATGAACTAGAGCCTGGAACAACAGTCTCGAACAAACTGCAAAAACTGAAAATACAGGACCTCAACAATGAATGAGGCATAATCTCAATATATGGACAAGGCAGGCATACCCATGCTCGTATCAAGATATATAAAATAACAATGAGGCCCAAAAAAGGGGACTTGAAAGACACATGGAAAACTATGGTGTACATCATAAGGGTCCATAGGGGACACAAATCTGGGACATACTGCCGGTCTGACCATGTCTGAGCTGAAGAACTGATACCCTAGAATGATAATAGTGTTGTTGAGTGTGGTACCAGAGGAACTGATGAGCTGTTGGATCTAAAGATATCCAATAACGGGGTGGAGACGTTGACGGAGATTCATAACCTCAATGGTACACTGGACTAGAGTTGAACTGGGTACTCAAGGAAGCATACAAGTGGATGGATTCCGAATACTGTCACGAACGCAACCCGGATATCCACAGGAACATATAACTGGGTGTTCCGAAGTGACTCACAAATGTGCTAGAGTCAGGGGAAATCCGGGGTGTTCGACCAATAACTGAAGGGATATATACCCTACATGAATCTCAACGATGCAATCAAGGTGTTAAAGTCGAGCATGTGAGAAACAACCATTCGGAGAGGCACTGATGACTCTACTCGAAATGGTCCATAGGAACTCACCACAGATGTGATGAGTCCAAGGCGTAGGGACCTCTGGGCCTATCCTCTAGAATAGATGGGCTGTTGTCGACAGAGGGAGACCTGCAACTAGCAAGGCAATGATGTTTCCTTAATAGGAGCACGAGGTGGATAATCGAAGTG
Organism: Larix kaempferi; assembly: GCA_027924585.1. Classification (NCBI taxonomy): domain Eukaryota; kingdom Viridiplantae; phylum Streptophyta; class Pinopsida; order Pinales; family Pinaceae; genus Larix; species Larix kaempferi. The sequence goes on along the minus strand of BSBM01001435.1, from coordinate 2,117,520 downwards.
TGAGAGTACTAGCAGTAGGACGGACATACTGTGGAGGTGGGGAATAACTGGGCAAATAAAGTGGGTGGACTCAAACTTCCTTTGTTCAGAGTATGATGGTAGGGGTGACCGGGCATCATATGAAACTGACTAGTGGGAAGGGGATCGTAGCTTTTAAGGGACCTGGGATGGTGACTGGAATGAGGGATACTCAAGTTGGTGTAGGATGGCATGAGACTCTGAGGGTGGTATATCATAGAATAATCTGAACAAAGGAGACCTCATGGGGGGTGCTGCCGAGATGATTGATCATAGTGCCAAGGGGCACCGGTGGGGGATTCTTCATGGTTTAAGGAGCTGGAAGAAGTGTGCTCAAAATGGTACTGTCATGTGGATTTATACAAGCCCAGGACAGTTCATGCTCATGATTGCTTAAAATTTTAAGGAGTCTGAAAGCGATAAGAAGACTCTGAAATAATGGAATGGTACCGTCATGTGGATTTATACGAGCCCAGGATGGTGCATGCTCATGGTTGCTTTCAATGTTAGAGAGTCTGAAAGCAATAAGAAGACTCTAAGGGGGTTCTTTTTTGTGTGTTAGTCTCCAAGGCCCGAAAAAGCATAAAAGGATGCAATGAAGATCTCTTCTAGCCGGTGTGACTAGAGTATTCATTTTTTGTAATTAGTGTTCCAAGTCCGGAAAAGGGTTAAACTTATACCAGATAGATGCCCTTTCAGGTACTTTAACGAGCATGAAAGGAAGCAAGATTGCTCGGTGATATTTTCATTCTTTTAGGAGTCAGAAAAGAGCTTAACAAAAACTCCCTAAGTGCCTTTTTTGTAAAGGACTTGTCCGACCCGAAAAAGAGATAAAATTATACCGAACAAAAGTAATGGCCAAGCAAGGAGAGAGTGTTCAATCAAGGGTCTTTGATGAGAACCAAGAACGAGGGTTGGGGGCGAAAACTGGTGGGCCTCCTTGCAGGATGATGAATGGTTGAAAAATAACAAAATAATTGCAGTATGAATGGAGTGAATGGCTCATGTATAAATGTGTAACAATTCGATGGTGGTCGATGTGGCACGCAAATCGAGGCAGCAAGGTGTTGGGACACAATGTTGAAACTGTTCTTGGTGAGAGAGAGAAATGATCTCAATCATCATCACGAGCTCGAAAAATTGAATCCGGTGATATAAAAAGTGTAAAAAATGGATAACGACTGAGGTGGCGTGCAAACCGAGATGACTAGGGGCTGGCGAAAAATGCCCGAAACATCTGGGGGTGAGAGCGAGAAATGATCTCAAGCATCATCATGGGCTCAGAAAACTAAATCCGATGGTATAAGGAATGCTAAAAACTGACAACGATTGATGTGGCACACAAATCGAGATGGCAAGGTGCATGGAAAAAATTATAAAAAAAGGGGTTCAGAAAAAATGAGAAATCGAGTCAACCATTCTGAAGGTCGTTCTGATCCCAGTGGTGGAAACAGTTTGGAAAATGGATTCCATACGGATCCAAAATGGTCGAATCTTCTGTGTGCAAAGGTATAGAAGAATGTCACCATACCATGGGTCGTCTAACGAGATGATAAACAAATGGTCATCAGGTAATTCAGTGGTGATCGGCGGTGACGACAAAATAGATGGTAGGTCAGTTATGAGCTGGGAAAGTGCGAGGGCTTTAGTACTCTTGGGGGTTGTGAAGGTCAGGTCATATTCTTGGAGGATAATTACCCATTTAGCGACACAACTGTGCAGAAGTCTCCTATTCAAGAGGTAAACCATAGGGTTGGAGTTGGCGACAGCTGTAGTATGATTGAGTAAAATGTAATGTCGCAATTTTTGTACGAAAAAGACGACGGAAAGGGATAGTCTTTCCTCATATGGGTAACGTAGGGGTGGTCTAGACAAGGTTTGGCTGATGTAATAAATGACATGCTCCTAGAAAGTAGCATCTTCTTGAACAAGGACCCCTGACACAGCGTGGTTGGATGCCGAGACGTAAAGGATGAAGTACTGAGAGAAATTTGGAGGGGAGATCAAAGGGGATTGCATGAGATCTTTTTGAAGGGATTCGAATGCAGCTTGCGCCTAGTCGTCCCAAACAAAAGGTATGTGAGTACGAAGCAGAAGTAAGAAACCATGAACTATGGTGGCATAATCAGGAACGAAGCAGCGGAGGAAATTAGATTTCCCCTGTAAGCTCTGTAGCTGTTGGAGCGTGCGTGGTGCGGGAAGGTCTAATATGGATTGAACTTTGAGGGGGTCGACAGCGATTCCTTTGTGGGAAACAATGAAACCTAACAACCAGCTTGCCAGAACGCAAAAGACACACTTGAGTGGGTTCAAGCGGATCTGATACTTGCGACAATGCAAAAAATATTGTCGGAGGTCGTTAAGGTGGTTGGATCCTTTCTTGGAGCGTGCTATGAGATCATCAAGATAGACTAATAGGATATGAACCAAGTCGTGAAAACAATAGGTCATGGCTCGTTGGAAGGTGGCCCCAGTATTTTTAAGGCTGAAAGGCATGAACCGATAGGAAAAGGTGCCCCATGGGGTGGTGAAGGCAGTCTTGTATTGATTTTCTTTGCGGATCTGAATATGGTTATACCTAGAGAACCTGTCCATGAAGGATAGGACTTCATGCCCCACGCACGCATCGATGAGTTGGTAAATAAATGGCGTCGAGAAGTTGTCTTTGGGACATGCTTGGTTTAAATCGTGGATGTCAGTACATACCCTGATGGTGCCTTGTTTTTTGTTAATAGGGACAGGGTTAGAAACCCAAGTGGTGTATGTAATAGGATAAATGAAACCTGCTACACAAAGTTTCTCAATCTCTACTTTAACAACGGGGAGATTTGATGGGTGAATGGGGTGTTGTTTTTGGAAAACAAGGGGCACATCTAACCATGTGTCAATGTGGTGCTCTATGATAGCAGGGTCAAGACCAAGCATTTCGGTGTAGGACTAGGCAAAGACATCGCGAAACTCCTAAAATTTTTTTTTGTACTCTCTGATCTCATATTCGGTGCAGGAGGATCCCAAAGTAATGATTTCATGGGCATCACCTGGGGTAGAGATATCAATGTGGATTGTGGGTGAGAGATTGGCCATGTTACCTTCCTCGAAGGAATCGGGAGCGGGAATGGGCTCTTTAAACCAGGAGACCTTAGTGGGAAGGAAATCTTTGGACTCAACCGAAAATTGGGTGGCTGTGGTGGGGGAGGACTCCTCCGGGAGGAAATAGGAATGATGGTGCATATCCTCCCAGGGGTAATCAGGTGGGGTACGAGCCTCGAGAATTTCCTCATCATTGCATAACTGTTTTGTAGTCAAATCGGTTGATGAGGGGATGCTAGTAGTAGAGATCATATAAATGGTATTGATCTCTCCTGTTGGCGGAGATTCTAGGGGGTGGATATCTTCAATGGTGGGAGGAGACGTCTCGAGGTCCAAGTTATTCATCTCGTAGAGAGCGGCTCTGAAATTTGGGAGATCAGGGCAGTGATGTGAGTAATGGCTGTAAATACCACATATTGCATAAGGGTGATTGGTACGTAGTGATTTATAATGAGGCTTAGGGGTCGGGTCGAGTTGGACAACTGGGATGTTGGGGTTGTCGTCAAGCATTTGCATGTGCTCCTGTAATGCGGGTAATTGTGGACATTGATGGGTAGCATGGCCCAACTCATCACACAAAGAGAATTTGGGAGGAGTGCGAAATGGTGGAGGATTCTTAGTGGCTTTAGGCATGGATGGAGCGGTGTAAGGTTGTGGGCCTTTGCCCCCAGTGTATTTGGCAAGAGGGGGTGGGTTGGGAGAGGAGGAAGGATTGGTGACACCAGGAGGTGGCCGACTAGCATTGGTGATAGGTTGCACTAGCTGTAAGATGACATTGGGCCTTGGAGAGGAAACGAGAGGTGTGATGTACCACACAAGTAGTCCTAAAGTTAACCCTGGGAGGTTTAGTGTGGCCATCACCGAAGCGCTTACTACTCCCGAAGGGGGAAATAGGAAGGGGATTGTATGGATAGGTGTGGCAGCAACATGACTAGGTACCATCTGTGGCTGGGTTAGCAAGGGTGGTTGATGTTTGGGTGTTTGTGTATTGTGGGAGAGGATACATAAGTCAGATATTTCGGTCGCTAGTGGCAGGGGTGGAATGGATTGGAATGTGGAAGTCTTTAGCGTATCTGAGTAGACTCCGGGTCCAACTGAGGAAACCAACAGGGTAGATGCATCACGAATAGGTTGTTCAACCATTGGAAGAACGTTTTCGGGTGTAGCGGGGGCATTGGGATCATAATAGGTGAGTTGATCAATCTTGACCACTCGTCCTTCATGGGGGAACATCATGGTACGAAAAATGGATGAGGCAATCACCCGCATGGAATACATGTAAGTACAACCAAGTAAGAGGTTATAATCAAGTTGGGCATTCATGACCTCTATGTCAATAAGCATTGTTTTACTAGCCAATTGGATGGGGACATTAGCTAAGAGACCTTGGGGTTGAGCCGAACGACTGTCGTAGGTTCGCAACGCAGTGGTGGATGGCTGGAGATTGGGGGATCCCAACTTCTTCCAAACGAATGTGGACATAACGCATGTAGAGGCACCCTCATCGATGATGCATTAATGGATTACAAGATTCCAAATGGAGACAGAAACTTGGAATGCTAATGTGGAAGGAAGGCGTGGTTCAGATTGGTCGAAATCAAAGGCCATCATTCGTGAATCAGCCGAGTCGATAGCACCAATGGCTGATAACACGGTCTTGCAATATGTAGGATAGTTTTTTAAGACCTCTAATGCAGACATGGCTGTGGGGGACTAAGCTAATTCGTCCACAATTTTTTAATTAGATGAAGCACGAGCATTGGGGTTATTGTTGATGCGGCGAAGAGGAAAGCGAGGGGCTTTTGGGGATCCATCTAATGGGGTCGGAGGTATGCATAATGGCTGATTGGTGGGAAGCGCATTGGTGGTTTTTTCGGTTGGAGGGGCTTCAGGTGTGGATCCATATTGGTTCCGGTGGGTTTGAAGGTTGACATCGGTGGATGACATCATTAACAAGTGATGGGTGCCTAAGTCTAAAGTGGGGTGGGCAGGCGCAGCGTACGTGACTTGCTGTTGTGGTGGCGCATTTACTTGAGGGGGAGCTAATGGTTGAGTGTTCACCACTCCTTGGGTTGGTAAAGGGTTCTGTAACACCAAGGGTTGAGTCTAAGGTGGTGGGGGGTTCGGTGGTGCCTGAGGTGTCGCGTGCCCTTGGCGGTGGGCATCATCGGTCCAGAGTTGTTGTGCTCGCTCCAAATGTGATAAAGCATGTGTGTAATGGCCATAGACTCCGCAAATAGAACAAGGGTGGTTCATTCGTAAGTTGGAGATTTTAGCTTGCTTTGGTGGCCTATCGGGGTTTTGGTTGGTAGGTTCCGCGTTATTATTGTTGGGGGGATTAGGTGGTTGGCCACCTTGGTCTGGAGGGGGGTTGTTCCCACGGTTACGTCCTTTTCCGTGGTTTTGCTGGCCTTGTTGGCGTTGGTTATTTTGGTTATGCTGCGTATTTTGTTGCGCCTACACTTTCCCTTGGGCGGCAGGTGGATTCTGGGGTTGTGCAGGTGCGTGAGCAGGCTGTGACGGATAATAAGTGGGTGGGGGTGGAGGCGGTGTAGGTGCTGGACCTTGTGGGGGTTCTTGATACGTCTGTGTGATGGGTGGTTGATTTGCTGCAAGTGCTGCTTGTGGCAGATAATAAGCCGGGGGGGGGGGGCCTTGAGAAGATACAGGAGCATGCGAGACCTGCGGGTGGTAATATGGTTGAGGTGCAACGTAAGCGGGGGATGCGTGGACAAAACACTCAGGTGGACATGAGGGTCCATGGGAATGGTGGTTATGTGCCATGGGAGCATACAAATTGGTTGCTCAAAAGTGGGATGTACCCCGTGAAAGGTTTGGGCCATTACTAGTATGTGTCATGGAAAAGGATTGGTTATGCAATGCAACATGGCCAATGATGCCATCGGCAGCATGGGATGCCCCCAACACATCGTTTCAGGAGGAATCACCGTGGGGGGCGTCGGGTATAATGGTATATAAGTAACCAGAATGGGCGCAGATAAGGTCAAACTACGGGGATTTTAAGATGGCTTCTTCTTCAGACTAGGGTCGCTTGGATGCCACATCCTTAGCGATGATGGGAAGGAGAGATTTGAGAAACCAATCTAGGAAGATACGGTCATCTAACTTGATTTTGCACAGGCTTCAGCATCGACGCCACTCATGAATGTGGGCAGTGATGTGGGTGGCCGTATTCTGTCTACAAGACAGTAGGATCTTAACTCTCGCGTCATAGCGGACAGGTAACTAAAAGAACTATAGGAATGTTGAGGTGAGGTAAGTAAAGGTGGCATGGGTCCCATGGGGTTGCTCGATGTACCACTTTGTTGCAGAGTCAGTGAGGGTTCGTTGTAACAGATGGAGTCGAACAGAGTCGTCCATTATGGAGTTGGAGGAACACCATAGATGGAAGGACATAATGTGATTTTTGGGTTCTTCACCTGCCTTGCCCTCAAACTTAGGGTTGTCTGATGAGATCTTGGTGGGCATGTGAGGCCACGCAGGATCGTGTTTGATGGGATCGTTGGTCAGTTTGGCCAGGTCAGGAAGGTTGAGACTAGCTATGAATGGAAAACTAGTAGAAGGATGTGACATGCTTGTGGTGGCGGCCACATTGGGGCCGATGCCCCCAAGTGTAGGGGTTGGGTTTATGATATGGATGTGACCCCCAAACGGGGGGGTGGAGGTGGTATAGGAGGGTCTTGTGCCACTAAGCATAGTGTGAGTCACTAGTGGGGTTGGGTTGGGCATGCTAGCCACTAGAATTGGCATAGTGACCAGAATGGTGGGTGTGGGCCCTATCCCCCCTGTCCTACCTAACTACAATATTCTTATGTGTTCCCCAAGTGGGGTTAGAATGTTGGTTGTGTTAAGTAGTGTTTTAAGGCTCAATTGAATTAGGTGACAGAGTGTGTGCATGTGAGGTAATGAACCCAATCAAAAGTGCCACACGTGGGAAACTTTTTAACCAATAATGATGCAAAAATTTAACTTACAATGCAAAAATTTCTTTTTCCAATGTAAATGCTTAAACTTTAAAAATTCTGTAAATGGAATAGAAAGAAAACTGCAGAAAAGAAAAGAAAAAAAAACGCTATAGGTAACTGTGGCTGGAGACATAATAGGTGGCTGGGCAGGTGCATAAAATATTGCAGAAAAATTCTGGGTTCAAAAGAGGGTAAAAAATGTAGAAAATAGATCGCGGGTCTGTGACTGAAATGCGCGGCCTGGAGCGCGGTTGTAGGGGTGAACCCTGTGGTCGGATCGCGGGTTTGTGGCTAAAATGTGTGGTCTGAAGCGCAGCTATAGGGGTGAACCTTGGAGTCGGATCGCGTGTCTAGGGCCAAAATGCGCGGTCTGGGGCACGACAAAAGGGAAGAAAGCTGCGGTCGGATCGTTAGTCTAGGGCCAAAATGCGCGGTCTGGGGTGCAGCAAAAGGGCAGAAAGTTGCGATCTGGATCACGGAAAAAAGGATGAAATATGCGATCTAGTCCATGGCTACTAGGAACAGAAACGCGATCGACAACAGAAAACCCAACTGGCCGAAGCCACAACCGAACAAGGAAAATAGAAAAATACTTGCAGAAAATAAAATTTTTAAATTTTTTAACCAGAAATTGAAAGGCCAATAGTGGAGTCGCCAAAACTGTAGCTAGGGTTATCACCCTAGCTTGTGCAAATGAGCACCTACTAAGGAGAAGGAAATCCTTAGTGGCAGTTCAGTAAAACAGCAAAACTTGACAGTAAAACAATGTAAAATCTAAGCTAACATGTGCATCAACAGAAATAAAAAGACAATGACAATGTAATAGAAATCTTTCTTTTGTATTATGGTATGACCAAAGTTACATTTACCTAAAATGTGGAGGTTGGTGGAGCTCTTGCAGTAGTCCAGGAGGGCTGCTTCTGTGCTCCAATGGGTTCCTTCTCCTTCTCCAAGGTGTTTGAATAATGGGCCAAAAGGGGACTCAAATGGGAAACTAGGTCAAATGGTAAGTTAGGGTTTCAAAAGTGATTTTGGCAGAGTGAGGATAGGATATATTGTGGATATGAAATGGGGAGCCTCCATCACCTATTTACACGTATTTAGTGGTGGCGTATTGACCCATGGTTTTTGTAACCATATGGTTTAGGTCAATTGTTTTAGAATTTTTGCTTCATTTTTTCCTCTTTTTTATATTTTATATTCCCTTTTATTTGATTTTTGGGAATTTAGGGCCTTTTTAGAGAATTTTTGCTATTTTTTGAGGAAATTTAACTATTTGGAGAGGGAAAAAGGGGTTTTTTGGCCTTTTGGTGGCCATTTAATGGTATTTTGAGGTTTTGGAGGAAAAGATGGTGGGAAAAATAGACAAATGAGTCATGTGGTGAGGGAGATGAGGTAATGAGCACTTTTCAGGTGTTAACACCTATGGTCCTTATTGAAAAACATGAAAGGTGAGTTTCATCTCCTATGAAGGTTCATCAGTTGATAACTTTACAGCAGAAGGTCATCTCTACTTGTGTTCAAATGATATCCCAACAACAGTCTCATGACCTGGAATGAAGTAACCATAGGTGGCAAGCCTCTTCTCGATCTTTGAGAGGAAAATGCACTTATTATTTTGAGAACTTCAAGAAGGATATGTCTCGAGTGCTTGAGTATGTTAAATGTATGTATACATGTGGACCACGCTCGTTGGGGATGAAATTTAAATTTCCACTGATTTGGATGCGTGAGAGGCAATATAGTTGATTTCCTGCAATGGATTTTTGATCTAGGGTGAGAAGTCTGAAACTTCTTTCAACCTTACTAATATTCACAGAAAGAGCTTAGAGTCAGATTTGGATTCAGACTAGCTGGAATTTGTTGCATGTGGACATGCAACAGGATAGTTGGGGGGAGATGTTGGGTGCTAGAAATTCCCTTTTTGCTTATTCCTATTCAACCCTTTTTCCATGATTTTGTCTTTTGTTTACAACGAAGTCATTATCTTTTCCAACGAACATGCATGTATTTGAACATGTATAAGTCATTATTACCTTGCTGCATTAATGCTTAGAAATGCTTGTGATTATGAATTATATTCCTCGTTATGCTGACTTGTGATGAATTTATGAGAAGTGAGTAAATACCTTAGGGAATCCAGGAATCTCAGCTTGCCGATACATGTGGGTGCTAAAGCACTTGGAAATAGTTGCACATTTCCAGGGCTCCTTTTGGATCGTTGCTGAAATAGCTCAGGCTATTCCTCTACGTGGCCAGCAGAGACTCGTTTAGCATTGGATCAGTTCCAGTTGTAAAGGTGAAACTGATTATGAAACATAATCCATTTTAATGTAAAAACCATTGTAACTATTTCTACTTTCTGCATTATATATTCGGCAGCTTGAAGATTAGAGATCTTCATTGTTTCCTGAATTAAGGAACCTGAACTGTCTTGTCTCAGTATATATTGGAAGACGAGATCATACAGAAGGTTAGACTTATTTTCAAGAGAATTGTAACAAGAGATGGGAGTACTTTGTACTTGAACTTATCCATTAATGAAAGAAGCAGTGTTTCCCTAATTCGATATTTTTTGAGTTAGTTTGGTAGCCTTCATGAGATCTCTATTGGAAGGCCAGGGCCCGCCTTCTCACAAAGATTGCCGAGTTAAGTAGATGTTTTAGTTGTAATTTATTTTGGTTTTATGTGGAGTTACAGTAGGTAGAATTATCAGATTGCTACAACAATAGTTAATTGATAATTGCATAATTATAGTTTCCCTTTGGTTTGCTCCAACAATGTGGTGTGAACAGTTGACTGTGTAGAGTAGTTTTCTTTCCTATGCAAGTGTGTTAATTAGTATTGTTGTTATAGTCAAGATCAACTCCTACATATTACAATTATTTATCTTTCCTAGAATTTGTTGAATTAGATAGGTTATGGTTTGAATTACCTTTAATCTAATATTTTAGGATTTAACTTCTTGCAAAAGCAATTCTAGTTAATTCATTCTTAGATCAGTTGTTACAGGATTGATGTTGTGAGAAATTAGGAATCCCTTGAGTTCTTAGATTCATAATTTAGATTGGCTTTCACAGTGAGTTGAGTTTGGCTTAGTAGTTAAGTAGGATGAATGTTATTTATTTATTTAGTCATCTATTTAAGTGTTTATGCATATACTTTTTTTAGCTACCTTTGAAATAATCAGACTTTCCTGGGTTGACAATTTATATTGAGAACTTTGTTTGTTAACTAAAATTAATTAGCATATAGAGTGACCAACAACCACTATCTAGGGATGGATGAGAGTTAAGACTAGTGGCATTACCATTAATGGTTTGGGTATTTCTAGGGGCATATGTTTGTTGAGGTTCCCGAACTAATGGAGTTGAATTAATAACTTCCACAAGTTTCTCATTTTCTAAATCAATAACATAATTAATATATGTTTGAGGAGGAGAATTGATAATTCATTCTTTTCTTCTTCTTCTTTTTTTCAATTTACACAAAGATGTTTGGTTCTATCTTAGGAATAGGAGCAATATTGTAAACAAACTGAGCATGAGAAAAAGAATTACCTTGAAGGATTTGGGTCTATTGAATGAGAGTATTGCTATTTTGAATGGAAGTGGAAGGATGAGTAGTTGATATAGGCTGCATACCTTGATTCTTGTATAACTATTGTTGTGCATTGAATTAAGATGAGGTTATAATAAAAAATATTGATTTATTAGTATCCTCCATTGCTTCTGTGGAAGCTTGTTTTTGTTGTAGAAAAAACATAATTCTCTCTTCCATAACCTTAACCCTTTTTTGCTTATGGGATTCATGTATGAGAATACTCTCATCTGCATCAGTCACTTTGCTAAAAAATTCTTCAAAACTGTTTGTGCCCCGGTACAAGGGATCATCTGGTTGTTGCTCAAGTACATAAGATTTTTTCAAATGTGCTTGTACAAAGTGATCTGCTATAAACCCCTTGGGGTCATGCATCCTTTTCTCTGCAAAATCCAATTTAAAATTATTGAATCTTTTATCCAAAGTGATACCATGTGTTTCATTATGAATCATTAAATGTCTAATGCATAGAGGGAATTTAGGCTATGCTCTTCTCTTTGAGGAATGACAATGACCATGAACTCCGTCATAAAGAGATTGGAAAGCTACTTCAGAAAGAAACATCCTGTCAGGATGCCATTTTTTGAAACCCTAGGAGAATTAATTTGTAAAATGGAAAAGTAAACAACACTAAATAATTTGTCACATATGTCATAAATATAGGGTTTTTAGTTATCTTCCCAAACAATTGAACAATAAATATGAATTGGAGGCTTTTCTCTAGTAGAGTGCTAGTTCATGGAAGAATAAGAGAAGGAAGCACACACAATATCCATCAGATACGTCGATAAGTAAAAATCAAGCTACTTAATGGCTTGACTCTTTTGTGCTTGAGAAATTGCATCTTTGAAGGTGACATAAAAAAATTGTTCCCAATTGAAGATCTTTCCTGTGGTTGATATGTAATGTGATAAGGGGGGCCATTCCAACTTGAAATACCAGCAAGTATCTGCACCATAAAACCTTCAAATCATGGCCACACGTATTTTATACATCTCTCTGAGAAGAGCAATTGGACATTTCATGTTCGAACCGAGTATGAAAGTGTTAGGGTCAATCATTTAGGTCTTCAAACGAATGTCTGGATCATATGTATTCTCAAATTCCCTTATGAATTCCTCGGTGAGAAGTTGTTGTGGGGTCTTCAATGCACAAATTCTTGCTAATGTATCTGTATTAAAAGAAGCACAAACAATCTGGTAGAAGTCTTTGAACGTGTTGGTTGGAATATCTACATACTCAATCATCTACTTGACTAAGTCCATATAGGGGAAAACAACTGGGTGCACGACAAAAGCATGGAGTTGAGAATGGATGATGTTCTAGTAAATTGGGGCTTCGTCTTTGAATTATGATAATTCATCGCCGTCGAAGATGTTATAGATTCCCTTCCAATCAGGGAAAGCGTATCAGAATCCCACTCATATGTGTTTGAATCGAAGCCAAAATTGGGGTCTTTTACATTCAATTCCTCCGTAACATCCTTAGACCTAGTTCTTTAAGTTATGATAGGAATAAACAGTCTAGCAATGCGATAGAAAATCAAATAAGGAACTTCAATTATGAAAAACTAAAAAGAAACTCGATAAAATCATATGATACCTAGGAAAATCCTAAAACAAGTTCACTGAAAGTAATGAAATGTTCTTACTTAAATAGAGAATCCTGGTGTGCTAGAATCTTAATTCACTGTCATAATGATGAAAAAAAATCAAAAATTGATTAAGTGTAAGTTGCATTAGGACCAAATTAATTGCTCTTTAATCGCAACAAAGTTGATCTGAAATCGATGGTTATATCTTAATCACCCATGAATTGCTTTAATTTGGCCTGTTCTTCGAGGTTTTTTAGCACGTGAAAATACAAATTTTGGATTCAAAAGTAGGATTTCCGATGTGGGACCCCAAAAAATTTAAAAAATTCGAGATTCGGGAGTAAAATTAATATAACAATTCGTAACACCTCGACTTCCAACTTGCACAATTTAGCGTGCATAGGAAAATTCGGGATTCAAGAGTCGGGATTAATGTTTGAGAATAATAAATATCTTCCCTTAATGTCTACTACTGATCTTAAAATGGAAATATCAAGTTCGGGTAGTTGGAAAACTTAAATAAATTTAACTCAATTGCACGCCAACATTCGACTTCTGCAAGCATCGGAGTTGGGAAGTTGGGATCGGTAATTTTACTTCTTTTAAAAAAAATAAAATCCTGACTTTTGACTGCTGAAATTTAAGAAATAAATATGTCGTGATCATAACTTCATGAAGGTTAATACAATCATATGATCATACCGACTCCCCACTTTCAACATTTTTTCTTTCACTTAATTAAATAGATCAGCAAGATCATAACTAGATTTAATAAAAAACTTAATTTGTTTTAGATTTAATTTTGAAGTATCTTTAAGAAAAACCATGAACAAGGTTAACTAAAAAATAATAATAATAAAGTGATTTTGAGAAAATAAACTAAGTAAATGAAGAACTGAAATAGGGGGCTCCCATCTTATCAGGAAAAGATGGGATCGTTGTGGCTACAACAAATGGCGGCTCACTGGGAAGAACCAGTTATCTTTGTCGGGTCATAAAAAATGCATAAGTCTCTTTAGGTTTTAATCAAGGTTTTGGTATTTACAACATAGCTAATTCACCTCTTCAAGATCATAAACCTGTGAGATTCTTAGAATATATTTCCAATTTTAATAATGAATAATCAACATTACCATGAAGTAGAATCAAGCATATCTGAAAGCTAAATAGAATATTAGAAGAAGAGGAAGGAAAACAAAGAATTAGATTTTATAAGAATGATCAAGACTACAACATGAGAAAATATAATTCAAGCATCATTTTAGAAGTAAAATTCCAATATCACAGGCATTTCCATTACTGCCAGTAGGAATCGATAGCCTCGATAGGGTTTCCTTTTAATCCAATTAGATCGATTTTATTGCATGCAGTAAAGACACATGTATGAGAGTTACCGTCCATGTTTGATTTTCCAAAATAAAACTAAAGGACACCGCCCTGACTTGGTGATCAACTAGCGGTAGTGCCATTCACAAAACTCACAAAAAATGACCAGGCTAGCTCATGATGAGACCCCCTGTCCTTCAGGTGAAGACTAAAATGGCATTATCCTTATAGCTTGGTAACCATTTGATGATAATGTCATTCCACAAGAATAGATGATCATGGTCAGGCCGACTTGTAATAAGATCTCATGTCCTATGAGTCAACTTTTGGATTTTCATTTGTTGATTTGTTTTAAACAAATGTTTTAAGGGATAACTGCAAGACAACACTTTGGATTGGTAACCAATTAATAGTAGTGTCATTCACTGGTACTCGCGGATCATGAATAGGCCAACTTGTGATAAGATCTCTTATCTTTTAGTTCAATGTTGAACGCCATCTCACTGGCTTGATAACCAGATGTAAATATTTCATTCCATGAGTACCTATGAACATGATAGGATGGCTCGCAATGAGACCCCTTATCTTGCAATTAATCCTTGAGGTATTTTAAAGTTAGATAACTTGTTTTAATTATTAAACTGATATAAATATATTAGTGGATGGGAAAACAATTTGGAGGGCTTCTTAAGAGATAGGAATGACGTAAAGTATTTAAATGTTTATCACTTGTGAACATACATTACTCATGTCAAGACAAGGACATTATTTTCAAAGAGAAACTCTACCTATTGTACCTTCAGTTTCAATTATGGTTTACTCAGGTATGAATATTTTTCCCTAATGACTTTGATAACTGATACTTGGTAAAGATATTTCAGAATCCCATTGGATAAATGGCCTATAAGAAAGAATCAATGTGCTAAGAGTCTTCCATATGATAACCTTCAAAACCTATCCTACATTATTTTGACCCTTCAAAGAAACAGGTAGACCCCATGAAAATAGTTAAGCCACTTTGTTGAAATAAAAATGCAAAGTTCTGCAATACAAAACAAACCAAAACAATAATAATGAAAATAGGTAAAACAAACCACACGGTGTACAAGACTATCAAAAGAAAACTAGGAAAAGTATTTCTTCAATACTCGAGCATTCATTGGATCAGTCTCATGGAATCCCTCCAATGTCTACAATAAAAAAGTGCCAAGGCCTAATTTTTCAGAAATAGTGAATGGTCCCAGCTAGAAGTGTTGGAACTTGGTATGCTCACCCTTGTCATCATGGGGTTTATCCCATTTTAGAACAAGGTCCCTTACTTGAAAATCTATTTGAGAAGAGGATTTTTTATCAAACCAATGTTTAACCAATTGTTGGTGTTGATAAAATTTATTCTTCGATTTCTCCCTTTCTTCCTCTAATTGGAGCAGGGCGTTGATCCTATGTTCTAAAGCAGAGCAATCATCCTCCTGAATAGATAGGGAAAGTTGAAACAAAGGTAAGGCCAAGTTAGGAGGAAATATAGCTTCTTTTCCATAGACAAGGAAACCATGTGAGTTACCAATATCGGCTTTAGGAGTTACTACATCTTCCCACAAAGCATTAAACAATTGGGTGTGCTAGTTTTTATGATTACTTGCTACAATCTTTTTTAAGATTTTTATCAAATTCTTATTAGTGGACTTAGCTAAACCATTCCCCTGAGCGTAATAGTTAACCTAATACTTTCTCTTGATGCCTTTTTCTAATGCATATTGAGTAAGATCAACAAAAGAAAAATATGAGGCATTATCAAAAACTAAGAATTCGGGGACACCAAACATGGTTACTATGTAGTCCTCAAGGAAAGAAATCACCTAGTTCGTGTTGACGACTTTGAGTGGAACTGATTCCGCCCATCTTGTGAAGTAGTCTATAGTAGTAAGGATGTATTTGTGTTGCATGGAGGATAGAGGGTTGATCAGACCAACAATGTCCATACCCCACTACTGAAAGGAAGCGTCCATGATAATTGGTTGAAGGGGAACTACATACCTCTTAACTCTTCCGGTGGACTTTTGAGAATCTTTATAGTTACAAAAAAAAGCATGGATGTCTTTGAATAGAGTTGGCTAGTAGTAACCAACCCTCATAATTTTATGTGTTTTGGTTTCTCCTCCAAAATGACTGCTAGTAAGTCCTTCTTGTAGATCCATTAGTATTTTCTCCATGTCGTATTTCTCAACACATCTCAATGAAACTCCATCAAATTTTTTCTTATAAAGAAATTCATTAATCAAATTATAAAGAGTTGAATTGAGCCTGAGGGATCTCCTTTTTCTGGGTTCAAGGGTTTGAGGAGCATACCCATGAGTTAGGAAAAAAATAATGTCACCATACCAGGAATCTGCAATTGTGGGGGTAAAGTAAATTTGATCATCACCAGACTCCTCTTCATTAGTCCATTCTACTTCATTATCCTGTATGTTAGCCGACTGTTCTACCAAGTTACATATTCCTTGTCCTCGGACAATTTTGGCCAGTGTAATCTCCAAATAATATTCCTATAACACAGTCATCTATTGCGTGCACTTCTCTCCTACTTACTTTTGAGTTAACACGTCTGGACCATCGAATATGGAATTTAGAAGATAAGGCCTGAAATGTTTGACTGCTTTATAGGAAACATAAGCATGTTTATCAACTTCTATATAATTGATCTCGACCCCTTTCAAAGTGGAACTCGTGAATGATATTGGAATCTCGTCCACTTCAGAATTTCGATGTGTTAGGACTGCAACATATGAAACGTCATAACCATACGTATACACGACAACATCTTTTGAAAAATCAGGGGACATTCAGGTGGTTTATTCTACAATGGATTTCCTAATTCTAGAAAAATATTATTTATGTATATCATTCCATTTGAATACTGCACCCTTTTTAATCATGTCTTATAAAGGTTTGACAATCTGAGCAAAATTAGAAACAAAACGTCTTACAAAATTAATTTTCCCTATGAACAATTGCATAGACGTTTTTGGACTATGGAAATTTATCTAAGATATTGCTTGGGTTCGTTCTACATCAATCATCATAAGGCTTTTAGAAACGACGGATCCAAGCAACTTACCTTCAGTCAAAGTTAGAATTGAATTTTTAGGGTTACGGGAGATACTGTACCTTCTGCATCATTCCAACACTTTCCTCAAGTGTGAAATATGTTCATGTCTTCTTTTTGATAAATTGGTAATGACATCCAAATAAATTACAACACAAATATGTATTAATCCTCTGAAAGCGATGTCCATCTCCCTCTGAAATGTAGCCCCTGCATTTATTAATCTGAAAGGAATCTTTCTGTATGCAAAAGTGCCCTGTGGATTTTTTAACGTAGTTTTCAATTGATTAGAGTGAGCGACTAATACTTGATTGTACGCAAAGAAGTCATCTAATAGAAAAAACATTTACGATATTGATACCCTTTGTAGGGTCTGTTGGGGGCACTAGATAATTGGCTTTGTCAGAATCTCTGTTTAGGTTTCATAAATTGAAATAGAGACGGATGTATCCATTCTTTTTATAAATTGGGACCAAATTGGCCACCCACTAGGTGTGTCTAACAAGGAAGATGATCCTAGATGACAAAAGTTTTTCTACTTCCTTTTTTACTGATCGCTCTAAGATGGGATGCATATTTCTAAGCTTTTGCTGATAAGGCTTGGCATATGGTTTCATGGGTATATTGTGCTGCATGAAATTTGTGTCAAAGATTGATGTTCTAAGGGGTGCATTCTGTGCTAAGATTGATGTTCTTTCGATTCTTCTCAGTTCCTAAATTTAGTATTTGGTAGTTCGTATAAGAGCTATTAGTTTTATAGTTGGTTACCTTTTTAAATTTATCTTGTAGATCATAAAAAATTTCTAGACTGACAACTGATTTGGGAACCAAGGAAGTAGGTGTTTGTGAGTTTGAAGCAGACTAAAAAGGATTTTGAAAGTCTGAAAAATATAGATCATGGTTGTCTTCATCAATAGGTACGTCCTTGAAAGTATCTTGAGCTGTGAGTAAATATAAAATCTATTGATCATGATAAAAAAATTTCCAGTTAGTGATGTTTTTGGGGATTGAAGGCCTATACATTAGTTCAATAGAGAATGCACCGGGCACAAAACCTTATGTAGGGATTAATTTAGAAGCAACGCTGGGTAGTAAATCAACATTGAAGTTGTGAGACTAGAGACTAGAGTTTATGTTAAAATCTTCGAAATGATTAATCAAGTCCTAGACCTCTCTTTAACAGTTTTTTAAGTGTGTTGCTTGGTTTTTCAACCAAGCATGTGCAAGGATGCACCTGCTAACTAGTAGCAGCAGTCTCAATAAAAATATGTAAAAACGTTGCTAAATATAAGAAGTAAACAACTAATCTATCATGTGCAAGAAAACAAACTATATTAAAAAATAGTAAATAATGCGATTCATAATGAAAATAGGAAATAAAAAATTTGATCTTTTGTATTACCTCAAATGGTGAGGATGGTGAGTTTTGAGTAGCCCCAAGGTTGAGGTGCTCCAATGTCCAATGGTCTCTTCATCTCCAATGCTTCAATGGGGATCTTTAAACTCGAAATGGGAGGCAAGGGCTCTTAAAGGGAATTTGGCAGCATAAGGATAGGATGAAATGTGGATGAATAATGAGGAACCCCTATCATTTTTTATAGTTTTTTGGTGATGGGGAATACCATTATGGTTTAAGGAAACCAATGGTATTGACCAACATGGTTTAGGTCTCTTTTACCCTCTTTTTTCTTTTTTGACTATTATTCCCTTTTAATTGTTTTTTTGGAATTTGGACCCTTTTTTAGGGTTTTTTGAGGAAAAATACATATTTTGAGGGGAAACAGGTGTATTATGGTCTTTTTGGTGACCTTTTGAAGGTTTTAGAGGCTGAAATGGTGGAAAAAGTTGACAAATGGGTCATGTGAATAAGGGAATGAGCTAGTGAGCACTTTTTGGGTGTTAACAGATTGCCCCCTTGATGTGTGAGGGCAAGAGCTCATCGTATGGCCGATAGACATCATAGTTCTTTGGTATTTTTTGTGGTGTTTGGAGAAGAGAAGAGATCGAGTGGAGACTAGAATAACGACCCCTTTGGAAGCTGCAAAAAATGAAAAAGTACATGGACTCAAAAATAAATGAGGAATAATCTCTGATAATAGACGAGGTGGACATACCCATGCTCATATCAAGACATATACATAACAATTAGGCCCAAGAAGGGGGACATAAATAATACGTAAAAATATGTTGGTACATCATGATGGTCCAGAGGGGACACAATACTGAGACACACTCATGGTCATATCATGACTGATCTAAAGGACTGATACAATGGAAAAGAAAAAGAACCATTCTGAATAAGGTGTTAGAAGGGTTGATGAACTGTCGAATATTAAGGTGTCCAACATTTGTAGGGACTCGATGACTGCGAGCCAACTTCTGAGGAGTATATGTAACTGTATACTCGAGGGAGTGTAAAACTGGGGTACTTTTGAATACTGTTTCCAAGCGCAACCCGGATATCCATAGGAAAATGTAACTGGTTGTTTCCTCAATTAGACTCTCAAATGTGGTAGAGTCAGGTAATATCTGGGGTCTTTAACAAATAACTGAAAGGACCGATACCTTGTACGAGTCTCAACAATGGGATAAAGGTGTTGACGTCGAGCATGTGAGAAACAATCATTTGGAGAGGCATTGAGGACTCCTTTCAAAATGATTTGTAGGAACTCACCACTAATGGTGATGAGTCCAAGGCATAGGGACCTCTGGGCCTATCCGCTGGAATAGATTTGGTTGGCGTCGACATAGGGAGACCGAAAACTACCAAGGCGATGATGTTTCCTTGATAGGAGCGCAAGGTGTACAACTGAAGTGTGCTAGTATTGATGGTAGGACTGACCTACTATGGGGATGGGGAATAACTAGGGTCATAAGTGAGTGGACTCAAAACTTCCTTTGTTTAGAGCATGATGACATGGTTGACCTAGTAGCATAGGAAAATGATTTTTAGGGGTGAGAATCATAGCTGAAGGGATTCGGGGTATGTATTGTAGACTGGAGTGACTCTGGGGGACAAGCTGATGGATGCTATTGGGAGACTCTCAGGGTGACATACTGTAGAATACTCTGAACAAAGGCGACCATAATGGGGAAGCTACCATATGAGTGGATATGATCTGTTTGTGGCAGCGAAAAGTACCGTTGGGTCCTTCTTTGTAGTTTTAATGAGCTCCAAGAAGCGATAAAAGAGTGCTCTGAAATGGTACTTTCCTGTGCACTTATTCGAGCCCAGGACTGTTCATGCTCGTGAGTGCTTTCATTTTTAAGGAGTCTAAAAATGATAAGAAGAATCTGAATTCGTGGAGGAGTACCATCCTGTGGATTTTTACGAGCCCAAGACAGTAATTGCTCGTGGTTGCTTTCAATTTTAGAGAGTTTGAAAGCGGTAAGTAGACTCCATTGGTGTTATTTTTTGTATGTTAGTCTCCAAGGCCCGAAAAAGCATAAAATGATGCGGATGGAGAAATCTTCTAGCCAATGTGACTAAAGTATTCCTTTTTCGTAATTAGTCTACAAGGCCCGGAAAAGGGGTAAACTTATACTAGGTAGATGCCCTTTCAGATACTTTTAGCGAGCATGAAAGGAAGCAAGATTGCTCGGCGATATTTTCATTATTTTAGGAGTCAGAAAAGAGGTTAACAAAAACTCCCTAAGTGCCTTTTTTGTAAAGGAATTGCTCGGCTCCAAAAAGGGATAAAATTATACCGAACAAAAGTAGTGGCTAAGCAAGGAGGAAGTGTTCAATTGAGGGACAAGTATGGGATCCAAGAACAACGATGGGGGGGGGAACACTGATGGGGCCTCCTCGTGGGTTGATGAATGATAGAAAAACAATGCCATAATTGCAGTATGGATGGAGCGAAGATCTCATGTATAGGTTGTGACGTTCAAAATTGTAAAACTCGATAACAGCCGATGTGGCATGCAAACCGGGTCAGCAAGGTGTAGGGACACAATGTTAAAAAGGTTTTTGGTGAGAGAAAGAACTGATCTCAAGCATCATCATGGGAATGGAAATATGAATCCAATGGTGCGAAAAATGGAGGTCATAATGACTCTAGAATGGTCAAAGGAAAAAACTAGGTTAAAAAAAAATGGCTACAAATAAAGGTGAGCCTACCAAGCCAGGGATGTAGTGGTGGGGAGAAATGATGACCTGTGGGGGAAGAATACTAGGTGTATCAAATCAAATCAAATATACAAGTGACACGTGACCTAAAAAATGGTTGAGATCATGCATGTGAAAAAGTGAGCAGGGTTAATGACCTGCCCCCATGCTATGTGCATGGGGTTTGTGATTGTGGATCACATATGTGTTGGTTTTAAGAATGGGATCATTGAAATACTGAGATAGGTGTGAAGGGGAAGGTTCAAAATGATTGATCATGCCCCCTATCCAAGGGTCAAGGTAATCTATTATGCCCCCTAAATCAAAGGTGTCAATGCGGTGCAGATGCTGTCTTAGAGAGGGATCAACAACGAATTGACCAACTGTTGGCGGGGGTGTACCATGAGACTATGGGTCGTGGTGGCATATTGAATTGATTATATGATGATGGGGGATTCCCCTTGCGGGGTGGATGCCCCCAATATCGCCGACGAGAATGATGATGATGATGAGCAGGAAAGGTTTTGGGCCTGCCCCCATGCTGTGGACATGTGGTTTCCTCGTTGATTTGAAAAGGTTTAACATGTGGGTTGGAGAGATCAGTGGAAGGGTCCGACCAGACAGAGGGGTCTCCAGTGGAAACCGTGTAAATTGTCTTAATCTCTTCCGAGGAGGAAGATGGTGGGGGATGAATTTCTTCAATAAGAGGACGGGATGTCTCTAGGTCAACATTATTCAGTTCGTATAGTGTTGCTCTATAATCTAGGAGATCAGGGAAGTGATGTGAATAATGGCCGTAGATGCCGCATATCGCACAAGGGTGGTTGGTACGCAAATATTTATCACGAGGCTGAGGGGGAAGATTGAGTTTGACAACTAGAATGTTAGTGTCATCATCCCACATTTGCATATGCTCTTGAAGTGCCAGTAATTGTGGACATTGATGGGTAGCATGGCCTATATCATCGCACAAAGAGCACTTAAGGGGGACATAGATTGTTGGGGGATTCTTCGCCAACTTTGGAGTTGTTGGTGGTGTGCGGGTGGTGGGTCCAGTGGTGTAGGTTTGCAGTCCTCTGCCCCCATTGTAGCGGAGTTGAGGGGGAGCATTACTGGATGTTGATGTAGTGGTCCTAGTTGGAGTTGGCTGGTTTTGGATGTTTGCTACACAAGGGGGTGGACGGTTAGGAGTATTGATGGGTTGCATCGGTTATAAAATGACATTCGGTGTCGGGGGAGGGTTTGGGGTAGGTAGGTACCACACAAGTAGTCCTAATGTTAATCCTAGGAGATCAAGTGTAGCCATGACTGGTGTGCTAATGGAACCTGAAGGGGGAAATAAAAATGGGATAGTATGAATTGGTGTGGCTCCTACGTCAGTTGGCACTAAGGGTGGTTGCGGGAGTAAAGGGGGTTGTTGGTTTGGTACCTGTGTGTTATGTGAGAGGGTACACAAATCAGATATCTCGATTATCTTCAAAGGGGGTGGGATGGATTGGAATGTGGAAGTCATATGTGATTCTGAGTATAATCCGGGTCTGGTTGTGGAGATGAACGATGTAGGTGCATTCTGAACTAGTTGTTCAATCATAGGGAGAACATTTTTAGGTGCAGCAGGGGCGTATTGGTTTCGACGCGTTTGGAGATTCATGTTGGACGATGACATCATAAGAAGATGATGAGTACTTGAATCCATCGGTTGGTTTGTGTGTGCAACATATGTGATTTTCTATTGTGGTGTTGTGGTTCCTTGAGGAGGATCCAACGACGAGTGTTCGCCACTCCTTGTGTGGGAAAAGGATTCTGCAACACCATCGGTTGTGGTTGACTAGGTGGCGCTGGTTGTGCCGCGTTCCCTTGGCGTTGGGCATCATTAGTCCACAGTTGGCGTGCTCACTCCAAATGGGGTCAAGTGTGTGTGTAATGACCGTATACTCCGCATATGGAACATGGGTGGTTTATTCGTAAATTGGGGTTCTTACCCTGTTTCGGTGGTTGATTAGGGTTTTGGTTCGAGGGGGTAGCATTTTTGTTGTTTGGAGGATAAGTCTAAGCGACTGGAGGTTGTGGTGCAGCAAGCACTTCCTGTGGTTGAGTAGGTGGCGCTGGTTGTGCCGCGTTCCCTTGGTGTTGGCCATCATCAGTCCACAATTGGTGCGCTTGCTCCAAATGTGGGCAAGTGTGTGTGTAATGGCCGTATACTCCGCATATGGAACACGGGTGGTTTGTTCGTAAATTGGGGTTCTTACCCTGTTTCGGTGGTCTATTAGGGTTTTGGTTCAAGGGGGTAGCGTTGTTGTTGTTTGGAGGATAAGTCTGAGCGACTGGAGGTTGTGGTGCAACAACCGCTTCCTGTGGTGGGTAATAAGCTACTGAGGCTTGTGAGTGAACAGGAGCATGTGTGGCTTGCTGATGGTAATACGTAGGGGGTGAAACCAGAGGTGGATAGGTTGAAGGTGCGTGACCATAACACTGTGTTGTTGGTACAACATCCCCCCCCTTAGATTTTTTGAAAAAAATATTGGGGCCCCTCCTCTGCTTTTGAAAAGTAAGGAAAATATGCCCAAGTTTATCTGGATGTCATTGATCTTTCCTTAGCTTTCCCCAAAAGAATCTCAACTTGCCTTAAAGTTTTTTGAGTCATGTTTTCGCCTAAGTAAAACTCGGAGTTTCATGCCGCAACGATGGAAGACTTGAGCTAATCTTTCCGCCACGGTGGAAGAGTTAGTCCAATCTTTCTGAAACCACAAAAATAAATGGCTAAGTCAAGCCTGTGGCGGAAGAGTTACCTTAAAGTCTCCAAAAGAGAGAAACTTTTAATCAAGTGGTTCCGCGGCGAGAAAGTTATCTTAAAACCTACGCAAAGGAAAAACTTTCGGTCAAACGGTCTTGCGGCCGAACAAATTCGTCAAGTCTCTCCGCGGCGGTGGAGGTGTTCATCTAACTCTTCCGCAGGCATCTGAAGCACATCAACAAGTTTTTCATGGAAAGACTCATCTATCTTTTCTGCTTTGACAAACATTAGCATAAATCGGAAGAATGTCAGCTAACTCTCCCATGAAAATGGACGAACTCACATAAGTTTTCTGCAACACACGGCTTCTCCTCGGAAGCGTTCGAATAAGTCTCCCGCAACGGTGGGAAAAACTCGACTTTTATTTCTGCAGGAGTCGGAAGCCTTAACCTAACCTGCCCATTTTTTACGGTCGTATTTATTGAAATAGACTTGATGAGACCCGTCTGTAGTCGCCTTAAATCCCGTTTTATGACTTTGCAACCACAATATTAATGGTCCACACGTACCAATTTGAATATATTGGGGTGAACCCCATTAACATTTCATTAGTTTTCATCGATCGGAGTGTTTCCGTTCTATTTGAACCACGAAGCACGTTCATAATCATAGGTGCAAATTCACAGACCCTTCGACAAATGTCGACACCACGCCATCACTTCTAGATAAGTACATTCGTAAACTCTTTTATGAGGTGTGTTCTTATTTAAAATGATATGGTCCGTTATTCCTTTTCTAGCCATGGATTTCTCTGGAACAATTGTGCTTATTGTCAACCCATGGTGCACCTGACTCAAAATACCATCCCGCCTAGTTTTTCTTCTTAGCCACAATTAAGTCTAGGGCCATTGTGCTTATTCAAGATCGTTCCGTTATTACGGTGGGTCTCTTTCTATCATTAATGGAATTGGAGCTTGTTCTTCATAGTCCCGGATGACATATTACTCCCAACCTAAGAGACATTTTGTTAAGCAACCTTAAGCATGGACGGGAAAGACCTCGAGGCTCTTGCATTTTCAAAATAATTAGAAGAATGACGCACCTACCCATCACCCGTTAAACCTCTTCTGCTTTTCCTCGCACCTAATCGTCGGCATCACCACAACTATAGAATTCACGCCTGTCGTGCTTGCACGCCGGTCGGTGTTTTCGTTTCTTAAAGACTAAATGATTCTTAATCCCATTAGCAACCGCAAAATTAATGCTTTCACAAGATTATAAACTGGTATTTGAAGGAAATGTTTTTAGAAGTTTTGGTTGAAATAGAGATACTATCAAAAGGACACTAGTTTAGGTTGTCAACATCATGTCATACATGCTTATTCATGTTTAAATTGTTGAACAGGAGTTTCAAAATGGCTAAAGGTGGAAAGAGAAAATCAAAGGAAGTCGACGAAAGCACAAGGATAGAAACAACGTTCCAGGATACCAAGTGCACTACAGGCATGCCTCCAGAAGTAAACTAGGGAGATGTCTACCGCTTGATAAGAGATCAGGACTTCCCTGAGGCTCTTCTTGAAGAGGAATGTTTATATCAGAACATGCATAACTCCTGTATATCCAAGGTATCCACACGTCTAGAACTCTTCCCGTGCTTAGAAGTAATTGGATGGGTGTTGCGACATGCGAACACCAAGACAAGAGTCATTGCAGATATCACAAGAAAGGCCTTTGCTTCGTTTCACCCATGTTATATCTCAATGGCCTACACCCTACAAAGGCAGTACAGTTTCTAATTAGGTAAATTTTGCTTACAACAAGAAGAGGAAAACCATTGTCAAAGAGGCAGGTTCCAAATTGAAAAGACCGTTTCGACCAGACATTGTCACTACACACGATACTACGGTCATGCAAAACACAGAAGAAGCTACTAAACTCCTGGCATCCATATCCGCAGCCATTGTCACAACAACTACAGATAATGTCAACACACTAGAGGATAAATTGAGTGAAGAAAAGGAGAAAGCACGTCAGCTGCAGGAAGCTTTAGTTAAAGAACAGAACTATACAAATTTGATGATCGAGAAGAATCATGCCCTCACATCTCAGAAGGAAGACTTAAAAGAAAATCTCCAACAACTGGAAGCTGATAGGAGAGCTCTGGAAATACAAGTAAGGATGTTAGAGGAAGAAAAGGGAGAGCTTGAAGGAAAAAATTTGAGGCTTGAATCAGAGAAGTTTGACAATATTCAAGAGATTGTTGACTTGAAAGAACACAACGAATTATTAGAACAATAATTAACAGCAGAATGGGAGACATTAGCCCCTTCCACGAGCACGCCTATGAAATACTAAGAGATACCTATGGTGTACAGGAGCTTCTATCAGAGGAATTATACAAGATAAAAGCAATAATGGCCCAGGTTAAGGAAATCAATGTTGAAGCCACTCGGGTCAAGAAGAAGCACACACGCATCAGGGGAGAAATTAAAAAACACATTGAATGGAGGGAAGGGAAATCAGAGTTCCCGACAAATCTTCCCCTTAAGTTTCTTGTTGAGTATAGGGAAGATATATGCACCCTAGATTATTCTAAGGATTGCGAAGTAAAGTTGGCCGTGGTAACCTCAACTACTTATGAGCGGTGCAAAAATTTGCATTCCCAAGTGCGAGCCACACAGGAAAGTTTTCATATAGCCATGCCTCCAAATTTAGAAGAATTCCTGGATAAAGAACAACGTTTATCTAAG
This sequence comes from Larix kaempferi, assembly GCA_027924585.1. Lineage (NCBI taxonomy): Eukaryota > Viridiplantae > Streptophyta > Pinopsida > Pinales > Pinaceae > Larix > Larix kaempferi. Next base: position 2,091,208 of record BSBM01001435.1, on the reverse strand, counting down.
CTAAGTGAAGAACTCAAGGCAGAGAATGAGTATGTGCAAAAGCTAGATGTCTTGACTTCAGAAGACCTGCACCAATTTATTAGTGAAGCATCTATTCATAAGCACCTCCTAGAAGAAAGTCTCAAGGCCACAATGGCAGAAATAGCTATTTTAGTAGAAGAACTCTCCAAGCAGAGAGTGTCCCTCAGATTTATGATTCCCCTAGTTGGAATGAATATAGTAAAAGAAACAAATCAGTGGGGAAATTATATTGCAGAAGTGGATAGGACGTTGGCATCCAGTCAAGCTCCCACATCAGAAAGTGCCCCAGCTGTTGTAGTAGTGATGGAAGAAGCCCCAGCAGTCCTAGAAACGCCTAAGTCACCCAACATACTAGCTCAGGGATAGCTTGCCTTCATCAACTTGTCTCTTGGGAAAATGGTTTATACATATATCTTTATAGTATTAAAAGGACTTGTGCTCCCATTTTTGTAAAGTTATTTGAGATATTCCTATTTTTGTAATGTCACCACTACAAGACAAATTAGAAGAATAGAAACGGTTAGGGTATAGGTGGAAAATTTTGGCCCATTTTGTAAAGCTATATAAAGTTGATTAGAGGAAGGTAGAAGAGACTTTTGGTAGGTGGAAGTTTTTCTGTCCTGTAAATGAACTATTTCTACTACATGAATAGAGAAATCGATTTGGCCTGTGGAAGCTGGCACAACTGTTTTGCTTGGAGTCTTGTTGATTAACTGCTGAACTATTTCTGCATTATCATACATTTCCTATGAGATCTTTCCTGGCTTTTATGAATTAATTCTTTGCTGTGAATGGTTTCATGTTCTTTGCAAAATTTCTGTTTTAATTGGGTAGTTGAATGCTTATATTAATCTGAGATATCTTAGATAATCTTTATTTTTGCTGTAAATACTCCTTTCAATTTAACAGCTACCTGTGGGATTATTGGGTGTGTTTTCAGTTTATTACTCATTCTTTAAATCTGCTCCTTCTAAGGATAGGATAATTTAGATTAATTTAGATTAGCATAGATTTTCTTCCCACATGCATTTAATTTAGGTCATGTGCATATCTTATTAAAACACAAAATATATAACTGGTGGATCGGGACGCAACCGGTAAAACAAGCAAATCTTTAAAAAACCACAGTAGCCAGAATCGTTAACCGGACGGATTCCCCACACCAAACGGTGAGTGATCTAGTTGGGATCGCTTATTGGGGAGAATCCCTTGCTTATTGATGCAGTGATATTCGAGGCATCAACACACTGTGGTGGACATGAGGGTCCATGAGTGTGGTGGGGGTGGGCCATGGGAGCATACGAAGTTGTAGCTCCGGAGTGAGATGTGGCCCACGAAAGATCGGGGCTAGTATTATTGCGCATAATGGAAAATGGTTGGTTGTGGGATGCAACTTGTCCGATGATGCCATCGGCGGCGTGGGATACCCCCGGCGCATCAGTACGGGAGGAATCACCATAGGGAGCGTCAATTAAAATGGTATACAAGTAGTCACACTGGGCATAGATCAAATCAAATTGTTGCGCTTTTAGAATGGCTTCTTCTTCCGACTGGGGTCGTTCAGAAGCCACGTCCTTGGCTATGAGTGGAAGGAGATATTTCAGGAACCAATCCAGAAAGATACGGTCATCTAGCTTGATCTTGCAGAGACTACGATGCTTACGCCACTCATGGATATGATCTATGATATGGGTGGCCGTATTCTGTCTACAAGATAGTAGGATTTCTACTCCTGCATCATAGCGTATGGGTAATTGAAAGAACTATATGAAAGTTGAGGCGAGGGATGTAAATGTGGGGTGTGTCCCATGTGGTTGTTCAATTACCATTTGGCTGCCGAGCCGGTGAAAGTTCTTTGTAAAATTTGAAGTCAAATAGAATCATCGACTATGGAGTTTGAGGAACACCATAGGTGAAAGGACATAACATGATTTTGTGGGTCTTCTCCAGATTTCCCTTCAAACTTTGGGATGTCTAAGTGGAGTTTTGTGGGCATGGGGGGCCAATTAGGGTCATTTCTAATTGGGTTGTTTGTTAACCTTGCCAGGTTTGGTAAGTTAAGACTAGCAATAAATGGTACTGGTAGAGGGGTGTGACATGGTTGTTGGGGCATAAGTGCTAGTGGTATCATTATGAATTGGCCCACTACCCCCAAGGGGGAGATTAGCTCTAAAGGGGATGTTCCCTCCACCTAAATATGTGTGAGAGGAGATAGCGCCCCCAAGTGCAACATGAGTTATAGATGGGTTTGGAATGGTTCCAGTAATTACTGGAATCTGAGTAGTGGCGGTGATGGTAGGTGTAGGTCCCATATTGGGCATACCTAAGGTAGTTGTAGGTCCCATGTTGGGCGTCCCTAAGGGAGGTGTGGTAGTTGTGGCTACTGTGGTGGCCATTGGGGTGGCGGGGGGGATGATGTTCCACCAACGGTCCCTATGAAAAAGCAGTCAAAATGAAAACCTGTCATGGGGATAGTGGGTGCTGTGTATGTGGGACATTCGGATTCTTCCTCAAAATCAGATGTGAAATGAGGTGCGTCAGAATCAAATGACAAGACTCTTCGTCGATGGCATGTAGAGTGGAGTGAAAATTCTCTTCGTTTATGACGAGAGGTGTTAAGTGAACCATATTGTGGGGGTTCACCTCGGAAACGTCGAGAACGTCTTGGGGACTCAATGGTGACAGTTGTCAATTAAAACTACTAGGTGGTGGTGAGTGGAAACATCAAAATCCCTAATGCAACCGTGTGTGCAAGAGGGGAGCATAAAAAATAATGGCACTCAGGCCAACAACCAACCTCAAAACACTTACTATAAAAACTGTGTTATAGTAAGTGGAGTAATAAAAAAATGTGGTCAAAAAACCAACATGCAAACGGCTGCTAAAAATAGAAAAAAGGTGTACTCACTGACCATAGGGAGGTAATGGAGCATGCAAACATTTAACTAAAAAGTATTATGACTCAGCAAGACATATCCTCTGCAAGGTGATGAAATCCAAGTCAGACAATATGAGTTGTAGAATCAAAGGCTAGATACCCCCCTACTAGGAGGGACACCGAGTATACAATCCTAGAAGATAGGTCACTAAGATACCCCGTTCATGACACATCCGGTTGGGTGAATTTGTAGCTCTTGTTCTATCACCGTTGTACTCCCACAAGGGTGGTACAACAAGACCAAAGAGTAGGTATCCTTTGGTGACTGAATGGATTGCGGTATTCCACTCAGGCCTCCAGAACTAGTCTGACTACTTCAACCCTCCTAAGGGAGAGGCCTTCCCGACGAATTGGTTTAAAACTGTCAACAAATAATAATGGATTTTGGTACCCTAAATGTCAACCACTATGTCTCAACATGTAAGTGAGTGAGGGGTGTTATTTGGATATCTATCCCCTCAGTCCTACCTAACTACAATATTCTTTTTGTGTTCCCCAAATGGGGTTAGAATATTGGTTGAGTTAAGAGAATTTTAAGGCTCACTTGGATTTATTGTGATAGATTGTGTGATGGTGTGGTTATGTACTTAAAACAAAAATTCCTCGCTTGGGCGAAAAATGTACAAATTAAAATAAGGATTTTAACTTGCAAAATAGAGAGCAATGTAAATGATTTAATAATCTTTTCCAAGAAATATGGATTCTTTGAAATTTTCAAAGTAAAGCAAATAACATAAGCAAAAATGAGTGGATTTCTAAAGCCTTGCTTGGGAGAAATATAAAGCAATTCAGAATTATGATTCTAACTTTGCAAAATATGAAATTTATTAATTTGAAAAAAGCTTAACAAATATTTCTTTCACTTAACTAAAATTTTTCAAAAAGATGTAGTAAAGCAGATAATCAAAAAATAAATATGGATTTTTAATGCTGCAAAATAAAATAGTAGGCTGTCAAAATTGTAGGGGAGATGGCTGGAAGAAATGGGCCAAAATGGGTGAACTGAAATGATAAATAACACTAAAATAAAAAATTAGATAAACTTTTATGAAAAATTTCTTCAATCTAATAGGATATTTGGATTCCTTGTTCAAAAACACCCAATTTGAAAAAAAAAATCGTCTCAAACGGAGTTCGCGAGAGGGAGATATGGTCCTTTGAAAGTTGAGTCGCGTTGCCAGAAGATTACATCACGGGTTTCGGGCTAAAAGTCACGATATCGCAGGTTTCGGGCTAAAAGCCGCAATGTGAATCGTGGCGATGTGCAGCACAAAAAATAGGTGAAAAGCCGCGATGTGCAGCTCAAAAAATAGGTGAAAAGCCTTGATGTGCAGCACGGAAAACAAGCGAAAAAGCCGCAATGGGATGCGCGGAAAAAAGATGAATAGCCGCGATGGGATGCGCGAAAAAAAGGCGCGAGGGTGCAATGCGCAGCACGACTGTGGGTGTTGAAAGCTGCGATGTATGGACGGAAAACAGTTGTTGAAATATGAACCCAAAAATTGAAATTTTGGGTTGTTTGGAGCTGCAGAAAGGGCCAATGGCTAGGGAAGCTATTAAGAAGCTGACTAGTATGGAAGATCTATAGTTTTAAATGGAAACAAATGACTAAAAATGTAGATCTAAATCCAAAATTTGAAATTTGAAAACCAATGGAGTTGCCAAAAACTGTTGCTTGGTTTTTCAACCAAGCATGTGCAAGGATGCACCTGCTAACTAGTAGCAGCAGTCTCAATAAAAATATGTAAAAACTTTGCTGAATATAAGAAGTAAACAACTAATCTATCATGTGCAAGTAAATAAACTAGATTAAAAAATAGTAAACAATGTGATTCATAATGAAAATAGGAAATAGAAAATTTGATCTTTTGTATTACCTCAAATGGTGAGGATGGTGAGTTTTGAGTAGCTCCAAGGTTGAGGTGCTCCAATGTCCAATGGTCTCTTCTTCTCCAATGCTTGAATGGGGATCATTAAACTCGAAATGGGAGGCGAGGGCTCTCAAAGGGAATTTGGCAACATAAGGATAGGATGAAATGTTGATGAATACTGAGGAGCCCATATCACCTTTTCATAGGTTTTTGGTGCTGGGGAATACCATTATGGTTTAAGGAAACCAATGGTATTGACCAACATGGTTTATGTCTCTTTTTCCCTCTTTTTCCTTTTTTGATATTTTTTGAATATTATTCCCTTTTAATTGTTTTTTTGAAATTTTGGACCCTTTTTTAGGGTTTTTTGTGTTTTTTGAAGAAAAATACATATTTTGAGGGGGAAAAGGTGTATTATGGTCTTTTTGGTGACCTTTTGAAGGTTTTAGAGGCTGAAATGGTGGAAAAAGTGGACAAATGGGTCATGTGAATAAGGGAATGAGGTAGTGAGCACTTTTTGTGTGTTAACAAAGTGGACCGAGATGCAGTGCATTGTATTTCTCACCTATCGAAAAATTATTTCTAAGTCCCCATAAACTTTGATAACCTTAACCTTCAGGTCAATCGATTTTTTAGGGCCTTGAATCAATGCCTCATACTCTACCACATTGTTTGTACACTAAAACTCTAACCTACAAGCTATCATAGTCTTATTACATGTTGGATCAATTAAAAGACAACCAACTCCAGGCCCTTCCTTGGACTTGAAATTGTCAAAAATAAATTCTGGCAAGTTCTATCTAGCCTAATGTTGGTATTTAGATTATATACATTATGTAATATGGTTTGAGATGAATCTACTTGAGAAAAATGCATAATTTAGATTAATGATCAAATTCTTCATACGGTGAAATGTCAATAGCCAAATTTCCAAAAAAGGTGTCCATGGTATAATTTCCATTATTGGGAGTGGGGACTAAGGTGGGCTCACTTGGATCATTCAGATCGGTAACCATCTGTTTAAGATAAGGTTCCCTATTGTCTCTAATTTGTTTGGGTTTACCATTGGATGGTAGCCACAGATGTGACCAGTCTGTGGCAAAATAGCCTTTAAGACTGTCTAACCAATCTCAACTTAACCACATCCCATAGGATTTAGGGACATCGGCTACTACAATATCAATAGTCTGATGGATCCTTGGATCCGAAAATATTTTGATTAAAACGTTCTTTAGTTCTCCTACCACCTTCACTTTGGATCTATCTAGTTGTACAATCTACGTAGGTGATGTTTCAAGGATTTCATTCATCTTCCTGCACATAGATAAAGGCATTATGTTCGAAGAAGCCACCGATTCTATCATGTAGTTATGTACATTTATGTTAAAAATTTTAAATGCGAGGAGGAACTTAGGTGTTCTGAGTTTCTTTCCTGTAGAAGAAAAAGAAGGGAGCTGCTGACTGGTCTCTTCAACAGGGGTTTCAAGCGCGTTGTTTTCAACTGTCCCACTACGAACAGAGTTGCTTTGAACCTTTTGTTAAATCAATGGGAATTTTCATTAATTCATATTGTGAGATATTGACTCTTTTTTCTTCAAGTCCACTACTGGATTGTATTCCAAATCAGGTAAAACAATTTCTTTTGGTGTTGTGACACTAGGATTTGTAGGAGGACTCCCATTATGGTTAGAGGTAGATGAATAATCTTGAGGTAATTGTCCCTTCCCACGAGCATTACGGGGATGTTGAATAGCATACATTGTTTCATATTCATCATCTTCAAAGTTTCCTGGTAATTTTGCAAAATAATTAATGACATGAGCGTCTTGATGGTGATGGCTTTCAGGAAGTTAGTCGTGATGTTGTTGACTCTCAGCAAAGCTGGCATCACTCTCATCGGAAGGGGGTTGTGGACCATTTAAAAGGGCCTTAAGGATAGAGGATAAGTCTCCAGTTTTCATTCCTTTGGAAGGAGGAATATTTTGGTTTTGCGATGGCTGCTAAGGTATCCTATAAGGATTTATAAAGAACTCCGATTTGAGGAAAATTCACCTACATTTTTCTTAATATCGATTACTTCATTGGAAACCTATTGCAACACTTTTTGAAGGATTTCTAGGTCCAATGATCCCTAATCCTTTTTAGGAGTGGGAGGTTGTTTTGGATTCTTTCGAGATGTTGTATATTGATTGGTATCATCATTAGGGTTCCCCTTGAGACTCAACATATCTTTCTCGACTCGAATGGATTCACTAAAAACCTCCTGCACAATGGTTTTGCGGAATTGTTTGGCACACATGGCTATAGGAATAGGGAGGAAATTTGCATAACATGCCACAATCAAGCTTTCTAGTGGTGTGGAATCGACAAAGATTTTTTTTTAAGTTAAAAACCTTTGATTTAAGTCTTTAATTCTCTCCTTTCTTTCCATTTTTATGGTTGATAGGTCCATGGCTAGGTCTTCAGGTGCCTTATCATCCCCAAATTTTTTGAGAAAAGGATTTTGAAATTGGCCCTAGGGTTGTAAGGTCTGAGGTTGTTGTGAAAAATACCATGTTGAAGCTTTACCTTCAAAGGTATATGGAAATAACCTACAAACTATGTCTTCGTGCTCAACACTTCGTAACCAGACAACCAACATAAAAAAAATTATGTGGTGTTTAGTTGGATGTTTATTGTCAAAATCAAACATTGGTAAACATTTCTGGGGGTTCTTTAGTAATAGATGTTGTGGACCTGGGACAACCACCGCACGTTGATACAACCAAGATCTGTTATGGTTATTAGCCATGTGTCGATTATTTCTATCTTGGTCATTGGACTCGTTAGATGAATTTCCAGAGTAACGACCTGAATAACTTCCCTCAGAGTTATTTCCACAAGGAGAATCGAGAGGGGAATTAGGTGGAGATGATGGTTGTCCTTATCCTCCCATTTCATGAATAAAAATTTGGTGATCGGGTGATGAAGCTTCATCGACTTGATAATATGATTGGAATAAAGGGTTATCCTGCTATGAGGTAAATATAGGGTTTGTTTGGTCAGTAATGATATCGTGCAAAGAACGATTAGGAGCATCCAATGATAGGAAATTTTCTATCGTTGAATCGGTTGCAAGATCTACAATATTCACAGTGGAATATTCATAGTGTTAAGCCAGACACTCTTGGAGTTCTTGGCTTCTTGCGAGTGTCAATTGCGATCTAGCCAAATCTCATTGAGAATTATTGATCTAGTTCCCAATATCGAGATCCACGGGTAAAGTCGTAAGAATAATGGTATTTCCTCCAGGTTGATTAGGATGAGGAATTGGTGTGGAAATGGTTTTAGGTTGCGGAGAAGTGACAATAGTGGATGTAACTGGTGTTTTGGAATGACTTTGCGTTGCAACTGGGGAATGGGTTAGAGAAGGTTTATTGTGGTTGCATTTAGCCATTAAACCTTAGGTGGTCCTCCTTCTAGTTCCATATTTTGACGCCGAGGAGATGGTCTGTTTATCAATGCGAGGAAACAAGTCTGATCCAAGAAATTCATAAAAAACTCACAAGAGTTTTCCTATTTCTCAGTCATTTGGGATGACTGCTTCTAACAGATATAAGCCTCCATTGGCCTTAGGATTTTTATTCTTGAAAAGAATACTTATGGTCAAGGTGAATAACTACAATAAGTAATCCTAGGAGATGTATAGGAAGTTGGAATATGTTTGATTAGAATATTCAAGAAGAAAAAATTACATGAAATCCGTTAAAATTATATCACTTGATTCTGTTAGTTAAATAGGATGCAGTGAAAAAAAATTAAGACAAATATGTATTTTTCTCAAAATAATCCCCACTAATATTAGTTAAACATAAACATCATTTAACTAAACCAATTTTAAGAGACAAAGAATCAAATGTTTAGAATGATTAGTAATAAAATCGGTAATTAAGTTAGAAAATTAGTATCCTAAAATGATGATAATCCATAAAGGAATCTTGTCATAACAGAGATCCATTAAAAATTTCAAATTACCCTCTTATAATAGTTCATCATAATGAATAAATTCATAATGATTAAGCCACCTTTGCAATTAATAACATCTAAAACATGTTAGACACTGTGAGGAACCTACAATAATTAATTAATGAAAATACACGAGATAGTAGAAATAACAGAACTCGGAATCAATTTATTGATCGCAGGCCACTTCAAGGGGCAACCTCCTTTAAGCAAGCTCAATACAAATAAATTCACCGTGCCTTCATTAGCCTCAACACGCACTTATATACTAAGTCTATTCCCAATACTATGGGTCAATACCATGGAACATATAATACTACAGGACGAATTACAAAGCATATACGTCCAATAATATGGGTCAATACCATGGGCTAATACAAACTATGGATCATCAAATACTACGGGATGACTTACTAATCATATGCGTCCAACAAAAATATACTAACAAAGTAAAGAGAATGGTTGAAATGGGTTCCTAACATCCCCTCTCCCTTAGAAAAAGGTTTGTCCTAAAAGCTTTAGATGTGGAAATTGATGTGGAATATGAAGGAGTGGTTCCCCTATAGCATCCTCTGGTTGCATTTTGTGCCACTGAATTAATACCTCTATGATAGATTGAGAGAGAAGATGAAGCCTTTTGAGTTTCAGGGAGGATTTCCTGGAAGAATGTATATGAAGAAGAACCATATCACCTGCTTGAAAAGTGCACTAAGAACGGTGTTGATCGGCTTGTTGTTTCATTCGAATTCTTTCCATGTGAAGATTGTCCTGCAAAATGAGAAGAATATTATCATGGTTTCAAAGAACCAAGTCAATTGCTTCATATGGAGACATTTTATATGTGGTATTGTACCACCAGAGTGCTTCAAGGAAATCCCTAGAAATATCTGTCCAAATCTATGTAGGGATGGGAAAGGGTTCGAGCAATCCCGGAAGGAGTGTCGTTTCACCCTTGTTGACTTGGCAAGTATTAGATTCAACCACCATTTGTTGAATTGGAATTTTCAGTCCCTGCCAAAAGAAGTTACATTGTTCCTAGTCATATGTTTTGAGGAACCCATAATGTCCTGCCGATGGAGAAGCATGGAGTTCATAGAAGACATAGCCCCATTGAATAGAGTGCAACCAATTTGGAACAAGCATAGAAATAGATGAAAGAGAAACCAGGTCATCAAATGTGCGAGAAGGAGCATCTGCCACCAGATTGTCCTTACCCTTCTTGTAAGTGATCTCATAGGCATAACCCATAGGTTGGCTAACCCATTTCAGGTGTGTCGGGGAGGAGACCCATTGTCCCAGGAAAATTTTCAAACTCTAGTGATCTGTATTGATGCATAAATAATTCCCTAATAGGTATGGCTTCCACTTCTGTACTGCAAGCAAAATAGCCATCATTTCCTTCTCAGACGTAGAGGCAGATAAATTCTTACCGGAAAGGTCTCTTGAAGGAGGAAATCCCACTGGTTCATCAAAGACACCTCATATCTATCCAAGGGATTAGTGGAGACCGTTGATGGGTGCATCTGAATGGAATGGAGTTGAGCGACGACACCATGTGAATTATTCTTAAGGATATTTTCCAGGCGATGTGATTTGATGATGGGAAGAGACCCTGGTTGTAATCCCGTAAATGTGTTTTGTTTCCCATTGACTGAAAACTGCATCCAAAGTTTAGAAAAATCCCATAAGATGGGGCCAAGTGTGCATAACCATTGAGTGCCCAAAACCACATCACATTTTCCTAAGGACAAGGAAAAGATGTCAAAGAAAAAGTTATAATATTCCATAGAGATTGTTGATGTATATGTAACTTCGGAATGTATTTCACATATATGTATATTGTATTCCTATAGAGATGGTATTATTCCTCTATAAGGAAGTGTCGTTATTTATATTGTAATCCCGTAAATGTGTTTTGTTTCCCATTGACTGAAAACTGCATCCAAAGTTTAGAAAAATCCCATAAGATGGGGCCAAGTGTGCATAACCATTGAGTGCCCAAAACCACATCACATTTTCCTAAGGACAAGGAAAATATGTCAGAGCAAAAGTTATAATATTCCATAGAGATTGTTGATGTATATGTAACTTCGGAATGTATTTCACATATATGTATATTGTATTCCTATAGAGATGGTATTATTCCTCTATAAGGAAGTGTCGTTATTTATATTGTAAGTGTCGTAACTTATACTTGATGGGTTATTAGACCACCATGTTTGGGGTCGGCCCTATATAAGTCATGTGGGTCAAAGGGTTATTAGACCACCCTATTGGGGGTCGGCCCAGTCAGCATTATGTTATGTGGTTAAGTTCGAGCCTACATGAGTTAGGTAAAAAGGCAAGTCAAGTCAAGTATAAATAGAGTGCGGGAGGCACTCTATTTGCTCACTCACTTCTCACTCATGCACTCAAGGAGGAGTGGCGCACTTATGGAGGAGGAGGATCTGCTGCTAGGTTATGTCTATCTCTCTTGGTTGGTTGTATCATTGCTCTATCTATCTCAGAGGAAGTTATTGGGGTTTTTCACCTTTATGGTTTTCCCCAAGTAAATCTTTGTGTCTCTTGTGTGCTTGCATTATTGTCTCCATGATTGATATGCTGTAGATATGTTATACATGTTGTTCTCTCAGTTAAGATCCTAGATCAGATTGAAGTAAATTCTGAAAATTTAACAGAGATACGCACATTGCGACACTTCCCATTGCAAGGTAAGTTTACCCCATTGGCAATCATGAATTCAAAGTTGGAGCAAGGATGGACAAAAAAATCAACCTATTTAGCGATCCGAGGGTCAATGAAGTTATGATTTCTACCATAATCAATGAGTATTGTAAGAGGGAGATTATTGAAGTAACCCCTGACCTGCATTGTTTGTGGGGTGGCGACTCCGGCTAAAGCATGGAGAGATATCTCTGGGAGGTTGTCCAGAGACAGAATCTCAACAAGCGGCTACTGAATGTCAACCTGATCATCTAGTGTATCAGGAGCTTCTGCACCAAGTTCAGAGGCAGGCAAAGAATCCACATCCAAGAGATAGAGTTGTTTCCCAACACATCTATGTCCCCGAGTGAATTTCACATCACAATTATAACAAATCCCTTTTTATCTATGTGCCCGCATCTTTGCTTCAGACAAATGCTTGATAGGATTTGTGCGAGGAGCTGGCGTGATGGGAGGTCGTTGGGAAACCATATTTTTTAATGGAACAAAAGTAGATTTTGAGTGTTGTTGGGCTATGATCTTGTCTTTCGCCTACTTAGCCAACCTTAGGACTTCCATCATTGTGTTGAGACAAAAAATTTTAACCTCTGAGTGGATTTCATCCTTATGACTACTGATAAAACAACTCATGTAGAATTCATCATACAATCGTTCTTTGTGATTGGCTAGTTTCTAAAATTCTGTCTGATACTTTCTCATAGTGCCAATTTGGAAAAGTTTAGTGAGTGCTCCTATGAAGTCATCAAAAGCACTAGGACCAAATCATTGCAAAAGGAGTTGAAAAAAATCTGTCCATTTTGGCTCGTCATGAGCCTTGATGTACCAATGGTACCATTGGAGAGCTTCCTATTCCAAATGAAAGGATGCAAGTGGAACGTTTTGGACATCAAAAGTATTATGCAGACTGAAATATTGTTCTTCGGTATATCCATCCAGTCGGATCATTACCATTGAAGCGAGGAAAATCAAGCTTCGTCCCATGAAAATTGTTGGAAAAAGAGAACCCAGTGTTCATGGTTGAATGTTGAAGATGGAGGATGATAAATTTTTCATCCAAATATTGGAGTTTGGTTTTGAGGGCTACAAGTTCTTCCTCCATGATTTGTGCTCCTGCGGGTGACAGCCATAACCAAGAGTTTTTTTTTATGTGAATGGGTAGAAAAACACAAACAAAAGCTTATTTAGTAAAGGGAAATTTGGATTTGGGAAACAATATGATGGGTAATTGGGGTTTGACTAGGTTTTGGACACTTTTGAATGGAGAGGGAAGCAGAAAATGAGGATTTCAGAAGTGGGGTGAAAGAATGGGAAAGTTTGTCAAAGAGGGACAAAGAAGCAGAAAAAGGAAATGAACACGGTGGACAAATTTGAAGGTGATTGGGTGAAAACTGAAGAAGTTATGGCAAACCCTAAAAATAGACAAATGTGGGATTTCTGGCTTTGGGAAGTGGAGTTTGGGATAGGGTCCTCAGGAATGAAATATGAAGAATGGGATTGCAGGTATGTCAGTGAAGTTTCAAGGGAAACAGAGTTAAAACAAAGGGGATATGAAGAAAAAATATAATTTTATGTAGTTTTTGTTTTCAGAATGGATTTGCAATGATGCGGAAGTGATCAGAAATAGATGGATCTACAATGGTGCGGAAGTGATTGGAAATAGGTTTGGGAAAATGTAATATGCAATTAGCAGCTAAAAATAGATATGGACCCCAGGTATGCTCGGCTTCCTAACGGTTTAGGGGAATCACTCGACCACTAATGTTGTCTGACAACTTGCATATTGGGGCAGTACCCCTCACTCCACAGCTTAGGGAAAAATGATAACCGCTTTTCCACAAATGATAGATGATCGTTTACCTCATGGGTGGGAACAAGTCAATCAGGTAGGGATTGTTTCCCTTTTCGCTGGAAGGTCCTCTCAATGGGACAGCTAGTTCGGGCTTCTTGTGGTACTCCTCACAATGATTTTTAAGGCTTATGCCCAAGTACTTCCCACAATTAAGCAGATAGGGATTATTCCCAAATCCGAACCTGCAACAATTGCGAAAAATAAAATTGGCAGAAATTCCACCCAACGAGCCCAAGAAAGTTATCTAATACCAGATGTGTTAGAAAAACAGGATCGCAGAGCAATAATAATAAACAGAAATGCAAATATAATCACACATACACATTACAAGGGAGACAACAATATATCATAGTTCACCCAAGATGGGCTACATCCACACTGAAATTGCCAGTCCTTATTATTGTACCATCTAGCAAAGTGAAGGGATACGACCTACAACACAACCGTTGCACTTCCTATTCACACTCTCTCACAGTCTCTCTTTTCCGATCTTAGAGATCTTTACAATGCATAAAACCTAACACATTTCTTGCCCTAATCGTATTACAATGTCTTTCTTTTATAAGGGAAATACAATGGGAAAATACCACGAAATACCCAAAACCATGGGCCCAGAATCTATTGGCAAACGAGTGTACAGTCCTCTGGGGTACATGGCTAAGACAATATCATCTACGAAAATGGAATATCTAGCTCCACAACCAACAATATACCACTTGGAGACTGATCACAACAACTCCACCGCTGCTGTACTTACTGGAACTTGGACTTGGAAAATTTCTCATCTTCACCTTCACGGTAGAATTCCAATTGAAACTGAGAAGGAACTCAGTTTCTCTCTAGTCACTACTTTTGTAAACATGTCTGCAGGATTCTAGCTAGTATGTATCTTTTAAGCTTCAACAGTTCATCTTCCAGAACAAAGCGTATGAAATGGTACTTGAGCTGTATATGTTTATTACTGGAATGGAATCCTGAGTTCTTTGCAAGATGAAGGGCACTCTGGCTGTCACTATACAACCTGCTATCCTTCTGCTTCTTACCCAATTCCTCCATAAACCTCTGCAACCAAATCATCTCTTTACTAGCCTCTGTAACAACAACATACTCTACTTCCATTGTTGAAAGTGCAACAACCTCTTGCAGTTTTGAAATCCAACTTATTGTTGTTCCACCTACAGTAAACACATACCTTGTGGTGCACCTCCTGCTATCCTTATCACCTACGATATCTGCATCAACATATCCCTGTAGAATAGTGTCCGAACCTCCAAAACATAATGCATGAGTGGTAGTACCTTGTAATATCCCTTTTTCAAATTTTATTAAAATGCCCAATTTTCCACTTTTTTTCCCAATTTCGACCTTTGACTAGTTTTACTGTTTTGACCTCCAAATCAACCCAAATGCTCCCAAATCTTCTGTAGGAGTGTACGAATGGTATTTGGACTTGAATATAAGGTTCAGGGATGTTTTATGGCCCTCCAAATACTACTGCAAACTTGATTTGTATTCTGATCAATATATGTAATTTTGACTAGTAATTTGTGCATCAAATGCCCCTCGGGTAACACTGCAAATGGCCTTCCAAATGCCTCCAAACTCCCACAAATTTATGAACAGAGGTATATAATGTGTTAAGTATGTGATTAAGGTCTCATATGCACCATTAATTGATTTTTAATACTGTTCTAACTCTCTCACATTCAACAGCAAAAACCCCCAATTCGACCCTTGGGGAAATGGCACTATTTCACCTCCCAATACAACTAAACTGAGTGAAAATGCTTCAAATGCTCAAGTACAGTACATGAAACTTGTAGAAGAAATACATGGCAGTATATTTATCACAAATATATCATAGAATCATCCATCCATTCGAAATAATCAACATTATAGTGTCATACATCAATGCATTGGGGAAATGGACATTGTTGCTCATTAATCAATAGTTTTGCATACAACCAGTGGGTATTTCGACTTGAGACTTTCTGAATATGAATAAAAGAGGATATGAATCTATTACAATAATAAATATATAATGAGAAGCTCTCTCAATAAGCACAAGTGCTCACCAAAAACGCTCTCCCTCAAGGAGCACGAATATGCCTTCAAAACTGGAAACGGTGGAGAGAAAGTGCTGCACTAAACCAAACCATGAAACTTGCTGTAGCTGCTACCTGCAAATAAAAACTCCATTAAAGCACCATGAAATACCTGAGTGGCCTCTCCAAACACCAACTTGGATGGGAATCTTTCACCCTCGAAATTGGCTAAGGCAAGAAACTAGTCATCCACTAGCTCTCTCTTCACAAATGCAATTTTTCTCAAATCATCAAAAACCATTCTCATACTTGATTTATACATTTTATAACCAAAATTATCCTTCAAGGGGTTGAAATCCTTTCAATAGATTCAATAATTTTTCATTTAGAAAATATTCCTCATTTGCCACTTGTCTCCTAGTTCCAACCTTCCATCTTCTCCCAAATTCGAATTTGAGTCTCTTTAGATTCCTCCAACTCCATGACCACCTTCTTGAGCCTATTTTTGGGTCTGACATGTCATAATGGTCAGGTGTAAGAAGTCAGGTCTGAATTTTGTCATAAAATGTCATAGATGCTTCATTATTGTTGTCATAAAACTAGGGAATCTAGCCCATGTGTCCACTAGTCTCCAATTTGACTCTTCCTCTCCCATGGAGGTTACTATTCCTTCCCATTTAGACCTAATATGCTCAATGCCATGTTTTATGACTTACCAACTCACCCAAGAGTGTTCACCTTCCCATGAATTCGAATTGGCAAGAGAGAGCTGCCATGTGTCATTGAAAAATCAAGCTAGTGTGGGTCCCACCACCTCCATATGTCTCCAAAACCACTTGCCACCTAGAATTTCTCTTGAATTTATTTATTCATCATATTTATTAAATGATTGAACCCTTATAATGTCTAAATATCATTTATTAGTTTCCTTATTACCATCCCACATGTGCCCATCCAACCTAGGAAACTAGTAGGATTGATGGGATTGTCTTACTACGCACTTATTTGAATGGGGACATTACAGTCCTCCCCACCCAAGATTGCTTGTCCTCAATCAATTTCAAATTTGTATGTTGCAAAATCTTCTCCTCTTCCCATGTGGCATCTTCATTTGGTAAGTCCTTCCATTGCACTAAATATTCTTTGATGATTCTACTCCTCAACCTTCTTTCCCGTGTCTTCAAAATCTTTTCCGGAACAAGTGTGAGCTGACCTTCATCATTCAAAGGAGGAAGTATTTCTGAAGTGATGATTTGCTGACCAAGAGCTTTCTTAAGACAAGAAACATGAAATACATTGTGGATTTTACTCCCTTCCGGAAGTTCTAGTTCATATGCTACTTCTCCAACCTTCCGCACTACCTTGTATGGCCCATAGTACCTTGGTTTTAATTTTTCTGCTCCATTCTTTTTGAGAGATGTTTGTTTATAGGGTTGAAACCTTAAATATACTAAATCATTGACTTGAAAGGTTCTCTCTTCTCTATGTCTATCAGCATATTGTTTTTGCTGATTTTGAGCAACCTGCAAATTGTCTTTCAAGAGCTTTAAAATTTCTTGGCTCTCTTCCACCCAATCTTTAGCCTTTGGGGCTCTACTATCACCAAATATAATGTCAGCAAATGTAAGTGCATCATAACCATATAATGCTTTGAAAGGAGACATTCCTATTGACATATGATAAGTGGTGTTGTAGCAAAACTCACCCAAGTGTAGCCATTTTGCCCATGCTTTTTGCTGCCCTCCCACATAGTTTCTTAGGTATCCTTCCAACCATTGGTTTACCCTCTCTGTTTGTCCATCAGTTTGTTGATGATAGCTGGTACTTGGAGTCAATTGAGTGCCTACCAATCTAAAAAGTTCTTTCCAAAAAGCACCCATGAATCTACTATCTCTATCACTGACAATGCTCTTGGGGAGCCCATGCAATCTGAAGATTTCTTTGAAACAAATATCAGCCACTTGTGCAGCACTAAAAGATGATGTAACAGAAAAGAAATGAGCAAATTTTGTCAACCTATCAACTACCACATAGATGCAATCCTTACCTAAAAATTTAGGCAATCCGGTGATGAAATCCATGGAAATACTGTCCCATTTTTGCTCCGGAATGGGCAATGGTTGTAATAGGCCGGCTGGACATGTAAGTTCTGATTTGTTTTGTTGACATGCTTTACATTCATTCACATACTTCTGAACATCTTCCTTCAGCCCCTTCCAAAAAAATATTTGCCTCAACTGTCTATAAGTTTTGAAGATCCCTGGATGGCCCGCTAGTGGGGAATCATGTGCTTCTTGCAAAATTCGGTACTTGATCTTGGAGTTATGAACTAAATAAATTCTTCCCTTATAATATATCAGCCCATTCAAAATCCTATAATTATCATCCCCTTTGGTTCCATCCAACACATCACAATCAAATTTGTCTTTGGCATATTCAACTAGTAGCATGTTTTTCCAATCCTTGGCAATATCCATGAGAGAAAAGGAATGCCTTCTTGACAAAGCATCTGCTACTATATTATTCTTTCCTTTGACATATTCAATATCAAAATCATAAGCTTGAATCTTGCTTACCCACTTTTGTTGCCTTTCATTTAGATCTTTTTGGGTGAGAAAGTGTCTTAGACTATTATGGTCAGTTTTCACCACAAACTTGCTGCCCACCAAGTATTGTCTGAATTTGGCCAATGCATGCATAATGGCCAGCGTTTCTTTATCATAGATGGAGTAAAGTTTTTCATGAGGCTGCAAATTTCTGCTCTCAAAGGCTATGGGGTGTTGGCCTTGCTTTAGGACAGCCCCTATTCCTCCACCTGAAGCATCACATTCCACAACAAAAGGTTTAGTAAAATCAGAAAGTGCAAGTATGGGACAACTACTCATTACCTCTTTCATTTTTTGGAATTCTTTTTCAGCCTCTTAATCCCACTTGAAAGCATCCTTCTTAGTCAAATCAGTGAGTGGAGAAGTCAACTTGGAGAACCCTTTCACAAATTTTCTGTAGTAGGTGCATATGCCAATAAAGCCTCTCAATTCGGTAATATTTTTTGGTGATGGCCATTCCAAGATAGCCCTGATTTTTTCCATGTGTAACTTCACTCCTTCTTGCCCAATAATGTTCCCAAGATACAGTATTTCTTTCATCCCAAACTCACATTTTGATAATTTAGCAAATAAGGACTCTTCTTGCAAGATTTTCAACACAATCTCTAACTGTTGCAAATGCTCTTCCCATGTTTTACTGTAAATGAGAATATCATCAAAGAAAACCAAAACAAACCTTCTTAGTTGCTTGCAAAATATCCTATTCATACATGCTTGAAAGGTGGCTGGAGCATTAGTTAACCCAAAAGGAATGACAAGAAATTCAAAGTGGCCAAAATGACATCGAAAAGCGGTCTTTTGCACATCTTCATCTTTCATTCGAATTTGGTGATACCCTGATCTAAGGTCAATTTTTGAGAAGTATTTGGCCCCATGTAGCTCATCCATGAGCTCATCAATCCTAGGAATAGGATACCTATTCTTGATAGTCTTTTTTTTCAAGGCTCTAAAATCTATGCACATTCTCAATGTTCCATCTTTTTTCTTCACTAGCACTACTGAAGAAGCATAAGGGCTAGAGCTTGGTCTAATGAGCCCCAACTCTAGGAATTCTTGGATAGCTTTTTCTATCTCATCTCTAAAACTTTTAGGATGTCTATAAGGTGGTATCTGAATGGGTGAAGTACCCTCCTCCAAAACAATACTGTGCTCAACCCCCCTATCTGGTGGCCTACCATGTGGAAGGTCTCTAAAAACCTTTTCATATTTTTGCAAAAGTCTCTCTATCTCCTTTGGGTGTTTGACAATATTTATAGTTGGCTTGGGAGATGTAATATGACATTCGGCAGCCCATTCTATATCCCCATTCCTCAATATACATCTCATGCTATTGCAAGTCACTACTTGATTTGGATAAGTGTGTTTCCCTCTCACAACTCTTTGTACTCCTTTTGAATCTTGGAATTTCATTTCGGGAATTTGATAATTTATTGTATGCTCTCCTATTGAATACAACCATTGCACTTCAAAAACCAAATTAGTATCAGCAACATCAACCACATAAAAACTATCAACAAAAGTATAGTTACCTACGGTGACTTGCAGCTTTGGAACCCATGTTTTGCATTGCATTGTGTTGTGACCGGGAATGACAACTGTGAAGCCATCAAATGGTTCAATAGGTATCTTTCTTTTCTCTACCATATCTGCATCAATTAAGTTATGAGTGGCTCCTCCATCTACCAAAACTGAAGTTCTTTGTCCTTGTACCACACCTTTGCATCGGATAGTATGATAGCGAGGTACTGCTGAAAGCACTGCCATTCTTGCTTTGTCTGGTGAAGGCTGATTTTATTCTTGTCTTTCCTCTTCTACTGCTGTCTCATATGCCTCTTCTTGATCTGAAATATGTCCATCTTCATCCATGCCCCCATCATACCCCTCATTATCAGAAAATACTTCTATGTATTGAGCCTTTCCTTTGGTACATTTGTGCCCCGGTGTCTATGGTTGGAAGCATGTGAAGCATAGTTTCTTTTTTCTAAGTTCATCCCTGTTTAGTCCCTCTTTTTTATTCCTCTCAAATGACTCTCTTTTCCAAGGTTTCTTATCATATCCATCCCTTTGCCAAGGTTTCTTTTCAAATTTATAGCTAGGCTTAGGAGGAAATCTCGTTCTAGGAAGCACATTTTGGAGATCCCTAGTCAAGCTCATTGCATCTTTTAATGTAGTTGGCTTGTGGGATTTGACCAAACCTCTTAAGGGTTCAGCCAAACCTTCAGTGAACAGCAATACTAATCTTCCCATAGATACATCAGCCACCTTGAATGATAATTTTTGAAAGTCCAACATATATTCGGTAGGGGACCCAGTTTGCTTCAATTGAGCTAGTTCTTTGAAAGGAAATTCTGGATCTTTTTGTTCAAATCTTTCTAGTACCCAGTCAACAAATTCTCCATATGTTTTAACCTGATTATGACCCAAGGTTTTCAGCCCATGAAACCACCATTCATTGGCATCTCCTTCCAAATGCAAAATGGCCATTTTTAATGCATCCTCTTCCAACATAGGATTCAGCTGAAAATATACATCCAATTTTTGCACCCAAGTGTTAGCAGAATTTTGAGAAGAACCATCAAAAGTAGGAAGTGACATTTTTCCAATAGCACTATTCAATTCTTTGTTTTGGAATGGACTCCTATTGTCTCCCTTCATTTTAATCTTTTGCATAGCATCAATGTAGTCACTGAGTGGTACACCTCTTTTACACTCTTCATTCAAATCATTCCAATCATTTACTAGTTTCTTGTAATCCAATTCAAGATTGGGCTCTTCTTTGGGTGTGAGAAATTTAGGTGCAGTATGCCTTTGTGTGCTTTGAAATTCATCAGGTCTATTATGAGGTCCTGTACTTGAGAAAATATGCTCATTCCCTTTCATCTTTTCCCCTGAGTGTGAACCACTATTATCTCATATCATCGCTTTGCCTGAAAGTTGGATACCCAACAATTCGAAACCTTTCATCATTTGTTTATTCATATCTAGCATAACCATGGTAAGTCCTTCAAAACATGGTTTTAAGGCTTCAATAAATTCCTCCTTATGTTTTAATTTTTCCTCCTCCTCTCTACCCATTGTTTTAGAAAAAAACTCTTTTTCTGCTACTATCTCTTCTTCAACCAAAAATCCTTCAACTACTGATTCAAAGGGTGGTGTTTTATTTGTTTGGATTCTTGTTAATACCATCAGGTGCCAATACCATGCTCTGATACCACTTGTAATATCCCTTTTTCAAATTTTATTAAAATGCCCAATTTTGCACTTTTTTTCCCAATTTCGACCTTTGACTAATTTTACTGTTTTGACCTCCAAATCAACCCAAATGCTCCCAAATATTCTGTAGGAGTGTATGAATGGTATTTATACTTGAATATAAGGTTCAGGGATGTTTTATGGCCCTCCAAATACTACTGCAAACTTGATTTGTATTCTGATCAATATATGTAATTTTGACTAGTAATTTGTGCATCAAATCCCCCTCGGGTAACACTGCTAATGGCCTTCCAAATGCCTCCAAACTCCCACAAATTTATGAACAGAGGTATATAATGTGTTAAGTATGTGATTAAGGTCTCATATGCACCATTAATTGATTTTTAATACTGTTCTAACTCTCTCACATTCAACAGCAAAAACCCCCAATTCGACCCTTGGGGAAATGGCACTATTTCACCTCCCAATACAACTAAACTGAGTAAAAATGATTCAAATGCTCAAGTACAATACATGAAACTTGTAGAATAAATCCATGGCAGTATATTTATCACAAATATATCATAGAATCATCCATCCATTCGAAATAATCAACATTATAGTGTCATACATCAATGCATTGGGGAAATGGACATTGTTTGCTCATTAATCAATAGTTTTGCATACAACCAGTGGGTATTTCGACCTGAGACTTTCTGAATATGAATAACAGGGGATATGAAGCTATTAAAATCATAAATATATAATGAGAATCTCTCTCAAGAAGCACAAGTGCTCACCAAAAACGCTCTCCCTCAAGGAGCACGAATATGCCTTCAAAACTGGAAACGGTGGAGAGAAAGTGCTGCACTAAACCAAACCATGAAACTTCCTGTAGCTGCTACCTGCAAATAAAAAATCCATTAAAGCACCATGAAAGACCTGAGTGTCCTCTCCAAACACCAACTTGGATGGGAATCTTTCACCCTCGAAATTGGCTAAGGCAAGAAACTAGTCATCCACTAGCTCTCTCTTCACAAATGCAATTTTTCTCAAATCATCAAAAGCCATTCTCATACTTGATTTCTACATTTTATAACCAACATTAGCCTTCAAGGGGTCGAAATCCTCTCAATAGATTCAATAATTTTCCATTTAGAAAATATTCCTCATTTGCCACTTGTCTCCTAGTTCCAACCTTCCATCTTCTCCCAAATTCGAATTTGAGTCTCTTTAGATTCCTCCAACTCCATGAGCGCCTTCTTGAGCCTATTTTTGGGGCTGACATGTCAGAATGGTCAGGTGTAAGAATTCAGGTCTGAATTTTGTCATAAAATGTCATAGATGCTTCATTATTGTTGTCATAAAACTAGGGAATCTAGCCCATGTGTCCACTAGTCTCCAATTTGACTCTTCCTCTCCCATGGAGGTTACTATTCCTTCCCATTTCGACATAATATGCTCAATGCCATGTTTTATGACTTACCAAATCACCCAAGAGTGTTCACCTTCCCATGAATTCGAATTGGCAAGAGAGAGCTGCCATGTGTCATTGAAAAATCAAGCTAGTGTGGGTCCACCACCTCCATATGTCTCCAAAACCACTTGCCACCTAGAATTTCTCTTGAATTTATTTATTCATCATATTTATTAAATGCTTGAACCCTTCTAATGTCTAAATATCATTTATTAATTTCCTTATTACCATCCCACATGTGCCCATCCAACCTAGGAAACTAGTAGGATTGATGGGATTGTCTTACTATGCACTTATTTGAATGGGGACATTACATACCTCTCATATGCATGAGAATCCAATGTAATTCCTTCCAATGTTAATTACCTGGATTGTTCATATATCTGCTCACAACTCCCATTGCTTGTGCAATATCTGGTCTTGTGCACACCATGGCATACATCAAACTACCAACTACTGATTGATAGGGAATCTTGGACATGTAATCTGTCTCTTCCTATGTCTTGGGACACATTTCCTTACTTAGATTGAAATGGTTGGCCAAAGGTATACTAACTGGTTTTGCATTCTGCATTCTGAACCTCTCCAGCACCTTTTGTATGTACTCACCCTGAGACAATGTCAATTTGTGATTTTTCCTGTCTCTTGTTATTCTCATACCAAGTATTTGCTTTGCAGCACCCAAATCCTTCATTGCAAATGAATTAGCTAGCTTCATTTTGAGCACATTTATATACTACATGTTTGACCCTGCACCAAGCATGTCATCCACATACAATAACAAGATAATACATCTTTCATTATCTAGCCTCTTGAAATAAACAGAGTGGTCAGAATGGCATCTACTATAACCTTGTTCTGTCATAAACCTGTCAAATTTTAAATACCAATTCCTTGGAGCTTGCTTCAAGCCATACAAGCTCTTTTTCAACCTGCATACCAAATCCTCATTCCCTTTGACCTCATACCCTTGTGGTTGCTGCATATATATCTCTTCCTCCAAATCCCCATGGAGAAAGGCTGTTTTTACATCTAACTTTTCAAGATGCAAATCTTCTACTGCCACTAGACTTAAAATAGTCCTATTTGAAGTCATCTTAACAACAGGAGAAAATATTTCAGCAAAATCTATACCTTTATTTTGTGCAAACCCCTTTACAACAAGTCTAGCCTTGTACCGCTTATTACCTCCTTCTTCTTCCTTCAACCTATCAATCCATTTGTTCTACAATTCTCTTTTACCAACAGGCAACTGAACCAAATCCCAAGTCCGGTTTCCTACCAATGAGTCCATCTCCTCATTCATCCCTTGCTCCCACTTCTTTCTAGTTTCCACCTGCATTGCTTCTTCATAACATTCTAGTTCACCAGCATCAGTCATCAATAAATAATACATTGAAGGAGAGTATTGTTCATGGAGTCTACTTAGCTTGGTAGATATTCTTACACTTGCAAGAGTTTCAGGTACTTGCTGTTGTTCTTGATTTTCTGGCACCTTTGGAACTTCATTTTCTTCAATTTCATCAAGTACTGTGTACTTTGTGTTTTCCTTTTCCTCATTATTTCCCTGCAATTGATTTTTATACATGACCTTTTCATTGAATATCACATATCTACTCCTGATTAATTTTTTATTTTCATAATCACATAAGTGATAACCAAATTCATCAACCCCATATCCAATAAAGGTACATTTCTTGGATTTAGCTTAAAGCTTTGTTCTATTTTCTTTATCAATATGGACAAATGCTTCACAACCAAAAGTTCTCAGAAATGATTAGTTTACCTTTTTATCTGTCCATGCCTCCTCTAGAATACCACCATCCAAAGCACTTGAAGGCCCTCTGTTTATTAAATAAACAACAATGTTTACAGCATCTGCCCAAAACTGTAAGGGTAACCCTGCATGCAATCTCATACACCTTGCATGCTCCATGATCATTCTATTCATCCTTTCTGACACACCATTTTCTTGTGGTGTTCCTGGGACTGTCTTCTCTCTACGAATCCCATGGTATGAACAATCATTATCAAACTCCTTGCCGCAGTGCTCACCTCCATTATCATATCTGAGACACTTCAACCTTTTTCCTGTCTCATTCTCAACCAAATCTTTCCACTTCTTAAAAGTAGCAAACACATCAGATTTTTGACTAATGCAATAAACCCAAGTTTTCCTGGTTGCATCATAAATAAATGTAACATAATAATGAGAGACACCAAGATATTGTACCTGAGACGGTTCCCATACATCTGTATGCATAAGCTCTAACTTTTCATTCTTCTTCTGTTTCCCAACCCTAAGAAATCTGACTCTCTTCTGTTTTCCATAAACACAGTTCTCACAGAATTCCAAACTTACTTGCTTCAAATCTAGCAACAAATTCCTTGAGTGGAGAATCTGCATCCCCTTCTCACTCATGTGGTCAAGCCTATGATGCCACAATGTTGTATCTGTTCTTGTGGAAGCTAAGATATAGAATGGTTAGTATTATGAGGACATAAATACAACATACCTACCAATTCTCCTTTTGCTATCACCATTGATCCTTTAGTGATATTCCACCACGTTTCTCCAAACATAGATAGACATCCGCCATCTCCCAACTGCCCTATTGAGATCATAATTCTTTTCAGAGAAGGAATATTCCTTACATATTTCAGCAGTCAATCAGTTCCATTCTTAAATTTTATCCATACCTTACCCATTCCATCAATTTTACATGGCTCATCATCACCCAATAAAACATGTCCAAAATCGCCTAGAACATAATCATGAAAATATTTCATATGGGGTGTAGCATGACATGAAGCCCCTGAATCTACTACTCAATAATCACTAATATTATCTAATGCAAGAATCAAAGCATCTTGTAACACATCTGCTACATTTTCTTCCTAGGTAGTTTCCTGTTGTCCATCTCCTTTGTTCTTTAGAGATCTGCAGTCTTTCTTCAGATATCCTTTATTTCCACAGTTCCAACACTCTATCTTTCCCAGTATGGACTTGGATTTGCCGTTTTAGACTTGCCATGATTACCTTGGCTCTTTCCTCTCTCCTTTTGTATTCCCCTGCTCTCCATGGTCAACGCATTACCTGATGTCTCACCTGTTCTTTTTCTTTGCATTTCCTCGCTAAGAATAAAACCAATAACATCATCAAATTTCAAGGTGTTTGAACCAGAGGCAAAGTTACGTACAGGCATGGCCAAGCTATTCCAGCTTTCTGGAAATGAACAAAAGATTAGAAGATCCCTAACCTCATCATCAAAGTTCACACTTATAGAACTTAGTTGATTTGTAACCGTATTAAATTCATTTAAATGATCAGTAACATATCCACCTTCAGACATCTTCATATTAAATAAACACTTAATTATAAATACCTTGTTGGAGGCTGAGGGTTTTTCATACAGCTTACCCAATGCGCTCATCAAACCCTCCGTTGTCTTTTCTTTTGAGATATTGAAAGCCAGCGACGAAGCCAAGGACACCCGTATTGTTCCCAGTGCCTTTCTATCAAGAACCTCCCATTCTTCGTCCTTCATAGTCACTGGCTACTTTGCTCTTCGTCCCAATGGTAGGAATAGATCCTTCTGGTACAAATAGTCCTCCATTTGCATCTTCCATAACTTGTAGTTTTGGCCATTAAATGTCTCGACCTTAAACTTTTCGTCTTCTGCCATTGATCCCACTCGAACCAAAAACCCTAGTTTCATGCGGGTTTATCTTCCAAATAGACCTTTGGCTCTAATACCAATTGTTAGAAAAACAGGATCGCAGAGCAATAACAATAAACAAAAATGAAAATATAATCACACATACACATTACAAGAGAGACAACAATATATCGTGGTTCACCCAAGATGGGATACATCCACACTGAAATTGCTAGTCCTTATTATTATATCATCCAACAAAATGAAGGGATACAACCTGCAGCATAGCCGCTGCACTTCCTCTTCACACTCTTTCATAGTCTCTCTTTTTCGATCTTAGAGATCTTTACAATGCATCAAACCTAATACATTTCTTTCCCTAGCCGTATTACAATGTATTTCTTTTATAGGGGAAATACAATGGGAAAATACCATGGGATACCCAAATCCATGGGCCCGAAATCTGTTGGCGAGCAAGTGTACAGTCCTCTGGGGTACATGGATATGAAAATATCATCTATGAGACTGGAAGATCTGGATCGACAACCAACACGATGTGAGGAACTTGCAACAATTAATTAATGAAAATGCACGAGATAGCATAAATAATAGAACTCATAATCGATTTAATGATCGCGGGCCACTTCGAGGGGGAAACCTCCTTTGAGCAAGATCAATACAAATAACTTCATCGTGCCTTCATTATCCTCAACATGCACTTATATACTAAGTCTATTCCCAATACAATGGGTCAATACCATGGAACATATAATACTACAGGACGACATACAAAGTATATGCGTCAAATAGTGTGGGTCAATACCATGGGCTAATACAAACTATGGATCAACAAATTCTACGGGACGACTTACAAAGCATATGCATCCAACAACAATATACTAACAAAGTAAAGAGAAGGGTTGACACAGGTTCCTAACAGACACTAATTACATTAAAAGGAAACACACATAAAATACTAAAAATTTATCTGATAGTATGTCGAAAACCATATGCAAGAAACATTCCACCTTTCATTAACAATCCTATTATAGGTCAAATCTGCACTTCTCCGTTAGTGATCACATTGCTGTGTTGATCACACAAAAGGACACTATGGATGGAAGAGCTAGGTTTACCCTGGATGCGTTATTGCTGAGACTACACTCTTCAGCTGAAAAACATATTTTTTCTATAGTTTTCATGACATGTACGCTACTATTGCCACAATGAGCTAGTGTTCTGAATGCTGGTCTGCTTGAACACAACCAGTACACATCCCTTAAAATGTTGCAAATGCTGGTTATAAAGTGAAAACGTTGCACACTGTACGATAGTCTGGTTCTATGAAACATGCACACATATTAAGATGAAATGAAGAAATATATTAATATTACAAATTGGGATTAGTTGAAGTTGGTTCTACAACTTCCCCTGCCTCCCAATTCAACCACCTCTCGAATTCAACTGCCTACCTTTTCCCATAAATACAAGGGGAAGCCATGAGAGGGGGACCTAGAAGGAATGATTTAACTACGGTTACGCTGGAGGAATTCCCAAGTCATTGTGAAGAGCAAGAGTCCAGGACTTGGTTGCAGAAGTGTCTCGACAGATCATATATATCTATACTTATCTCATTTCTTTGACAATAAAAGGTGGAAGTACCGTTCCCATCCCAAATTGAATGTCTACTTGATTGAATGTTTATTTTTTTAAATATCTGATTGTAGTTGATGTCAATTTATTTATAATTTCATCATATTTATTATAGTCAAGATACACCGAGGAAGGTTAAATTTGTCTTGCAGGTTCATCTTTGCAGAATATCAAGCGAAATCTAGGACCAGCCATCGTTAAAAAGGTACGGCTTTCAGAATCATAACCTCTTTCCATTTGTAGTAACTAATGAAAGACAATGAATTTATTTACGTGTCTCCCCACTCAATTTGGTAGTGTCATCTCCCCACTAGAAGGTATTTTCCTGCATAATAGCCTGGCAACTCCGCTGGGGAGTAATCGATTGTTTTATACTCTAAGAGACTTTGCTAGGTTTCCTTCCAGTTTATTCAGTCTTTTTTTCTTTTTCTTGAGAGGTTCTTGTAGGTTTTTTAACTATTATTTTTATCTTGACTCATCTCAGTCTGCTTCAACAAATATTTTTGTCTACTTTAAGTCCCTATGCACTGGTATGCTATACTTACAGTAGTGCATTTTTGTCTTGTGCATTGGTTTACCTCAACCACAATAGTGTACTTCTTGTGACAGGCGCTGGTTCTTATACCACACAGTAGCGCACTTTTCCTGTAGGTTCAAGCCTTCTACTAGGGTTTAGTTTCCAAGTGGTTGGGTCTACTTCTAGCTTTCTGCCTTGTTTCTTTGACTGATTACTGAGACATGTTTCTTTTCTTGAGTCTTGTTTGCCTCTTTGAAGTTCTATAGTTTTCCTTTACTTGCTTTAGCACTTATTTAAGGTGTCTTCTCTGCTTTTTAAAACTTTTTGAGGCTGTGCGCGACTCTCTGCTAAGCATAGTAGCAAACTTTTTTCCCTAGACGCTTGTTGCAGTTATACATACCTGCGTTCTAAATTCCTGTTGCATGTAGCAACAGTAGCACACTTTTACTGAGTCTTGTCCTTTTTGTTAGGGTTTGATCCCAGTTTGATTTTTTAGGGTTGCTTTGAAGAGTTGTTTGGTCCAGATACCTTTTGAACATATGTTCAGATCAGCTTGAGTGAGTTAAAGCTTTCTAGTTATCTTTTCCTTTGAGTTTGTGTGTTGGCAGGGTTACTTCTTGGTTTGCTTACCTACTACTTTTTTTGGCGGGTGTTTTCTTGGGTTTTGGTGCTTAGGAGCAGCCTTTTAGGTCTGTCTTTCCATTGCAAGCATATCTTTTCCCTTTTTTCTTTTACACTTAGTTCCAAACCTTGAGTTTGTTCATCGAAACAACTCCGTAGGTGGAGTCTTTCTTAAGTCTTTTGATTTGATTGTTTTGAGCCATTAGGTTGTTTTTCCTTACTCACACTTTGCGTTAGGTCTTACTTGCTCTTTTCCAAGTTCTTTTTCTTGTGCAAATACTAGAAAAGACAAAAAATTGAAAATGGTAGCTTAGTAGTAAGATTCATCATCTTTTTCGAAGTAGCATAGATCGTTTGCTTTGAAAAACTAAAAGAAAATTACAAAAACAATTACTTAGGATTCCCTAGTTTCAGTTTTGAAGAATATAAACGAAAAGAAAAAAGTCTTTTGTGAATTTAAAAGAATTATTTCATACGCACTTTGCTTTTTGTCAAAACCATTCCACACACTTCACTACCCTTATTGAGTAAAATGTAGCCCTTAAAAAGAAATCTTAATAAAATTAACTAGTAACTTTTTCTTTTTAGGTATACACATCATCAACTAGCTTAGGCTAGGGTTTTAGGTTTAAATCACCTTAAACTACCTGAAATCGGCTTCATTACTCAACAATCATAATAATACTATCTATTAGGTAAATCCACCTCTATCAAAATATCCTGGTAACGCTCTACTCAAACCAAAGTTAAGCACGATGCCATGGGCAATTGGAATTGTTGAGGATACCCCCTCACTTTCCTCTCAACCAAAAACCAGAGTTGATTTGCGTACAGGGGTCCACTAGTACTTTTAAAGTGCTTTTGGGGTCCCCCTAGGTTTTTTCGTATTGGTGGTATCCTTAGTATCATAACCCTAGGGATCTACACAGGTAGAGTGAAAGGATATTTCCACTTCACCTTGGATAGACGCTGAAGGTAACCATTTGGCAGTAATCCCGGGAGGGAGGTTTGGTGATTCAAATGCTTGCACCCGGAGGAACTCCATTGGACATTATGTAACTGACCATTGATACTCTATTAGTTTGTTATGGGCCCTCATCATCCCAGACTTGCTTCTGAGAGTATTTGCTTTGTTTCCCTAGTTTGATCACTTAGGAAATTTTTAGTGGTATGTTGTTTTCTCCTTAGCCGTAGTGGCCACTAGGTTCTTTTCTTAGTTTGATTTTTATACAGTTGTGGAGGACCAACCTATTCATAGGTCTTGTAGGTTGAAAAACCTTCCCCCAATCATTATGGGGCCTCCACCACCACCGCGACGCCAGAGGACGAATTCCTGTGGTTCATTCGAACTTACAGGTGAAACGGAAGTACTTGGAGAACCACATTCCAGAGTTCAGGATCAACATGTCTTTGATATTGTTGAGGTTGAGGACTTAACTTCTAGAGACTTTAATACTCCTTTCAATGCTCCTTTGACTGGACCCAACGATACTCTACTGGTACCTGTAGGATTTCTAGGACAGCTTGAGTATAGTGCGTACTTTTTTACACCTGGTTATACCATGACTAACATAGGAGATGAGCAGGGGTTTCCTCAAACTCCCACAATAGCTATGGATACAATGATTGTTAATCCTTCCTTCACAAACATTGCAACACCTATCTCTTCGCAGAATACTTCTACTTCGATCCAATCCTTTAGTTTTAATGCTGGTACTATAGGCATGACGAGCTCACAAGCTTCAACATCTACTTTAGTTTCCACCCTTACTTTTGGACCAAATAATGTCCCTTTGACAGGGATACCTACAGTGAATTTCACTCAACTTCCTGTTACACAACAGTTCCAGGGTATACCTCAAACTGTTGCTTCCACATCTATTGTAGGATTGATCCCTTCTGCATCTATGCCCGTTATGGGTACGATAACGGCACCATCTATTACAACTATGCCTGGCTTTAACCCCTATGCAGGTTACAATGTAAATCCATCAATATACATGTAGGGAGTATCCCTTTCTCTCTGTTTTCTAGAGGAGGGGGTAATATTATCAATCCATAATACGTTGGGGTTAACACCCAGTTGCAATGGACCACTGCCCCGGGAAGTAATCTGCTTTCTTTTGGGTGTGATAACAACAATTAGTGTAGGGTTGTGTCTACACTATTTCAACTATTTTACTAAGAAATGGTGAGTTTCTACGTTAGAAATGAAAAGATTATTACAAGTTTCTTAAGATCTATATTCATTCATAAGAAAACTCATTAAGATCTAAAGCTATTTGAGAATTAAAATCATACATGATAAACAAACTTCAAACTCTCAAATGGAACAAACTTGAATCATTTCATATTGAAACAATGAAGAAATACATCCCTACCATGGACCTTGGTGTGAATCCCTCCTCCATTGCCATAAGCTTTCCTTCCTCCACCCTTGCTTTTGAAGAAATTGAACTTCTCCTCCTTCAGAATCTTTTCAGCATGCCTTTGCTCTTCCTTTGTGTACTTTACAATGCCTCCCACGCCTTTCTTATATAGTATTAGAAAATGAGTCTTAATCTTTTCTTATAAATGTGGGATTACTCATTTTCTTCATTTTAGATTATTTTAACCTGAAAACCCACTTTTCCATAGTTTTTAGGCTTTTTGCACCACTTTAAGCACAATTAATGCATTTTAATGCATTTCTCTTCACTTTTTGATTGGTGTAGCTTAAGTTTAGGCCTTTAATGGGCGATTCGATGACTGGACTTGGTCTCCTTAGGTTCTTACTATCTTCACATAATCCTTCCATTTATGGGAGAAGTGATTAGATCAGAGAGGACTTGTCTCTAATTGTACTTATGTTTCTGTCTTCCTATTGCGGGTGCATAGTAAAAATGTGATTCTTTTGTCATATGACTAGGGGTGTTAATTTGATTGTTAACAGATGCCCCCTAATGCGTGAGGTACGAAGCAGAGCTAAGGGCCAAAATACATTACTGAAATTTATACTTTGTATACTGATACTCTTTATACTAATACTCTTTATCGTTCAAAGAAAGGATGAGGGAAGGAAAAATCATAGGCATAGGATTGAGGATCACACCTACAAAACATAGCAATTTCTCAAATATATAATATCTTCCTGAGGCGGGCATACCTGTGCTCAACAGTAAACAAGCATGGCCACGAATAATACAGATCCATGTCAAAAGAAAAATTTTCTGAAATGTAAACATGCACTTTGATGAGTGCGAGAACAAAGTCTTTATTGAACTTCTGACACGGAAGTCTAATCTTGCGCAACTTGGGCAGTGCATCGATGAGTGATACAACTGTTTTTCCCAATGTCTTCAATACAAATCGACGATAGTACGAGTTTATATCATGCGAATAACTGATCTGATGTCGAGCATAATAAGGCACCATCTGATTACCGGTCATTGATGTATACCGTTAACAGATGTGAAGAGACCCACCGATAATGATGATGGACTCTAAGGTACTAAGTACAAACTAACAAGTGTGAATAAATGTTCTGAAGTCGAACACTTGTAGAATCAAACAATCAGGGGTCATTGATGTATACCCACTATCATTTGCGAGGAAACTTACTACTAATGACTGCAAGATCCAAGGTACTCTTGGGTTTCTAGATCCATGTCCTAGATAATGATTTGATTTTGATAGGAATAGATCCATCGGAAGAAGGGAATTGATGCATACCACATCAATCGATACGAAACAAAGATCAATAGTATGATATAATTTGGTAGAATTACAAGATCCAACACTGTATATTGACACAAGGAAGGCCGACATGATTGGTCAGGAATATTTGAGGAATGGCCGACTCGGTTTGGACTTCCCTTGAAAACATAAAACGAAGCAGAATGGACATTTGGAAACATAGGACGTTGAATAACCAACCTTAATGAAATCCGTTAATGCCAGATGCATTATCGAAAGCTCCCTTGATGATGAGAAGGATAACCCATTGGTGGAGATTTGTTCAAAATACTGGTACAGTTTCCTAAGTCGAATGCAGATGTTGTACTGACAGCGGATACAATTTTATGTGCTGTGTTTAAGGGCGACAAGGACTAACTGTTTTTGTTTTCTTTAGAGTTTATAATATGAAGTGATTCAAGTCTATTCCTTTTTGGATTTTTGTGTTTTTTAATTTTTATTCTTTTTTGATTTTTTAGAAAAGAATAAAGAGTGTTATGATACATAGGAGGGAATGAGTGTTGCATGGGACTACGCCTATTTTTCAACGGCACGGGTTAGGCCAAGGAAAATATCCATGTTGCAAACAAGGTCTAAGCTAGTTGTGCACACTCTTACAACTGTTCCCTCCCAAGGTAGGCTATTTGAAGCAGGATTATGTGTCGACGGACGGTGAATTAATACCATGTGACTGAGGTTATCCAATTTGGTAAAATGGCCAAGTAGGAATGGTTCAATGAGGTGTACTTCAGCTTGAGTCTTGTGAAAAATGCCAAAATCATAGATCATCATGAATCTTGGTCTGTCTGAACTACCTAAGTCAAATAGTTCGAACTGTCAAAGTCTTCAAGTCCTGAAATCAAAAACCATTTCACTAGCCAGCAGTTTAGTTAGAAACTGGTTCAAATGTGCATTTAATATCTAAAAAGATAGCCAAAAAATGAGGAATTATGCATCTTTCTATCATTCAATAGGATACGGTTTGTACATATATGAATAAAAGATAAGTAAAAATACTCATGATTTACCATATGTGTTCGTTGTGCAGCCGATGTATGAGAGGAAGCATCCCCTTTCAAATTGAATTCCTAGAAGTTGTGAACCTTTAGTCTTTGATCTGCTAGTAGTGGGATAGTTTCGATGTTGAACTGGAAAATTTTGAAACAGTTTCCGATGTTTTTCCAAATTTTTTCATTTTTTTGTTAGTATGAACATTTTTTGGGTATTATCTTTAAGAAAAAGAATAAAAAAGAGAAATAGGATTCACACTATTATTTTTGGTGTGTGCAAAATTTACACACTTTTTAGGTTATGATGTAAGCTAGGTTATTTTGGTTTTACTTATGTCCTTAAATGATGTGTTCAATTAAATTGGCCATGAAATAATGTACATGCTTTATTTTTGGTATGATGTTAATGACTTAGATTCCAATCAAGTACATAGTTGGCCAAAGAATAATCCAAACTATTCAGACTTCTAGGAACGTGTATATATTCAATAAACTCAAACTAACGCTCTAAAAGACGTACTCGTAGAAACTTTCTAAACAGTGTAGGATGTTGAACCTGATACTGACCATTTAACTAGGATACGACTAATTCTGAGTCCAGTTTGACGATTATTCTTCAGATGCCAAGGGTGATAGCCTCGACAAGAAGCTCAATGACTGCGCTATATTCTACAACATTGTTGGTTGCAGATCCAAGAAATATGCCTCGTGAACTAAGAACTTCATTATTAGGTGTGAAAACGACCCATGCCGTGGAAGAAACCTTCTGAGAACTACGGCTGGCGCCGTCCGCATATCCCAAATATGTGAAAGATTCTTGTGCCATCTGCCAAAGTGACAATGCCAAGAAAGATAAGTGTGTGCCCGAAATAACTAATGTACAAAATTTTATACAAAGAATACAACATAATACAACAAATGGTGCGAGGCATCAGTGCCTACGCAAAGTATTTCTTCAAATAAAGACCATTTCTAATCTCCGAAATGGGTTCCCTGTCAAAATTGACCAATTCATAAGCTCCCTTTTTTAACACAGTTTTGACAACAAGTGGGCCAAACCATTTAGCTACAAATTTCCCTTCTCCTATTTTATCTTGGTTTTGGTCATAAACTAAAACCAGATCGCCTTCAGAGAAGACTCGGGGCCGGGTAGACTTGTCATATTGTGTTTTAACCCTCTTCTTGTGTGATTCTACATTTAGAGAGGCTTCTGTTCTAGTTTCATCAAGAGAATGGAGATCGAGAAGCCTTTCCTCTTCTGCAGAAGTGTTAGGTAGGAGTTCGACATCTATATTTAATGATGGGATTTCACATTCAATCGGCAACACAACTTCATCTCCATAAACTAGTTGGAAGGGAGTGAATCCATTTGTGGTTTTAGCGGTTGTTCGGTAAGCCCAAAGAGGAGTAAACAACATCAAGTGCCAGTTATTCTTGTTTTTATTAATCGTCCTCTGTAGCATAGTTTTCAAAACTTTGTTGATGGATTCTACTTGTCCATTAGCTTGAGGGTAATATGGCGAGGAAAAGTCCTGCCACAATTCTAACCGGTCTGTAAGTTCATCCATATAGGAATTCCTAAAATGAATTCCATTGTCAGTAGTGATCTCTTTGGGTACACCAAACCTTGCTATCACATGATTGAATAGAAAATATGCTGCATTTTTACCCACGCAATTGAATGTAGGCATCGCCTCAGACCACTTGGTGAAGTAGTCCACTGCTACGATGATGTAGTGGTGGCCATCGGCTAAAGGTGGGTTGACCATCATATAATCAATGGCCCATTTTGAAAATGGACCCACAGTTACTACAGGGGGTAAAGGAGCAGGGTGTGCGTGCATTTTTCTTGTGTAAATTTGGCAAGGATGACACTTTTTGACACCATTAATGCAATCTTTGAAAATTTTCGGCCAAAATTATCCTGCACGCAAGATTTTCTGGGAAGTTTCCAACCTAGAAATATAACCTCCACATGCCCTAGCATGGAAATCATTCAAAACTTGTTCAGCTTCCTCGTGTACTAAACAAAGTCTTAATATCATGTCTATTCCTCGACAGTACAAAGTATCCCCAATGATGAGGTATCTTCGAGCTCGGTGTCGAATACGACGTCGTTCAATACTAGAAAACTGAGGATAGATCCTTTGGGTTTGAAGATATATGATGAATGCTCCATACCAAGGATCAGAAGTTGTAATAAGGAATACATGTTCATCTTCCCAAGATTCAATAGATACAGTACCCTCCTTCTCCATGGGTAACTTAGACATTAATTCAGTAAATGCCAACAACTTCTTGGATTTATCGTTTTTAAATTCGAGGTCGAATTCTTGAAAAATTACTATCCATTTTGAGTATCTTCCACCAATGATATGGCGGGACAAAATGTGTCTCATGGGGTTCATTTCAGCTACTATGGTTGTTTTCCTTAGAAGTATCTAATGTCTAAGTCGTTGGACAACATGGACTGCTGCCAAGGCCAACTTCTTGACCTAGGAGTATCTCAATTCGGGGCCTGTAAGGCCCTTACTAAGATAGTAAATAACATGTTCTTGATATGATTCGTCTTCTTGTGCTAAGACCATTCAAATGGTGGAAGGAGATGTTGCCAAATATAGCAGAAAGTCTCTTCCTAAGTATCGGGGTAGAGACCAAAGCTTTCTTTATTTCATCAAATGAACATTGAGCTTGGTCATCCCATATGAATATTGCATCTTGTTTTAAGAGATGCATGAAACCTTTATCTTTTTCAGCAAAATTCTCAACAAATCTTCTCAAGTAGTTAGCTTTCCCTTGAAGGCTTTGAAGTTGAGTGATTGTTCTCAGGGAAGGCAATTGAAGTATTGACTCAACCTTGATGGGATCAACCATGATACCCTTTTGGGACACTATGAACCCAAGTAACCTCCTAGAGTCCACACAAAACATGCATTTATGTGGATTTAACCTAATGTTATACTTGCGGCATCACTCAAAGATGGCTCGTAAATGGGCACTATGCTCAGCTCTCCTTTTAGATTTAGCTGCTAAGTCATCAAGAGAAACCTCAACAATTTTCTTAATGTCATGAAATGCATATGACATAGCTCTTTGAAGAGTAGCTCTGGCGTTTTTAAGGTTGAATGGCATTTTCCGATAAGTGAAGGTCCCCCAAGGGTATATGAAATTTGTCTTATGTTGGTCTTCCTTTTTATCTGGATTTGGTTATAACCGGAGAATCCATCCATAAACGAAAAGACTTCATTCCCGGCACATTCATCGATGATCTAATCAATGAAGGGTGTGGGATAGTTATCTTTGGGACAAGCTAAGTTTAGATCTCTAAAATCGGTACAAACCCAGATAGTTCCTTGTTTTTTGTTGATGGGAATAGGATTGGATACCCAATCTGTCAAAGGAAAAAGATAGATGAATCCAACTTTTAAAAGCTTTTCGACCTCGGCTTTAATGGCAGCAGACTTCTTAGGATTCATTGGATGTAGTTTTTTTGCATTGGTTTAACATTGGATAGGTTTTGATCTCATGTTCTACGATACTAGGATCGATTCCTGGCATTTCTTCATAATACCATGCCAACACATCGTGAAACTCTTTAAATAAGGCAGTATAAAGTGTTATTTCCTCAAGAGAACAATCCGCACCTATGTTGATATTTTTAACGATGCCAGGTTTTACGGATATGTCAATTGGGATGGTTTTCGAAATGTTCGCTAAGTTTCCTTCCGAACTCACATTGTGGGTTTCGATAGTGCATTGGTAATTGGTCATATCATCATCAAAGGAAAGATTTTCAGGCTTGAATTCTAATGAATCAATTTTGGGAAGAAATGAGGATTTTTGGTGCATATCCTACTATGGTCATTCTGAGATGTTCATAACCTCTAAGATGGCTTCATCCGAAGAGAAATTATGATCTAAGAGATCATGGGTATTATGAGAGTTCAAGGCCCAAACATGTGAAGTATAGTGATCATATTCCTCCATCTTGGGAGGATTTTGATCTGGTTCTACCGAAGCCATTTGAATAGCGTGATAAGCGATCTCTATGGAAGAAAAGGGAACAGTACTTTCCATTTCATCATGTGGTGTAGAAGTATGTGTATTTCCATCAT
Source organism: Larix kaempferi (assembly GCA_027924585.1). Taxonomy (NCBI): domain Eukaryota; kingdom Viridiplantae; phylum Streptophyta; class Pinopsida; order Pinales; family Pinaceae; genus Larix; species Larix kaempferi. The sequence continues at coordinate 2,053,194 of BSBM01001435.1, read as the reverse complement.
TCTTTTCATCTAAGATGTTCTCTTTGGAGGTTCCAACCGATGAGGTAGAACCAACCTTCGATATGGAGTTAGAAAAAACTCTTAATGGAAAGTACAATTTCGATGTAATGGTGAAAATTGGAGCAGTGTTAGGGGTTAATATTGGTGGTGGAATTGGAAAAGTTCCCAGAAGGGATGAGTATTTAAACATTCCTACCCCAACATCATGTATCACCATCGTTGAATCCCCTACAAAAGGTACATTCGAGTGGAGACCAGTTTCAGGTGTGCAGTAATCTAGTTGATTGATTGTAACAATCTTCCCTTGGTGGGGGAACTGAACGACTCAGAATACAGAAGATACTGCAACAGTCATCTTGAGAATCCAACTATGACCCAATAGAAAATTGTAGTCTATGGGTGCATCCACTACCTTAACATCTACTTGAACTGTTTTTCCCCCTAGTTTAACTAGGTAAGCCATGATAAGTCCATGAGGTGGGAACGGATGACCATCAAATTCCTTGAGAATTGTCTGAGATGGTACTAAGGTGGGTGATCCCAAAGCTTTCCAAAAAGCTAGTGACATGACATAGGTAGAGGATCCTTCATCCAAAATGGTTTGAAAAATATTCTTACCATGTGAAGTTACTTTAATTTGGAATGTAATTTGTGAGGGAAGCCTACATGTGGGATGTTCTAAGTCCAATGTCATCAAATTAGTGTCTGATGGATCAATAGCACCAATAGCATACAATAGTGCTTTCCATTGAGTGGGACAGCTTCTCAACACTTCCAAGGCAGACATTGCGCAAGGAGCTTGAGCTAAATCTTCAACCACATTGTAGTTTTGAGCAGCTTGCGCATTGGGGTTGTGTGTTGTTTTGCGGAGGACCCCTTTTGGAGGTCGAGGCACCATGTCTATGGTTGGTTTGTCAATGTTTAGAAAACCACTAGGCTGAGATCCAACTGTTCGTCATCTTTTAAAGGTATATAATAAGAACAAGCCCTTGTTTGAATATGGATTTCATGTTCACCGATAGTGAAGATATTATCATTGGGTGGATTTCCCCCTTGTGGGGGGTTTTCCTGCTTTCCTCCCGGTGGAGGTGCTAGCACCACAACAACCGTCTGTTTTTGCTGGGGTAAAGGTTGAGTTAGAATGGTAGTTTGTGGTTTCCCTCCTCGTTGTGCCGACATGTGATGAATATCATCCATATGAGGACAAATATGAGTAGGATGGTCCCCTTGGCAAATTTTGCAAGGGTACTTGTTCTTCTAATTTTCATGATTTCCTCCATTAGGATTATTCACCTTAGGTGCATCTCTTGTCCCAGGGTTAGCATTAGGATTCTTCTTTTGCTTCTTATTTTTTTCTTTAGGGTCCACAGTTTGAACCGTAAGTACTTCAAAATTTTGGGTAGGAGTTGCAGATTGCTAAGTTTCCTGGCCAGTTGTGGGTTGCAGATTTTGAATTGACATTTGTCCCAAATGTTGGGTGATATATTCAAGTTGTTTAATGGATCCAATCACACCATCGGTATGAGGTCCTTTGGGAGGCCTAGCTGGAACAGACGCAGGTCTTACAGCATGAGGTATTAAGTCATAAAGTCTACCTGATTGGGAATATACCAAGTCCATTTGGTGGGCACTCTGAATGAGTTGTTCTTCAGTCATGGCTCCTAACATTGCTACATCTTTGGCTAGAGTAGGAAATAGGGATTTTATGAACTAATCTGCTAAGAATTGGTCAGGGATTTCAGCTTTAATAAGCCGTCGGCACATCCTACACTCATGGATGTGATTCGAGATGTGAGTAGCGGTGGATTTCCTAAGTGAAGTTAAAAGCTCTATTCCTGTCTCATAGCAGATAGGTAATTGAAAATGTCTCAAGAATACCAAAGCTAAAGATGAAGAATCTGTCAATGTATTGCGTGGAAACTCAATGTACCATTTCGCAGTAGTTCCCGTTAGGGTCCATTGAAACAACCTTAACCTAACACTATCATCAACCAAGGAATTGGATAAACAGCATAGATGGAATGTCATCACATGATTGGATGGGTCTTCCCCTGGTTTTCCATCTAACTTGCATATGTCTGACGGTAGTTTGTGTAATAATATGCAATGATCTGATAGCTGTAGCAACTCACAATCAAACTCACAAATATGTTGCAAAGAAGAAGAGAAGGAGACACTCAATGATCACTCATAAACACAGTAGAACAGAACATAACCTCAGTATTATACAATGAATAAGAATGTAAGTGAATGAGTACAATAGAACAATAAGGTGCATAATATAGGATTCGAATAGGCCAAGTAGGGCATTTGAAATTCTAAGTCAGAGTGTGTCTTGAATGATAGTGGATTCATAATCCAGTCAATGTATTAGTCATCAGAGGTAACAGTCATTCAACCGCGTCTAACTGAGTGAAGTGGGCACTAACTGAATGAAAGAGGCTCAGTGGAGGGCACATGAGGATTCTAACTGAGTGAGGTAGGCATGAACTGAATGAAGGAGGCTTAGTGGAGGGCACATGAGGAGCTACCTGGAGTGCGAATGGGCAGACTAGTCTCACTGGAGGTCTATCGGAGTGAAACAATCAGTGGGGGAGTCAATCTAGCGTCAAATCAAGGAAGAATTGAGAGATAACTGACCGATAGGTGAGAAAGGCTCCTAACTAGCTGTGGTGGTCGAGAAAGGCACACTATCCATGCAAAAGACTGGAGAAGGGCGCCTTTGGTAGCTGGGAGGATCCCTGGGGGTTGTATACAAGTTGTGGAGAGCTAGAACCAAGATCTAGGAGATGGGAGGTCCACCATGATGATGACTGGATGCATGTTGTTAACACCCAAAAAGTGCTCACTAGCTCATTTACCACATTATATGGCTCATTTGTCCATTTTCCTACCATATTTCCATTAAAAATTCCACTAAAATGCCTCCAAAAGGCCAAAAAAACCCTCAAAATAGCCTAAAAAAGGCTAAAAAAACCCCCTTTTCCTCCAAAAATAGCAAAAATCCCCTAAAAAGGGAATAAAAAATATAAAATAATGAGGAAAAGGAGGAAAAAACCCTATACAGCTACCTAAAACCATGTGTTTCCTAAAACCATGGGTCAGCACTCCACCACCAAAAAACTATAAATAGGTGATGGAGATCCCTTATTTCATATCCACAATCACAAGCACCCTTACTCTGCCAAAATCTCTCTCGAAACCCTAGTTCACCTTTGAACTATTTTCACCTTGAGAGCCACCTTTGGCCCATCACTACCATTGGAGAAGGAGAAAGGAGCATTCTGAAGCTTGGAGCATCCTCTTGGACACTGCAAAGGGCTTCATCAACCTTGACACTCAAGGTAACATTAATAGTAAAAGTCATTCTTTTCATTTGATGTTTATGCTTCATGCTTGTTCTAGAATAAATTTAATTTCTGCTTTAGCTTAATTAGTTTAATATACTGAACTGCTACTAAGGAGTCCATTCTCCTTAGTAGGTGCTCATTGGCACAAGCTAGGGGTAAAACCCTAGCTACAGTTTTGGCGACTCCCCTAGTTTTCGAATTTCTGGTTTCCGTTTTTAAAATTTTTCCTTTCGGCTGTCCCTTTCGGCCGCCGCATACCGCGTTTTTTCCCTCTGCAGTCGCGTCCCGACCGCGCCTTTCAGGCCTTTACCTGCGATCCGACCGCGGCTCTCAGACTTCTTCCGACGCCCTGCCGGCGGATTCAAGTCTGTTACCTGCGATCCGACCGTGGCTAATCAGCCTGTTTGCCGCGATCTGACTACGCCTGTCGGCCTTTTTCCTGCGTCGCGACTGCGGCTTTCTGCCTCTTTCGCGCGTCCCGACTGTGCCTGTTAGCCTTTTTGCCGCGACCCGACTGTGTCTTTTTTCCTGTTTCGTGCGTCCCGACTGCCTCTGTTGGCCCGATAGCCGCGACCCGACTGCGTCTTTTTCCCTGTTTCCTGCGTCCCGACTGCATCTGTTGGCCCGATAGCCGCGACCTGACCGCCGCTGTTTCCCTCAAACCCGCGGTCGGCCTGTTCCAAATCGCCACAGACCCGTGGTCTGATTTCTGCTCTTTTCCTGTTTTGAGCCCAGCCCCTTTTGCTGCAATATTTTCTGCATTTGAACAGCCCCCTGTCCTACCTGCAGCCCACTTCCTTACAGCCTTTCTGCAACATAATTTCTGTTCCCTTTACAGAATCTTATTAAAATTTCAGTATTTTTTAATTCAGAAAATTTTGCAAGTTAAAAGAATCAATTTCAGCATTATTGATAGATTGGAAGTTGCCCTCCCTTGTGGCACTTCTATTTTTGGGATCATTACCTCACGAGCACACACTCCGTCACATAAAATCAAGTGAGCCTTAAAAAGTACCTAATTAAACCAACATTCTAACCCCACTTGGGGAACACAAAAGAATCATTGTAGTTAGGTAGGATCAGGGGGATAGGCTTCCAATAACACCCCTTGGTTATTTCACTTGAGACATAGTTGTTGTCCAAATAGGGAACCAAAATCCCCTAGTACTTTTTGGCACGGTCACGACCAGTTTATCAGAGGGCCTCTCCCTTAGGAGGGTTGAAGTCGGGAGACTGGTTCCGGAGGCCTGAGTGGAATACCGCAATCCATTCAGTAACCGAAGGGCTACCTTTCGCGGTTCGCGGGATATCCCTGTATAGGGGTATTGCGGTCAACGAGCTAAACGGCAGATTCACCTTTCTGGACGTGTCATGAATGGGGTATCTTAGTTGCCATTCTTCTAGGATTGACTACCCGGTGTCCCTCCCGGTAGGGGGATATCATAGCCACTTGGCTTTTCTACTCATATTGTCTGACTTGGATTTCATCACCTTGCAGAGGATATGTTTAGTTGAGTCAGAATACTTTTAGTTAGGTGTTTGCATGCTCCTTTACCTCCCTTTGGTCTAGTGAGTCCACCATTTTTCTTTTTTAGGAAACCTGCTGCTTGTTGGTATTCTGACCATCTTTGTTGTTACTCCACCTATTGTAGCACAGCTGCTGCAGTGGGTGTTTTGAGTTGGTTGTTGGCCTGAGTGCCTTGCTTTTTAGCTCTCCTTCTGCACACTCGGTTGCATTAGGATTTTTGAGCTGTTTTTATACTCACCTCAACCCACAGAGATTTGACACCATCTGTCACCATTGAGTCCCCGAGACATTCTCGGCGCCTCAGGGGCGAGCCCCCACAGCACGGTTCTCTTGACACCACTCGTCGTCGATTCCGATCATTGTCCGTTGATACCACCCATCACAGATCTAGAGCCTTGTCACTTGACTCCACTCGTCAGCGACGTAGGACTCCGTCACCAGATAGTGACGCCCCTTACTTTACCTCTGATTCTGACGAAGAGTCTGAGAACCCTATTTATACTGCCCCTACTAGCCCCATGGCTGGCACGACTTCCACTCCATTTATCATAGGGACCATTAGTGGCACATCCACCACTACACCAGTTACTACACCTGTTTTTGGTATGCCCTCCATGGGGCAACCATCTACCATTCCCCTCACGGTACCTATACCCACAGCGGGAATACCCATCCCCACTACATCAGTGGCTCGCACTACCCATGGTGGTGCTGGACCATCCTCCACTACCTCAGTTCCCCCACTTGGGGGCACCTCCCTAAATCTTGTCCCTCCGCTTGGGGGCACTGGCCCCAACTTGGTCCATAGCACTACTATGTCGCAGCCTTCTTCCAGTTTGCCATTCATGGCTAGCCTCAACCTACCTGACCTGGCTAGATTGACCAACGATCCCATTCGACACGACCCTACATGGCCTCATATGCCTACCAAGCTTCCCTCTGACATCCCTAAGTTCGAGGGCAAGGCCGGTGAGGACCCACAAAACCATATCATGTCTTTCCACCTATGGTGTTCCTCTAACTCCATAGTGGATGACTCTGTTCGCCTCCGTCTCTTACAGCGCACCTTCACTGGCTCTGCAGCCAAGTGGTATATTGAGCAGCCTCATGGGACCCATGCCACCTTTGCTTCCCTGGCCTCGACCTTCCTGCAGTTCTTCCAGTTGCCTGTCCGCTATGACGCGGGTGTTGAGATTCTTCTATCTTGTAGACAAAACACGGCTACCCATATCACGGACCACATCCATGAATGGCGTCGACGCCGTAGCTTATGCAAGATCAAACTTGACGACCGTATCTTCCTAGATTGGTTCTTCAAATCCCTTCTTCCGGTTATCGCTAAGGATGTAGCCTCAGAAAGACCCCAGTCTGAAGAAGAAGCCATCCTTAAGGCCCAACAGCTCGACCTCATTTACGCCCAATCGGGTTACCTTTATACCATTATACCTGACGCCCCTCGCGGCGAGTCCTCCCATCATGATGCGCCGGGGGCATCCCACGCTGCAGATGGTATCATTGGCCGTGTTTCTTCGCATCCCCAACCATTTTCTATAGCACGTCCTACACCTGGCCCCGACCTGTCGAGGGCTACCTCCCAGTCTGGAGCAACCAACTCATATGCTCCCATGACACATCACCATTCCCATGGACCCTCATGTCCACCTCAGTGCTTCGGGTATGCGACTCCTGCTTATGCTCCTCCAGTCGCCCCTCAGCCTTACTACCATCAGCAGGCTGCCCCCGCTCCTGCGCCTTCACAAGCCCCACCAGCTTATTATCCGCCCCAGGCAGCCCCTACGGCACATCCACAACCTGCTCCGCAGTCCTATCAGCAACCCCCTCAAGTTGCTGCACCTGCTCAGCCTCAACCTGCATATCATCCTCCGCAGCCTGCTCCTGCACCTGCGCAACCTCAGAATCCACCTGCTGCCCAAGGGCAAGTTTATGCCCAACAGAACCCGCAGCAAAACCAGAACAACCAACGTAACCAGGGCCAACAGAACCGCGGCAAGGGCCGTAATCGGGGAAACAACCAACCTGCAGACCAAGCTGGTCAACCGACTAATCCCCCTGACAACAACAATGCGGCCCCCGCTAATCAAAACCCTGATCGCCCACCCAAGCAGGCTAAAAACCCCAATTTGCGAACGAACCACCCTTGTTCTATTTGCGGGGTCTATGGACACTATACCCATGCTTGCCCACACTTGGAGCGAGCTCGGCAACTCTGGGTTGACGAGGCCCATCGCTAAGGGCATGCGGCTCCCCAAGCGCCACCCAACCCCCCCCAACCTCAACAACCCCCTTTGGTGCTGCAAAACCCCTTACCGACCCAGGGCGTAGTGAACACTCAGCCGTTGGCTCCCCATCAAGCCAATGCGCCCCAACAACAACAGATCACCTACGCTGCTCCTGATCAACCCATGTTTGACTCAGGTACCCACCACTTACTGATGATGTCATCTGCTGATGTCAACCTCCAGACCCGTCGGAACCAATACGGCTCCACCTCTGAAGCCCCTCCCACGGATAAACCTACTAACGCCCATCCCACCGATCAGGCGTTACGTATACCTCCGCCTCCCATAGACGGCGCTGCAAAAGCACCTCGTTTCCCACTTCGCTGAATCAACAATAACCCTAACGCGCGCGCTGCGTCAAACTACAACATCGTAGACGACCTAGCCCAATCTCCCGCAGCCATGTCTGCATTAGAAGTCTTGAAGAACTGCCCTTCCCAGCGCAAGACTTTACTTTCCGCCATTGGGGGCATTGACCCAACTGATTCGCATTTGATGGCGTTTGATTTAGACCAGTCTGAACCACGACTACCTTCCAGCTTAGCCTTCCAAGTTACTGTCTCCGTTAGAAATCTTGTTATCCATCGGTGCATCATCGATGAGGGTGCCTCCACATGCGTTATGTCTACATTTGTATGGCAGAAGCTAGGATCCCCTCCTCTCCAGCAGTCCACCACTGCGTTACGTGCCTACGACGGTAGTTCGGCTCAGCCCCAAGGCCTCCTAGCCAATGTCCCCGTCCAGTTAGGTGGCAAAACTGTCCTTATTGATATAGAGGTAATCAACGCCCAATTGGATTACAACCTTTTACTTGGCCGCAGCTACATGTATGCCATGCGGGCGGTTTCCTCTTCTGTCTTTCGCACCATGATGTTCCCCCATGAAGGACGCGTGGTTAAGATCGACCAGCTCACCTACTATGATCCCAGTGCTCCGGCGGCACCGGAAAATGTTCTCCCCATGGTTGAACAACCTGTTTCCCCTGCCACCACCTCGTTTGTTTCCTCTACGGGGCCTGGGGTCTACTCAGACGCGCCGATGACCTCCACCTTTCAATCCATTCCTCCGCCGTCATCTACGCCCGAAATGTCTGACTTATGTACCTTGTCCCACGACATCCTACCACCTAACAATCAACCATCCTTGTTGCCTAAACCACCATTGGTACCTAGCCACATTGGAGTTACACCGATCCATACGATCCCCTTCCTAGTTCCTCCAGCAGGCGTAGTCAGCGCCCCGGTCATGGCTACCCTTAGCCTACCTGGTTTAACCTTGGGATTACCTGTATGGTATCTTTCGCCTCCAGTTCGCCCGCCGACACCAGATGTCGTCCTCCAGCCGGTGCAACCCATGACTACTACCACTCAGCCACCTCCCGGTGTCTCTACCCCTTCGACCTCCGCGACACCTCCTCCTACTCCCAAACCCACTGGGGGTAGAGTTCCACAACCTTACACTGCTGTACCACCGCCCAAGACAGTAAAAAACCCTCCAGTGTTTCGTGCTCCTCCCAAATGTTCGCTGTGTGACGAGTTGGGCCATGCGACCCACCAATGCCCACAGTTACCCGCATTACAGAAGCACATGCAAATGCTCAATGATGACCCCAACATCCCAACTGTCGAACTAAACCCCACTCCTAAGCCTAAAGATAAGTCCCTACGTACCAACCACTCCTGCGCCATCTGCGGTATTTACGGGCACTATTCACATCATTGTCCCGATCTCCCGGATTACAGAGCGGCTCTCTATGAGATGAACAATCTGGACCTGGAGACGGCACCACCCACCATTGAGGAGATCTACCCCCCAGACTCTTCAACTTCCGGAGAGGTCAATACCATCTATATGATCTCTTCAACCACTACCCCCTCGTCAAACGATTTGACGACGCAGACTTTCCGTACTGATGAGGAGATTCTTGAGGCCCTTACTGCCCCGGATTATCCTTGGGATGATATGCACCACCGTTCCTATTTCATCCCAGAAGAATCCTCCTCTAGCACCGCTACCCAATACGCAGTTGAATCCAAAGACTTCCTCCCCACCAAGGTTGACTGGTTCAAGGACCCTATTCCTGCTCCGGATGCCTTCGAGGAAGGTAACATGGCTAACATCTCACCTGTCATCCAAGTTGATATCGCTGCCCCAGGTCGTTCCCCTGAACTCATCACTTTAGGAGCATTCTGCAGTAAACAAGAGATTGTGGACTACGTACACCTTTTCAAAGAATTCCGTGATGTCTTTGCCTGGTCCTCTACCGAAATGCCTGGTCTTGACCCTGCCATTATAGAGCGCCGCATTGACACATGGCCTGATGTAACCCCCGTTCGTCAAAAACAACATCCTCTTCCTCCCTCAAAGTTCCCCGGATATGCCCCTGAACTCATCACTTTAGGCGCCTCCTGCAGCGAGCGGGAGATTGAGGATTATATACAACTCTTCCAAGAGTTCCGTGATGTCTTTGCTTGGCCTTCTAACAGAATGCCTGGGTTCAACCCCACCATTCTCAAACATCACATAGACACACGGCCAGAGGAACCCCATGTTCTTACTGAAACCAACTCTAAAGGCCTCCCTTTACGCAACCCCCATGATGGGTTGCATCCTAAGGAGTCTCTATCCATAGAATAACTCGCGGCCCCCTTTTGGTCCGCATTGTACAGTTTGCTCTCTTTTTGTTTTTCACTTTTTTACCATCATCTTACATTCATCCTTTCTGCATGATTACAGATGGACCATCTTCCACCTTGTTACACTGGCTTCGCTGACGGCGCAAGCCGCTGGTCTCCCAACCTGGCTTCTGCAGCATGGGTCTTGTACTCCCCTTCCCACGAGATGATTCACCTTGACGGGATATGTATAGGCGCTGCTACCAATAACCAGGCGGAGTATGATGCTGTGACCGGTCTCCTGACTGCCGCCCTCCAAATAGGCATAAGTCACCTTCATGTGTTCCTTGACTCCCAGCTACTTGTCTCCCAGCTCAACAACTGCTACCAGGTGCGTGATCCCTGCCTGTTTAGAAAATTCCTGCGCACAAAACAACTCAGTCGACAGTTTGAATCTATAACCTTCACACATGTCCCACGAGCCCAAAATACTGTCGCAGACCAAATGGCAAATAACATACTAGAATGGCATATCAATCACACCATGTAACATCATGCATCATCATCCCATAGCATCTCATAAAAAATATATAAAAACCCAAAAAGATTGCATAGCATCCACATTTGCATCCATGTACATAAACCACATGCATATCCATAGGGGCATCCACGTGCCTAAACATACATATATCATGTTGCATCACATAAAATACACAAGGGGCATCCACGTGCCTAACATCCTAACCTACTTGCATCCACGTGCAATGTAAACATATCACAACTCATAAAGCGCATCCACGTGTGTACAAATAACACATCATATAAAAGGTGCATCCACGTGCATATATATATATCAAAAAATATACATGTTCAGTGCTATACATGTCCTGAGTACCCCTGTACTCAGCTATACAAAAAATGGATATACATGCCTAAAGCCTCATCTACATACATGCCATAGCTACAAAACTCGGGGGGAGTCCCCTGCACTCCCTAATGAGAGTCGTATCCTGCATCACTGCCGGCATCGGCTGCCTCTGAATCCTCCCCTCGCTCCTCCTCCGGCCTCCTGTGCCCGGGCCCGGTCCACCAAAATCGCCACCCGGATCGCGATGGATCTAAACTCACGGGGTGCCCCCATGCAATCCCGCACCACATCAGGATCGACATCTCGCCATCCCTCGTCGGTCACTCCTATCAATAACCGATCTAGTAGCTCCCGCACAGACTCTAGGGTCACCTCTGGATCCCGGCGTCGCACCTCTCCTCGTCCAGGCAGAGCTGGAACGGCCACAATACCCCGCCGGGCCACATGCCCTGGAGGTGGCCTCGGGCCCACATCTGCACGATCACCCATATGTCAGTCACAGCATATCTATCTAATATCATATACATAAAATGGGACATACATAACATGCAATAAAAACACATACGTACCATCGGGACCCCATGCCTGTCCTGGTGCTCGGGGCGCCTCCGGATCTCCTGTGAAGTCCATATCCCGATACGGGAAGTCATCCAGCGTCAGTGGTATCTGAAGCCACTGCAGGTACAACTCCTGCGTAAAGTACCTGCCCATGTCGCCACCACCACGGCGATGCATCATCTCACCCCAACGGACCATCCTCGGCTCCCTCATCCCTCCTGGCCTAATCGGCACCCGTGGCCGCAGTGTGGGTACCCTCTCCATGAAAAAGGCACATAGGAAGGACCCAAAGCAAAAGCCCTTGCCATCTTCCTTCGCTGCCGTCAGCTGTCGCTGAACGCAGGTCAGGAACATCTGGCCCCACGCGTAGTACACCCCATCCAGGACACGCTCCACCATCTGCATCTGCCCCCCAGACACCTTCTCCGGTGACTGGGAACCCAATACCCGCACCACACACGCCGCCATGGCCCGCACTGCCGGCTCCTGTAGGTCCTTCACCAGGAGTGCATTCCTATGCACAACCGCGTCAGGACCACAGTACCTCTCTAACATGTCCTCCATGTCAACATCCGCGGCAACCCGCGGCTGTGTATCTGCCACCCTGCCCAAGCAGGGCAACCCCGTCAGAAAGTAAACGTCGGTCAGGGTGAGGTCCACCCTCTCACCCTGTACCCGGAACGCCTGTATGTCCGGCTCCCAGAAGCTGATCAGACGGTTCAGCAACAATGTTGTTGTCCGTATCATAGGTATCTGTGCGAACTTCAATAGTCCGCACAATCCCAGCACAGTTCGCACATGGCGATTCCCTCGAATGAAACCCATAGTCTCATCCGGGATCTCCCGCTCTCTCCAGAGAACTTGGGGCATCCTGCCAATAACACAAAGTGAACTCATCATACCCATGTCAACTAAAGTAAAAATACTTTTCCCTCTACCAAAAGCCCTAAAAGCTCGGCCCAAAACCGCGGCTTTCGGGCTTCCTGCCGCGGTTTCTGACCGCGGCTGTCAGGCATATAGTCCCGGTTCCCAACCGCGCCTGTCTGCCCTAAACCCGCGGTTGGGAACCGCGTGTTCCTCCTTGGAACTCGCAGTACTCGACCGCGGTTCCATCCAGGAATCACGCGGTCTCCAACCGCGTGGTTCGGCCCGAAACTCGCGGTTTTCAACCGCGGTTTCGACCCCCTAACCCGCGGTCCACCCCACGTGGACCGTACAAATCAACCCTGGGACCCACTACCCAACCCCCAACCCGAAAAAATATGCAGGTATGAGTTTAATGAAATACCTGTATCTTGCGGATCTGCAAACAGCCAGACGGATCGTCCAGAAATGCCACCTAAGCTCTGGTCCACTCAACTCACAAGTCAAAGTCAACAAGTACAAATGACACATGTCATGTTGAACCCACCACTATTTATAGTCAGTTGACTTTTTCTTGTTTTGGTCATTCTGGCCCCATACGACGTCCGTTTTCCAAACCGTTTCCACCACTGGAATCAGCACGACGCGACCGTCTTGATGGTCCCCTCGTTGCATTATTTTCGTCCTGTCATTTTTTGCCCAATTTTTCAGACGCCATTAGTCACCTCGGTTTGTGTGCCACATCGGCCGTTCTCCGTTTTTCACATGTTTTATATCATCGGATTCATTTTTCCGAGCTGGTGATGATGCTTGAGATCATTTCTCGCTCTCACCTCCAGGTTTTTTGGGCATTTTTCAAAAGTGCCCCCGTCACCTCGGTTGGCATGCCACATCGGCCGTTACCCTTTTTGACATCCTTTATATCATCGGATTCATTTTTCCGAGCTCGTGATGATGCTCGAGATCATTTCTCGCTCTCACTTGGTACAATTTCAACACTGTGTCCCAACACCTTGCTGCCTCGGTTTGCGTGCCACATCGGCCGCTGTCGGATTGTTCCACATTTTTACATGAGCCATTCACTCCTGCCATACTGCAAATGTTTCGTTATTTTGCCATCATTTCATCTACCCCGCAAGGAGGTCCATCAGTGTTCCCACCTACCCTCATTCTTGGTCATCATTACTAAACCTTGATTGAACACTTCCTCCTTGCCTGGCCATTCCTTTTGTTCGGTATAATTTTATCCCTTTTTCGGGCCGGACAAGTCCTTTACGAAAAAGGCACTTAGGGAGTTGCCGTTAAGCTCTTTTCTGACTCCTAAAAGAATGAAAATATCGCCGAGCAATCTTGCTTCCTTTCATGCTCGTTAAAGTACCTGAAAGGGCGTCTATTTGTTATAAGTTTAACCCTTTTCCGGACCTGGTAGACTAATTACGAAAAAGGAATACTCTAGTCACACCGGCTAGAAGAGTTCTTCATTGCATCCTTTTATGCTTCTTTGGGCCTTGGAGACTAAATCTACGAAAAAGCAACCCCCTGGAATCTTCTTACTTGCTTTCAGACTCTCTAAAATTGAAAGCAACCACGAGCATACGCTGTCCTGGGCTCGTAAAATCCACCCGACAGTACCATTCCATCATGTCAGAGTCTTCTTATCGCTTTCAGACTCCTTAAAATTGAAAGCAACCACGAGCATGAACTGTCCTGGGCTCGTAAAATCCACACGACAGTATCATTTTACACACACTTCTTCTAGTTCCTTAACCCATGAAGAAGTATCCTCCTGTGCCTCATGGCACTATGATCGATCATCTCGGCAGCACCCCCAATCAGGTCGCCTTTGTTCAGAGTATTCTGCAGTCTCCTGCCATTGTACACCAGCTTGAGTCTCCCTCAGCCAGTTATCCTCCCAGATCCATTACAGCTATGATCCCTTTCCCCTCAGTCAGTTTCATATGCTGCCAGATCATTCCCATTATCATACTCTGAACAAAGGAAGTTTGAGTCCACCCACTCTACTTGCCCAGTTTTCCCCCCACAGTTTGGTCAGTCCTGCCATCAGTACTATCACATTTCGGTTCTCCACCTCACGCTTCTGTCAAGGAAACATTATTGCCTTGATAGTTGCAGGTCTCCCTCTGTCGACGACAGCTCCTCTATTCCAGAGGATAGGCCCAGAGGTCCCTACGCCTTGGACTTATCACCATCTGTGGTAAGTGCCTACGGATCATTCTGAGAGGAGACATCATTGCCTCTCTGAGTGGTTGTTCCTCACATGCTCAACTTCAGCACCTTGATCGCATCGTTGAGGATCGCGTAGGATTATATCCCATCAGTTTTAGTCGAAGACCCCGGATTTCCCCCGACTCTAGCACATTGGTGAGTCCCTTCGGAATGCCCAGTTATATGTTCCCGTGGATGTCCGGGCTGCGTTGGCGATTGTATTCGGAAGCCATCCAGTTATATGCTTCCTTGAGTACCCAGTTCAGTTCCAGTTCCAGATCAGTGTACCATTGAGGTCAGAGCTACCTGTCACTATGATTCAGCAGCTCATCAGTTCCCCTGTTACACCAGTCAGCAGCACTGTTGATACTCCAGTGCACCAGTTCTTCAGCTTACACATGGTCCGCCCAGCAGTATGTCCCAGATTTGTGTCCCCTCTGGACCCTTATGATGTACACAGTGGCTATGTATCTTACAGGTCCCTCTTTTTCGGGCCTCACAGTTTTTTATGTATCTTGATACGAGCATGGGTATGCCCGCCTCGTCCATATATTGAGATTATTCCTCAGTCAGTATTTGAGGTTATGTATATTTCAGGTCCCCATTTTTGGACCCCATTGTTATTGTTATATTCTGATACGAGCATGGGTATGCCCGCCTCGTCCATATGATCAGATGATTCCTCATCCATTATTGAGGTTATGTACTATTAGTTCTTGCAGTTGTTCGGGATCGTTGTTTCGGGCTTCAGTTTTTTCTTCTCTCCTCTCCACACCCAGGAAAACCATTCATGACTTATGATGTCCATCGGCCATACGATGAGCTCCTGCCCTCGCACATCAGGGGGCAATCTGTTAACACCCAAAAAGTGCTCACTAGCTCATTTACCACATTATATGGCTCATTTGTCCATTTTCCTACCATATTTCCATTAAAAATTCCACTAAAATGCCTCCAAAAGGCCAAAAAACCCTCAAAATAGCCTAAAAAAGGCTAAAAAACCCCCTTTTCCTCCAAAAATAGCAAAAATCCCCTAAAAAGGGAATAAAAAATATAAAATAATGAGAAAAAGGAGGAAAAACCCTATACAACTACCTAAAACCATGTGTTTCCTAAAACCATGGGTCAGCACTCCACCACCAAAAAACTATAAATAGGTGATGGAGATCCCTTATTTCATATCCACAATCACAAGCACCCTTACTCTGCCAAAATCTCTCTCGAAACCCTAGTTCACCTTTGAACTATTTTCACCTTGAGAGCCACCTTTGGCCCATCACTACCATTGGAGAAGGAGAAAGGAGCATTCTGAAGCTTGGAGCATCCTCTTGGACACTGCAAAGGGCTTCATCAACCTTGACACTCAAGGTAACATTAATAGTAAAAGTCATTCTTTTCATTTGATGTTTATGCTTCATGCTTGTTCTAGAATAAATTTAATTTCTGCTTTAGCTTAATTAGTTTAATATACTGAACTGCTACTAAGGAGTCCATTCTCCTTAGTAGGTGCTCATTGGCACAAGCTAGGGGTAAAACCCTAGCTACACATGTAGTGGCATGCAGCATGCAGTGGCATGGAGCATGCAGTGGCATGCAGCATGCAGTTTTGCATGCAGGTAAAGAAGAGCTAGAAGTAAGCTCTAGGTACTGGGGAGACCACCACAATGATGACTGGATGCATGCAAGTGCATGCATCATGCAGATATGCATGCAAGCATGCAAAATAAAAAATGATGGGGAGAATATTCCAACACCCCCCTGCAAGCTATACTATGAGGAAATAACTGAAGAATAGGGCCCTGGTAACTAAGACCAAAGGTCACCCTATAAAATAGCAAGATAGGGCCCTGGTTACTGAGACCAAAGGTCACCCCGTACAATCAATCTAAAATAAACTAAGTGAGGAAAGAGGGAAAACCTAGTGGAAGAAAGACCTCCTTGAAAAATAGAATGAAAGTGCTAAACTAGCATATCATGACTTACCCCTGAAGGAGGCAAGTGCCCTTCTTTTCCGAATAAGGGTCGATCGATTTGCAATGGGTCAGTAATGTGAGAAGGATGAAACCTTCCATGTTGAAAATATGATCTAGTTCTTCTATGATCATGTGGATCACCAACCAAATCACCGACAGATCGGAGTGTAGCAGATGCCCATAAAGGAAGAGGAGGAATATCAGGTGAGAGATCTTTAGGTTCTTATGGATCTAGATCTCCCTTCGCTTATCTTCATCATCAGTTGCTAGACCTTCAGGTTCTTGTGGATCTGGATCTAGTATTCTATCATCATCATCCTTAGTTGCTGGAACTTCAGTTTCTTGTGGATCTGGGTCTAGCATTCCCTCTGAATTTGGAACAAGTGAAACTGACTCATGTTCACCATGTGCAAACTCTGAAACTGAGTAGGAGCAAGTAAAACTGACTCATGCTCATCATCTCTTGAAGAAGGAGTATAATCAAGACTGTTGATGTCATGAAATTGTTCTAGAATATGTGAGTATTCCTCCTTGGAACCATCATAGCTATAATCAATAGAATAACAAGAACTAGATGATGATGGATCTTCATTTAGATCAAAGGAGGAGGTCCATCCTGTAATAGGATTTGTTTCATGCATTTGTACTTCTTCAAGATTCCTGTTTTTCTCAATCTATATTGGTGTATCAATACCTTTTGAGAGAGGAATGAAGTGAGAAAACTCATAGAGTTAGGACTTATGATTTGCAACTCCTTTGGCAATAATTTCCCCTGAAACCATGCTTTGTACCTCGACTTCATATAGAGTAAAGATCATCCTTTTTGGATCTCCAATATGAGTCATTTGATATACTGAGAGGATATTGAGTGCAAGAGAAGGAACATAAAGCACATCAGAAAAAGATCTAGAGTCAAGATCAATTCTTTTGATACCTTGAGAAGGGATTTCTGAATCATTGCTCATTCTGATGGAAGGACCATTTGTTAAAATTCAATATGCTAAGACATAAAATAGCAGCATTACATTCCATTTCACAATAATATCATATACAGGATCACTGAAGAAACAACAAGCATAGCATAAACACAAGAGACATAGATTTATCCTGGGAAACCCTCATGGGGTAGAAAACCCAGCAAAGCTTCCTCAAAATAGATGACCAGCAATATACAAAGATGCAAACCAAAGACATGATCTCCTCCTCCACTATATCAGACCTCTCCTCCACAAGTGCGCCTCTCTTAAGTGAGTGAGTGTGTCAAATGAGGAACACACCTCCTCTATTTATACACTACTCTGACATATGTTTTACACAAGTACATGTAGGCTCGTATTTAACCATTAGGTTAAATACCCTATTATAACTGACTGGACTGACCCCCACATGGTGGGTCTAATAACCCTAGTTACCACAACTTCTCGGAGGAATAAACATCTCCGGATACATAATAAAATCACCTCGGAGGGATGGAACATCTCTGGAATAAATAATGTATAAATATAATATTCTTAGAAGTTACAATATTCAACACTCCCCTTTAACGAGAAGGATATTATAACAACATCTGCAAGAGCAAGGAGTCATTCATTACATCATCTATATATCATCGGAAGCTTTCTTCAATTCATCATCATCAGTAACTTGACTAGTTACTGGAACATCAACATCATCAGAGTTGATAGTACTCAATCATCAACATCGTCATCACACGATCAACAACATCGTCATCATACGATCATCAGCATCGTCATCACACGATCATCAGCATCATAATCAGCATCGTCATCATACGATCAGCAACATTGTCATCACACGATCATCAGCATCGTCATCATACGATCAGCAGCATCATTATCACACGATCAGCAGCATCGTCATCACACGATCAATCCAGTTCTCTTTAGGACCTATGTCCAAGGATGATGCAATCCAGTCATGTACCTTTTGAACCGAAGTCCAGGGATGATCCAGTCCTATCATGTACCTTTTGAACCGAAGTCCAGGGATGATCCAGTCCTATCATGTACCTTTTGAACCGAAGTCTAGGGACGATCCAGTCCTATCATGTACCTTTTGAACCGAAGTCCAGGGACGATCCAGTCCTAACATGTACCTTTTGAACCTAAGTCCAGGGACGATCCAGTCCTATCAATTCTAGGAGACCTCATGTCTACAACTCAGTTCACAGGACCAAAGTCCAAGGGTGATCCAATCCTTACCATACATTTAGGACCGCGTCCAAGGATGACTTAATCCTCAACCGTACATTTAGGACCGCGTCCAAGCATGACTTAATCCTCAACCGTACATTTAGGACCACGTCCAAGGATGACTTAATCCTACACCGTACATTTAGGACCACGTCCAAGGATGACTTAATCCTCCACCGTACATTTAGGACCACGTCCAAGGATGACTTAATCCTCCACCGTACATTTAGGACGACGTCCAAGGATGACTTAATGCTCCACTGTACATTTAGGACCACGTCAAAGGATGACTTAATCCTTCACCGTACATTTAGGACCACGTCCAAGGATGACTTAATCCTCAACCGTACATTTAGGACTATGTCCAAGGATGACTTAATCCTCAACTGTCCACCAAGGACTTCATTCTCGAAGATATACGTCTACGGCTCTTCTTTCAGACTGAAGTCCAGGGATGATCCAATCCCCTCACATGTTCACCAAGAAATTCATTCTCGAAGACATACGTCTACGGATCTTCTTTCGGACTGAAGTCTAGGGATGATCCAATCCCCTCACATGTTCACCAAGAAATTCATTCTCGAAGACATACGTCTACGGCTCTTCTTTCGGACTGAAGTCCAGGGATGATCCAGTCCCCTCACATGTTCACCAAGAACTTCATTCTCGAAGACATACGTCTACGGCTCTTCTTTCGGACTGAAGTCCAGGGATGATCCAATCCCCTCACATGTTCACCAAGAACTTCATTCTCGAAGACATACGTCTATGGCTCTTCTTTCGGACTAAAGTCCAGGGATGATCCAATCCCCTCACATGTTCACCAAGAAATTCATTCTCGAAGACATACGTCTATGGCTCTTCTTTCGGACTGAAGTCCAGGGATGATCCAATCCCCTCACATGTTTACCAAGAACTTCATTAAAACATGTGTCAATCATGTATCCTCATCATCAAAACATGTATAACAAAACATGTATCCTCATCATCAAAACATGTATAAAAAAACATGTATCCTCATCATCAAAACATGTATAACATTTATCATCAAAAGCATGTATACATCTATCATCAAAAGAAAAAATATAAGATTCCTAAATCTAAATAATTCTAAGTAACTAAGTGCAGCAAATAGATGGGATAGACTTGTTATCAGATACCATACTACTCCTCCTTTCGAGGAGGGTCCTTCTGGACTATACCAAGCTTGTCTCGGAAGTATTCAAACTTTACTCGAGACAGAGGTTTAGTCAAGATATCAGCAATCTGATCCTCAGTGCTTATATACTCGAGCTCGATAGCTCCTCTCTGCACCATATCTCGTATATAGAAGTATCGGATCTCTATGTGTTTTGACTTATCGTGGAATACAAGATTTTCTATCTTGATGCATTTTTGTGTGATGAACCTACAATAATTAATTAATGCAAATACATGAGATATCATAAATAATAGAACATAATCACTTTTATATTGATCACGGGTCACTTCGAGGGGGCAACCTCCTTTTGAGCAAGCTCAATACAATTAACTTCATGGTGCCTTCAATGATGTCAACACACACTTATATACTAAGTCTATGCCCAATACCATGAGTCAAAACTATGGGACATATAATACTACGGGACAACTTACAAAGCATATGCGTCCAACAACAATATACTAACATACTAAAGAGAAGGGTTTACATAGGTTTCTAACATCCCCTCTCCCTTAGAAAAAGATTTGTCCTCAAAGCTTTGGTTGGTGAAATTGCTGCAGAAGCTGAAGGAGTGGTTCCCCGGTAGCATCCTCGGGTTGCATTTCAGGCCACTGACGCCTTTGGAGTGTCAAGGAGGATTGCTTGGAAGGCTGTAGATGAAGAAGAACCTTGTCAGCTGCGTGGAAAATGAGCTCAGAATGGTGCTGATCGGCTTGTTGATTCAGGCGAATTCTGGCCATGTGAAGATTGTCCTGCAGAATGAGAAGAATCTGATCGCGGTTTCGAAGAACCGAGTCAATTGCCTGAACTGGGGAGCTGCTAAGGGTGTATGGAAGAAGAACTGGCGGTGTTTTTCCATAGACCACTTCATATGGTGTCCCGTGAGATGTGGTATTGTACCACCAGAGCACTGCTAGGAAATCCATAGAAATAGTTGGCCAAAGCTGTTTATGGATGGGCAAGGGTTTGAGCAATCCCAAAAGGAGTGTCGTTTCACCTTTGTTGACTTGGAAAGTATCATCGTCAGCCACCATTTGTTGAATTGGCATTTTTAGTCCCTGCCAAAAGAAGTTACATTGTTCTTGGTCCTATGTGTTGTAGAACCCAGAGTGCCCTGTTGATGAAGACGCATGGAGTTCATAGAAGAGAGAGCCCCGTTGAACATATTGCACCCAATTTGGAACAAGCAGAGAAAGAGTTGTAAGTGAAACTGGGTCATCAAAGGTGTAAGAAGGAGCATCTTCCACCATATTTTCCTTACCCTTCTTGTAAGTTATCACATAGGGATAACCCATGAGTTGGATAACCCATTTCAGGTGTGTTGGGAAGGAGACCCATTGTTCCAGAAAATTTTCCAGACTCAAGAGATCAGTCTTGATGCAGAAATAATTCCCTAATAGGTATGGCTGCCACTTCTGTACTGCATGCAACATAGCCATCATTTCCTGCTCGGAGGTAGATGTGGCTAAATTCTTACCGGAAAGGTCTCGTGAAGGTAGCAAGCGCATTGGTTCAGCAAAGATACCTGCATATCTATCCAAGGAAGTAGTGGAGACTGTTGATGGGTGCATCTGAATGGAATTGAGTTGAGCGATGACACCATGTGAATTCTTCTTAAGGATTTTTTCCAAGCGATGTGAACTGATGATGCAGAGAGACCCTGGTTGTAAGCCCATAAATTTGTGTTGTGCCCCAATGATGTTAAACTGCATTCAAAGTTCAGCAAAATCCCATGAGATGGGGCCAAGTGTGCGTAACCATTGAACACCCAAAACCACATCATATCTTCCTAAGGACAAGGAAAACATGTCGAAGCGTAGGTTATAATATTCCATAGAGATACGCACATTGTGACACTTCCCCTTGCAAGGTAAGGTGCCCCCATTGGCAACCATGAATTCAAAGTTGGAGCAAGGATGGACAAAACAATCAGCCTGTTTGGAAATTCGAGGGTCAATGAAGTTATGAGTGCTACCAGAATCAATGAGTATGGTAAGATGGAGCTTCTTGAAGTATCCCCTGACCCGCATTGTTTGTGGAGTGGTGACGCCGGTTACAGCATGGAGAGAGATCTCGGGTGGGTCGTCCTGAGATGGGGTATCAACAGGCGGGTGTTGCATGTCGACCGGATCATCTACTGTATCTGTAGCTTCTTCACCAGGTTCTAAGCCAGGCAGAGAATCCACATCCAAGAGATAGAGCTTTTGTTGAACACATCTATGTCCCCGAGTGAATTTCTCATCACAATTATAGCAAAACCCTTTTTCTCGGCATGCCTGCATTTCTATTTCAGACAAATGCTTGATAGGAGTTGGTTGAGGAGCAGGCGTGATGGGAGGTCATTGGGAACCCATATTTCTGAAGGGAACAAAGGTGGGTTTGGAGCGTTGTTGAGCTGCGATCTTGTCCTCGGCCAACTTAGCCAACCCTAGGACTTCCATCATTGTGTTGGGACAAAACATTTTGACCTCTGAGTGGATTTCATCCTTGAGACCACTGATAAAACAACTCATGTAGAATTCATCAGACAATCCTTCTGTGTGATTGGCCAGTTTCTCAAATTCCATCTGATACTCTCTCACTGTGCCAGTTTGGTGAAGTTTAGTGAGTGCTCCTGCGAAGTCGTCAAAAGCACTAGGACCAAATCGTGGCAAAATGAGTTGGCGAAAATCTGTCCAGTTTGGCTCGGGATGAGCTTTGATGTACCAACAGTACCATTGAAGGGCTTCCTGTTCCAAATGAAAGGATGCAAGTGGAACTTTCTGAACATCAAAAGTATTATGCAGACTGAAATATTGTTCTGCTCGGTATATCCATCCAGTCGGATCAGTACCATTGAAGCGAGGAAAATCAAGCTTCGGCCCACGAAAATTGCTAGAAGCAGAGAACCCGGTGGCTGCAAAAGATTCTGGTTGTCTGGTATTGTTCATGGCTGAATGCTGAAGATGGAGGCTGAGAAATTTTTCATCCAGATCTTGGAGTTTGGTTTGGATGGCTGCAAGTGCTTCCTCCATGGTGTGTGCTCCTGCACGGGTGACAAGCATAACCCAGTTTTTTTTTTTTTTGGTGGAATGGGTAGAAAAACACAAACAAAAGCTGATTTAGTAAAGGGAAATTTGGATTGGGGAAACAATCGGATGGGTAATTGGGGTTTGACTAGATTTTGGACACTGTCAAAATGACAAGAAGGCAAAAAGGGGGATTTCAGAAGTGGGGTGATAGAATGAGAAAATTGGGTAGAGAGGGACAAAGAAGCAGAAGTCAGAAAAGAACTATGTGGTAAAATTTGAAGGTGATTGGGTGAAATCTGAGGAAGTTATGGCAAACCCTAAAAATAGACAAATGTGGGATTTCGGGCTTTGGGAAGGGGAATGTGAGAATTTTATTTTTTTTTATTTTTTTTTATTTTTTATTTTTCCAGACAAGAGCGGCTACGGCTCAGATTTTTTTTTTTTTACAGACTGGAGTGGCTACGATTCGGAAGGAATCTGGAACAACGCCGAATGACTGGATCTAGAACGGCTTGCAAAATGGATCTGAAACGACGCAGCAGTGATCGACAATAGTTCAGGTCAAAGTAGATATGGACCCTAGGTATGTGCGGCTTCCTAACAGTTCAAGGGTTTCACTCAGCCACCAATGCTGTCTGACGGCTTGCGTATTGGGGCAGTACCCCTCACTCCACGGCTCAGGTAAAACTGATAACCGCTTTGCCACAAACGACAGCTCTTGGTTTACCTCACGGGTGGGAACTAGTCAATCAGGTAGGGGTCGTTGCCCTTTTCGCTGGCAGGTCCTCTCAATGGGCCAGCTACTTCGGGGTTCCTGTGGTACTCCTCACAATGAGTTTTAGGGCTTATGCCCAAGTACTTCCCACAGTTAAGCGGATAGGGATTATTCCTAAATCCGAACCTGCAACCGAAAAAATTTGGGCAAAAATTCCACCCAATGTTCAAAAACTAGATCTATATTGCTCAGAATCGCTATTATAGCATGTTTCCGGAACTGGAACAACCACTCTGCTTCTACTTGTGAAAGCGGAATAGAAATCTGGACACTCGGTCAAAAGATTGTCTCGCCACAATTTCCGCGGTCGTCACCGAAATTCTGAAAAATTGCTGATTTTAAATCCGCGATATCTCCACCTTTAGAACTCCAAATGAGATGATTTTTTTTTTGAAACTGCATATTTTTGAAAGAGAAATTCAGATATGCAATCGGTTGCTTTTGATTTTGTGCAGAAAATTTCAGAAATGGATCTGAAATTCGCCGCCCAAAAAAAGAAAAAAAAAATTCCCACTTGTGCCAAGGAAAGTGCTCTGATACCAGATGTGATGAACCTACAATAATTAATTAATGAAAATACACGAGATATCAGAAATAATAGAACAGAATTACTTTTATATTGATCACGGGCCACTTCGAGGGAGCAACCTTTTTTGAGCAAGCTCAATACAATTAACTTCACGGTGCCTTTAATGACTTCAACACACACTTATATACTAAGTCTATGCCCAATACCATGAGTCAAAACCATGGGACATATAATACTACGCGGCGACTTACAAAGCATATGCGTCCAATACTATGGGTCAATACTATGGGCTAATATAACTACAGATCAACAAATACTACGGGACGACTTACAAAGCATATGTGTCCAACAACAATATACTAACATACTAAAGAGAACGGTTTACATAGGTTCCTAACATTTTGAATGTCACACATAATCACAGTGGAATCCATTTCTAAGTCAAACACTCCATATAAAAGCTTCTGAAGCCACACTGCTTCACAGCTGGCAGAGCAGACAGCTATATATTCTGCTTCAGCAGTACTGAGAGCCACACTAGATTGTTTCTTGCTGAACCATGAGATCATGGTAGATTCAAGACTATAACATCCACCTGATGTACTCTTTCTGTCTGAGGCACTTCCTGCCCAATCAAAATCTGAGTAACCATGTAAATGGAGTTCATGGCCTCCAAGATAATATAGACCAAAATCTAATGCACCTTTTAGGTACCTCACTACATGCTTTGTAGATATTAAGTGAACCTTTCTAAGTTCTACTAGATACTGACTTAGGGTGTTTGCAGCAAAGCATATATCTGGCCTAGTATTTTTTGAATACATCAATGACCCAATGATTTGTCTATATAGGGTTAGGTCCACTAAATCCGATGAGTCATTAACTAATAACTTCAAGTTGGAGTCCATGGGAGTGGCCATGGCTTTATACTCCAACATATCAAATCTTTTTAGAAACTTCACAGCATACTTACCTTGATTTAAAAGATTCCTTTTGGATCTTGCCATACTTCTAGACCTAAGAAGTAGTGCATTAATCTGAGATCTTTCATTTTCATTTATGCAGCCATTTTCATGATCTGTTTCTCATTCCTTGTCAGAAAGAGATCATCGTCATACAATAATGGTATCATAGGTTCATCATCCACAACCTTAAGGTAAAGGTTAGGATCAACTTTACTTCTGGTAAAGCCCAAGCTTTGTCATGAAGCTGCCAATTGTCCATTATTCACACTCTGCATTGAGTGATCTTCTGCATATCTATTTGTGCCATCTCTCGTCAGATGAGTCTACTAATATGAGCCTCAAAATCATTCGAAATATGTGGTGAGTTCCTTCTTGCATCCATGTCATATGTGTATAGAAGCCATATTCAACCTTGTAGCAAAGGTTGAGATCCACATCACCCATGATGATCATTAAGCTCATCAATTGACTACCAATCCTGGGTACCCATACAGAACCTGATTCACACTTCTTCTTTAATTACACCATTAAGAGAATGGTCTTATCTAGCCACTTGGAGCAAAACATCTCATCATGATTCTCTTCCTCTTTCTAAGAGAATCTTCTAGCCACAAGCCTTCTATAGTGTGTTTGACTTGTAAATCTTTTGTTGAACATCCATCGCTTGTTCAGTGTTCATCATTCATCATGATATTTCCTACAAATCAAAATTAAGTACATGATTAGTAATACTTCATAATCATTAAATCATATTGACATGATAACCTATTATGCATACAGCTATCATTTACATAGTTATGCAACTATTTTGACCAATACTTTGGCACAACACTTTCCCATATCCTGTATGCATACATTGGCTATCTAGATGCCTTCCATCTCTACCAGAACATACTATCGAGAGTGTGCACAGCTCTCAGGATGTCAGCAAAGAGGTTTCATTCTAGACAAGAAACAATGGAATGTTTGTCCAACTTACCAATCATATGCATATTAGTAGCATGATATATTCTAGGAATACAAATATGCATACAAGCAATATCATTTACTATTTCTAATAACAACTCAAATACTTATCTTATATGTTTGTGTGGTTGCATCCCGCTTGATCTTCTGTATGTCTTCTGAACTTCTATTCATTCTGTACCACTGTGCATGCTCAAGTGTGCACTAGTGTCATTCTCACGATCTCATACATTCATTAGTATATTCTCAATATTATCAAAACATTCTAATTCTAAGTAATCTTGTATAGTCATGATCATTAGTATTCAGGATTTCAAGGAAGACTTCTTTTACTCATGCATATTCTTGTTTGATCTAGTTAGTTAAATCATCAACCAAGATAAGAGACATAATATGCACAAACCCTTGATTACTAACTTTATGAATAAGCATAACCAATCATACCAAGTATACTTATATAAGGGATCCTAACACAAGGTAAGATTCTAACATGACATAGGAAAACATACCTGGATTAGTATACCTGCTTAGTTATGTACAACATACCTAAACAATCTCTTCAATAATTTAGAGATCTTGAGCTATAACCTGCATGTCTCATAGGTTAAACATAATATAACAAAGTCATACATACCTCGTAAGTGGATGAGTCTTTGTCTTCATGTTGTCATGGTCATGGAATTTGATTTGTCTTTTGTGATGTACCTGTATCTTGTTAGCAGACAACATCAACCTCACACAACACCATAATGCATAAGTACAATCATATAGCCCTAATCAATGAATGTCTTCGATCATTCGCATGCATTCATACTATTTCTAGGGTGATAAGACAATTCTAACATTAATCAAGATTGTACTAATAAATAACATAAAGACAAACACATTATGAACTTAATCAAGAATCACATTTCAAGAAATACCTGAACCTCCTTAAGTCATACCTGTCAAGACTTCTTGTAGTCTTCTTATGTAAGGCCTTAGCCTCAACTCCCCCTGAAACTTGATCTGGATCTTGATTAGGGTTTGCTAGAGAAACCCTAAAAATTCAATCTTTGACTTTCATACTTCTGAATGGATGGAAGGATGTGTCTTGCTGAGCTGATCAAACTAGCATACTTCAATTTTGAAATTTCCAAAATTTGACCCCTCAAAATTGCCTTCGAAAATTTCTGGATCTTCTGGATAGGAACCTGAACTAGGGTTTGATGAAGCCCACCCTTCTGTCCAATAAAAAGGTTCGATCCAAGGCTCTAAACTCTTATTTTTCTGAGGAGCTTACAGCCGTGGTTACAGACTTCAAAAATTCCAACTTTTGTTCAAGCCCTAATTTTCCATCTTTCTCATCAAAATCCCGAACTAGGGTTTGATCAATCCCGGTCTTCTATTCAACCAAAAAATTCGATCTTGGTCTCTAAATTTCGATTTTCCTGAGTAGCATTCAGCCATGGACTCCGATTCCAAAAATTCCAACTTTCTTTGAAACCCTATGTTGATGTATATGTAACTTCGGAATGTATTTCACATATATGTATATTGTATTCCTATTGAGATGTTATTATTCCTCTATACAGAAGTGTCATCATTTATATTGTAAGTGTCGTAACTTATACTTGATGGGTTATTAGACCACCTTGTTTGGGGTCGGCCCTGTATAAGTCATGTGGGTCAAAGGGTTATTAGACCACCCTATTGGGGGTCGGCCATGTGGGTCAAAGGGTTATTAGACCACCCTATTGGGGGTCGGCCCAGTCAGCATTATGTTATGTGGTTAAGTTCGAGCCTACATGAGTTAGGTAAAAACAAGTCAAGTCAAGTATAAATAGAGTGCGGGAGGCATTCTATTTACTCACTCACTTCTCACACATGCACTCAAGGAGGAGTGGCGCACTTATGGAGGAGGAGTATCTGCTGCTAGGTTGTGTCTATCTCTTATGGTTGGTTGTATCATTTCTCTATCTATCTCTGAGGAAGTTATTGGGGTTTTTCACCTTTATGGTTTTCCCCAAGTAAATCTTTGTGTCTCTTGTGTGCTTGCATTATTGTCTCCATGATTGATATGCTGTAGATATGCTGTACATGTTGTTCTCTCAGTTAAGATCCTAGATCAGATTGAAGTAAATTCTGAAAATTTAACATGGTATCAGAGCTAGCCTGAAAGAAGGCATGATATGGCATGTATGACACTTGTTGCACTTACGATGCTAGGGCTTGATATAGCAAAAACCAGTCGTCGTAGCACTTTCACTATAAATCCGTTTTGGAGAAGTTTTCAGATCTGAAATTGTTACAGGACGAATATTAAATCTCCGTGTACCTTTTGTCCAAAGGAAAACCTCTAATTCGTTGTACTTTGTGATTTATGATCTGTACAATATAGGGTTTCTGCCTCTTCCAGATCTGAGTCAAAATCAGGTGACCTTGGGAAAAAGGTCATATCTTGGGCTAGGAAGCTCCAAATGAAATTTCGTAAAAAGTGACAGGTAGTACACAGACTGTACTATCTCAGGAAACGTTTTCATAGGCCGAAGTTGAAACAGTGACACGTGGAATTCAGTACAAGTTCGCTCTCCTGTATTATCCCAAAATAGGTCACGTTGCGACATTTGGCATAACTCTCTCTCAGAGAATCCAATTGAGGTTAGACCTATTAGTATGGAAAGATAACAGGTCAGGATATCTTAGGAAACTTTTTCAGACCCTATGGTTCAAAAAGTTTGGAGTTACACTAGAAACAATCAGGTACATATTTCTGTCAAAAGAGAATTATTTTTTAGTACCTTCATTCATGGCTTTCGGAATTTAGGGCTTCGTAGAAAGTTGGAATTTTTGTAATCCGAGACCACGGCTGGATGCTACTCATCAAAATAGAAATTTAGAGACCAAGATCAGAATTTTTGGTTGGGAAGAAGGCCGGACTTGATTAGACCCTAGTTCGGGACTTTGATCAGAAAAGTGGAAAATTAGGGCTTCTGTAAAAATGGGAATTTTTGAAATCTGTGACCACGGCTTGAAGCTCCTCAGAAAAATAGAAGCTTAGAGCTTTGGATCAAACATTTTGATTGGGCAGAAGAGTGGGCTTCATCAAACCCCAGTTCAGGGTCACGTCCAGTGAATCCGAAAGTTTCAAAGGCAAAATTGAGGAGTGAAACTTTGAAGTTTTCAAATTCTAAATATACTAGCTTGATCAGCTCATCAAGGCGCATATTTCTATCCTTTCGGAAATTTGAAATTCAAAGTTTGAATTTTTGGGGTTTCTCTGACAAACCCATATCTAGCTCCACTCCCAGTTCTTGTAATTCAAGTGGATTGGGTTAATGCTGGAAGAAGATGGATTGATCATCTGCATGAGTGAAGAAGTTCCTGTTTCAGAGGGAGATGAGGCTAAGGCCTTACATAAGAAGATTACAAGCGATCTTGACAGGTATGACTCATCGAGGTATGTTTTGATATTTGTCCATGATTAAGTTTATGGTATGTTTGTCTTCATGTTATTACGGTTAGTACAATTTTGATTTTAGATTTGTCGTATCACCTTAACAAATTTATGAATGCATGATAGAAGATATTCATTGGTTAGGGTGTTGACACTTATGATTGAACTAATGCATTATGGTGTTGTATGAGGTTTATGTTGTCTACTAACATGAAAGGTACACCAAGAAAGACAAAGCATGTTCTGGTCCAAGAACATATGATCACGATAACATGAGGACAAAGATTCATCCATTGTCATGGATCTCATAGAAGATCCATTTACGAGGTATGTATAACTTGATTTTGTAATAGTTAACCTATGAGATATACAGGTTACTAGCACAAGTCATTGAAGAAGAACAAGAAGACATCATGTGAGTATGTTAGACATAAATAGCTAGCATGCTAATCCAGGTATGTTTTTCCTATATCAAGATAGAATCCTACCTTGTGTTAGGATCTTATACTGTTGTGTTGTTTGATAATGATTATTCATGAATTCGTAGGTTTGAATAAGTCATGGCTGTATGCATATTATATTTCTTACCATAATTGATGATATGACTAACCAGAAGAATCATGAAGGTATAGGTTTGAATAATCACAGGTTTTATGCATATTATATCTCTTATCTTGATTGATGATTCAACTAACCTGAAGAGTCATAGGTTTGAGTAATTATAGGTTTAGACATGTTATGCTTCTTATGATTTGACTAACCATAAGAATCCTACATAAACCTTGAATGATAATGCTTATTATTTCTGTTTGAAATGATCATAACTATACATGCTTGAGATTATTGTGTTTTAATAGTATACTAATGAATGTATGATTTTATATGATATCACAAGGATAACTCAATCATGATACTAATAAGCATGCATAGGGACCAAGGATGAATATGAGTTGAAGAACAGGTAATCCAGGAAGCAAAGATCAAGAGGGAGTACACTCCAGTGGTTTATGAAAGGATGCAGATATTCAGAGGGAGTTGACCATCTCTCTACATTCCACAACAGAAAGTTGTAGAAGAAGCTATTGCAGATTAGGACTCCAGCAACTCCTGCAAGAAAGCGAAGACTCAGAGGGAGTCCACTCAACGAACAAACAAAGATAAGTATTTTAATTAGCATTTCTTGCATATATGTTTGTTTAAATAAAATTGTTCAATGATGTATATGCTCATGTTCCTAGACTTAGGATATGTATTGTGCATATTAGAATAGTTGCATTGATGAACAGTATACTACTAATATACATGGGTAAGTGGCCTATGGCACTATACAACATTCCATTGCTACTTATCTAGAATGAAACCTCTTTGATGACATGTTGGGAGTTGTGCACACTCTTAACAATGTTCTGGTAGAGATTGGAAGGCATCTAGAAAGTTATGGGATATGGATAAATGTTGTATTGAAGCATTGGCTAAAATAATTGCATGACTGTATAACATATTTCTTTATGTGTAAGAATTTGTTTTGAAAACTATGATATGTTTCTAATCATGCAATTTAACTTGTTTTGTAGGAAAGACCGTATATCTTCACCTACAAAAGGACTACAACATTTGTTCCAACAACAAAGATATTTATTAAAAATATTGAAGATATTGAAGTTCCCAGGATCTGGGATGAAGAAATGGAATGCCATGATCCGTCGATCATGAAGAATGATGTTTGGGATGTAGTCCCAAGACCTGAAGGGAAGTTTGTTATGACTTCCATATGGATCTATCAAGATAAAGCATGCTGCAGATGGCAACATAGAGAAATATGAAAGTGATGAAATAGAAGATACACTAGATGGATTTCAAGACAGCTTTCTTGAATAGTTGTATGTGGATGACCTATTTGTATCAGGTGAGGATAGATTGATTGCCGACACGCAGCAGAAGCTTGCTGCCGAGTTCGAGTTGAGGAACTTGGGGATGATGCACTATTTGTTTTTGGCATGGAGGTGTGGCAGAGTGATGGAATCTTCGTTGGATAAGGGAAGTATGCAGTAGAGATCCTGAAGAGGTTCGGGATGATGGACTGCAAGGCTATGGCCACACCTATGGCATCGAATCTGAAGCTTCTTTGTGATGCTTCATCTGAGCCAGTTTATGTATCGTCAGATGATTGGGTCCTTGATGTACCTGACAAACACGAGACCAAACATTTGCTTTGCTGTGAACACATTGAGCCAGTTCCTGATGGATCCGAGGAGTGTTCAACTGGTTGCTGTAAAGCATGTTCTGAGGTACCTGAAGGGTACAGTGGATTATGGGCTTAGGTATGAGGTGGATCAAAAGTTTAACCTGCAGGGTTATGTTGATTCAGATTGGGCTGGCAGTGCTGCAGATAGGAAGAGCACATCTGGGTGCTGCTTCAGTATGGGATCAGGTGTGATCTCTTGGTTTAGCAGGAAGCAGTCCTGCGTAGCACTGAGTATAGCTGAGGCAGAGTATGTTGCAGCCTGTTCAGCTAGTTGTGAGGCAGTATGGCTATGGAAGCTACTGTCTGATTTATTTGATATCCCGTTGGAGGCTACTGGTATCTTCTGTGATAACCAGAGTTGTGTAAAGCTGTTCGAGAACCCAGTGTTTCATGACAGGTCGAAACACATAGAGATCAAATATCACTATATCAGGGATATGGTGCAGAGAGGAGCTGTGAAGCTTCTGTATGTTGCGACGGACGAGTAGATTGCAGATGTGCTGACGAAGCCACTAGCCAGGGTGAATTTCGAGTACTTCAGAGAGAGGCTTGGCGTTCTTCAAATTGAGGGCACTTCGAGGAAGAAGTGATGGGCACATTTGTTGAATCCATTCCAAGCATGTTGGAAGGAGGATCCTTCACATGGCTGTGGATGTAAGCGCTGGATGATGAGCATCAGGATGATGTTCCGGTTTATGCTTGGATATGATCAGTTGGATCATTTTATGTATGTATGTACGCATCATGTTGATGCTGGATGTGATCAGTTGGATCATGTGTATGTATTTTGTATATGCATCATGTTGGATGCTTGGACCATGTATCTGTATATGTATCAGGTGGATACATTATATGATCAGGTGGATCATGTATGGTGATATGTATCATGTATTTGTATTTGTATCAGGTGGATACATTGATGATCAGGAGGATCATGTATGATGATATGTATCAGGTAGATACTTGGTATGCATCAGGTAGATACAGTGATGATCAGGATGATCATAGATGATGAGCTTCGGGATGTTGCTCCAGATAACCTGCAGCAGGATGTTGCAGTGATGATCAGGATGATCATAGATGATGAGCTTCAGGATGTTGCTCCAGATGACAGGCAGCAGGATGTTGCAGTGATGATCAGGATGATCATAGATGACGAGCTTCAGGATGTTTCTCCATATGACATGCAGCAGGATGTTGCAGTGATGATGAGGATGATCATAGATGACGAGCTTCAGGATGTTGCTCCAGATGACATGCAGCAGGACGTTGCAGTGATGATGATCAGGATGATCATGGATGCATCAGGATGATGTATGGTGAGTATCAGGATGATACTCTATGGCCGTGGATCAGGTTGTGCAGATGAGCATGTAATCCGGTGCCTTGGGAGATTTGCAGATGGTCTTTCGAGGTTTTTCCTATGGCATGTAATATCGGTGCCCTGGGACATCTGGCAAATGCTCTTTCGAGGTTTTGCTCTGGGAGGACATGTAATTCGGTGCCCTGGGAGATCTGTAGATAGTCTTTCAAGGTTTTGCCTATGGCATGTAATAGAGCCATGGGATATCTGACAGATACTCTTGCGAGGTTTTGTCCTATGGCATGTAATAGCGCCCTGGGAGATCCGATAGGTTGGGATGTGTGCCCGTAATCAGTCCTAGGATGCTCTTGCGAGGTTTTGCCATGACCACATATAATAGCGCCCTGGGAGATCCTACAGGTCGGAGTTGTGTACCCGTAACATCCTGGGATGCTCTTTTGAGGTTTTGTGGTGGGGTCACATGTAATAGCACCCTGGGAGATCCTATAGGTAGAGTTGTGTGCTCGTAACAGCCTGGGATGCTCTTTCGAGGTTTTGTGATGCACGTAATAAGTCCCGAGGATTCCATAGTATGGCCAGTGATGATGAAGACCTACAGGTGGTGGGCCTACATCCAGTATGAAAAAGGACTGGCTCTGTAGAACTTCCTATGACGAGTAGATTCATAGATTGATTGAGATAGCAGCAGCAGTGACGATGATGATGACTCGATGATGATTATCCAGTGACGATGATCCAGAGAAGATGACTTGTGCTAGAAGAACTGTGCTGAGAAATACCTTCCTATTTAAGAGGGAGTGTTGATGTATATGTAACTTCAGAATGTATTTCACATATATGTATATTGTATTCCTATAGAGATGTTATTATTCCTCTATACGGAAGTGTCGTCATTTATATTGTAAGTGTCGTAACTTATACTTGATGGGTTATTAGACCACCTTGTTTGGGGTCGGCCCTGTATAAGTCATGTGGGTCAAAGGGTTATTAGACCACCCTATTGGGGGTCGGCCATGTGGGTCAAAGGGTTATTAGACCACCCTATTGGGGGTCGGCCCAGTCAGCATTATGTTATGTGGTTAAGTTCGAGCCTACATGAGTTAGGTAAAAAGGAAAGTCAAGTCAAGTATAAATAGAGTGCGGGAGGCACTCTATTTACTCACTCACTTCTCACACATACACTCAAGGAGGAGTGGCGCACTTATGGAGGAGGAGGATCTGCTGCTAGGTTGTGTCTATCTCTTATGGTTGGTTGTATCATTGCTCTATCTATCTCTGAGGAAGTTATTGGGGTTTTTCACCTTTATGGTTTTCCCCAAGTAAATCTTTGTGTCTCTTGTGTGCTTGCATTATTGTCTCCATGATTGATATGCTGTAGATATGTTGTACATGTTTTTATCTCAGTTAATATCCTAGATCAGATTGAAGTAAATTCTGAAAATTTAACACCCTAAATTCCGGAAGCCATGAATGAATGTGCTAAAAAATAATTATGTTTTGACAGAAATATGTACCTGATTGTTTCTGTTGTAACTCTGAATTTTTCAATCCACAGGGCCAGAAAATGTTTCCTGAGATAGCCTGGCCTGTTATCTTTCCATGCTGACAAGTCTGACCTCAATTGGACTCTCTGAGAGAGAGTTATGATAAGTGTCGCAACGTGACCTTTTTATGGGATAAAACAGGAGAGAGAAATTGTACTGCGTGCCACATGTCACTGTTTGAACTCAGGCCTCTGAAAAAATTTCTTGAGATAGATCACCCTGATCTTTCCATCCTGATAGGTCTGACCTCAATTGGACTCTCTGAGAGAGAGTTATGGCAAGTGTCACAATGTGACCTTTTTATGGGATAAAACAGGAGGGCGAACTTGTACGGCGTGCCACGTGTCACTAGTTCAATTTCGGCCTCTGCAAACGTTTTGTGAGATATTACAGGCTGTGTACTACCTGTTACTTTTTACGAAATTTCATTTGGAGCTTGCTAGCCCAAGTTATGACCTTTTTTCCTAGGTCACCTGATTTTGACTGAGATCTGGAAGAGGCAGAAACCCTGACTTGTACTGATCATAACTCACAAAGTACAACGAATATGAGGGTGAACTTTGGACACAAGGTACCTGGGGATGTTATCTACGACCTGCAAATGTTTCAGATCCTGAAACTTCGCATAAATGGATTTATAGTGAAATTTCCACGATGACTGGTTTTTGCTGTATAAAACCCTAACCTTCAAATTGTCGCAAGAGAAGCAAGTGTCGTAAGTGCCATACATTTCCTTCCTTCAGGTTAGCTCTAATACCATGTTAAAATTCAATATGCTAAGACAGAAAATGGCAGCATTACATTCCATTTCACAATAATATCATATACAGGATCACTGAAGAAACAACAAGCATAGCATAAACACAAGAGACACAGATTTATCCTGGGAAACCCTCATGGGGTAGAAAACCCAGCAAAGCTTCCTCAAAATAGATGACCAGCAATATACAAAGATGCAAACCAAATACATGATCTCCTCCTCCACTATAGCATATCTCTCCTGCACAAGTGCGCCTCTCTTAAGTGAGTGAGTGTGTCAAATGAGGAACACACCTCCTCTATTTATACAGTACTCTGACATATATTTTACACAAGTACATGTAGGCTCGTATTTAACCATTAGGTTAAATACCCTATTATAACTAATTAGGCCGACCCCCACATGGTGGGTCTAATAACCCTAGTTACCACAACTTCTCGGAGGAATAAACATCTCCGGATACATAATAAAATCACCTCGGAGGGATGGAACATCTCGAGAATAAATAATGTATAAATATAATATTCTGAGAAGTTACAATATTCAACACCATTGAAGCTTTCGAGACTAGATAAAAGTTCCTTGGAGGAAGCCATTTGACAAGATGCTCCCAAATCTATGATAAGAGAAGGACTAGTTGATGCAGATGCTATGAGAGCATTACACCTTTCCTTTCCTTTGGATCTAGGAGATTCAAAATCTTTCTTCCTTGCACATGCTGGTACAAGAAGGTTGTTCTCTTCAAGTAACTTTGCCATCAAATATATAGTCTTCCACATGCAAGTTCTCTCAGGATGAGGCCCTCTATGATAGTATGTGCACTCTATATTTCCCTTTTGAGAATGTTTGGCCTTCTTAGAGTACGAAACTCTAGTTGACTGGTGTGTAGGCCTTATATCACCAGGAATCTCTAGCTTTCCTATATCTTTTGCTCTCTCTACAACTGTAAGGGCTGAATCCAATTTGGGTATGATCATTCCCATTGAAATCAACTTCTCTTCCTCTTGGGTAAGAGATTGTGTGAAATAATCAAATGACGAAAACTTCCATCTTGGAATGGACAACCTAGATGACTGGAAAGTAGAGACAAAAAATGAGAAATTTTCCCCCAACTTTGACAGAATGGCAAGTATAAGCTGCTTATCTTCCTTCACTATCTCATATCTTTTCAACTGTGATATCAAGCTTTTGAACTTGGTGAGAAAGGCATTGATAGAATCAAAGCTGCTAGGACTCAAACATATGAGCTCATTTTCCAA
Organism: Larix kaempferi; assembly: GCA_027924585.1. Taxonomy (NCBI): domain Eukaryota; kingdom Viridiplantae; phylum Streptophyta; class Pinopsida; order Pinales; family Pinaceae; genus Larix; species Larix kaempferi. The sequence continues at coordinate 2,016,684 of BSBM01001435.1, read as the reverse complement.
TTTGTGTGCTACCATATCATCTTTTGTCCCAAAGAGAGATTCGAGCTTGTCCCACACCTCTTTTGGAGATGTAAGATTGATAACATGAAAGAGAAGTTCATCATAAATTGAGAGAAAGAGGAGACCAATTGATTCATCAAGCCGATCCAAGTACTTGGACTTTTCAACTGCACTGAGAGATTCTACCATCGTTCCATTGATTATTTGGGTGAAGCTCTTGGATCTCATGAAGAGAGCCATATTGGCTTTCCACTCAACATAGTTGGAAGATGTAAGCTTTAGATCCATCTGAACAGAGAAAGTCAATAGTTGAAGAAGATTCCGAACGGGTGAATAAACCTGCAAAACAATAAAAGATGTGTTGATGGAGAAGGCTACACTTCGACTTAACACTACCTTAAGGACACTTGGAACATGGACTAAGTCCTTCACAGCTGGCTAGACCTCAATGGATTTCTCCAATAAAATCAAGTAATAGCACCAGGATTTACTGTGGAAACTCAGAGGCTTCTGGTGCACAAGTGAAAGATAGTTGCTCAAAGAAATGTTGCAACTGCTACAATTCGAATAGCTGCTTCCTGCTCTGATACCATGTAATAATATGTAATGATATTATAGCTATAGCAACTCACAATCAAACTCACAAATATGTTGCAAAGAAGAAGAGAAGGAGACACTCAATGATCACTCATAAACACAGTAGAATTAAACATAATCTCAGTATTATACAATGAATAAGAATGTAAGTGAATGAGTACAATAGAACAATAAGGTGCATAATATAGGATTCAAATAGGCCAAGTAGGCCATTCAAATTCGTAACTTAGAGTGTGGCTTGAATGATAGTGGAGTCATCATCCAATCAATGTATCAGTCATCAGAGGTAACAGTTAGTCAACTGAGTCTAACTGAGTGAAGTATGCACTAATGGAATGAAGGAGGCTCAGTGGAGGGTGCATGAGGAGTCTAACTAAGTGAGGTAGGAATGAACTGAATGAAGGATGCTCAGTGGATGGTACATGAGGATCTAATTGGAGTCAGAATGGGCAGACTAATCTCACTGGAGGTCTATCGGAGTGAAACAGTCAGTGGGGGAATCAATCTAGCCTCAAATCAAGGAAGAACTGAGAGATAACTGACTAGTAGGTTAGAAAGGCACCTAGCTAGTTGTGGTAGGTGATAAAGGCACACTATCCATGCAAAAGAATGGAGAAGGGTGCCTTTGGTAGCTAGGAGGCTCCCTGGGGGCTGTAAACAGGCCGTGGAGAGCTAGAACCAAGCTCTAGGAGCTAGGAGATCCACCATGATGATGACTGGATGCATGCAACATACAGTTTTTCATGCAGGTAAAGAAGAGCTAGAAGCAAGCTCTAGGTGCTAGGGAGACCACCATGATGATGACTGGATGCATGCAATTTCATGCAAGTTCATGCAACATGCAGATCTGCATGCAAGCATGCAAAGTAAAAAATTATGGGGAGAATATTCCAACAGTTTGGTTGGTATGGTTGGCCACCCATTCAAATGTATAACATGGTCATTAGTCAGCCGGGATAAATCCAACAGATTCAATGTGGCTAGAAATGGTGACTTGGATGGTGTCGGAGCAAACGTTTGATATCTAGGTGAAGCTTGATGGCTTCACTGTTGGTTTCCTTGGGCTTGAGAAGTATTCCAATAAGGGTTACTTCCTTGCGGAGATTGCATCCAAAAAGGTGGGTTACTTCCTGAAGGTTGTCCATTCCATTGTGGAATAGGATGCATGTATGGATTTCCCCCTTGTGGAGGTATGTTTCATTGAGGTTGGTTACTTGGTGCAACATTTCCACTCCATTGTGGCATAGGATTAATGGGTGGATTTCCCCCTTGAGGGGGTATGTTCCATTGAGATTGGTTACTTGGTGGAACATTACCACTCCATTGTTGGTTGGGATTCATGGGTGGATTGTCCCCTTGTGGGGGTATGATCCATTGAGATTGGTTACTTGGTGGAACATTACCACTCCATTGCTGGTTGGGATTCATGGGTGGATTGCCCCCTTGCGGGGGTGGACCCCAATTAGATTGGTTACTAGTTGGGATTGGACCACTCCATTGAATGTTTCCTTTATTTGGATATGCGTTCCAAGTTTGATTACCCCTTTGCGGGTGTGGTGCCCAAGAAGATGGAGTACTTCCTAGAACCTTCCCACTCCATGGTGGAATGGGGTTGTTGGATGGGTTACCTCCTTGTGTGCTACCTATTGGGGGTATGGGATTTACCCTAGGATTTATGTTAGGAAAGTTTAGATAATGGCTTCCCAAGGCACTTCCACTAACTTGTGGAGCATTACCTCGGTTGGCATTACTATTCCATGGTCGATTAATTCCACTGGGTATATTGAGATTCCAATGTGAAGGGTTCCCCTAGGTGTAGAACTTCGAAGACTATTTGGTATTCCAATAGGATTTTGGTTTACTCCTACATTGTTTTGACCTTGAGTAGCCAAACCATATGGGAAACCCAAGTTTGGTAAGGCAAACCCTCCAGTAGGGATTCCTATAGTGTCACGTCCCCTCCCATCCTACCAGCTAGATGGAGAGGATCGTGAGGTTAAACCGGGCATCTAGCCCCATAAATCAGTCATTAAACATTCAATTTAAGAAGAAGATGAACATATGCAATTGAATAAACATTTGAATACATAGCGGAAGTAAATTCATTAACACATCCATCATACATTCAAGATATTCATCAATTAAACAATTGAAAGATAGCACAAGAGAATACTTATCTTAATGAAGTAGTCCCAAACAACCAGCTACGCTTCTGCAACGTTCCACCCAACCATAGGCCAGTGTGCTCTTCAATCTCTCAGCACCACTGCCACCCCCGAGCTGGGCATGATCTCCACAAGGAACTAGGGAACAACAGGGTCTCACATAGCCATAGATACACCAGAATCAGCCATACCAACTAGCAGTTGGGTTTCTGAGGTGGCTAGGAGATGGACGCATATAACAGCAAAAAGAGTAAGTGCTGGGCATGAGAAAAACGGTTCTATAGTGAAGTTCCCAAGAATGGGTTTCTAACGGTTCCAGAAAAACGTGGGAAACCAAAACGAAAGGATAAAATGGGAAATCAACCCCAGGAGAGCAGATTCATTTTCAGAAGAATACTCATGGGCATTTCGTGGGCAAAAACGGCCTCCATAACACCAAAAATCGTGTCTCTCTTCTCCCAGCCAATGAGCTAACCAAAAAACGAGTTTATGGGCATGGAAAAACACAGGAAAATGGTGAAAAACGTGAAGGATAGAACCCCAACAGGCTCACACTGCGTGAGAGAATGAATGCCCTGGGTGAAGAATGGATTTTGGGCCAATTTCGTGGGGGTTTTCTTGCCCAACAAGCAAAAACACGATTTTCCAAGTTGATGGCTTGCCCATGCACGAAAATTGACAGCCATACCTCTCCCATCCCAAGGCATTTATTGTCTCAACCAATTCTTGGAAGGATTAAATGATTGGGTGCATGAGACCAAATGGGTAGTTGAGAGTTCATGGGTTTCCTCAATGAAATGGCTTAACACCATGGCTCAAGGGTTTGGCTATTTTTCCCTCCCTATTCCTTGTAAAAATCACGCCCCCGTCTCTTTGTTGCATTGCATAGTTGATTGTGGGTTTTTCATTAAAATTGCATATTTACATGATGTCCGATTTTACATTGTGCACCCCTAGCACAAGAACTCTATGCATCTATTCTAATTGCCGATACATAGAACATTAAATCAATGGCGGGGCCTTGGCCTTGAGCTCCTCACCATGACTAAATAACAATATTTACATCATTTACAATATTAATGCAATAGGGTCAAGCTGGGGACATTACATATAGGAAAATTGGATGTACTTACGGGATTGGGACCCGAAACTGTAGCAACTAGCACTGAAGTGCTAGTTGAACTTATGGTAGCAACAGGTAACTAATTGTTGGGATGGTGGTAGAGGTCAAATTGGAAGTATTGCTACCTCCAACAATTGTTTGAGGTTGTGTTGATGTGGTCCCTTGTGCTCCTGATGAAGCTACAGGGACATTGGAAGTATTGATACCTCCAGCACTGGTTTGAGATGGTGCTGATGTGGTCTCCTGTGCTCCTGATGAAGTCATAGGGATATTGGAAAAATTGCTACCTCCAACAACTGTTTGAGGTTGTGATGATGGGGTCCCTTGTGCTCCTGATGAAGCCATGGGGTTAGATATTGAATTTTGCATGTGTATCAAATGTGCCACAATAGGACTGATGGTGTTCAATGGTTCATTGATGTGAAGTACCACTGGGTCTGAAAGATTTGTCAAAGGTGGATTCACAGGATTTGCAGTGTTGTCTTCTAATGTTTAAATTGCAATTGGAGAAAGAGGATCACCAATTTCTGTGTTTTCCTTGATAGGTGGTGTTAGCACTATAATTGTGCTATGCATTAGAAGGAGGATTTTTGCAAAGTAAGGTTGTGGGGGAACAAATATCTCCAAAAGAGGCCCACCCCTTGGCCGAGATCCCCCTAAAAATGCCGAAAATCAAGGCCCTGTATAGCAAGACTGGTCCGTAGACAAGAGAAAAGGAGGATCCAGGGCCCAAAGGTGGCTGAGAAAATCTAATATAAGGGTTAACAAGTGGGCAAGTTGAAGGTTGACCAATGATGGAGGATACAAATCAACAACTCACATGTTGTTTGCAAATGTTACTTGTGTGGAAAGAGTCGTGATTCATATTTGTGAACTTTTCTTAAAGTGCTGCATTTTTCAACGGCTTAGATTGGGCGGAGTTCAGATCCGTGGTCTAGATCTACTTCGCAGATGTTACTTGTGCACAAAGTTGATGGGTCCCAAATTTGCGAAGTTGGTAAGGGTAGTGCCATTCGATGATCCGAATTGCGAGCAGGGTTGAGATCTACAATATCTGATCGATCAGGGGGACAAGCTGCAAAGGGGCATCTCCTCTATCACCCAATGATCGCTATAAAGACAGATGCCATCTCAGCGCCAATGGGAATCTTTCCACGTATCACGAGGACCGGTTTAGTCATGTGTTACGTCAGCTCAGGTCTCAGGCATCATTGCTGCTCACATGAGAGATCATGTTAGGCTATCATGGTGAAATGATTGCTTGGGACTTCCGTCATTGTCATGATAGTTATAGGCATGGATCCCATGGTACATGACTCACGTCCATATCGGAAGGTTGACCAACAATGGAGGATGCAAATCAACGGCTCACATTTTGCTTAAGCATATGGGCATCTTTCAATTGAGAGCAAGTTATGGAGAGTGGGAAAAGAGACGAAGTGGTTATCGTGCCAGAGCGAAGATGGTCTGAGCTGGAGGAGGAGCATGTTCCCTCCTCTCCAATAGCATTCGACCACGTGGAGGAGAGCTTGGCTAGTGAACCCAAAGAGCATGCAGGCCAGCAAAGGGACATGCATGTTCGACGTCGGTTGAAGAAGAAAGGGACCAAGGAAGACAAGTGGGGCATTCATCGGGACATGGAGATTGTCAAGGAATGCATCATCCCCACCGAGGAAGCGACAATTCCTCCCGCAACAGAAATAACACCAGTGGATGACCCCTTGAAAGTAGAAGATTTCTTCGATCCGCAGGGAAAATTGAAGGCTCTAGAATGAGGTGGCAACCTATTCGTGGAATTCCTTTTTCCTTTCCCAAAAAGTCTATTTTTGGCTAAGTATGTGGGTATCTCTTCCTCCATTTTGAGTCCAGTTTAGGTCTTCCCATTATTTGAAGACATGGTGGTCTATACCCTACAAAGGACACCTGTATAGTCAATCACGGCTCGATTGATAGCCGTCGTTGTCATTTTTGTAATTTTCTATCAAGGGTAGCGAACTAAATTTTGTAGGTGGTAGCATAGTCACTACATGTTTTGTAACTATTTTTGATGTTCGTTCCAGGGCCGAGAGCCTATAAATAGCTATGTAATGGAAGATAAAGAGGTTGGAAAATCATTTTTGGCTAAGAACTTGGGAGATTGATCTTTTTTTTGAAGCATAGTCTTGAATAGAATTGCAATGCCTATGGCATATATTTGGCAGATATTCATGTGTTTCTTTACTTGTAGTCTATTTTTTCTTTCTTCTTCATGTGATCGTTCTTCCTGTTACACATTTACATTATGTGTTCTCTTTCATATCTGAGATCAATGTATAATAGCTTAGAATTCTTGGAAACAAGATCGGGTTATTATCTTAGGCATTCACTCAATATTGCCACTAAAGTTGATGTAGAATTCATCCATGTTGGGGGCTCGTATCAATGGTATGTTCTTTCTTTCTTCTTTTATCACTAGCAAATAGCATTATGACGGCAAGAGGGTAGCTACCTTGCCTTTGTTTTAATAGTTTGCATTGCAGCACTGCTATCCGATTTACATATAGCGTCTTGACTCCATCGCCCAACGTTTCCCCCCTATGATTATCCCATCACATTTTTACACAAATTGTCCTATCAAGAAATCTGACCTTCTAAATGTGCTTGATTGTAATAAAGGCTGGTGTGTTTTCTCATTGCTGACAACTTTGATTATTTCCAGTCTTTTATAGATTTAAGAGAGATCCCTCTCATATTGTGCTAGGTTAGTAGCACAAGTCTAAAGTGGTTCTGCTGTTACCCCAGCTTGCCCTCTTCCACAGCCTTGGGGGTCATTTTGGGTGCTAACAAATTGGCGCCGTTGCATGGGAACGAATGTTCTATCATACCTAGGAGAACGAAAAAGTTTCAAATCTGATTGTTGATGGTGAATGACAATCATACATAGAAAGTGATGTATATCTTCCACCTGGTGACTCCACGCCACTCATTGAGTCTTTGATGTAAAGGCAGCTCCACTAGGGAAAAATTGGTGACTCCACTCGTGATTCAATTTGCAAACTCCATTGGAGAATGAGCTCAATTACTTTAGATATGGAAGAATTAAGGTCCAGGGATCAAGGTGTAAATCTCTTCAAAGAGGTCTTGTTCTTCTGTATTGATCTCCTTTTACCCTTATGTATATATGTCAAAACATTTCTATCTCACTGAAGAGCTCTAGGTCAGGAGAGAAACTCCTTCGTGTATCCTTCACTAGAGCTTGAAAATGTATATTCTCCTTTCACCCCCAAAGCTGATCCCACCCTTTCTTTTGAACCATGTAATATCCATACCCAGCCTTGCAAAACCCATAAGAGTGAGGCTGATAATGTTCTCCATGTACATGCTCCTTCGCCTTCCAGATCTCAGCTGAGATATAGCCCTTTAAAGTTGTCCCCTGTCCTCCATGAATTTCCTCCAAACGACCATGAATACCTCCCTATTTTTTATGGAGAATCTAAAATCCTTACTGCTAATAAATATATTCAAGGCTTCGAACATTTTCTGGACCTTTTTGAAGTAGAGTATGATGATATTTGCATGAGGATTTTTTTCTAGTCCTTCCAAGGAGATGTGAAGGAATCATTCAATCACTTGTAGCCTGAGTTCGTTCATACATGGGAGGAATGATTTGATGCCTTTCTGGAGTTTTGGGGTAGGAGAAGGTCATGGGACCTAGTTCTTTTAGTGTTTTACTCCATCAAAAGGAGGGATGATGAGACCATGTCCAACGTTAACAGGAGGTTCGCAAGCTTCTATTATAATATGCCAAAGGAAATTCATCCCCTAGACAATGTCGCTAAGTTACACTATGCATCTATCTTCACTCCTGATTTATCTCTTCTTCTCTTTGAGAGAAGGTCTTCTAATTTGCAGCACATGTTCACTGATGCGGTGGAGTTTGAAGACAATCTCATAATGTCTCGAAGAGTCCCATATCATGGCGATAGAGATAAGCTAAGGAGGGGGTTAGAGTTCAGAGAAGAAGATGATGCTGATATGTTTGATGAAGGTTGCACTCATCATTTGGAGAGTCCTGTAGTGCGAAGTCTTGAAGAAAGGTTTGGTCCACCCATATATGGAAAATACAGAGATGAGGAGGTCGTAGGCTTCTTGGACGTGGGTGACATAAATGAGCCTTCATGTAGTCAATCTCAATATTCCGGAAGACCTGCCAGGGAGGGATACGCAACATCAATTCCTAACTCTTTTATTGTAGTCCACGAGAATATCAAGATTGAGGGTGGTGAAGCCCTGTTTCCCAAAGTTGAGTCATCCACCAAAATAAGAAGAATTCTTGAAGCCATGAATGAGGAAACCCTCGAGACTCTGCATGAAGAACCTTGCCCTCATCCAGGGGATGAAAGAGGAGTTGGTGATCAAAGAGTTCCTAGATATCTCCAGCAGGCAGAGTTTTCTTTTTGGACTGGAGCTGAAGAAGAGTATGGAATCCTTGAAGAAGTTCCTGGGCCTAGCATATACCTTCAACAAGTTGACCAGATAGTTGAGATGCTAGAACGTGACCAGGGTTTCCAACGCGATTTTTACACAGGATTTTTAGACTTCGAAGCCTGGTCTCGGGAGGAGAATCCTTTACTTGATCCTTTTGAAAATCAGGGTGAGTTTTCTTTTGAAACGCCAGAACAGAACCAGATTTTCAACCCTGGGATTCTAAGAAGCCTAAGCAGTGACATTATAAATGGCCCAGGTGCTGAAGTAGCCTCTCAAGTTGCAGAATTTCAGCCACAATCGAGGAAGGTGCTTAAGGCTAGTTTTTTCATTCTTGCTAAAATTTATCAAAGCCTGAACATAGGTGATCTCCAGGATTTATTTGAAGCTTACCACAAGTACTCTATCCCTATACCTAAGGAAAGTGACAAAGGAGGTAAGAAAGCTAACGACAGGTCTTTTTGGGAAAAGTTGGCCAAACTGCAAGCAGAGCTGCAGTCTACTAAAGAACCAGAGGAGTGGTGTCTGAAGCAAATTCGCTTGGTCGAGGGAATAGTAGAGAAGTTTGGAGAGAATCATATTTCATCTGACCCCATAGTGGACTATATGAAGAAATTTTTTAGTTGGGGTAGGGTGTTTTGTTTCCACCAAGAAGACCACCCCTGTCGCCAGTATTTTTTCCACTGCATCCTTGCTTTCCAAATTTGGTTGAGTGTGGTGAGAAAGTCTACTCAGGGTATCAGTTACTGGACTGGTTGCACACATCACGTGATATGGAATCCATTTGAGGAACACTAGGTAGAGTAGTCTATGCATAAATAATCTCGATGTGACGAGCACCTTTTAACATTTCCAGTTGCAGTAATAGGTTTCAGTTTTTAACAATAAAGGGCTACAAGTTGTGGATTTTGTGATGAGATAGACCCAATGGATGAGGCACTGGTCTACGGTGTTCTTTGATACCTCACGGGGAGTGTAGCATCCCCAATAGGAGCCATTTGTTAACACTATAATTGTGTTATGCATTTGAAGGAGGGTTTTTGTAAAGTAAGGTTGCGGGGGCGCAAAGATCTCCAAAAGAGTCTCACCCCTTGGCTGGCATCCCCCTAAAAATGGTGAAAATCAAGGTCGTGTACAGTAGGCCTGGTCTGTAGACAAGAGAAAAGGAGGATCCAGGGCCTAAAGGAGGCCGAGAAGATCTAATATAGGGGTTAACGAGTGGGCAAGTTGAAGGTTGATCAATGGCAGAGGATGCAAATCAACGGTTCACATGTTGTTCACAAATGTTACTTGTGTGGAAAGAGTCGTGATTCAGATTTGTGAACTTTTCTTAAAGTGCTTCATTTTCCAACGACTTAGAATGGGCGAAGTTTAGATCTATGGTCCAGATCTACTTCACAGATGTTACTTGTGCACAAAGTTGATGGGTCCCAAATTTGCAAAGTTGGTAAGGGTAGTGCCATTTGATGATCCAGATTGTGAGCAGGGTTGAGATCTACGGTTGTTAACACCCAAAAAGTGTTCACGAGCTCATTCCCTTATTCACATGACTCATTTGTCCACTTTTCCATGAGCCTCTAAAACAATCAAAAGGTCACCAAAAAGACCACAATACACCTTTTTCCCCCTCAAAATATGTCATTTTCCTCAAAAAACACAAAAAACCCTAAAAAAGGGTCCAAAATTCCCAAAAAATATTAAAAGGGAATAAAAATATAAAAAATATTCAAAAAAGGAAAAAGAGGGAAAAAGAGACCTAAACCATGTTGGTTAATACCATTGGTTTCCTCAAAACCATAATGGTATTCCCCATCACCAAAAACTATAAAAAGGTGATAGGGGCTCCTCACTTTCGATCCACATTTCATCATATCCTTATGCTGCCAAATTCCCTTTGAGAGCCATTGCCTCCCATTTCGGGTTTGAAGATCCCCATTGAAGCTTTGGAGAAGAAGAGAACATTGGACATTGGAGCTTCTCAACCTTGGAGTTGCTCAACACCCATCATCCTCACCATTTGAGGTAATACAAAATCAAATATTTTTTCAAGTTCTTGTTCTTCCATAGATCTTAGTTTTTTATTTATTTGCACATGTTTATGTTAGATCAGATTATATTAGTTTATTCATAGTTGTTTTTGTTTTATATTGAAACTTCTATTACAAGTTAATAGATGCATCTTTAGCACATGCTTGGATGAAAAACCAAGCAACAACGGTATTTGATCGATCAGGGGGACAAGTTGCAAAGGGGCATCTCCTCTATCAGCAAATGATCGCTAGCAAGACGGATGCCATCTCAGCATTGGAGGGCATCTTTACACCTATGAAGAGGACCGATTTAATCATGTTTTACGTCAGTTCAAGTCTCGAGCATCATTGTTGCTCGCATGAGAGATCTTGTTAGGATATCATGGAGAAATGAATGATTAGGACTGCTGTCATTGTCATGGTAGTTATAGGAATGGCTCCCATGGTACACGGCTCACGTCCATACTAGAAGGTGGCGAAGTACTCAACCATATGGGCATCTTTCAGTTTAGAGCAGGTTATGGAGAGTGGGAAAAGATCCGAAGTGGTTATCATGCCAGAGCGAATATGGTCTTAGGTGTAGGGGGAGCATGTTCCCTCCTCTTCGATAGCATTCAACCATGTGGAGGAGAGCTCGGCCAGTGAACCCGAATAGCATGCAAGCCAGCAAAGGGACAGGCAGGTTCGACGTCGGTTGAAGAAGAAAGGGACTAGGGAAGACAAGTGGGATGTTCATCAGAACATGTAGATTGTCAAGGACTACATCATCCCTGTTAACACCCAAAAATTGCTCACTAGCTCATTCCCTTATTCACATGACCCATTTGTCCACTTTTCCACCATCTGAGCCTCTGAAGCCAACAAAAGGTCAGCAAAATACCTTGGTACACCCCTTTTTCCCACTCAAAAAGATTATTTTTCCTAAAAAGCATAAAAAACCCTCAAAAGGGGTCCAAAATTCCCAAAATATTAAAAAGGGAATAAAAATATTAATTTTATTCAAAAAAGGAAAAAGGAGGGAAAAGTACCTAAACCATGTTGGTCAATACCATTTGGTTTCCACAAAACCACAAATGGTATTCCCCACCACCAAAACCTATAAAAAGGTGGTAGGGGCTCCTCATTTCACATCCATCCATATTCCTATCCTCATGCTGCCAAAATATCCCTTGAGTATTTGGCCATGGTAGCAAGCCTTGGAGAAAGGACCCATTGGAGATTGGAGCTGCTCACCATTGGAGCCATTCAAACAACCTTCATCACTTGGAGGTATTGTTCTTGCAAGCATTTGCTTGCCCCATTGTCAATACAAAAATTATTTTTTATCTTTCTTGTTCTTGTTCTTTAATTCAAAATGCACATGCTAGTTTAGTTTAGTTTAGATTTAGTTTATTGTTATTTATTTCTATTGAAACTGCTGCTACTAGTTAGCAAATGCCCATAGCACTAAGCCTGGTTGCAAAATCGGGCCAACAATCCCCACTAAGGAAGCGACACCTCCTACCACAGCTGAAAGAACACCAATGGACGAACCCCTTAAAGTAGAAGATTTCTTTGATCCACAGGGAAAATTGAAGGCTCCAGAATGAGGTGGCAGCCTATTCGAGACGTTCCTTTTACTGCGGTGCCATCCATGGCAGCAACCACCCCCTTGGGTATGCCTAATATGGGAAACAATCCACCCTTAGGAATGCCCAACACAGGGCCACCTCCTGTTATAGGAATCCCCAACGCAGGGCCACCACCTGTTATGGGTATACCCAACATAGGGGTCACACCCCCTCTGATTCCCACAACCCAGATTCCAGGAATCGCCACTACTATTCCTAACCCAAGTGTAACCCATGTTGCACTTGGAAGCGCTGGCCCACACCAGACCACACCTATTGGAGGACATATACTTTCAATCCCTAGCATACCTTTAGGCGTTACTGGACCCCTACATAATACCACCATGACTAGGCATGTCCCAGTCCTAGTCACCACATCTGCTAGCTTACCGTACATGGCAAGTCTGAACTTGCCAGACTTAGCCAGGCTCACCAATGACCCTATCAGACACGATCCTGCGTGGCCTCACATCCCCACCAAAATCCCCTACAACATCCCTAAGTTTGAGGGAAAGGCAAGTGAGGACCCCCAGAACCATATCATGTATTTCCATCTATGGTGTTCCTCCAACTCCATAGTGGACGACTCTGTCCGCCTCCGTCTGTTACAACTCACCTTCACTGGCTCTGTAGCCAAGTGGTATATCGAGATGCCCCATGGGACACATGCCACCTTTACCTCCCTTGCCTCGACCTTCCTGTAGTTCTTTCAGTTACCTGTCTGTTATGATGCGGGCATCGAGATCCTACTGTCTTGCAGACAGAACACGGCCACCCACATCACTGACCACATTCATGAGTGGCGTCGACGCTGAAGCCTGTGCAAAATCAAGTTAGACGACCGTATCTTCCTAGATTGGTTTCTAAAATCCCTTCTCCCTCTCATTGCGAAGGATGTGGCATCCGAAAGACCCCAGTCTAAAGAAGAGGCCATCCTCAAAGCCCAACAGTTTGATCTCATTTACGCCCAGTCGGGTTATCTGTATACCATTATACCGGACGCCCCTTGGGGCGAGTCATCCCAACATGATGCGCCGGGGGCATCCCATGCCACTGATGGCATCATTGGTCGTATGGCCTCGCATCCCAAACCCTTTTCAATTACACATCCTAGCCATGGTCTCGACCTTTCGCGGGCTACATCTCAGTCTGGAGCAACCAGTTCATATGCTCCCATGGAACATCACCACCATACCCATGGACCTTCATGTCCACCTCAGTGTTTTGGTCATGCACCACCTGCATACTCCCCCCCAGCTGCACCTCAACTAGCGTACTATCCACAGCAAGCTGTGGCAGCTAACCCAACACCTCCAATAGCTCAGGGTTACCAACAACCCCAGCAGGTATCTGGTCCACTTCCAACCCCACCGGTGTATTATCCACCACAACCTGCTACCGCACCTGCGGCGAACCAAAATCCTCCCACTGCTCAAGGGAAAGTGTACACACAGCACAACCAGCCCCAGAACCAAAACAACCAGTGCAACCAAGGTGCGCAACAGAACCGTGGTAGAGGTCATAACCGCGGTAATAACCAACAACATCAGTAAGGTCCTCCACCTCCCAATCCTCCGCAGAATAACAATGTTGCTCCTACCAACCGCAATCCGGATCGGAATCCTAAGCAGCCTAGAAATAACAACCTCAGAACAAACCATCCTTGTTCTATCTACGGGGTCTATGGTCATTACACGCATTCTTTCCCACATTTGGAGCGAGCTCGGCAACTCTGGACCGACGATGCCTATCGTCAAGGGCAAGCGGCTCCTCAGCCGCCACCCAACCCTCCACCACCACAACATCAACCTTTGGTGCTTCAAAACCCCTTCCCAAACCAGGGTGTAGTGAACACTCAGCCGTTAGCTCCCCCTCAGGGAAACGTGCCAACACAACAGATCACTTATGTAGCCCTTGATCAACCCATGTTCGATTCAGGTACTCACCATTTGTTGATGATGTCAACTGCCGATGCCAACCTCCAAACCCACCGGAACCAATATGGATCCACTTCTTAAGCCCCTCCCGCCAACAAGAACACTAACGTTAATCCCACAGATCAAACGTTACGTATACCTCCGTCTCCACTTGATGGCGCTTCCAAAGTACCTCGCTTCCCACTTCGTCACATCAACAGTAATCCCAATGCTCGCACTGCGTCGAATTACAACATTGTCGACGACTTAGCCCAGTCTCCTGCAGCCATGTCTGCTTTAGAAGTTTTGAAAAACTATCCTTCACAGCGCAAGACTTTACTCTCTGCCATTGGCGCCATTGACCCCAATGATTCACAGTTGATCGTATTCGATTCAAAGCAGTCTGAACCACGCTTGCCTTCCTCTTTAGCATTCCAAGTTTCCGTTTCTGTTCGGAATCTTGTTATCCATCGTTGCATAATCGATGAAGGGGCCTCAACATGCATCATGTCCACATTCATTTGGCAGAAGTTGGGATCCCCTACTCTCTAGCAGTCCACCACTGCATTGCGAGCCTATGACGGCCGTTCGGCACAACCCCAAGGTCTATTAGCTAATGTCCCCGTCCAGCTGTCGGGTAAAACCGTGCTCATTGACATTGAGGTCATCAATGCCCAACTAGACTATAACCTTTTACTTGGTCGCAGCTACATGTATGCCATGCGGGCTGTTGCCTCATCCGTATTTCGCACCATGCAGTTCCCACATGAGGGACGTGTGGTCAAGGTCGACCAGCTCACCTACTACGATCCGAAGGCCCCCGCCACACCTGAAAATGTTCTCCCCATGGTTGAACAACCTGTTTGCGGTGCAACTACCTCATTCATTTCCTCAGTATGACCCAGACTTTACTCCGAGGCGCCGATGACCTCTACATTCCAGGCCATTCCACCACCGTCACCAGAGACCCAGGTCGCTAACCTCTGCACTCTTTCACAAACACCCGGTAATCAATCCTCCTTGTTACCCAAACCACCATTAGTCCGTAGTCACATTGGGGTTACACCCATCCACATAATCCCCTTTCTATTTCCTCCTTCGGGTGTAGTAAGCGCCCTGGTTATGGCTACCCTTAGTCTCCCCGCGTTAACATTGGGATTACCCGTGTGGTATATTACGTCTCCCGTTCCTCCGCCGAAACCAAATGTCATCCTGCAACCGGTGCAACCCATTGTTACTTCTACTCAACCACCTCCTGGTATCACGACTCCTTCATCATCGACGAATCCCCCTCCACTCATCAGACCCACTGGGGGCAGAGGCCCGCAACCATACACTGCGGTACCCCCACCCAAGGCAGTTAAACCTCCCCCCGTGTTTCATGCTCCTCCCAAATGCTCGTTGTGTGATGAGTTAGGCCATCCAACTCATCAGTGTCCACAATTACCTGCATTGCAGGAACACATGCAAATGCTAGATGACGACCCCAACATCCCGGTGGTCAAACTAGATCCAAAAACCATGCCTCATGATAAATCACTGCGTACCAACCACCCATGTGCGATATGCGGTATTTACGACCACTACTCAGATCACTGTCCTGACATCCCAGATTATAGAGTAGCTCTCTACGAGATGAATAATTTGGACCTTGAGACGGCGCCCCCCACAATTGAGGAAATTCATCCCCCACCATCTTCCTCCTTGGAAGAAATTAACACCATTTACACGGTTTCCACTGGATACCCCTCTGTCTGGTCAGCCCCTTCCGTTGATCCCTTAGACACACATGTTCAACCCTTTCAAATCGACGAGGAAACCACATGTCCACAACATGGGGGCAGGCCCAAAACCTTGCTTACTCATCATCATCGTGATTCTCGTCGGAGATACTGGGGGCATCCACCCCACAAAGGGAATCCCCCATCATCATATCATCACTTCAGTATGCCACCACAGCCCACAGCCTCATGGTATAACACCCCGCCAGCAGTTGCTCAATGCCCTATTGATCTCTCTCTGAGACAACATCCGCACCACATTGACACCTCTGAGTTAGGGGGCATAATAGATTACCTCGACCCCGGGATAGGGGGCATGATCAATCATTTTGAACCTTCCCCATCATCTCTATCTCAATACCTCAATGATCCCATCATTCAAACCAACACATATGTGATCCACAATCACAAACCCCATGCACATAGCATGGGGGCAGGTCATTAACCCTGCTGACTTCTTCACATGTGTGATCTCAACCATTTTTTGAGGTCACATATCACTTGTATATTCGATTTGATTTTATACAAATAGTATTTCCCCCCGCGGGTCATCATTTCTCCCCACCACTGCATCATTGGCTTGGTGGGCTCACCTTTATTTGTAGCAATTTTTTAACCTAGTTATTTGCTTTGACCATTCCGAAGTCCTTATGACCTCCGTTTTTCGCACCATTTGTATCGCCGGATTCAGTTTTCCGCACTCGTGATGACGCTTGAGATCATTTCTCGCTCTCACGCCCAGATTTTTACGGCATTTTTCCATGCCCCCTCATCGCCTCGGTTTGCGTGCCACATCGGCCATCGTCCGTTGTTGACAAGCCTTATATCGCCGGATCCAGTTTTCCGCGCTCGTGATGATGCTTGAGATCATTTCTCGCTCTCACCTCCATATTTTTTGGGCATTTTTCCCATGACCCCTCGTTTCCTCGGTTTGCGTGCCACATTGGCCGTTGCACCTTTTTGACAATCTTTATGTCACCGGATCCAGTATCCTGCACACATGATGATGCTTGAGACCTTTTTTCTCGCTCCCATCAATCCCTCTCAGTTCGGTATAATTTTATCCCTTTTTCGGGCCGAACAATCCCTTTTACGAAAAAGGCACTTAGGGAGTTTCTGTTAAGCTCTTTTCTAACTCCTAAAAAACAATGAAAAGATTGCCGAGCAACCTTGCTTCCTTTCATGCTCGTTAAACGTATTTGAAAGGGCGTCTACCTGGTATAAGTTTACCCCTTTTCCAGACCTTGTAGACTAATTACGAAAAAGGTATACTCTAGTCACATCGGCTAGAAGAGTTCTCCATCTGCATCATTTTATGCTTTTTCGGGCCTTGGAGACTAAACTTACGAAAAAGAAACACCAATGGAGTCCCCTTACCGCTTTCAGACTCTCTAAACATGAAAGTGACCACAAGCAATCACCATCCTGGGCTCGTAAAACCAAAAGGACAGTAGTCATAACCACAGCAGAGTCTCCTTATCGCTTTCAGACTCCTTAAAAATGAAAGCACCAATGAGCACGAACAGTCCTGGGCTCACAAAATCCACAGGACAGTACCATTTCAGAGCACACTTTTATCCCTTCTTGGAGCTCATTAAAACTACGAAGAAGGACCCAATGGTGCTTCTCGGTGCCACAATAGATCACGTCTACTCATATGCCAGCTTCCCCATTTTGGTCACCTTTGTTCAGAGTATTCTGCAGTATGTCACCCTGAGAACCCCTCGACAGCACCCATCAGCTTTGATTTCCCCCCAGAGTCAACACATACCCTTCAGTTCCTAAAATCTATGAACCTCAAACCTATAAGTCAGGTCCCTACGCTGCCAGGTTAACCACGTCATCATGCTCTGAACAAAGGAAGTTTGAGTCTACCCACTATATGACCCCAGATACTTCCCATCCCCACAAGTATGTTAGTCCTACCATCAGTACTACCACACTTCAGTTTTACACCTCATGCTCCTATCAAGGAAACATAATTGCCTTGTTAGTTTCTGGTCTCCCTCTGTTGACGACAACCAAATTTATTCCAGAGGATATACCTAGAGGTCCCTGTGTCTTGGACTCATCACCATTTATGATGAGAGCCTACGAATCATTTCGAGAAGAGTCCTCAGTGCCTCTCCAAATGGTTGTTTCTCACATGCTCGACTTCAACACCTTGATCGCATCGTTGAGACTCACACAGGGCATCGGTCCGTTCAGTTATTAGTTGAAGACCCCGGATACCACCTGACTCCTCCACATTTGAGAGTCTACCTATGGATACAACCAGGTTACAATTTTTCTATAGATATCTGGGTTGCGCATGGCGACAGTATTTAGATGTACACCAGTTTTATACTCCCTCGAGTATACAGTTACATATACTTCCCAGAGATGGCTCACAGTCATTACGTCCCTACAGATGTTGGACACCTTCAGTTCCAACAGTTCATCAGTTATCAAGTGTATCAGTTATTGAGATCAGTCATGTCATGATCAAGAGTAGATCCCAAAATAATGTACCCTCTGGACCATTATGATGTACCAGTAAATTTTTTATGTATTAGATCCCCCTTCTTGGGACTAATTGTTATGTATATGTCTTGATACGAGCATGGGTATGCCCTCCTCGTCCATTATCAGAGATTATCCCTCATTCATATTGAGGCAATGTAATATTTGTTTTTTTTTGCAGCTTCCATGGGATGCGGATCCAGTCTCCAATCGGTCTCTTCTCCTCCCTACAACCCCAGAAAAAAGACAAAAGAACTATGATGTCTATCGGCCATACGATGAGCTCCTGCCCTCACACATTAGGGGGCAATCTGTTAACACCCAAAAAGTGCTCACTAGCTCATTCCCTTATTCACATGAACCATTTGTCCACTTTTCCAGCATCTGAGCCTCTGAAGCCAACAAAAGGTCACCAAAAGACCTTGGTACACCCCTTTTTCCCACTCAAAAAGATTATTTTTCCTAAAAAGCATAAAAAACCCTCAAAAAGGGTCCAAAATTCCTAAAATATTAAAAAGGGAATAAAAATATTAATTTTATTCAAAAAAGAAAAAAGGAGGGAAAAGTACCTAAACCATGTTGGTCAATACCATTTGGTTTCCACAAAACCACAAATGGTATTCCCCACCACCAAAACCTATAAAAAGGTGGTAGGGGCTCCTCATTTCACATCCATCCATATGCCTATCCTCATGCTGCCAAAATCTCCCTTGAGTATTGTTGGCCCGGTTTTGCAACCAGGCTTAGTGCTATGGGCACCTGCTAACTGGTAGCAGAAGTTTCAATGGAAATAAATAACAATAAACTAATTAAACAAGACTAACCATGGATCTATGCCAAGATATTAAGCAAATAACAAAAATAATTTAAAATCAAGAACAAGATAATGTGAAATAATGAATTTGTATTGAAAGAATGGGGCAAGCAAGTGCTTGCGGAATCAATACCTCTAATGGTGAGGTTGAATGGCTCCAAGGATGAGCAACTCCAATCTCCAATGGTCTCTTCTCCAATGTGGTTTGCAATGGCTAAAATGCTCAAGGGAGATTTCAGCAGCATAAGGATGAGATAATGGATGGATGTGAAATGAGGAGCCCCTACCACCTTTTTATAGGTTTTGGTGGTGGGGAATACCATTTGTGGTTTTGTGGAAACCAAATGGTATTAACCAACATGGTTTAGGTACTTTTCCCTCCTTTTTCCTTTTTTTTGAATAAAATTAATATTTTAATTCCCTTTTTAATATTTTGGGAATTTGGACCCTTTTTGAGGGTTTTTTATGCTTTTCAGGAAAAATAATCTTTTTTAATGGAAAAAGGGGTGTACTAAGGTCTTTTGGTGACCTTTTGTTGGTTTCAGAGGCTCAGATGGTGCAAAAGTGGACAAATGGGTCATGTGAATAAGGGAATGAGCTGGTGAGCACTTTTTAGGTGTTAACAGATTGCCCCCTGATGTGTGAGGGCAGGAGCTCATCGTATGGCCGATAGACATCATAGTTCTTTTGTCTTTTTTCAGGGTTTTGGGAAGGAGAAGAGACCGATTGGAGACTGGAACCACGGCCCTTGGAAGCTGCAAAAACAAAAAATATTACATGGCCTCAATGTGAATGAGGTATAATCTTTAATAATGGACGAGGCGGGCATTCCCATGCTCGTATCAAGACATATACATAACAATTAGTCCCAAGAAGGGGGATCTAATACAGAAAGAATCTACTGGTACATCATAATGTTCCAGGGGGGACATTATTTTGGGATGTACTCCTGATCATAACGGATCTCAATAACTGATATACTGGAATAATTGGTGAACTGCTGAAACTGAAGGTGTCCAACATCTGTAGGGACTCAAAGATAATGAGTCATCTCTGAGAAGTAATGTAACTTTGTACTCAAGGGAGTATGAAACTGGGGGACATCTGAATACTGTCGCCATACGCAACCCGGATATCTATAGGAACAGTGTAACTGGTTGTATCCAAAGGTAGACTCTCAAATGTGGAGGAGTCAGAAGGTATCCGGGGTCTTCGACTAATAACTGAGCGGACCAATGCCCTGTGCGAGTCTCAACGATGCGATCAAGGTGTTGAAGTCGAGCATGTGAGAAACAACCATTTGGAGAGGCACTGAGGGCTCTTCTCGAAATGATTCGTAGGCACTCATCATAGATGGGGATGAGTCCAAGACACAGGGACCTCTAGGTCTATCCTCTGGAATAAATGTGGTTGTCGTCAACAGAGGGGGACCAGCAACTAACAAGGCAATGATGTTTCCTTGATAGGAGCACGAGGTGTAAAACTGAAGTGTTGTAGTACTGATGGTAGGACTGACATACTTGTGGGAATGGGAAATAACTAGGTCAAAAAATGGGTAGACTCAAACTTCCTTTGTTCAGAGCATGATGACATGGTTGACCTGGCAGTGTAGGGAACTGACTTGTAGGTGTGGGGATCATTGCTTTGACTGAATGGTATATATTGACTCTAGGGGGGAGGACGAGCTGATAGGTGTCGTCGAGGAATTATCAAGGTGACATACTGTAGAATACTCTGAACAAAGGCGACCAAAATGGGGAAGCTGCCTAATGAGTAGATGTGATCTGTCGTGGCGCCAAGAGGCACCATTGATTCCTTCTTCGTAGTTTTAATGAGCTTTAAGAAGGGATAAAAGTGTGCTCTGAAATGGTACGGTCCTGTGGATTTTGTGAGCCCAGGACGGCTCATGCTCATGGTTGCTTTCATGTTTAGAGAGTCTGAAAACGGTAAGTGGACTCTATTGGTGTTTCTTTTTCGTAAGTTTAGTCTCCAAGGCCTGAAAAAGCATAAAATGATGCGGATGGAGAACTCTTCTAGCCAATGTGACTAGAGTATACCTTTTTCGTAATTAGTCTACGAGGTCCGGAAAAGGGGTAAACTTATACCAGGTAGACGCCCTTTCAGATACGTTTAGCGAGCATGAAAGGAAGCGAGATTGCTCGGCGATCTTTTCATTGTTTTAGGAGTCAGAAAAGAGCTTAACAGAAACTCCCTAAGTGCCTTTTTCGTAAAAGGGATTGCTCAGCCCGAAAAAGGGATAAAATTATACCGAACAAAAATGGATAGATGGGAGCGAGAAAAGGTCTCAAGCGTCATCATGTGTGTGGGATAATGGATCCAGTGACATAAAGATTGTCACAAAGGGGGCTGCGGCCGTTGTGGCATGCAAACCGCGGCAATGAGAGGGCATTTTGAAAAAATGGCCGAAAAAGTATGGGCATGAGAGCGAGAAATGATCTCAAGCATCATCACAAGTGCGGGAAACTGAATCCGGCGATATAAAGAAGGTCAACCACGGAGAACGGCGGATGTGGCACGTAAACCGAGGCAACGAGGGGGCATGGAAAAAATGCCCAAAAAATCTGGGGGTGAGAGAGAGAAATGATCTCAAGCATCATCACGAGCGCAGAAAACTGAATCCGACGATATAAAGACTGTCAAAAAATGGAGAACGGCGGATGTGGCACGCAAACTGAGGTGACGAGGGGGGTATGGAAAAAATGCCCAAAAAATCTAGGCGTGAGAGCGAGAAATGATCTCTAGCATCGTCACGAGCACAGAAAACTGAATCTGGCGATATAAAACTCGTCAAAAATGGATAAAGGCCGATGTGGCACGCAAACCGAGGCGACGAGGGGGCATGGTAAAAAATGCCCGAAAAATCTGGGCGTGAGAGCGAGAAATGATCTCAAGCATCATCACGGGCTTGGAAAAATGAATCCGATGATATCAAATATATCAAAAACGGAGAGCAGCCGAAGTGGTACGCAAATTGGGGCGACAAGGTGTGGGGACACAATGTTGATATTGGTCCTGGTGAGAGTGAGAAATGATCTCAAGCATCATCACGGGCACGGAAATATGAATCCGGCAGTGCAAATGGTGCGAAAAACGAAGGTCATAAGGACTCCGGAATGGTTAAAGGAAAGAACTAGGTTAAAAAATGGCTACAAATAAAGGTGATCCCACCAAGCGAAGGATGTAGTGGTGGGGAGAAATGATGACTCGTGGGGGAAAAATACTAGGTGTATCAAATCAACTGAAATATACAAGTGACACGTGACCTCAAAAATGGTTGAGATCACGAATATGAAAAAGTGAGCAGGGTTAATGACCTGCCCCCATGCTATGTGCATGGGGTTTGTGATTATGGATCACATATGTGTTGGTTTGAACAATGGGCTCATTGAGGTGTTGAGATAGAGATGATGGGGAAGGTTCAAAATGATTGATCATGCCCCCTATCCCGGGGTCGAGGTAATTTATTATGCCCCCTAACTCAGAGGTGTCAATGTGGTGCAGATGTTGTCTCAGAGAGAGATCAATAGGGCATTGAGCAACTACTGGCGGGGTGTTATACCATGAGGCTGTGGGTCGTGGTGGCATACTGAAGTGATGATATGATGATGGGGGATTCCCTTTGTGGGGTGGATGCCCCCAGTATCTCCGACGAGGATCACGATGATGATGAGTAGGCAAGGTTTTGGGCCTGTCCCCATGTTGTGGACATGTGGTTTCCTGGTCGATTTGAAAGGGTTGAACCTGTGTGTCAAAGGGATCAATGGAAGGGGCCGACTGGACAGAGGGGTATCCAGTGGAGATCATATAAATGGCGGGGTCAAGGCCAGGCATTTCGGTATCTAACCAAGTAAAGACATCAGTGAATTCTTGGAAGAGTTGTTGGTATTCTCCGATCTCATGCTCACTGTGGGAGGTTCCTAATGTGATGGTATGAAGGGCACCAAGTGGGTCAGAGATGTCAATGTGGATGATGGGAGAAATATCGGCCATGGGATCCGTTAACCAGTCAATTTTAGTAGGAAGGAAATCCTTGGACTCAACCACGGATTGGGTAGCGGTGGTGGATGAAGTCTCTTCCAGGAGGAAGTATGGACGATGGTGCATGTCTTCCCCAGGATAATCAAAGGTAGTAGGAGTCTCGAGAACCTCTTCATCATTGCGGGAGCTTTGAGTGGTCAAATCGAGTGATGAGGTAGTGGTAGTCGAAGAGATTATGTAGATGGTGTTAATCTCTCCGGATGAGGATGATGCAGGAGGGTAGATCTCCTCGATAGTAGGGGGTGCCATCTCTAGGTCCAAATTGTTCATCTCGTAGAGAGCTGCTCTATAGTCTGGGATGTTAGGACAATTGTGGGAGTAGTGGCCGTAAATACCGCATATCGCACATGGGTGGTTGGTACGCAGTGATTTATCACGAGGCATGGGGTTTGGATCGAGCTTGACCACCGGGATGTTGGGGTCGTCGTCCAACATTTGCATGTGTTCCTGCAATGCAGGTAACTGTGGGCACTGATGGGTTGGATGGCCTAACTCATCACACAGCGATCATTTTGGAGCACGAAATACGGGGGGAGGTTTAACTACCTTGGGTGGGGGAACCACAGTGTATGGTTGTGGGCCTCTGCCCCTAGTGGGCCTGACGAATGGAGGGGGATTCGTCGACGATGAAGGAGTCGTGATACCGGGAGGTGGTTGGGTAGAAGTAACAATGGGTTGCACCGGTTGTAGGATGACATTTGGTGTCGGTGGAGGAATGGGAGGCGTAATATACCACACGGGTAATCCCAATGTTAACCCGGGGAGACTAAGGGTAGCCATAACCGGGGCGCTTACTACACCCGAAGGAGGAAATAGAAAGGGGATTGTGTGGATAGGTGTAACACCGATGTGACTAGGGACCAATGGTGGTTGACTACCGGGTGTTTGTGTATTCTGTGAAAGAGTACAGAGGTTTGCGACGTGGGTCTCCGGTGACGGTGGTGGAATGGCCTGGAATGTAGAGGTCATTGGTGTATCTGAGTAAAGTCCGGGTCCCACAGAAGAAACAAAGGAGGTAGTTTCACTAGAAGCGGGTTGTTCAACCATGGGGAGAACATTTTTGGGTGTTGCAGGGGCATTGGGATCATAGTAGGTGAGTTGGTTGATTTTGACCACGCGTCCCTTGTGGGGGAACATCATGGTACGGAAAATGGATGAGGCAACCGCTTTCATGGCGTTCATGTAACTGCGGCCAAGTAAAAGGTTATAATCGAGTTGGGCATTAATGACCTCTATGTCGATGAGCACAGTTTTCCCACCCAATTGGACGGGGACATTGGCTAAAAGACCTTGGGGTTGAGCCGGACGGCCGTCGTAGGCTCGTAATGCAGTGGTGGACTGCTGGAGAGTAGGGGATCCCAACTTCTGCCAAACGAATGTGGACATGACGCATGTGGAGGCCCCTTCATCGATAATGCACCGATGGATGACAAGATTTCGAACAGAAACGAAAACTTGGAATGCTAATCAGGAAGGAAGTCGTGGTTCAGACTGGTCTGAATCAAATGCGATCAACTGTGAATCATTAGGGTCAATGGCGCCAATGGCAGAGAGCAAAGTTTTGCGCTGCGAAGGACAGTTTTTCAAAACTTCTAAAGCAGACATGGCTGCAGGAGACTGGGCTAAGTCGTCGACAATGTTCTAATTCGATGCAGCGCGAGCATTAGGATTACTGTTGATGCGATGAAGTGGAAGCGAGGTGCTTTGGAAGCGCCATCAAGTGGAGCCGGAGGTATACGTAATGTTTGATCTGTGGGATTAACGTTAGTGTTTTTGTCGGCGGGAGGGGCTTCAGAGGTGGAGCCATATTGGCTCCGACGGGTTTGGAGGTTCGCAGCGGCAGTCGACATCATCAACAAATGGTGAGTACCTGAATCGAACATGGGTTGATCAGGGGCTGCATAAGTGATCTGCTGTGGTGGCACGTTTCCCTGAGGGGGGGGCTAACGGCTGAGTGTTCACTACACCCTGGTTTGGAAAGGGGTTTTGCAGCACCAAGGGTTGATGTTGAGGTGGTGGAGGGTTGGGTGGCGGCTGAGGAGCCGCTTTCCCTTGACGATGTGCATCATCGGTCCAGAGTTGTCGAGCTCGCTCTAAATGTGGGAAAGAATGCGTGTAATGACCATAGACTCCGCAGATAGAACAAGGGTGGTTTGTTCTGAGGTTATTATTTGTAGGCTGCTTAGGATTCCGATCCGGATTGCAGTTGGGAGGAGCAACATTGTTATTCTGTGGAGGATTGGGAGGTGGAGGACCTTGCTGATGTTGTTGGTTATTACCGTGGTTACAACCTCTACCACGGTTCTGTTGCGCACCTTGGTTGCGTTGGTTATTTTGGTATTGGGGCTGATGTTGTTGTGCGTACACATGCCCTTGAGCATTGGGGGGATTCTAGGGAGCCGCAGGTGCAGGAGCAGGTTGCGGTGGATAATATGTTGGTGGAGCTGGAGGTGGTCCAGCTGCCTGTTGGGGTTGTTGGTACCCCTGAGCTATTGGATGTGGTGGATTAGCTGGTGCAGCTTGCTGTGGGTACTGCAACGGTTGTGGTGAGAACTGAATGGGGTTCTGTGTAGCAGGTTGGTTGTAGTATGTAGGAGGTACATATGCTGATGGCGCTTGTCCATAACAATGTTGTGGACAAGAGGGTCCATGAATGTGATGGGTCTGGTTTGTTGGATCATAAGAAGTTGTTGCTCCGGAACTGGATGTAGCCCTAGAGAGGTCTGGGGCGGGCATGGTGCTCACCATGCTGAAAGGCTTAGGTTGCGGGATGATTTGGCCAATGATGCCATCAGCGGCATGTGATGCCCCCGGTGCGTCACCACGTGAAGAGTCACCTCGTGGGGCGTCAGGTATGATTGTGTATAGATAACCCGATTGGGTGTATATGAGATCAAACTGTTGGGCTTTGAGGATGGCCTCTTCTTCAGACTGGGGTCTTTCAGATGCCACATCCTTCGCAATAAGAGGGAGGAGGGATTTTAGAAACCAATCTAAGAAGATACGGTCATCTAACTTAATTTTGCAGAGGCTTCGGCGTCGGCGCCACTCATGAATGTGGTCAGTGATGTCGGTGGCCGTGGTTTGTCTGCAAGACAGTAGGATCTCGACTCCCGCATCATAGCGGACAGGTAACTGGAAGAATTGCAGGAAAGTTGAGGCGAGGGAGGTAAAGGTGGCATGCGTCCCATGGGGCTGCTCGATATACCACTTGGCTGCAGAGCCAGTGAAGGTGCGTTGTAAGAGCCGGAGGCGGACAGAGTCGTCCACTATGGAGTTGGAGGAACACCATAGATGGAAGGACATGATATGGTTCTGGGGGTCTTCACCCGTCTTACCCTCAAACTTAGGGATGTCAGAGGGGATTTTGGTGGGCATGTGAGGCCACGCAGGATCATGTCTGATGGGGTCATTTGTGAGCCTAGCTAAGTCTGGCAGGTGCAGACTCGCCATGTATGGTAAGCTAGCAGATGTGGTGACTGGAACTGGGATATGCCTAGTCATTGTGGTGTGGGGTCCAGTAGCACCTAAAGGTATGCTAGGTATGGAGGGTATTTTCCCTCCAATAGGTGTAGTCTGGTATGGGCCAGCGCCTCCAAGTGCAACATGGGTTACACTTGGGTTAGGAATAGCAGTAGGGATTCCTGGGATAGGGTTTGTGGGAACCAGAGGGGGTGTGACCCCTATGTTGGGCATGCCCATAACAGGTGGTGGACCTGTGTTGGGAATTCCTATAACAGGAGATGGCCCTGTGTTGGGCATTCCTAAATGTGGAGTGTTTCCCATATTGGGCATACCCAGGGGGGTGGTTGCTGCCGTGGACGGCACTGTAGTAGAAGTGTCTGTAGACGTCTCTCCTATGGTGCTGGTAAAGAGTGGATCAAATGGTGTTCCAGCCATAATGGTGGTTGGTGGTAACTCTGTGGGGTTTTCGGATTCTACCTCCAAATCAAATGTGAAGTGAGGTGTGTCAGAATCGGATGACTGTGCAGCTGATTGACGATGTGTCGAATCAAGGGATAAGGCTCTGCGTCCGTGACGTGGAGAGCCAAGTGGACTAAACTCTGGGAGTTCGCCCTGTAGACGACGAGAGCGTCTAAAATTCTCAATGGTGAGAATTAGGTTTCTGTGTGAAAAATATGTTTAAGTATCAGGTGGTGATATATATATAAAAGACTCAAAACCCTAATGCAACCAAGGGTGCAAGAAGGGGAGTGAAAAAAGAAGGCTCTCAGGCCAAAAAATCAACCTCAGAAAAAGGCACTTATCCTAGCAGCTGTGCTACAATAAGTGGAGGAAAGCAACAAATGGTCAGAGTACCAACATGCAAACGACTTCTAGAAAAAATAGGTGTAACTAGACCAAAGGTGGGTTGAATCATGCAAACACCTAACTAAAAGTATTGTGACTCGAACAATCGATATCCTCTGCAAGGTGATGAAATCCAAGTCAGACAATATGATTGTTGAGACAACGGCTAGATATCCCCCTACCGGGAGGGACACCGGGTAATCAATCCTAAAGACAGGCTACTAGGATACTCCGTTCATGATGCGTCGAGAAAAGGTAAATCTGCCGTTTGGTCCTTTGATCGCAATATCCCAATACAGGGATATCCCGAGCACTGCGAATGGTAGCCCTTCGGTTACTGAATGGATTTCGGTATTCCACTCAGGCTTCCGGAACCATCCTCGCGACTTCAACCCTCCTAAGGGAGAGGCCTTCCCACAAACCGGTTGTGACCGCGCCAAAAAGTACTAAGAGATTTTAGCTCCCTAATTGGACAACTTCTATGTCTCAGATGTAGTAACTGAGGGGTGTTATTGGAACACCTATCCCCCCAATACTACCTAGCTACAAAGTTGTTTTTAGTGTTCCCCAAGTGGGGTTAAATGTGTGTTGAAATTAGGGTACGTTTTAAGGCTTAGTTCAATTAAGTGATCGAGTGAGTGCACGTGAGGTATTGTAAACTGAACTTGAAAGAAGTAAATGCTTTATAGGAAATTTTCAAAAAATAAAGGGTCTTTCAAAAATAAAAAGCAAATATTTATGATTTCTTTCAATAATTGAAAACTAAATGCTTTGCGAAACTAACTCAAAAAATAAAGAATCTTTTGAATTCTGAAAGCAAATAATAGACTTCTTTAAAAGAAATAAATGGATTTCTTTTTTCAAGGAAATTGCTAAGGGCAAGATTTTAAAGAAGTAAACAGGAAAAAATTTAAATCTAGATAAAAATGCAGAAATAAGTCTTTCTTTCACTTTCTTGA
Organism: Larix kaempferi; assembly: GCA_027924585.1. Taxonomy (NCBI): domain Eukaryota; kingdom Viridiplantae; phylum Streptophyta; class Pinopsida; order Pinales; family Pinaceae; genus Larix; species Larix kaempferi. The sequence continues at coordinate 1,988,353 of BSBM01001435.1, read as the reverse complement.
AATTTTTTAAAAATATTTATAGATATGCATTTTAAATAGTAAAATGTTCCTATGGCTGTAAACAATGTTGGAATCTTAGTACTGTAAAATATGAGCCAAAATGGGTGAACTGAAGTGATAAATAACACTAAAATACAATATTAGATAAATTTTTATGGAAAATTTCTTAAAACTAATAGCATATTTGGATTCCTTGATCGAAAACACCCAATTTGAAAAAAAAAAATCATTTCAAACGGAGTTTGGGAGAGGGAGATATGGTCGTTTGAAAATTGAGCTGCGCGGCAAAAAAATCACATGGACCGCGCGGGTTTTGGGCTAAAAGTCGCGATGGACCGCGCGGGTTTTGGGCTAAAAGTCGCGATGGACCGCGCGGGTTTTGGGCCAAAAGTCGCGATGGACCGCGCGGGTTTTGGGCTAAAAGTCGCGATGGACCGCGTAGGTTTTGGGCCAAAAGTCGCGATGGACCGCGCGGGTTTTGGGCCAAAAGTCACGATGGACCGCGCGGGTTTCTGTCGCACAGTCGCGATGGGAAGCGTGGGTTTTGACCGCGAAGCCGCGATGAACCGCGCGAAAAAAATCTGAAAAGTTGCGATGGACCGCGCGACTGTCAGGCTAAAAACCGCGAGGCGAAAGCCGTGCACGGAAGCCGAAAAATGACCCCGAAAATTAAGAATTCCGGGCTGTTAATGGCAATAGATGAGGCCAAAACTTAGAGCAGCAATGGATCTGCTATCTAAGATGGCAGATCTATGGATCTAAAGGTTAAAAACTAATAAAAAACTAAGATTAAAAGCAAAACTAGAGATCTATTGTTCAAAACCCAGTGGAGTTGCCAAAAACTGTTGGCCCGGTTTTGCAACCAGGCTTAGTGCTATGGGCACCTGCTAACTGGTAGCAGTAGTTTCAATGGAAATAAATAACAATAAACTAATTAAACAAGACTAACCATGGATCTATGCCAAGATATTAAGCAAATAACAAAAATAATTTAAAATCAAGAACAAGATAATGTGAAATAATGAATTTGTATTGAAAGAATGGGGCAAGCAAGTGCTTGCGGAATCAATACCTCTAATGGTGAGGTTGAATGGCTCCAAGGATGAGCAACTCCAATCTCCAATGGTCTCTTCTCCAATGTGGTTTGCAATGGCTAAAATGCTCAAGGGAGATTTCAGCAGCATAAGGATGAGATAATGGATGGATGTGAAATGAGGAGCCCCTACCACCTTTTTATAGGTTTTGGTGGTGGGGAATACCATTTGTGGTTTTGTGGAAACCAAATGGTATTAACCAACATGGTTTAGGTACTTTTCCCTCCTTTTTCCTTTTTTTTGAATAAAATTAATATTTTAATTCCCTTTTTAATATTTTTGGGAATTTGGACCCTTTTTGAGGGTTTTTTATGCTTTTCAGGAAAAATAATCTTTTTTAATGGAAAAAGGGGTGTACTATGGTCTTTTGGTGACCTTTTGTTGGTTTTAGAGGCTCAGATGGTGGAAAAGTGGACAAATGGGTCATGTGAATAAGGGAATGAGCTGGTGAGCACTTTTTAGGTGTTAACAAGTATTTGGCCATGGTAGCAAGCCTTGGAGAAAGGACCCATTGGAGATTGGAGCTGCTCACCATTGGAGCCATTCAAACAACCTTCATCACTTGGAGGTATTGTTCTTACAAGCATTTGCTTACACCATTGTCAATACAAAAATTATTTTTTATCTTTCTTGTTCTTGTTCTTTAATTCAAAATGCACATGCTAGTTTAGTTTAGTTTAGATTTAGTTTATTGTTATTTATTTCTATTGAAACTGCTGCTACTAGTTAGCAGGTGCCCATAGCACTAAGCCTGGTTGCAAAACCGGGCCAACAATCCCCACTAGGGAAGCGACACCTCCTCCCACAGCTGAAAGAACACCAATGGACGAACCCCTTAAAGTAGAAGATTTCTTTGATCCATAGGGAAAATTGAAGGCTCTAGAATGAGGTGGCAGCCTATTCGCGACATTCGTTTTTCCTTTCCCGGCAAGTCTATTTCTGGCTAAGTATGTGGGTATCTCTTCCTCCATTTTGAGGCCAATTTAGGTCCGTTCATTGTTTGACGCCAGGATGGTTTGTACCTGCAAAGGACACCTATATAGTCAGTCACGGCTCATCTAATAGCTATCGTTGTCATTTTTGTAATTTTAGCAAACTAAATTGTGTAGGTGGCAGCATACTCGCAACATGTTTTGTAACTGTTTTTGATGCTCGGTCCAGGTCCAAGAGCCTATAAATAGCTATGTAATGGAAGATAAAGAGGTTGGAAAATCATTTTTGGCTAAAACCCTGGGAGATTGAGCTCTGTTTTGAAGCATAGTATTGAATAGGATTGCAGTTCCTATGGCAGATATTTGGCAGAGATTCATGTGTTTCTTTACTTGTAGTCTATTTTTTCTTTCTTCTTCATGTGATCGTTCTTCCTATTACACATTTACATTATTTTTTCTCTTTCATATCTAAGATCAGTGTATAATAGCTTAGAATTCTTGGAAACAATCTCGGGTTATTATATCAGGTGTTCACTCAATATTTCCACTAAAGTTGATGTCGAATTCATCCATGCTAGGTGCTCGTATCAATGGTATGTTCTTTCTTTCTTCTTTTATCACTAGAAAATAGAACTACGACGGCAAGAGGGTAGCTACCTTTCCTTTGTTTTAATAGTCCGCACTGTAGCACTCCTGTCCGATTTACATATAGCATCTTGACTTCCTCACCCAACGTTTTCCCCCTATGATTATCCTACCACATTTTTACACAATTTGTCCTATCAAGAAATCTGACCTTCTGAATGTGCTTGATTGTAATGAAGGCTGGGGTGTTTTCTCATTGCTGACAACTTTGATTATTTCCAGTCTTTTATAGATTTAAGATAGATCCCTCTCAAATTGTGCAGGGTCAGTAGCACAAGTCTAAAGTGGTTTTGTTGTTACCCCAACTTTCCCTCTTCCACAGCCTTGGGGGTCATTTTGGGTGCTAACAGGTGGTGTTGCAGTATTTGTTTGATGTGTTTCTGCTCTACTGTTGATAATTGAAGTTAGAAGTATTTCATTTTCAAAGTCAAAGTGCCTTGTATTTTGTATCCATCTCCGCAATGTAGCCGGGTCTTCAACTTCTTGTGACTCACCTATGTGCCATCGTGACTAGGGGGTTGGAAGATTAGCCACTTTGAAGAATATTGATAAAAGGATGTGTTAAATTTTTTTTGAAAACAGAATCAAACAATCCTATGGATTTCTAGACTCAACAAAATAAAAAGTGTCCACATAGTAAAAAATCCTAGAGATTTCAAGCAAGCAAACTTACTCTTCCAAAGAACCGAGGCTTAGTGAAAAGTTGGATTAGAGGGCCTTCTGAAACTAGTAGCTGCTAAGGGATTTCATGTCCTCATACAATTTCTAGAAGTAAAGGTGTGAGAAACAGTTACAATTAAATTTAATCGCCAGGGGTGCAAGCGTTGGTTCCTGACCAGTCACCTTACCAAGGAGTAAAAGTTCCAAAGTCTGTCTCATGTATTGCAAGTGTGTCCCACTCACAACAGCGTATGTAATATCCTAGGAATAGCCACTAAAGTTACCACTTCACAATCGATGGTCGGGCGGAACAGTTTTAAGTCGAGGACAACTCTCATAACCAGAAACTCTAGAAACAATGATGTCACCCCGAGGACTTGTCACTAAACATAGAATCCCCTCGATAAGCTCATGTCCCACTAAATAAGAAAAAGCGGGGAACCACCCTTTACTTATCTAGATTGACCTCGTGCTTGACGCACGTGTTAGAAGTGCTTTCCCGACAAGCGTTTTTTGCTACTAATGGATTTAATCTCTTTAATCAATGCTAGTTTCAAAGTTTTGCAACCCATGAGTGTCAACTCTCCAAACCTAATCCAGGGAACTAACCTTAACGTGTTGGTTATATGAAAATCAAAAGTTTGCCAATTTTATATTAAGTGCCAATTTTAAGAGTAGTTTGCTTAGTTTGAGGAGTGGAAGTGAAACTGGTGGTGTTTTGACTCGAAAACAAGAAAATGAACCAAACAATGCAAAGTGCTCACTACTCTACATTTCAATTCGATGAATATTCTAAATTAAGGAAGAGTTAGAGATTTATGATTTTATTTTAGACATGCAAAATTTCTGGTAGATTTCGTATGTTCATGCATAGTTAGTTAGTTAGTTTTTTTTTTTTTTTTGTCTGAAATATGGATAATGATTGATGTGTAAAGACCAATGTAACCCAAACAGATATTTCAAGTAAACATGAATCTAATTCTATTACACAAGGGATCCTTGTTTCTCATTCACAAGATTTCCATAAGGCCCAAGTGAAGAGGATATGAAGAGCCCTTTTGAATGCTTATGAATTAAATTCTAAACTATTACAAGTGAGATCCACTTGCTCATTCACAAGATCTCCATAATGTGCGAGTGAAGAGGATACGGTGGCTCGATATAAGATGCTTTGAAAAAATTAACTTCTAAACTATTACAAGCGAGATACACTTTCTCATTCACAAGATCATCATAAGATACAAATGAAGAGGATACGGTGCCTCATACACAATATATCTCAAGAAAACTGAACTCTAAAGGTGCAACTCTCTCTAATTGTGCATGAAAATCATGAAAATATTCTAACTCCAAAACAAAATTTAACTAATTAAAGTTTATTTTTGTTTTTTAGGAAAAAAAATTACTCTCAAATTATCTCAACATGTGATTTTCAAAGTGTGTTTTTCAAATGAAAATGTGTGGAAGGTTCTTCTCAATATGGTTTTAATTGGTTGTTGGTGTGATGTTTCCAAGAAGCATGTGGATACGGTTTTTAAGCAAAAGATGTATTACAAATTTAAAGAAAATTTTAAAAAGGAATTGCCATTTGGATTACTTTTAAAGTTTCATGAAAAAAGATTTAATTCAATTAGGCAAAACTTTTCAAAATTTTCTAAACTTTTTCAAAAGGAAAAACAAACCAATTCTTTAATGGGCTTGAGAGACTATTCCAACAACAAGATTTTAACCTCAAACAAGCAAAACTCTTGCAAAAATTATTTTTGATTCTTTTTAATCCAATGGAAAAGACTTGTAACTCCACTATGCAAAAATTTTGTAATTTTTTTTTAAATTATTTTTCATCCAATGGAAAGGTGTTTAGTTCCAACTTAAGCAAATCTATTCAAACTTTACAAAAGAATCAAAAACTGATATTTGGAAGAAAAAAGAATGTTTATGTGAGTTTCAAATGCAAAAAACAATGCTAGTGCATGTCGACTTTCTCTCCCATATTAACACGTTTTTATATTTTTATGCAGTGTTTTATTTAGACTTAAACCAGCATCCCACTAACCATCATTCAACTAATTGGCCATTTGAACAAATAAGAAGTTTGTCTTCTCAATAGACAGAAACTAAACCAACACTCAAACGAATTGGTATTTCGACGAATCAGAGGTGTTGTCTTTAGTTTGACCGAACAAATGGTTTGATATTGCTACAACATTCACGCACTATAATTTCAGAAATGAAAACACCTTCACTATGGTGAAGTGGCAATGTTTAAAAATGTAAACAAAACATAGAGATTAATACATCGTATGGTATCTGGTAGTAGAAATGGCAGAGTGTTACAGAAACATGCAGGGTTGGAAAGATCCTTCCACGATTCATGTTCTAAAAATCGAGATAGAGTTCATTAGTTGGGCAGGGTTTTATTCCCTAAGTTAAAGGTTACAGAGCTGCTACAACAAATGCCAACAATCAGATCTCTATTGAAAATAAGCTTCAACGCGTTCTAATTTTAGCATTAAATGTTACACAGTCTAGCATTCAACGTTAATCACTCCAATATTAATGGCATAGTTTTTAAAATTTCAATGTAGATCTTTTAAGAGCGTCAACAATCCACATCTGTTGGCATATACAGGCCTTCGAACGTTCAAATGGTGGCAGGGTTTTCAAAAATAAGAACTGCAACGCCTCCCAATTTTGGCAAGGTTTACAGAGCACGTAGAGGTGCCATTCTTTAATGCAGGGTTTGCTAAAAATTGCAGAGGTCAAAGAAGTCTACACGTAGAGCTGAATACGCCTTCAACAATTTATGAATCTCATCAAATTTAAGAATGCCTAGAAATGAAAATAAAATGCAAAGATCGAAATTCATTCAGGGATTTGAAATCTTTCACACTGAGTTATAAAAACTAGATCACAAATAAACCAAGAAACTCAAAATTCCAGACATACAATAAAAAATAAATCAAGAAACTCAGATCTGACTTCAAATTGAGATAGCTTGATGAATTAAAGGTGTAGTTAGGTTGATTTTCAAATTCTTAATCTAGATCTAAGGTTCTTTTAATGATCTTTAAGCCACAAAGGAGAAAATATGAAGAAAGAACACCACAAAAATGAAGAAAAATCACGAAACTTCAACAAATTTCCACAAACAGTATGGTTGCCAATATGATAACAGCAATTAGTGTAGGGTTGTGTCTACACTATTTCAACTATTTTACTAAGAAATGGTGAGTTTCTACTGTTAGGATATCTCATCATTCACTTTTGTACTTTGCATGCATTTTGCATGCATGCATGCACCCGCATGCTGCCCAGTCACCAGTATGATGCCTCCAGCACCTAGTCCCTAGTCTTCCAGCACTTGGGAGCTACATTCCACTCATATTTAGCCCTCCTTGCCATTCATGCGCCCAATTCTCACCTTCCACTGCAGAAGGGCGCCTTTATCACCTACCAGTCCAGTTTGCATCAGTTAGCCACCAGTATTTCCTTGATTTGAGCTAGATTGACTCCTCACTGTTGTTATCACTCCGATTGACCTCCGATGAGACATGACTACCTATTATGAGTGCATTTAACTCCTGATGCGCCCTCCACTGAGCCTCCATCCCTAGATCAGTGCCACTTACCATCAATTACACTTATTACACTCAGTTAGACTCAGTTTGACACCTTTTTGACAGTTACTTGTGCATTGATGACCACCACTGATTGATGATGAGGACTTCTAGTTGGAGCCAAGCTACACCATGCAAATATTTGAATGACCTCCTTGGTTAATTCGTATTCCTCACTGATTGTGAAAATATTGTATTGTAATTCTACCATTCTGGATTATAGAGCACTATGCATATCTCTTGCACAGTTTTTACTCCAAATTGTTTTACATCTTTGTGATCGATATTCTTGTTCAATAGATCTAATGTGACTAATTTTACACGTCAGAAATGAAAATATTATTACAAATTTCTTAAGATCTATATGTTAGGATATTTAGACAATTAGGAGTTAGTTAAGATCAACTTGTGTAATATATCCGTTAGGGATAGTGTGTTTCTTTAGTATGCATTAGTATGCATTTGTAAATACTTAATCTGACAGTCACGATATGTTCCCGACATAGAGTGATCTGACAGCTCAACTTCTCTTAGATCAAACCTAACCTTGATCCGTGGCTTAACGCCTGATTGGTCCATGATCTCTATTTAAAGAGCATGGAGGGTCATTGTTTAGTTGATCAATTATGAGAAGCTCATTTGTAACTTTCTTTCTTTGCATAATAAATTGTCCCGTAGAAGCTATTTGGTCGGGGCCATGGAGTGTTTCCCTCAAGAGGGTTTAAACCACGTCAAAACATCAGTGTGTTGATCTGTGATCTGTTTGTGTGAAGTGGTTTCTCTTGGTGTTCGGTCCTTTGGTAGTACCCTGTGTACCCGAACATGGTATCAGATATTTTATGAAGTGTCGCTTCCGGTTGTGATCTAGATCTTGAACTGTTGTTTCCGAAACTCGAAAGGGTTTCTAGTTTTGGTATTTCTGGGTTGTGGGAGGTGTTCCATTGCGTCTGGAGCATCATTTCCATTGGAAAATAGTTTTCGTTTGATCGAAAACGATTCCCGGTTGCTCCAGAAATGCGTATTTCATCAGATCTGAAGGTATAATGTTATAGTGACGCATTTTTTTCTTTTCTATTTTTAAAAGGAAAAAATTTCATATTTTATCATTTTTTTTTCTGTTAGATTTTTTTTGGGTTCGGATTGTTGCTTTCCCGTCTGCGTATGCTATTTTCCGTGCACCTTGAGTGATCTCGGCAAATCAGAAACAGAAAGGGAAAGGGTTTTTCTCGGCTGCGTATGCTCTTTGCCGTGCAGCTTGCGCGATCTTGGCAAATCAGAAACAGAGAGAAAACGTAGATTTTCCGAGCAAGCTAACAAGATCTAAGTCCACAAGTGTGGAAAAGTTTTTTTTTGTTTCGATTTGTGGTTTGTTTTGCAGGAAAAAGGGCAAGCACGCAAACCGAGCAAAAAAAAAGAAAAAGAAAAAAAGAGCCCCCTTCCTCATTCCCATATTTTACATACCTTTTAATCTAGCTCACTTGGTTCAAAGTTGCTTTATTCCTTCATAGGTCTTGAGTTCAAGTCTTAGGAAGTTACTTTTAAAAGAAAATGTGCATGCAATTTCTTTTTTCAAGTTACTTTATTGTAATAGTGCATCTCACTTAAATAATAAAAATAAAATAAAAATACAAGTGAGTCACTTAAGTTTTTTTATTTATTGTTGCACTATTTAAAAGTAATGTCATTGTAAAAATGAAATCACTTATTTTACAAAAGTGGTTCACTTAAAGCAACTTTCCTGTAAAATGATTGTCAAAAGGTTCATCTTGGGAAGAGGGGGGTTCCTTTTTTTTGCTGGACATTCTCTAGCTGCCACGTCACTATTGAGGACATCTTCAACAGTTTCTTTGTTCAAGCATAACTTCATCATATAGAGTCAGTTTTCAGTGCCATTTTTTTTGAAACAGCCTATTTGTTTGAGCTCTTCGCATCCATAGTATTGGTTTCTTCTTTTACAGCCATTAATTTACAAATATGGCTGCCCCTTGTGATATTCTACTTAACAGTTCCAACTATTTCTCATGGAAATCTCGTATGGAGGATGTTCTACGAAGTAGGGGACTTTTCATAATTACCTCAGGGAAAGAAAAAGAACCCACTGATGATGATAAGAAAATAAAATGGGCAAATAGATGTGACGAAGCTCGTGGATTGATTGGGATGTCAATCTCTACTGATTTGCGATTCCACATATCTGGAATTGATGAACCTAATGCTGCTTGGGACAAGTTGGAATCTGTGTTTGGTAAACAAAATGAAATTCGAGGTCACTAACTCGAAAATGAGTTGATTTCTTTAAATCCAAGTGACTTTTCATGCATTCAAGATTATTTATCTAAGTACAAAACTCTTAAACTCTTATGTGCAGAATGTAAGATTGAGAGGGAAGACAAACAATATATTTATCATATTATTTCCAAACTTGGACCTGCATATTCTATTTTTGTTTCTACATTTTACTCCATGAAAGCATCCTTGAATGCAGCTAGCTATCAAGAGCCTAGTCTTGAATCCTTTTGTGATTCCTTGATTAGAGAACAAGATAAACTCATTCATCTTGGAATAATCAGCAATGCAGATACATCTGGAAAAGCCTTATTGTCCCAACAAAAAGAAAAGTCCAAGCCTCCCAAGAAAGAAAATTTTCGCAATAATAAGTCAAACAAGGGTCCCAAACCCTCTCAGTCAGCTCCTTCTTTAAAAAATGACAAAGGATCCAAGCCAAAAGGCAAGAAGATTGAGCGTCATTGCAACTATTGCAGGAAAGATAATCATGATGAATCTAAGTGTTTCAAGAAGATGGCAGCCTTGGAAGCAGCAATGAAGAAGCACCACATCAGCCTATATTTGCCTTCAGAATCTGCCTCGCATGGACATGCACTTTGTGCTTCTTATTATTCTTATAATGCATCTTCTTCTTCTACTTCAAATGAATGGCTCATTGATTCTGGAGCCTCTTATCATATGGCTAAGGATCAAGCCATCTTTTCTACTATGCATGAATGTAACACCAAACAAATATTTGTTGGTGATGATAGATCTCTAAGTGTTGTAGGAGCTGGAACAGTTCCAGTAGATAATGGTCATTTTAGTGATGTACTATGTGTTCCAAGAATTTCCTACAATTTGTTATCAGTCTATTAGATCACTCATTCTGGTGAAGGTAAAACTGTGACCTTTACACCTCACCAAGTTGTAATCAAGGATTTTAAAGATCCTCAACAGGTCCTAGCTACCGAAATTGTTGATGATATTACCAGGTTGTACAAGTTTAACAACTTTGGGTCATCACCTTTCCCCTCAGTTTTTGTCGCTCATAGTGATAACTTGAGCAAACTTTGGCATGGGCGATTTGGACACTTAAATTATCGCTCATTGCAACAACTATGTAAAGAAAATATGGTGACAGGTCTTTCGATGGTATCTTGCAGAGATGGTGTTTGTTCCGGTTGTGTACTCGGAATACATCATCAGGACAGTTTTGACAAACGTGCCTCTTGGCATGCCTCGGTTTCCTTGGAGCTTGTGCATAGTGACTTGTGTGGTCCTCTTCCATTTGCTTCCTTTTCTGGTTTCAAATATTTCTTAACTTTCATTGATGATTACACCAGACGCACTTGGGTTTATTTCCTAAAACTTAAGAGCGAAGTATTTAACATGTTCTTGTCCTACAAGGCCCTTGTTGAAAAACAATCTGGTCATCAAATTATTAAGTTAAGATCTGACAATGGAGGAGAATATGTTAACAAAGAGTTCACTACTTTCTGCACTGAACAAGGCATCCAACAACAGCACACTATTCCATATACACCACAACAAAATGGTGTAGCTGAGCGGAAGAACCACACTTTAAAAGAAATGGCTAATTGTATGATCCAATCTAAGAGACTAAGTCTTCAATTTTGGGCTGAAGCCATTAATTGTGCAAATTACATAGTAAATTGCACCCCCACTAAAGCATTACAAGGTATAACACCAGAAGAAGCATGGAGTAAAAGTAAACCTGATGTAAGTCACTTCCGTGTGTTTGGTAGTGAAGCATGGGCTCACATTCCGGATGGAAAACGGAAAGCATTGCAGCCTAAAAGTGAAAAGTGCATATTTGTTGGATATTCTGAAGATGTAAAAGGTTATAGACTTGTTCAACCACATTCTCATGATATAATCTTTAGAAGAGATGTTAAATTTGATGAAAATCTCTTGGCATGCGAGCCTAACTTGGCGATTGTGCCATATGTGGCCTGCGAGCCTGATTCGGCGGCTGAGCCTTCTTCTTCTTCTTCCAACTTCCTTGACAGGTTTCCAACTCCAGTTTTTGATAATGACAGTGAGGATGAAAATCCACCTCCTCCTTCTCATGTTCCTCTAGTTGCACCAGCACAAGTGCTTCCTTGATGGGTCCGTTCAACATGTGAAGCAGCTGGTGATCTTGCCAGCGATCCTAGAGATCAACGTCGAACACGTTCTCAGTTTTAGCGAGCCTCTTCTCTTTTGGCTCAAGTTTCCGAGAATCATGATCCATAAAATTTTGCAGAAGCTTCAGGGAATCCAGATTGGGATGCAGCCATGGATGAAGAATATCGTTCTTTAATGGCGAATGATACTTGGGATCTTGTACCTCTTCCAAAAGGAAGAAAACTTGTGAGATGTAAATGGGTCTACAGAACTAAGTATGCATCAGATGGAAGTGTTGAAAGACTTAAGGAAAGGTTAGTTGCCAAAGGTTTTTCCTAAGTGGAAGGGATTGACTACAATGAAACCTTTGCTCTCGTCGCAAAAATGAACTCCATCCGCCTTGTTCTTTCCCTTGCAGCCTTACACAACTGGGAAGTCCATCAAATGGATGTCAAGTCTTCCTTCTTACATGGTGATTTACAGGAGGAAATTTACATGGAAAAACCTCCTGGCTATGTTCAGAATAACTCTAGCCTTGTCTGCCGCCTTAATAAATCCTTATATGGCCTTAAGCAAGATCCTAGAGCCTGGTATGCCAAAATGGATAACTTTCTCCTTGACACTGGTTTTTCTAGATTCCATTCTGACCCCAATGTCTATACCAAGAACGTAGGAAACCATCTCATCATACTTGTTCTATATGTTGATGACCTTATTCTTATTGGTAGTGACCCTAAGCTTATAACCCATGTGAAATCTAGTCTGAAACAAAATTTTGAAATGTCAGACTTAGGACATTTGCATTATTTTCTTGGTCTCCAAGTCCTGCAAACCAAAGAAGGAATCTTTCTTTCTCTGTCTAAGTATGCTTGTGACCTTCTTCGTCGCTTTCACAGGGAAGATTGTACACCAGCCCCTTCTCCCTTTCAGTCTGGAGTTAAACTTTCTGCCACTTGTACTTCACCTGAAGTCGATGCCACCTTGTATCATCAGCTTGTTGGTAGTCTCTTATACTTGACTCCTTCCCATCCTGACCTTTCCTTTGCCATTGGTCGTGTTTCCTGTTATATGCAGACACCTCATGAAAGTCACTGGAAAGAAACTAAAAGAATACTTCTATATATTCGAGGTACAGTTCAGTTTGGGATTCATTACAGTACAGGGGGGGAACCTTTGTTGGTTGGTTTCACTGATTCAGATTGGGCCGGCGATCCTGATAATCGAAAGTCTACTGCAGGTTATGTTTTCAGTTTGCGATCTAGACCTATTACTTGGGCTTGTAAGAAACAACAAGCTATTGCTCTTTCTTCAGCAGAGGCAGAATATCGAGCAGCAGTTAATGCCAGTCTGGAAGCTTTATGGCTTCGACAGATCCTTTCAGAGTTTGGATTCGAGCAGCAGCAGCCTACTCCACTTTGGTGCGATAATCAAAGTGCCATCAAGCTTGCCAAAGATCCAGTTCTACATCAACGCAGCAAACACATTGAGCTACATATGCACTTCATCAGAAATCTTGTTCATGATCGTGTTCTTGAAGTGCTCTTTTGCCCTACAGATGACTAAGTTGCAGACATCTTCACCAAGTCTCTTACAGAAGCAAAGTTTTCTAAACTTCGATCTATGTTAGGAGTTCATGAACTTGTCATTAAGGGGGGATAGGCTCTAATGCCTCCTTCCTTCTCCTAATAGTGTCACTTTTGTAAATCCTTCAATCCTATCCCAAGTTGTTCTTAAGGGGGGATGTTAGGATATTTAGACACTTAGGAGTTAGTTAAGATCAACTTGTGTAATATATCCATTAGGGATAGTGTGTTTCTTTAGTATGCATTAGTATGCATTTGTAAATACTTAATCCAACAATCACGATATGTTCCTGACATAGAGTGATCCGACGGCTCAACTTCTCTTAGATCAAACCCAACCTTGATCCGTGGCTTAACACCCAATTGGTCCATGATCTCTATTTAAAGAGCATGGAGGGTCATTGTTTAGTTGATCAATTATGAGAAGTTCATTTGTAACTTTATTTCTTTGCATAATAAATTGTCCCGTAGAAGCTATTTGGCCGGGGCCGTGGAGTGGTTCCCTCAAGAGGGTTTAAACCACGTCAAAAAATCAATGTGTTGATCTGTGATCTGTTTGTGTGAAGTGGTTTCTCTTGGTGTTCGGTCCTTTGGTAGTACCCTGTGTACCTGAACACTATATTCATTCATAAGAAAACTCATTAAGGTCTAAAGCTATTTGAGAATTAAAATCATACACGATAAGAAGACTTCAAACTCTCAAATGGAACAAACTTGAATCATTTCATATTAAAACAATGAAGAAATACATCCCTACCATGGACCTTGGTGTGAATCCCTCCTCCATTGCCATAAGCTTTCCTTCCTCCACCCTTGCTTTTGAAGAAATTGAGCTTCTCCTCCTTTAGAATCTTTTCAGCATGCCTTTGCTCTTCCTTTGCGTACTTTACAATGCCTTCCGTGCCTTTCTTATATAGAATTGGGAAATGAGCCTTAAGATTTTGTTCTAAATGTGGGATTACTCCTTTTCCTCATTTTAGATTATTTTAACCTGAAAACCTACTTTTCCATAGTTTTAGGTTTTTTGCACCACTTTAAGCACAATTAATGCATTTCTCTTCACTTTTTGATTGGTGTAGATTAAGTTTGGACCTTTAATGAGCGGTTCGATGACCGAACTTGGTCTCCTTAGGTTTTGTTGTTGGAGCAACATCCCCCCCCAAATTTTGTACATATTGGGGCCCCCTCCTTTTACTTTTTATAGAAAGACTGCCTAAAGAAGTTAATTATCCTTTTAACTTAGTTTTTGTTTTCAATTGAGGAATTTGCTTTTAAAAATTGAAGTTTTTTCTTCTAGGTTAAAATTCATGATTTTCTCCCGAAACTGCAAGAGCAATTTGCATATCTCTCCCGAAACTGCAAAAGCAATTCGCATATCTCTCTCGAAATTGCGGAAAGAAATTCAAAAAGCTCTCCCAAAACTGCGGAAGCATTCATGATTCTCTCCCGAAACCACGGAAAGACTTAGTGTTTTTTGGAAGAAGCTCAAGTTTCTCTCTCGAAACTGCGGAAGCATTCACGAAACTCTCTCGAAACTGCGGAAGCAATTCATGTGTCTCTCTCGAAATTGCAGAAAGAAATTCAAAAAAAACTCTCCCGAAATTGCAGAAGCAATTCACGAAACTCTCCCGAAACTGGGGAAGAACTCGGCGAACTCTCTCGAAATTGCGGAAGACTTAGCGTTTCTCTTCCGAAACTGGGGAAGAACTCAAGTTTCTCTCCTGACACTACGGAAGAACTTGAGATTTCCTTCCGAAATTGCGGAAGCTTTCGTCAAATATCAATAAGCTTGAACAAAGTTATTTCGTAAGTTGAGGAAGGATACCCTGAATCTTTCTGAAATTGCGGGATGAATCGGCAAAACCATTCGCAACAAGCTTCCGAGAGACTGTATTTCGAAAAGATATGCAAAGCGCTCCCGAAACGCCGAAGCAATTCACCATCTTGTTCTGCAATTGCGGACGGAACCCGTAAGTCCGCCCCGCAATTGACGGTCGCGCTTAAATGCCGAGACGGCTTGAAATGGCCGCACCGTACCAAGCATTAAAACCCTGTTTTAATGACACCACCTACCCATTTAAATGTTGCACATGTCTAACCTTTTATAAGGACGGTGGGGGTTTCGTTGATTTCATTGTTTGTTTATCGTTCAAAGAATGCCGTTAGGAAGACCGCATCGGCTCGCTCGAGCTCAGCGCATCCATGACCGCGTCCACCTCACTCAACTACTGTCTCATCTCCAGGTAGGATTTTTAACCACCATCTTCGTTTTATCTCCACGTCGAATTACTTTTTGGGTCTTCCCGTTCATAACGTGGCCGATAGACATTGGTACCATAGGTCATTTTTTTTTTTATTACAGCCGCCGTGGCCCCTTAGGTTTCTCATTCCTACCAGCTGAAAGCCATAGCCATGACCATCCAAGTTTTTGACTGACCACTTTCCCATCGTTTTCCTACCCTAATTCAAACCTCATACCGGCCACACACCGTTTCACAAGTATTATTAATGACAATAGTGGTCAGATGAGATACTCGACCACTCACCTTTTTAGGCTCAGTTACTGAATGTGGAAAACAGTCCCTTGTTTTATCATTTATTCATAGGATTTTTTCACTCCAGGCCGACCCACCATTCACCATTAGAAGTGGTACTATGAAGGATACTCTCTCTCCAAGGGCAAGGAGGGAAGCAGGTTTTTTCCACGTCATATGTTTACCTTTTTGGAAGCATTCCAAAAGCTCCTAACTAGACATTGTCTCCCTAGAATAATCAAGTCTTAGGACCATATTTAATTTTCTGAAGTGATATATTTTGCTTTCCTAGCATGCAGCTTCATAATTTGTCTAGATTTCTCATTAGCATGTTAAAATTGTCCTTCTCTTTGTTACACTCTCATAACATGTTGCATATTTTTATAATGATTCACATTTGGTTGCTAGTAGGGATAAGCCAGGATGCCAAAAGGTGGTATAAAGAAAACTAAAGTGATGGAACCAGAGCCAGTGCAACTAAGGACTGAAACTATGTTCCAAGACACTAAGTGTACCATCGGCGTTCCTCCCGAGGTTCGTTGGGGAGATGTTTACCGGATGATCATGGATCAGGATATCCCAGATGTATTATTGGAAGAAGAACACATCTACCTAAACATTAGAACTTCTGCCATAGCTAGGGCTTCTACCCGCCCTAAATTGTTCCCATGCTCTGAAGTGATCGGGTGGATACTGGAACATGCCAACCTAGAGACAAGAGTGTTGCATGACAGCAAGGGAGAGCCTTTTGCTTCATTCCATCCAGCGTATATTGCTGCAGCCTACAAATTCTCATGCCCCCAACAAGCTCTAAGTGATGAATGGTTGGGTAAGATGAATAATATTGAGATGGACAAAAAATTATTGGTCACAGGAAAGCACTTGAGAAAGAGAGGTAATGATGAATATGATGTTTAGAACCTAAGACCTCCTTTTAGGTTAATCGCCCTGATGCTATGCAGAATTTTTGGCATGCCCGATGGCACTATATATAGGATACAGTGGGCCCCCATCATTCACTTCGTAGCATTCAAAAGGACTGTGTTTGACTGGGTTACTATCCTTTCGGACAGTTTGGCATCCACAGTGGCTGCTGCAAGAGAAGGTCTGGCCTTAAAAAAGTCAGAATTTTACATGTCTTCCTATCTCATTGACTGTATTTTGGCCAAACTATCTTTCCCCAGACTATGTTGCACATGGGATAAAGGCAACACCCCGGTCTACACTGCTTATAAAATAATGTGGGCTCAAAATTACAGAGCAAGCTATAAGCTCATCTGCGAAGAATTCATCATGCCTTTCTATGAGCAGATGTTCAAGGAAGAGCCCAATTGTCTATAAGAAAATGCCATGGAGGTCTTGGAAAACTATGGAGATTTTTATTTTTCAGAGCATGACACCTACATTAGGATGTTTGGAGGTACCAAAGCGCCATAGATTTTTCCAAAATACGCTACTAATTATGTAGTCCTCAAGGAAGCAGACAGACAAATTTTCCTTGATGGAATTGGAGGGGTGCTTAACAAGCAGCATAAGGCTTCTTTCCCTCCTTTTCCCTTCAGCATAGGAGCCTACAAATTCTCAGGGGTTGCATCAGCTAAGGAATTCGTTTAAGAGCTGAAAGCTTTCCACTTTGGTGAAATGATCTTCCATAGAATTGATAGGCGGAGCAAGGTTGTCGAGCATTGCAAAGAAATTTATGCTCATTTTGAATATGCTCATTACTATGATGCCGAGGAAGAAGTGTTCAGAGGCATCAACAACATGACTGAGTTGCAGATTTGTCGTCAAGGTAGTGAAGCAAGCTCTAGCTCTGCCCCAGCCCGAAAAGCCAGTTTGCGGAAAGAGAGAGAAGCAGCCGATGCCCTAGCCCGCGAAGAACAAAGATTGAAAGAGGAAGCAAGGCTACAATAAGAAGCAGAAGATGCAAGGCTGCAGAAAGAAGTTGGAGATGCAGAGCAGAGGGAAGAAAGTGAAAATCAACAGCAAGCTGAAGAAGAAGAAAGAAGGTGTAATGCTGAAGAAGACAAAAATGCGGAGGAAGAACTTAATACCGATGAAGATTCCCAGACAGGTGGCTTCGGCACCCAAGATATGGAAACAAATGTATCTCAAGCAGGTGTTCCCGGCACCCAAAATGTGGAGGCAGACACAGCTCAAGCAGGTGTCCCACCACCCAAAATATGGAGACAGACATAGCTCAAGCAGGTGTCTCCGACACCCAAAATGTGAGAACAGACACGTCTTAAGTAGTCCAAACCCCACCCATAGAAGCAAAAATACATGTAATAGACCTCCCAATCGTTCCTTACACTCCATCAGAAGATCATACTGTGTCCCGATTGGATGGATTTGTGTATGATAAGAAGAGGAAGATAGTAGTCTTGAAATCGGAAGAGAGGATAAAGAGACTCTTCCAAGAAGATATTGTTACCCGGTGGGAGACCACGGTGATGCAAAATACAAATAAGGCTCCCATAGCCATGTCATCTGCCATTGTTTTAACAGCAAAAGAAACACAGGACAATGTGGTCGATATGGTTTGAGAATTTGAGTCAACAAAGAGAAGAGCTCGCATGTTACAACATACTGTGGCTAATAAGCAAGCTTACAAGGATCTTGTAGTGAATAAGTATAATCACCTGTTTGTTGAGCACAAGGAATTATCAGATAAGTATCGTCATTTAGAAGAAGAAAATGAGCACTTGGTAGTCTAGATGATGGTTTTGGAAGCAGAAAAGAATGATTCGAAAGCTAGAGTTTCTCATCTGCAAGCAGATAAGCAAGCAATGGTCGAGCAATTAGAACAGGCAGAGAGCAGAGCAATATATATGTCTCCCTTTCATGAGCTATCCTGCGACATTCTGAGGCAAATGCACGCCACACAGGAGCTTATTACCGAGGAAGTGCGCAGGCTCAAGGCCATGATGGTTAGATTGAAAGAAGTCAATGCAGAGGCCAATAGGATTAAGGGAAAATATACTCGGGTTAAAGCGAACATCCTGAGCCAAGTGGAATGGAGAGAAGGTAAGTTTGATTTTCCCAAGCATCTCCCATTCAAGTCCGTAGATGATTTTAAAGAAGATATAGACCTTATTGAATTCTGCAGGAAATGTGGCTTTAAGCTAATGGATAAGATCCAAGGAACAATGGATAAAAGTAATAGTCTTTATCAAAAAATCCATGAAGTGCATGATAAGTGCAAGATGAGTTTTCCTCAATCCCTCGAGGAGTTCCCAAGCAAAGATAAACGTTTATTAGACTTGAAGTAAGAGCTAGGCATCCAAATGGAATATGTAAAGAAGATTGATGTCCTAACCACTGATGATCTCCATCACTATATTGGGCTATTGTCAATATACAGTCATTTGCTTAAAGAAGTCTACCACGCAGTAGTTGAAGAAATTCAGGGGGTGGAAGTAGAACTTGGTAAACATGTAACTTCCCAGAAGATCTTGCTCCCTTCCCCAGCAAATGTGGTTATCAGAGACACTGGTATTTGGTTCAGTTACATAGCAGAGGAGGAAAAGAAAGCAGCAGCAACAGTCAGTCCAAGTCCTTCTCTCCCAACAGTAGCAACTGGTCCAAGCACCTCTCTCCCAACAAAAGTTCCTTCCCAAGGATGAACACGCTGATCCTAAGGCATTGTTCCTATTTTTGTATTTTGGTCTCCCTTTGTTTAAAGTGTAGAATCACTGGACAACTGTCCTTTTCTTTTTGAGAAATTTTATGTTTTAAGAAAAGGGCCATGACTTGTTTATTAAGAGAAAAATTCTATAGAGGACATGTGTAAAGAGCCAGGTGGCATCCCAAGAGGCATTTTGTAAAGATATAAATAGAAGGTGAGGGAATAGTAGAAGGACTTTTGGCAGGTAAATAATTTTTCTTAACTTGTACGAGCTATCTTGCACTTGTTTCAAGAAAATGAAATGTACCTAATAAGAGACTGGAGAGGACGTCTTTTGCATGGAAATGGATGTTGAATGCATGCTGAATTATTCTTATGACTTTCATATTCTACTATGAGATCTTTCTTTGCTGTCTTGAATTATTTCTCTGTATTGAATGATCTTACTATTTCTTGTGCAAATGAATTTTCTCCTACATGAGTAATGGAATGTGTTATATGTGAATTGGAAGCTATCTTCTAATTTCTCTTGCTTTCTTGCTATAGATCTATATTTATGATTTAATGGTTGTCTGTTGATCTTTAGATAACTCTTCCAGTACATTACTCATACTTATAATTTTGCTCCTTGCAGGGATATTTTAGGTTTATTTCGGTTTTAAATACATATTTGTTTCGAGTTCTGCATTTAAATTAAGTTAGTTTAGGCACTTGCATATCATTATAAACCATAAGATAAAACAAACGGTGGATCGAGCCAT
Source organism: Larix kaempferi (assembly GCA_027924585.1). Taxonomy (NCBI): domain Eukaryota; kingdom Viridiplantae; phylum Streptophyta; class Pinopsida; order Pinales; family Pinaceae; genus Larix; species Larix kaempferi. The sequence continues at coordinate 1,968,501 of BSBM01001435.1, read as the reverse complement.
AACCGATATACTTGAAGAAAATCTCCAAACCCAACGGTTGCCGGAACTGCTAACCGGACGGATTCCCCACACCAAACAATGGACAATTTAATTGGGATAGTCTACGGGGGAGAATCCCTTTCTGCTTGATGCTGCGATCTTTGAGGAATCAAAAGTGTTTGGCACTAGAAGGAGGGCTTGAAAGTGCATCTCTAATAAAGGAAAATTTCCCACTGTAAAAAATGTTACTGAAAACCTACTTAAAAAAGGAATTTTAGGTAGCCCAAATCTTGAAGTAGCAAACCAAGAAAACCTCGTCTTTGATTCTGAACCTCAAGAAGTATTGTATGTTGTTCCTTTTGCAGAAATAGAAGATTTAAGGAGACATACACGATCTTATGTTAGACAGCTAGGTGGTTTAAACGCAGTAAATTTCCTCCCTGGGAAAAGTTCTCGTATAAAAGAGTGACAGTACACCCGTGATTTGATTCTTGTGCAAAATTTTGAAGAGCTTGTGAATTTAACCTTGGAAGAAATTCTAGAACCCCTGAACAAGGACGATCTTGAAAAACCAGAAAATATTTCAGATCAAGAAAGTCTTGGAGAACTTATTACTCCAAAGAACACTCCATTAAATTCACCTTACAATTCTCCACCAGATTCTCCACATAGAGACATGGTTGTACCTACTTGGAGAGTAAGGGGAGCGTTGAATCTAGCTGGGCCATTCCACAATCTTCCAAAAAATTCAGAGAAAGTCTTGCCTAAATTCGACCCAGGGAAAGCCATTTCGGTCGAAGAAAATCTCAAGAGTTTTTATTTAGCTCTGAATCTTTTGAATGTGCAACATGAAGATGTAGTCTGTAGGCTGTTTCCATACACATTTGAGCCAAAAGTATCATCCTGGTATTTTAGCTTAAAGTCTAGCTCAATCTCAAGCTGGGATGAATTTGAAAAATGTTTCTTAAAGAAATATGGAAACCAAAAAACTGTAGCTACAATTATGAAAGAATTATTGTCCATGAGAATGGAAAAGAAGGAAAAGGTTCAAGACTTCAATCAAAGGTTCACAACACTCTTAAATAATTTCAGTGAAGCAAATAAACTAGTAGATGAATCTATGGTTGAATATTATACAACAGCTCTTGAAGGACCCATAGCAATGTTCGTTAAAAGATCTAAGAAAACCACTATGGTAGAGAATTTTGAAGAAGCTAGAAAGGTGGAAGAAGAAGCGAATAGCATTGCTAAGCATGCCTTAGATGCAAAAACAAAACCAGCAGTCAGTAAAAAAACCTTGCTGCTCACTAGAGGTAAAGAAGAGTCATCAACAGACATGGAGAATGTAGTTAAGATGATGCAGAAGTTGTCCAATAAAATTGTAGATCTTGAGAAAGATAAGGCTGCTCGTACATCTAGGAAACCTTTCAAGCCATTTTACAAAAAGGGGGAAGACATCTATCAACCTCATCCACCTTCCCTTGTTTTAAACCTCAATGAAATAGGGATGGAAAAATTTTGCACCTTTCATCAAGAAGAACATTCGAAGAAGAGCTGGCCACAATGGATTAATGTTAGGAACCTATGTCAACCCTTCTCTTTACTATGTTAGTATATTGTTGTTGGATGCATATGCTTTGTAAGTCGTCCCGTAGTTTATATTAGCCCATAGTATTGACCTTTAGTATTGGACGCATATGCTTTGTAAGTCGTCCTGTCGTATTATATGTCCCATGGTTTTGACTCATAGTATTGGGCATAGACTTAGTATATAAGTGTGTGTTGAGGTCATTGAAGGCACCGCGAAGTTAATTGTATTGAGCTTGCTCAAAGGAGGTTTCCCCCTCGAAGTGGCCCGTGATCAATATAAAAGTGATTATGTTCTGTTATTTCTGATATCTTATGTATTTTCATTAATTAATTATTGCAGGTTCATCACATCTGGTATCAGAGCACTTTCCTTGGCACAAGTGGGAATATTTTTTTTTCTTTTTTTGGGTGGCGAATTTCAGATCAATTTCTAAAATTTTTCGCACAAAATCAGAAGAAACCGATTGCATATATGAATTCCTCTTTCAAAAATACGTAGTTTCAAAAAAAAAAAATCTCATTTGGAGTTCTAAAAGTGGAGATATCGCGGATTTAAAATCAACAATTTTTCAGAATTTCGGTGACAGCCGCGGAAATTGCGGTGAGAAAATCTTTCGGCCGAGTGCCCAGATTTCTATTCCGCTCTCACAAGTAGAAGCAGAGTGGTTGTTCCAGTTCCAGAAACATGCTATAGTAGCGATTCTGAGCAATATAGATCCAGGTTTTGAACATTGGGTGGAATTTCTGCCCAAATTTTTTCTGTTGCAGGTTCGGATTTGGGAATAATCCCTATCCGCTTAACTGTGGGAAGTACTTGGGCATAAGCCCTAAAACTCATTGTGAGGAGCACCACAGGAACCCCGAAGTAGATGGCCCATTGAGAGGACCTGCCAGCGAAAAGGGCAACGACCCCTACCTGATTGACTAGTTCCCACCCGTGAGGTAAACCAAGAGCTGTTGTTTGTGGCAAAGCGGTTATCAGTTTTACCTAAGCCGTGGAGTGAGGGGTACTGCCCCAATACGCAAGCCGTCAGACATCATTGGTGGCCGAGTGAAAACCCTGAACTGTTAGGAAGTCGCACATACCTGGGGTCCATATCTACTTTCAGCTGAACTATTGTCGATCACTGCTGCGCCGTTTCAGATCCATTTTGCAAGCCGTTCCAAATCCAGTTGTTCGGCGTTGTTCTAGATTTCTTCTGATCCGTAGCCGCTCCAGTCTGTAAAAAAAAAAAAAAAAAAAAACTGGTTATGGTTGTCACCTGTGCAGGAGCACACACCATGGAGGAAGCACTGGCATCCATCCAAACCAAACTCCAAGATCTTGATGAAACATTTCTCAGCCTCCATTTGCAGCATTCAGCCATGAACAATACCAGACAGCCAGAATCTTTTGCAGCCACCGGGTTCTCTGCTTCTAGCAATTTTCGTGGGCCGAAGCTTGATTTTCCTCGCTTCAATGGTACTAATCCGACTGGATGGATATACCGAGCAGAACAATATTTCAGTCTGCATAATACTTTTGATGTTCAGAAAGTTCCACTTGCATCCTTTCATTTGGAACTGGAAGCCCTTCAATGGTACCATTGGTACATCAAAGCTCATCCCGAGCCAAACTGGACAGATTTTTGCCAACTCATTTTGCCACGATTTGGTCCTAGTGCTTTTGACGACTTCACAGGAGCACACCAAACTGGCACAATGAGAGAGTATCAGATGTAATTTGAGAAACTAACCAATCACACAGAAGGATTGTCTGATGAATTCTACAGGAGTTGTTTTATCAGTGGTCTCAAGGATGAAATCCGCTCAGAGGTCAAAATGTTTTGTCCCAACACAATGATGGAAGTCCCAGGGTTGGCTAAGTTGGCCGAGGACAAGATCCCAGCTCAACAACGCTCCAAACCCACCTTTGTTCGTTTAAGAAATATGGTTTCCCAATGACCTCCCATCACACCTACTCCTTAACCAACTCCTATCAAGCATTTGTCTGAAATAGATATGTAGGCACGCCGAGAAAAAGGGCTTTGCTATAATTGTGATGAGAAATTCACTCGGGGACATAGATGTGTTCAACAAAAGCTCTATCTCTTGGATGTGGATTCTCCGTCTGCCTTAGAACTTGGTGAAGAAGCTACAGATACAGTAGATGATCCGGTCGACATGCAACACCCGCCTGTTGACACCCCATGTCAGGATGACCCACCCGAGATCTCTCTCCATGCTATAACTGGCATCACCACCCCACAAACAATGCGGGTTAGGGGATACTTCAAGAAGCTCCCTCTTACCATACTCATTGACTCTGGTAGCACTCATAACTTCATTGACCCTCGAATTACCAAACAGGCTGATTGTTTTGTCCATCCTTGCTCCAACTTTGAAGTCATGGTTGCCAATGGGGGCACCTTACCTTGCAAGGGGAAGTGTCACAATGTGCGTATCTCTATGGAAGATTATAACCTACGCTCTGACATGTTTTCCTTGCCCTTAGGCAGATGTGATGTGGTTTTGTGCGTTCAATGGTTATGCACACTTGGCCCCATCTTATGGGATTTTGCTGAACTTTGGATGTAGTTTAAAGTCAATGGGGCACAACAAAAATTTAGGGGCTTACAACCAGGGTCTCTCTGCATCATCAGTTCACATTGCCTGGAAAAAATCCTTAAGAAGAATTCACATGGTGTCATAGCTCAACTTAATTCCATTCAGATGCACCCATCAACAGTCTCCACTACTCCCTTGGATAGATATGCAGGTATCTTTGTTTATCCAATGAGCTTGCTCCCTTCAAGAGACCTTTCCGGTAAGAATGTAGCCACATCTACCTCTCAGCAGGAAATGATGGCTATTTTGCATGCAGTACAGAAGTGGCAGCCCTACCTATTAGGCAATTATTTCTGCATCAAGACTGATCTCCCGAGTCTGAAAAATTTTCTGGAACAATGGGTCTCCTCCCCAACACACCTGCAATGGCTTATCCAACTCATGGGTTATCCCTATGTGATCACTTACAAGAAGGGTAAGGACAATATGGTGGAAGATGCTCCTTCTCGCACACTTGATGACCCAGTTTCTCTTACAGCTCTTTCTCTGCTTGTTCCAAATTGGTTGCAATATGTTCAACAGGGCTATCTCTTCTATGAACTCCATGCTTCTTCATCAACAGGGCACTCTGGGTTCTGCAAAATGTATGACCAGGAACAATGTAACTTCTTTTGGCCGGGACTAAAAATGACAATTCAACAGATGGTGGCTAACGATGATACTTTCCAAGTCAACAAGGGGGAACCGACACTCCTTTCAGGATTGATCAAACCCTTGCCCATCCCTACACAGCTTTGGCCAACTATTTCTATGGATTTCCTAGAATCACTCTGGTGGTACAATACCACATCTCAAAGGACACCATATGAAGCAGTCTATGGATAAACACCGCCAATTCTTCTTCCATACACCCTTAGTAGCTCCCCAGTTCAGGAAATTGACTCGGTTCTTCGAAACCGCGATCAGATTCTTCTCATTCTGCAGGACAATCTTCACATGGCCAGAATTTGCCGGAAACAACAAGCCGATCAACACCGTTATAAGCACATTTTCCATGCAGCTGATAGGGTTCTTCTTCATCTACAACCTTCCAATCAATTCTCCTTGACACTCCAAAGGTGTCAGTGGCCCGAAATGCAAACCGAGAATGCTACCGGGGAACCACTTCTTCAAATTTTGCAGCAATTTCTCCAACCAAAGCTTTGAGGACAAATCTTTTTCTAAGGGAGAGGGGATGTTAGGAACCTATGTCAACCCTTCTCTTTACTATGTTAGTATATTTTTGTTGGACGCATATGCTTTGTAAGTCGTCCCGTAGTATTTGTTGATTCGTAGTTTATATTAGCCCATAGTATTGACCTATAGTATTGGATGCATATGCTTTGTAAGTCGTCCTGTAGTATTATATGTCCCATGGTTTTGACTCATAGTATTGGGCATAGAATTAGTATATAAGTGTGTGTTGAGATCATTGAAGGCACCGTGAAGTTAATTGTATTGAGCTTGCTCAAAGGAGGTTGCCCCCTCGAAGTGGCCCGTGATCAATATAAAAGTGATTCTGTTCTGTTATTTCTGATATCTTGTGGATTTGCATTAATTAATTATTGCAGGTTCATCATAATTAACTCTATGAGTTTAGTCATGAACCAAATGTTGGATTCACAGATTCCATATCAAGAAGATCCTCTAGAGGAATCGATCCCTGAATTAGAAGAACCACCTCCAGACACCACTATGGTGCTATGGGATTAGGTACCTTTAACTGAATTAGTAGAAGAAGATCCCATAGAAAGCTCTCTCTCTGCTGTGAACATTAATACTCGCAGTAAAGGTCCTATTACGGATCTTGTGCCAGAATCGACTCCTCATAAGCTTAAAGTTTTAAAAGAACTACATAGAAGACATATAGCAATCATTCCACCGCATCCTAAAGCTAGCTAAACAACAGCCAAAAATCCAAACATTGACACCATAGTTCAACAACCAAAGGTCACAATGAATAAAACAGACAATCCGGTAAGAATTGGGAATGATTCTGATATAGGATATGACATTATTGAGGATATAAAGAAATTCAAAGCAAATGTGTCAATATTCGATATGTGAAATTTGCCACAGCAATAAGATAAGCTGCTACATGCTCTACAAACCCAACCCAGCACTCTGTTAACAGATACTCAAGAAGATCCCAACATTAATGAGGATAGTATCGGCGGGAAATCTAAATCCCAGACGTTGCCATTCCTGTTGACCTTTGAAATTTGCAATCATAATGTTCACAATTGTCTGGTAGATTCTAGAGCATCTTCAAATGTCATGCCGCTGTCAATTTGTAAAACAATTAACGGGCAACCTATTCCATCTCCGGCCCAAATCATTCAGTTAGATAGAAGTAATGTCAAAGTTATCAGGGAAATGAAAGATGTCCTCATTAGATTATCAGCCGACTCTAGAGTCTGTCAGTTTATTGACATAATGGTAGTTGATATTACTGAGGCCTGTGGTTTGATCCTAAGTAGGGATTGGTCCACAAATCTCAATGGTTACTTTGCAACTGACTGGTCTCATCTGTGGTTTCCTTATCAAAATAGGCAGAATCAGATCAAAGTTTTGAGAGAACCGCACATGAAGCAAAATGTAACTCAACTAGAGGGAAAGAATGAGGTTGTAACCTTCTCATCCTCGGTTCTGGGGAATTATTTCTTAGAAATTGATCCGGGTAATTATTAGTCTGAAACTATCAGCCATGAATCAGATGAATAATTCGATCTCCTTCATTTTTCTCGGACTGATGATGTTGACTGTAATATAGTTAGTTTAGTCATTGAATTAGACCATAAAGATACTAACTTAGCTGAATCAAAAGTATTTTTTTGGACATTATACTTTGACGGTTCTAAAACTCTGGAAGGATCCGAAGACGGTTGTGTCCTGATGGATGCAGAAAGAAATAAGTATTTTTTGTCTTGTAGGTTAGAATTTGAATGTACTAACAACACTGCGAAATATGAAGCTTTGGTCCACGGATTAAAGAAGGCCATCAATTTAAATGTTAAATACTTCAAGGTTTTTGGTGACTCAGAAATAGTTGTGAGACAGGTGAGAGACACCATTTACTATCTCTCACCTCATTTGAAGGGTTATCGGGCTGAGGTATGGGATTTAATTATGCATTTTGATGCTTTCAATATAAAGTCTATTCCTAGATTGCAAAATTCTGCAGCTGATTTGTTAGCAACATCCACTTCTAGATTGGTGCCATCTAATAACAAATGCTCAATTGAATTATTTTTCAGGCCCTCCGTCCCTGACAACGTCACAAATTTCAGGGTTTTCGATGATGACTAACAAATTATCAGTTTTCTAATGAACGAAGACATTTTCCAAGGAGGTGTGATAGATGAAGAAGAACATGATTCTGATTTGCTAAAGAAGGATGCAAATAAAGGAAATTTCATCCCCAAAGGGGTAAGGTCACTCGAAATGCTATTTGATCTTCAAAGTAAGTTCAAAAGGCCAGCTAATACCAAAACTAACAGTTCATCAATGTAGCATGAGTTAGTTAATTTAGGTACCGAGGCTGAACCAAAATTTGTCAACCTTGGCAAATGTTGTTCATCGAGAGAAAGAGATAGGTTCATCAAACTGTTTAGACAATATAAGGATGTTTTTGCATGGACCTATGAGGATTTGAAAACATATGGCGTCCGCATTATTCAGCATGTTATACCAATGAAAGCAGGTGTCAAGCCTTTTCAACAGCAATTAAGAAGGATGCATTCTACTTTGGAACCTCTAATTCAAAAGGAATTGAAGAAATTCCTGGACGCTAAAATAATCTTTAAGGTCTGTCATTCTGAGTGGGTTGCTAACTTAGTTCCTGTAAGAAAGAAGTCATGAGAGATAAGACTATGTGTGGAATTCAAAAATTTAAACAGAGCTTCGGATAAAGACAACTATCCCGTCCCTTGATTGGAACGAATCCTTTAAATGGTTTCGGGATCCGAGCTATTTTCTCTTCTCGATGGTTTCTCTGGCTACAATCAAGTGTTAGTAACCGAAGAAGATCGTCTTAAGACTACTTTCCACACTAAGTGGGGAAATTTCGCATACAGAAGGATGCCATTCGGCCTGATAAATGCAGGAGCTACATTCCAGCGAGCAATGGATATCGCCTTCCAAGGATTGGGTGGGCAATGTGTTGTTGTCTATATAGATGATGTGACAGTTTTTTCAAAGAAAAGGGAAGATCATGTTGTCCATTTGAAGCATATTTTTGATCGTTGTCGGAAATATGGTATTTCATTGAATCCCAAGAAGAGTGTGTTCGTTGTTCCCGAAGGTAAACTCTTGGGCCATATCATTTCCAAACGAGGAGTGTCAACAGATCAGGAAAGACTACAAGCTATTAATAGAATTCCAATGCCTTATAACAAAAAATCTATGCAGTCCTTTATGGGCACTATCAATTTCGTCCGAAGATTTGTTCCAGACTTTGCACAAATTGTTAAACCTCTGCAACAAATGGTTAAGCAAAACATACATGTTGGCTGCTATTCTGGGCAGACCCGGGTTTTAATGAAGCGTAGCAACAAAACCCCTTGGCGCACTGGCCCTCTCGGCAACGAGCTGCGCGGCAGCTCGAGGTCTCACCCGAAGTGGCTATGGGGGGGTTAAGGAATCAGGTTTCCTTAACCGGGGTGACGCGGAGATGGCTCTTCCTTGAATGGTTCCTGTGAAATCGGCGGTCGGACCTTCCCGCAGGCCGCTCGTCGCAGCTGCGTGGGTCCTTTCCTTGGCAGGTCTACTGCGCAGTTTCTTCTCTCTAACGCAGCAGGCAACTATTCCTTGGGTCGACGCGCTAAACACTTCCTCGCCCTTCGCATCTAGCGCAGTAACGCAGTCTGCTCTCGCCGCAGCGACCGTGCATTACTACCTCTTTAGTACTTAAGACACTTATAGTTATCAAGGGATCTTTCCAACTTGCTCAAACAGTCACAAAGATAAGACAGAAGTCTTGCATATACAAATAATGAACTCTAAATAGTTATCATTCACGCAAACATTATAACAAGAAGATATAAGTGAAGCTCATCTCCTCGAGGAAAACCACGTCCACGGGAGCGTTATATTAACCAGAAAATGATAGAGTTATACAATATGCTGCGCACACAGCTGCAGCCTTAGAACTTACAGGAAACTCCACGCACACAGCTGGGAGCCCTTTTCTCAAGCTTGTCTCCTCTCTATGGAGATTACAAAGGCACAGACGTCGACTCAGAATGTCTGGCAACTCAGGGATTAGCTCCTCGGCTATCCGATTTCCTCTCTCTAGTTCTACACACCGGGTAGAAATTACAGTGAAGGATAATCAACACATGATCTATCCTTTAGACTGGCTCTCTAACAGTCTAGTGTCTAACTCTCTAACTCTCCAAAAGGTAGGAACTGAAGGAAGGGAGGAAGAACCCTCTACCCATTACAATGATTCATCTATATAGGTAGCCATGACGGTCACACCTTTACAAAACTGTGGGCCTTTCCCAACAGTGCTTCCCAAAAACCCTAACCATGCACATGGCTAGGTGTACTGTAGGCGCCGCTTGCAGTCACGTCGCCGCTTCCTGCAGGCTCCGTGAATTCCGGCGCAGATTGTGGGTATGGGCGATCGTCCTTCGCCTTCAATGCTCTGGTCCGTTGCTCCTCCTTGATCCGAGCAACCATAACTTCTGTACTAAGCCTTTAAATGAGGGTAGCTGAGCCCTCTACTCCATCTCCTTATTTATTATGGTAGCTGAGCCACCTTCATTCTTTGATGACGTGCGCGCGAGCTCCGCAATTTCCGGTCCGTGATCTGCGCTGAGATCATCCATCTGGCACCGTACTGCGCACCGTCTCCTTCTTACCCAAAACTTAGTGCTTGTCCCAAAATTAGCACTTTCCTTCCATACTCGTGCTTTTTCCCAAAATTCGCAGCTTTTACTATAGCTGCGACCTTGGCCCCAACAGGCCCCCAACACTCACTTGTGGCTCGCCCTCGAGCCACTCGCACTAGCGCGTGGTCTTTGGATTTGCGCCTCTGCGTTTGCTTGAATCTCCGCGAATGTTTTCTGCCACTTCGCAATAGCGGAGTCCAATTCCTCAATACACTGATCAGCTGTTTGTACTGTTTCTGCGGTTGTTTCATCTTTAGTGAGTGTATCAATGATCTCTTGAGACTCGGCAATCTCTTTGATTTTTGTCTCAATCTGGCCAACGATTTCAGCATACTCATCCATGAATGGCTGAATGCTGTTGGTGAGCTTCTCATCTTCAGTTCTGAGTTTGTGCAGTTGCTGCTGCATTTTGCGCACTTCGCCCATTTTCTTCATCTTTGGCAAGCCTGTTAAGGACTTGGCTTCTTCATTCAGAACAGTGAGAGACTGTTCTGCAGCTTGCACCTGTTCTGATAGTCCCACTTTAAAAGGGAGGTTCACAAGCTCTGACCATGCTTCCATAGCCTGGTCCATCAGGTTCTTGGCTTCCTGTACTCGACCTTTCATTCGTGTGGAAGCTCTGCTCAATGCTTCGAATTGTACCTGCGCATCATCCGTAAGATGCGCAGCGACGCGAGCTTCTAGCTCAGCAATCTGGGTTTTATGGCCTTCTGCCATAGCAGCTATTTCTTGCTCCAGGGTTTTCGCCCTTTCGCCAATAATTTGAACTTTTGCAACCAGAGGGAGGTCTGGTTGAATCTCGCAAGCCAGCAATTCCTGAGCAATCTCTTCTATTGCGTTTCTGATGCCGGTGTCTTGCGCCTCATAGAGTGCAAGCTTCGCAGAGATATTCTTATGACTTTCCTTCAGCTCTATCTCCTGCGATTGCAGTCGTTGGTTTGCCTGGAAAGTAGAGAGCTCTCTAGCTCTCAACTCAAGAGAAACTTTCTCCTGTACTAGCTGTAGAGTTTCTATAGGAATCATAGACAAATTAATTTCTACAGGTCCAACTGTGCTTACCTGCAGTTCAGCGAGGGGATCTGGAAGTGTCATGCTGGTAGGCGGAATATGCACGACAGTGTGCCTTTCTGTGAGTTCTTCAACTCGCTCACCAGTTGGAATTTCTTGTGGCGCCTGCGAAGTAGATGCTGGCGCATGGGTCTGCGCAATCCTTCCTGCGAGACCTTTTAGTTCTACAAATTGTAAGTCTAGAGCACCTCAGATGTGAGCATGCATGTTCCTCATCTCACGAAGTTGCTCTTTCAAATACTTGTCGATCTCCGAGGGAATGGCCTCAGTGGGATGCGACACTTTCTGCTTCTTTGTGGCTGGTTCTGTTGAGCCTTCATCGCTTCTTTGCTCAGGGGCTTCCTTGCCCTTATCTTTTTCTTGCGCAGCGGCGGGTGGCATCGCAGGTGCGATGTCAGCTGCTGCTCTCCATTCGTCCGACCACGACTTAATGGTTTCTTCGACATCTTCTGTGGTCATCCTGTAAAGACCTAGCACCCAGTCACCTGGAATGTCGCAAGGCCGAAGGTAGAGTTGATGGATGTCGGCAGTAAAAGCCAACTTCCCGTCATACAATGTGGCTGTCTCCGCGCTCAGCCTTGGCATATCTTGTATGGTATCTCGGAGGAGATAGTAGTACTCACAAAAAACAGCGCGATTCATCTTGCGCTTCGCGGGATTAGGAGAATCCCAGAGGTTGATGTAGCGCATGCCGGCAACCTCTCCTGCGCGGCGTGGATGGAACTGAGTATTCGGGGGCTCCTTCCACCCGACGAGAGCACATAGAATTAGAAGCCACGAAAAATGGAATGATTGGCCTGCATTGTCCTGCACATTCAGGCAATCAGCCAAAAAAGAATTCAGCAGGAAGAGAGACCAGTTGTACTGTTCTCCCTCCGCAGCTGCGATAGCGAGCTCTACGACAGCTCCAGTAACTTCTTTTGGTCGGCACTTGGTGAGAAGTCTGCCTGCAAGCAGACTTCCTGTGAAGCGAAGTGCCTCATCTTCAACTGTCGTGAGGTCATAAGCCCGACCTCCTCTTGTCAAGTTATATTTCTGGACCAGCTTTGCAGCTAATTTTCGGTCCTTCTCCTTCCCCACAAAATGGATATTGGGATCCTTACCAGCCTTAGATAGACCGGTGATACGGTGTATCAGATCAACATTTAGATCAATTGGCCTCCCGAGCCAAAGGTAACCTCCATGAACGCAGGATAGCAGTGTTTTAACGACTGCGTTCACTTCATTGCTACGCCCAAAGTGCGGTAGCTTCAACAAATTCAAGAGTCCAGGGCGCTCAAGATTTGCTGCAAATCCCTTCGGGATAAACTCATCAACGTTTCTGGTGGGATTATGGACGATATCCAAATATCGGTCCAACTGAAACTGAGGATATGTCTTATAGTCTCCAAGGTTAAAATCAGAGAATTTAACCAATGGAATGTTTCCCAATAGTTGGCCTTCTACCCGCACACTAGCCGGTAGTGGCGGTAGCGGAATTGGATACTTTGCATTCTTCGGAATCTGTACATCCGGCGCATCATCTGGACGCGGCGGAAGGTAGTTCACCATAGACGCGAGCGGCTCTGGAACAGGTTCCTCCGGCTGCTGCTGAGATGCTCTTGTGCCTGGAGATGTTCTGGGATCAGTAGCACCAGGGTGTACGTAGGCCGACGGCGTCACCGGAGTGGCCATGCCGAAATCTAAGCCTCGACGTAGAAATTGACGAACAACTTCTTCAGTCGATAAATTCTCCGTTGTGAACCAATGTAAATAACAAAACTCTGGACAGCAAATGGCGGAACTGCGTAGGGTATAGACTCTGAAAACAAGGGAAAATAGTCTGCACACTCGGCTCTGAAAACAATAATGCAGATCTTCAAACACAACTTATGCAACTCGAGACAGTAACCCGAAATTGATACAAGTGTGAGGTATTTATAGCCAGCAGGGTTAGTAAATGCGACCAAGTGGGGTTACGTAGCTATAGGCGGCTACAGATGAGTTGACAACACGCTATCCTCCTTGCCGTAGCGGTGCATTTAGTGTGATTGACGGGTTCTGACAGCCTTCCGGGAGAAGCTAATGCTTTCGGCGCCTGAGTTAAATGCAAATCTTTCGGAGATTAAGCCGAATCCGTCGGAACGGGTAGAATTAAATAGCGGCCTTATCCTTCATTTATTCAAACGCGGCTACATAACTGCTGTAATTCAAAATTTCCGGCGGGTCATTTCAGCTTAGGAAACCGTGCCTCTATGGGTCCACAACAAAACTCTTTTCAGCAGCAAATTATGAAAGGGGACTTCGCAAGAGCGATAGTCCAATGGTCCACAAAGCAAAACTTCGCCAGAGCGGACTGCTAAGCTTTGCTCAAGCAATTTTTATTCAGGATGCGCGGATATTTCAAGGAACTGCGAGGAAGCTGGAAACTGAGGGTGTGTCGCAGCTTCCGTGTAGACTAAATGCGATGTCTCTTTCAACTACACTGGGCATCTGCATTCCTGAGTAATATATTATGTCGACAGGGCGGAGTGGCCGTCGCAATAAAGCTTAAGCCGACTCCTTCTTACCCAAAACTTAGTGCTTGTCCCAAAATTAGCACTTTCCTTCCATACTTGTGCTTTTTCCCAAAATTCGCAGCTTTTACTATAGCTGCGACCTTGGCCCCAACAATACAGTTCAAGTGGACAGATTTAGAAAAGGATGTGTTTAGACACATCAAGGCAGCTATAGCTAAAGCTCCTTCCTTAAGAAGCCCAGATTTTGATAAGGATTTTATCCTGTATACCGTTTCTTCGGATGACTCCCTCGCGATTGTACTCACACAAAAGGTGGAGCTAGGGACCAAATACCCAATCTCGTTTATGAGCATTGGTCTGCAAGGGGGCTGAGCTAAACTATCACATGGTTGAAAAGCATGCATATGCTGTCTTCAAAGCAGTCAAACAGTTCAGACCATATATTCTTAAGAACAGAACTAAATTTATAGTTCCCCACACAGCTCTAAGATCCCTCTTCATTCAAAAGGAACTAGGAGAAAGGAGGGGAAACTAGGTCACAGTGCTTCAAGAATACGATTTAGAATTTAAACCAACCACGATCATCAAAGGACAAGGCCTGTGCAAATTACTTACAGGAAATTCGACTGATGAAGAGCATCATTGGAAGAATGAAGCTGAGCTAAACTTAGTTGAAGTATGTCCTATCTTCACAACTCCTTAGTCATGGTATAGAGATCTGGTGCATTATTTGCAGCAAGGAAACCTACCTGAGCACTGGAGCTCTAAGCAAAGGAGGGAAATCCGTTTGAAATCAACAGCTTATCAAATCATTGATGGGATACTTTTTAGAAAGAATTATGATGGAATTTTTCTTAGATGTCTAGAAAAGGAAGATGCAAGTAAAGTTGTTAAAGAATTACTCGATGGCCCCGCAGGTGGACATTATTCAAGGGAGACAACAACCCACAAGATACTTAGAGCTGGATATTATTGTCCCACTCTATTTCGAGATGCCCATGCGTATGCAAGAAACTGTGATGTATGCCAAAGAAGTGCCGGGAAACTACCTAAGCCAGCAGGACCCTTGCAGCCGGTTATCATTTCTGAACCTTTTGAACAGTGGGGTATAGATGTTATTGGTGAGATAAATCCAAATTCTTCTTTGCAACATCGATACATCCTGACATCTATCGACTACTTCACTATATGGATGGAGGCTACCCCGTTGCGCAAGATCAATGAAGATACGGTCATCAGTTTCTTCAAGGAAAACATCATAACTAGGTTTGGGGTTCCAATTTCCCTTGTTTTTGATAATCCTCCCTATTTTTCGTCTTTTAAGATAAATGAATTTGTTTATGAATGGGGGATTAAGCTGCATTATTTATCCAATTATTACCCTCAAGGAAACGGATTAGTTGAATCTTCAAACAAAAACCTCATTCGAATTCTAAAGAAGACTGTGATAGAAAATCAGCGAAGTTGGCATATAGCTCTTCCAAACACCTTATGGGCAGATAGGGTGACTCCAAAGAATGCATTAGGGGTTTCCCCTTTCACTCTTGTCTATGGCAAGGAAGCCATCCTGCCCCCCAACATCTTGCTCCCATCCTTACAGTTGTCCCAAGACTCTTGAGGGTCTGGTAGCCAAGCCTTACAATCCAGGATCAATACCCTGCTTCAACTTGAAGAAGCCCGACAGAAAGCTAAAGACCGATTCCATCAGCACCAGCACATAGTCAAGAGATGGTTCGATAAGAGGAAGTTCGGTAAAAGAAATTTTGAAGTTGGGGATTTAGTCCTGAAATGGGATCATAATCATGAAGGCAAAGGGATGCACACGAAATTCCAACATTTATGGATAGGCCCTTACCAAATTTCGGCAAAGATAGGCCCATCCACTTATAAGTTGATAGACCTAGAGGGAGAAGAAGTAATCCTTCCTCTCAATGGCCTCGCCCTGAAACAATACTTTGCATAGTCTCACTAATACTTTCTGTACA
This sequence comes from Larix kaempferi, assembly GCA_027924585.1. Taxonomy (NCBI): domain Eukaryota; kingdom Viridiplantae; phylum Streptophyta; class Pinopsida; order Pinales; family Pinaceae; genus Larix; species Larix kaempferi. Next base: position 1,952,898 of record BSBM01001435.1, on the reverse strand, counting down.
TAAATAAGTTTATCTTTTATGATGCTTTAGCCCTTTGTTTTTATTGTCTTTAGCTATGATTGTTTCTTTTCTCGTCATTTGAACCTTTTGTACAAAGTTTGTTTTCTGAAAGCTCCTACAGTTGAGTTTCTCATCAATATAGATCTCTCAAAGAAATCTCAAAGCTCATGAATCCGAAACTACACTCGAATGAAAGTTTATATATGTATTGTGCTCTTGCTGAAATTTCTTCAGAAGGAAGGAAGCCTAATCTGCTAGTCACATTAATCCTATTTAAATAGCAGAGATCTATGACTATCTTTATTACTATCTTAAGGCTCCATCCACTCTCACACTTAAAGGCATCTCAAGAAGGTCATTGAAGTTGGACCCACGAAGAGTAGCACATCCCGAGGGCATAGGGTATTGAAATGACTCCATTCTACAAATTTAATAGCCAAAATGGCTTTGATCAAGGGTCTGCTTTCCAGAGATTCTCGCCTCAATTTAAGCATGGCTGAGACAAAAGCAAAGCATGTAAGTCAAGAAAGTTGTCCAAAAGACTCAGCACAAATTAGGCTCCTCTCCGTCCATGAGGGTTGATCAAATCAATAAAATCTCTCACTCACACAAAAGGACATTATGGATTGAGGAGCCAAAATCAAAGATCATGTCTAAAGAAAAAATTTCTGGAAGGCTCAAGCAGCAAAGCTGTCAAAAGTATAAAAATCCAAAAGGATGCAAGCGGCATGGGAATGAAGAACAAGAGCAATAATGTCCATGAGAAAGTGTTGCAAATCCTGTGGAGTCTGATAGCAGTAGCCATCTGAAAGAGGAATCTTCTAAAATGAACCCCACATGTTCGCCCTTTGAGAGTTTTAAAGATGTCTCTATCAAAGCTCCCCTTTCCCCAATGGCTAGCAGATAAAGTGACTTTTTCCTTCACTGAGATTCAAGTGCTCAGTTGAGTATTGCATATAAAATGGATATCTTTTAAGAAGGTTTCGGATCATCGAGAGAAATTTTTCAGAGATCTGTGTTCGCCAGCGACTCGCCAATTGTTGTTGGAGCAACATCCCCCCAAAAAATTTTGTACATATTGGGCCCCCCTCCTTTTACTTTTTCTAGAAAGACTGCCTAAAGAAGTTAATTCTCCTTTTAAGTTAGTTTTTGTTTTCAACTGAGGAATCTGCTTGTAAAAATTGAAGTTTTTTCTTCTAGGTTAAAATTCACGATTCTCTCCTGAAACTGCGGAAGCAATTTGCATATCTCTCTTGAAAATGCGGAAGCAATTCACATATCTCTCTCAAAATTGCGGAAAGAAATTCAAAAAGCTCTCCTGAAACTGCAGAAGCATTCATGATTCTCTCCCGAAATCGCGGAAAGACTTAGTGTTTTTTGGAAGAAGCTCAAGTTTCTCTCTCGAAACTGTGGAAGCATTCACGAAACTCTCCTTAAACTGTGGAATCAATTCACGTGTCTCTCTCGAAATTGCGGAAAGAAATTAAAAAAAAAACTCTCCCGAACTTGTGGAAGCAATTCACGAAACTCTCCCGAAACTGGGGAAGAACTCGGCGAACTCTCCTGCAATTGCGGAAGACTTAGCGTTCTCATCCAAAACTAGGGAAGAACTCAAGTTTCTCTCGTGACACTACGGAATAACTTGAGATTTCCTCCCGAAATTGCGGAAGCTTTCGTCAAATATTGATAAGCTTGAACAAAGTTATTTCGTAAGTTGCGGAAGGATATCCTGAATCTTTCCAGAACTGCGGGACGACTCGGCAAAACCATTCGCAATAAGCTTCCGAGAGACTATATTTCGAAAAGATACGCAAAGCGCTCCTGAAACGTCGAAGCAATTCACCATCTTGTTCCGCAATTGCGGACGAAACTCGTAAGTCGGACCCGCAACTGACGGTGGCGCTTAATTGCCGAAATGGCTTGAAATGACCACATCGTACCAAGCATTAAAACCCCGTTTTAATGAAACAACCTACCCGTTTAAGTGCCGCACGTGTCTAACCTTTTATAAGGACGGTGGGGGTTTCGTTGATTTCATTGTTTGTTTATCGTTCAAAGAATGCCGTTAGGAAGACCGCATCGGCTTGCTCCAGCTCAGTGCATCCACGACCGCATCCACCTCACTCAACTACTGTCTCGTCTCCAGGTAGGATTTTTAACCGCCATCTTTGTTTTATCTCCACGTCGAATTACTTTTTGGGTCTTCCCGTTCATAATGTGGCCGATAGACATTGGTAGCATAGGTCATTTTTTTTGTTTATTACAGCCGTCGTGGCCCCTTAGGTTTCTCATTCCTACCAGCTGAAAGCCGTAGCCATGACCATCCAAGTTTTTTCACTGACCGCTTTCCCATTGTTTTCCTACCCTGATTCAAACCTCATACTGGCCACACACCGTTTCTCAAGTATTATTAATGACAGTAGTGGTCAATTGAGATACTCGACCACTCTCCTTTTTAGGCTCAGTTAGTGAATGTGGAAAACAGTCCCTTGTTTCATCCTTTATTCATAGGATTTTTTCACTCCAGGCTGACCCACCATTGACCATTAGAAGTGGTATGATGAAGGATACCCTCTCTCCAAGGGCTAGGAGGGAAGCAGGTTTTTTCCACGTCATATGCTTACCTTTTCGAAAGCATTCCAAAAGCTCCTAACTAGACATTGTCTCCCTAGAATAATCAAGTCTTAGGACCATATTTTGTTTTCTGAAGTGATTTATTTTGCTTCCCCAGCATGCAGCTTCATAATTTGTCTATATTTCTCATTATCATGTTAAATTTGTCCTTCTCTTTGTTACACTCTCATAACATGTTGCAGATTTTTATAATGATTCACATTTGGTTGCTAGCAGGCATAAGCCAAGATGCCAAAAGGTGGTAGAAAGAAAACTAAAGTGATGGAACCAGAGCCAGTGCAAATAAGGAATGAAACTATGTTCCAAGACACTAAGTGTACCATCGACGTTCCTCCTGAGGTCCGTTGGGGAGATGTTTACTGGATGATCAGGGACCAAGATATCCCAGATGTATTATTGGAAGAAGAACAAATCTACGTCAACATCAGAACTTCTGGCATAGCTAGGGCTTCTACCCGCCGTGAATTGTTCCCATGCTATGAAGTGATCGGGTGGATACTAGAACATACCAACCAAAAGACAAGAGTGTTGCATGACAGCAAGGGAGAGCCTTTCGCTTCATTCCATCCAGCGTATATTGGTGCAGCCTACAAATTCTCACGCCCCCAACAAGCTCTAAGTGATGAATGGTTTGGTAAGATGAATAATATTGAGATGGCCAAAAAATTATTGGTCACAGGAAAGTGTTGGCTTGGTTTTGCAACCAAGCTTAGTGCTATGGGAACCTGCTAACTAGTAGCAGCAGTTTCAATATTAAGCAAAAACAATAAACTAAATCTAAACTAAAACTAAACTAGCATGTGCATTTTTGAATTAAAGAACAAGAACAAGAAATATGAGAAATAATTTTGTATTGAAAAATGGGGGCAAGCAAGTGCTTGCAATAAGAATACCTTCGATTGATGAAGATAGTTGAGAAGCTCCAAGGGTGAGAAGCTCCAAACTCCAATGGGTCCTTTCTCCAAGGTTGCTACAATGGCCAAAAACTCAAGGGAGATTTTGGCAGCATGAGGATAGAAATATGGATGGATGTGAAATGAGGAGCCCCTACCACCTTTTTATAGGTTTTGGTGGTGGGGAATACCATTTGTGGTTTTGTGGAAACCAATGGTATTGACCAACATGGTTTAGGTACTTTTCCCTCCTTTTTCCTTTTTGAATAAAATTAATATTTTTATTCCCTTTTTAATATTTTTGGGAATTTTGGACCCTTTTTTAGGGTTTTTTTATTTTTTTTAGGAAAAATAATATTTTTGAGTGGGAAAAAGGGGTGTACTAAGGTCTTTTGGTGACCTTTTGTTGGCTTCAGAGGCTCAGATGGTGGAAAAGTGGACAAATGGGTCATGTGAATAAAGAAATGAGCTAGTGAGCACTTTTTAGGTGTTAAGAGATTGCCCCCTGATGTGTGAGGGAAGGAGCTCATCGTATGGCCAATAGACATCATAGTTCTTTTGTCTTTTTTCTGGGGTTTTGGGGAGGAGAAGATACCGATTGGAGACTAGATCCGCGGCCCTTGGAAGCTACAAAAAATAAACAATATTACATGGCCTCAATATGAATGAGGAATAGTCTCTGATAATGGACGAGGCGGGCATACCCATGCTCGTATCAAGACATATAGAAACAATTAGGCCCAAGAAGGCGGACCTGAGAAAATACATAAAAAAATTTCTGGTACATCATAATGGTCCAGAGGGGACATCATTTTGGGATGTACTTATGATCATATCATGACTGATCTCAATAACTAATACACTGGAATAACTGGTGAAATGCTGAAACTGAAGGTGTCCAATATCTGTAGGGACTCAATGACCATGAGCCATCTTTGGTAAGTATATGTGACTATATTCTTGAGGGAGTATAAAACTGGTGTACATCTGCATATTGTCGCCATGCGCAACCTAGATATCTATAGAAAAAGTATAACTGGTTGTATCCATAGGTAGACTCTCAAATGTGGAGGAGTCATATGGTATCCGGGGTCTTCGACTAATAAGTGAACGGACCGATGCCCTGTGCGAGTCTCAATGATGCGATCAAGGCATTGAAGTCAAGCATGTGAGAAACAACGATTTGGAGAGGTACTGAGGACTCTTCCCGAAATGATTTGTAGGCACTCATCACAAATGGTGATGAGTCCAAGACACAGGGACCTCTAGGTCTATCCTCTGGAATAAATTTGGTTGTCGTCGACAGAGGGAGACTAGCAACTAACAAGGCAATGATGTTTCCTTGATATGAGCGCGAGGTGTAGAACTGAAGTGTGGTAGTACTGATGGTAGGACTGACATACTTGTGGGGAAGGGAAGTAACTGGGGTCTTATAGTGGGTAGACTCAAACTTCCTTTGTTCAGAGCATGATGACATGGTTGACCTGGCAGCGTAGGGAACTGACTTGTAGGTGTGGGGATCATAGCTTTTCGGGACTGAAGGGTATGTATTGACTCTGGGGGGAATCAAGCTGATGGGTGCTGTCGAGGGGTTCTCAGGGTGACATACTGCAGAATACTCTGAACAAAGGCGACCAAAATGGGGAAGCTGCCATATGAGTAGATGTGATCTATTGTGGCACCGAGAAGCACCATTGGGTCCTTATTCGTAGTTTTAATGAGCTCCAAGAAGGTATAAAAGTGTGCTCTGAAATGGTACTGTCCTGTGGATTTTGTGAGCCCAGGACTGTTCGTGCTCAATGTTGTTTTCATTTTTAAGGAGTCTGAAAACGATAAGAAGACTCTGCAATGGTTATGATTACTGTCCTGTTGGTTTCACGAGCCCAGGATGGTGATTGCTCGTGGTCGCTTTCATGTTTAGAGAGTCTAAAAGCGGTAAGTGGACTCCATTGGTGTTTCTTTTTCGTAAGTTAGTCTCCAAGGCCCGAAAAAGCATAAAATGATGCAGATGGAGAACTCTTCTAGCCGATGTGACTAGAGTATACCTTTTTCATAATTAGTCTACAAGGTCCGGAAAAGGGGTAAACTTATACCAGGTAGACTCCTTTTTAGATATGTTTAGCGAGCATGAAAGGAAGCAAGGTTGCTCGGCGATCTTTTCATTGTTTTAGGAGTCAGAAAAGAGCTTAACAGAAACTCCTAAGTGTCTTTTTCGTAAAAGGGATTGCTCGGCCCGAAAAAGGGATAAAATTATACCGAACAAAAAGGGATTGATGAGAGCGAGAAAAGGTCTCAAGCATCATCATGGGTGCGGAAAACTGAATCCAGTGACATAAATATTATCAAAAAGGGGCAACGGCCAATGTGGCACGTGGACCGAGGTGATGAGTGACATTAAAAAATTCCTGAAAAATCTGGAGGTGAGGGCGAGAAATGATCTCAAGCGTCATCACGAGCGCGAAAAACTGAATCCGGCGATATAAGGCATGTCAAAAATGGACGACGACCGATGTGGCATGCAAACCGAGGCGACAAGGGGGCATGGAAAAATGCCCTAAAAATATGGAGGTGAGATCGAGAAATGATCTCAAGCATCATCACAAGCGCGAAAAACTAAATCCGACGATATAAGACTTGTCAAAAATGGACGATGGCCGATGTGGCACGCAAACCGAGGCAACGAGAGCATGAAAAAATGATCAAAAAATGGACCTGGTGAAAACAGGAAAAGGAAAGAACTGTCATGAAGTTCTCGTTGTTCTGATTCCAATGGTGTTCGGGATGACCCGGCAGGGCCGGCTGAGAGGAGGATCTGTCTACGGGATGATCCAGCGGGGCCAGCAGAGCGGAGAGTTCGGGCTTGCCATGATCCGGCGGGGCCCGCGGAGGAGGCGCCAGAGGAGCCCAGGGACCCTGATGACTAGATGATATGTATTTGCCCCCAAATGCTGATGAGCATATGGGGAAGCTCTTTTTGTATGGATGGTGTATTTTTTGTATATTGGGTGCTGAGGGCACCTATGACATGTTCTGACTATATGATGATGTATATATATATATATATTTGATGTTGGTATATAGTCGTCTATGCACGTGGATGCACTTGCTGTCTTTTTGTTCGCCCGTGGAGGCATGTTTGATTTTCTGTATGCCTGTGGATGTACATTTTGTTTTGGTATATGCCCGTGGAGGCACATGGTATGCACGTGGATGCACATTTTGTTTATGGTATGATGCGATTGGTGTGCCAGTCAAGTACATTGTTGGCCATATGGTCTGCTACACTATTGAGGTTTCTTGGGACATGTGTGAATGAAATGGATTCAAACTGTCGAATCATTTGTTTAGTGCGCAAAAATTTTCTGAACAGACAGGGATCGCGTACCTGGTAATCATTGTTGAGTTGGGAAACTAGGAGTTGTGAGTCCAAGAAAATGTTAAGGTGACGTATGCTCATTTGGAGAGCTGTGGCCAAGAGACTGGTCACGGCATCATATTCAGCCTGGTTGTTGGTAGCGGCACCCAAACACACTCCGTCGATGTGGATCAACTCATGTGAAGGGGAATATATTACCCAAGCTGCGGAGGCCAGATTGGGGGACCAACGGCTTGCCCCATCAGCGAAACCGACGTAGAAGAGGGGAACATGTGTGCGAACGGGATCAATGGAAGGGGCCGACCGGAAATAAGGGTATCCAGCGGAGATTGTATAAATGGCGGGGTCAAGGCCAGGCATTTTGGTATCTGACCAAGTAAAGACATCAGTGAATTCTTGGAAGAGTATTTGGTATTCTCCAATCTCATGTTCACTATGGGAGGCTCCTAATGTAATGGTATGAAGGGCACCAGGTGGGTCAGAGGTGTCGATGTGGATGACGGGAGAAATATTGGCCTTGTTATTTTTCTCAGAGGCATCAGGAGTAGGAATAGGATCCTTCAACCAGTCGACTTTAATAGGAAGGAAATCTTTGGACTCAACCGCGAATTGGGTAGAGGTGGTGGATGAGGTCTCTTCTGGGAGGAAGTATGAACGATGGTGTATGTCTTCCCAGGGATAATCCGGGGTAGTAGGAGCCTCTAGGATCTCTTTATCACTGCGGGAGCTGTGAGTGGTCAAGTCAGTTGACGAGGTTTGGGTGGTCGAAGAGATCATATAAATGGTGTTAATCTCTCCGGATGAAGATGATGCGGGGGGTAGATCTCCTCGATAGTAGGGGGCGCCGTCTCAAGATCCAGATTACTCATCTCATAGAGAGCTGCTCTATAATCTGGGATGTCAGGACAGTTGTGGGAGTAGTGGCCGTAAATACCGCATATCGCACATGGGTGGTTGATACGCAGTGATTTATCATGCGGCATGGGGTTTGGGTCAATTTTGACAACTGGGATGTTGGGGTCGTCGTCAAGCATTTGCATGTATTTCTGTAATGCAGGTAACTGTGGACACTGATGGGTTGGATGGCCTAACTCATCACACAACGAGCATTTTGGAGGAGCACGGAATACGGGGGGAGGTTTAACTGCCTTGGGTGGGGGTACCCCAGTGTATGGTTGTGGGCCTCTGCCCCCAGTGGGCCTGATGAGTGGAGGGGGATTCGTCGATGATGAAGGAGTAGTGATACCGGGAGGTGGTTGAGTAGAAGTAACAATGGGTTGCACCGGTTGCAGGATGACATTCGGTGTCAGTGGAGGAATGGGAGGCGAAATATACCACACGGGTAATCCCAATGTTAACCCGGGGAGACTAAGGGTAGCCATAACCGGAGCGCTTACTACACCCGAGGGAGTGAATAGAAAGGGGATTGTGTGGATGGGTGTAACACCGATGTGACTAGGGACCAATGGTGGTTTAGGGAACAAGGGTGGTTGATTACCGGGTGTTTCTGTATTCTGTGAAAGAGTACAGAGGTCAGCGACGTGGGTCTCTGGTGACGGTGGTGGAATAGATTGGAATGTAGAAGTCATCGGCGCCTCGGAGTAAAGTCCGAGTCCTACTGAGGAAACGAACGAGGTAGTTGCACCACAAACAGGTTGTTCAACCATGGGGAGAACATTTTCAGGTGTGGCGGGGGCCTTGGGGTCGTAATAGGTAAGTTGGTCGAACTTGACCACGCGTCCCTCATGGGGGAACATCATAGTACGGAAAACAGATGAGGCAACCGACCGCATGGCATACATGTAGCTGCAACCTAGTAAGAGGTTATAATCGAGTTGGGCATTGATGACCTCAATGTCAATGAGCACGGTTTTACCCACCAGCTGGACGGGGACATTAGCTAAGAGACCTTGGGGTTGAGCCGAACGGCCGTCGTAGGCTTACAACGCAGTGGTGGATTGATGGAGAGTAGGGGATCCCAACTTCTGCCAAACGAATGTGGACATGACGCATGTAGCGGCCCCTTCATCAATAATGCATCAATGGATGACAAGATTCCAAACAGAAACGAAAACTTGGAACGCTAAAGTAGATGGTAAGCGTGGTTCGGACTGGTTTGAATCGAATGCGATCAGCTGTGAATCATTGGGGTCAATGGCGCCAATGGCAGAGAGCAAAGTCTTGCACTGTGAAGGACAGTTTTTCAAGACTTCTAAAGTAGACATGGCTGCAGGAGAATGGGCTAAGTCATCTACGATGTTGTAATTCGACGCAGCGCGAGCATTGGGATTATTGTTGATGCGACGAAGTGGGAAGCGAGGTGCTTTAGAAGCGCCATCGAGTGGAGCCGGAGGTATATGTAACGTCTGATCTGTGGGATGAACGTTAGTGTTCTTGTCAGCGAGAGGGGCTTCAGAGGTGGATCCATATTGGTTTCGACGGGTTTGGAGGTTGGCATCGGCGGTTGACATCATCAACAAGTGGTGAGTACCTGAATCGAACATGGGTTGATCAGGGGCTGCATAAGTGATCTGTTGTGGTGGCACATTTCCCCGAGGGGGAGCTAACGGCTGAGTGTTCACTACACCTTGGTTTGGAAAGGGGTTTTTCACCACCAAAGGTTGATGTTGAGGTGGTGGAGGATTGGGTGGTGGTTGAGGAGCCGCTTGCCCTTGACGATGGGCATCGTCGGTCCACAGTTGCCGAGCTCGCTCCAAATGTGGACAAGAATGTGTGTAATGACCATAGACCCCGCAGATAGAACAAGGGTGGTTTGTTATGAGGTTATTATTTCTAGGCTGCTTGGGATTATGATCCGGATTGCGGTTGGGAGGAGCAGCATTGTTATTTTGCGGAGGATTGGGAGGTGGAGGACCTTGCTGATGTTGTTGGTTATTACCGCGGTTACATCCTCTTCCACGGTTCTGTTGTGCACCTTGGTTGCATTGGTTGTTCTGGTGCTGGGGCTGGTTGTGCTGTGTGTACACTTTCCCTTGAGCAGTGGGAGGATTTTGGTTCGTCGCAGGTGCGGGAGAAGGTTGTGGTGGATAATAAGTCGGTGGGGCTGGAGGTGGACCAGTTGCGTGCTGGGGTTGTTGGTAACCCTGAGCTATTGGAGGTGTTGGGCTAGCTGTCGCAGCTTGCTGCGGGTAATACATTGGTTGAGGTGCAGCTGGGGGGGCGTATGCAGGTGTTGCATGACCAAAGCACTGAGGTGGACATGAAGGTCCGTGGGTATGGTGGTCATGTGCCATGGGAGCATACGAACTGGTTGCTCCAGATTGAGAGGTAGCCCGCGAAAGGTCGGGACCATGGCTAGGATGTGCAATGGAAAAGGTTTGGGGATGCGAGGCCATACGACCAATGATGCCATCAGCGGCATGGGATGCCCCCGGTGCATCATGTTGGGATGACTCGCCTCGAGGGGCGTCTGGTATAATGGTATACAGATAACTCAACTGGGCGTAAATGAGGTCAAACTGTTGGGCTTTGAGGATGGCCTCTTCTTCAGACTGGGGTCGTTTGGATGCCACATCCTTCGCAATGAGAGGGAGGAGGGATTTGAGAAACCAATCTAAGAAGATACGGTCGTCTAACTTGATTTTGCAGAGGATTCGGCGTCGATGCCACTCATGAATGTGGTCAGTGATGTGGGTGGCCGTGTTCTGTCTGCAAGACAATAGGATCTCAACTCCTGCATCATAGCGGACAGGTAACTGGAAGAACTGCAGGAAGGTCGAGGCAAGGGAGTTAAAGGTGGCATGCGTCCCATGGGGCTGCTTGATATACCACTTAGCTGCAGAGCCAGTGAAGGTGCGCTGTAACAGATGGAGGCGGATTGAGTCGTCCATTATGGAGTTGGAGGAACACCATAGATGGAAGGACATGATATGGTTCTGTGGGTCCTCACTTGCCTTTCCCTCAAACTTAGGGATGTCAGAGGGGAGTTTGGTGGGCATTTGAGGCCACGCAGGATCGTGTCTGATAGGATCATTGATGAGCCTGGCTAAGTCTGGTAAGTTCAGACTTGCCATGTATGGTAAGATAGCAGATGAATTTGGCATAGTGACTGGGATATGACTAGTCATGGTGGTATGATGTGGGGGTCCAGTAGCGCCTAAAGGTATGCTAGGTATTGAAGGTATGTGTCGTCCAATAGGTGTGGTCTGGTATGGGCCGGCGCTTCCAAGTGCAACATGGGCTACACTTGGGTTAGGAATAGTAGTGGTGATTCCTGGAATCTGGGTTGTGGTAATCAGAGGGGGTGTGACCCCTATGTTGGGCATACCCATAACAGGTGGTGGCCCTGTGTTGGGAATTCCTATAATAGGAGGTGGCCCTGTGTTGGGCATTCCTAAATGTGGAGTGTCCGCCATATTAGGCATACCTAGGGGGGTGGTGGTTGCCATGGATGGCACCGCAGCAGAAGGGTCTGTGGATGTATCACCTATGGTGCTGGTAAAAAGTGGGTCGAATTGTGTCCCAACCATGGGGTCGGTTGGTAACAACTCGGTATGGTTTTCGGATTCTGCCTCAAAATCAAATGTGAAGTGAGGCATGTCAGAATCGGATGACTGTCTGTTCGACCGACGATGTGTCGAGTCAAGGGATAAGGCTCGGTCTCGGTGACGTGGTGAGCCAAGTAGACTGAACTCTCGGAGTTCGCCCTGAAGACGACGAGAGCATCTAAAATTCTCAATGGTGAGAAATAATTTTTTTGTGGAAAAATCTTATGTGTAAAATGGTAATATATAAAAAACTCAAAACCCTAATGCAACCAAGGGTGCAAGAAGGGGAGTGAAAATGAAGGCTCTCAGGCCAAAAAATCAACCTCAAAAAGGCACTTATTATAGCAGCCATGCTATAATAAGTGGAGGGATTCAAAAAATGGTCAGAGTACCAACATGCAAACAGCTTCTGGAAAAAATAGGTGCAACTAGACCAAAGGTGTATTGTATCATGCAAACACCTAACTAAAAGTATTGTGAATCAACAAACTATATTCTCTGCAAGGTGATGAAATCCAAGTCAAACAATATTGAGTGTTGAGTCAACGGCTAGATATCCCCCTACCAGGAGGGACACCGGGTAATCAATCCTAAAGAATAGCTACTAGGATACTCCGTTCATGACACGTCGAGAAAAGGTAAATCTGTCGTTTGGTCCTTTTACCGCAATACCCCCATACATAGATATCCCGAGAACTGCGAATGGTAGCCCTTCGGTTACTGAATGGATTTCGGTATTCCACTCAGGCTTCCGGAACCATCCTCGCGACTTCAACCCTCCTAGGGGAGAGGCCTTCCCATAAACCGGGTGTGACCGTGCCAATAAATAGTAGGAGATTTTGGTTCCCTAATGGACAACAGCTATGTCTCAGATTTAATAACTGAGGGGTGTTATTGGAACACATATCCCCTCAATACTACCTAGCTACAAATTTATTTTAATGTTCCCCAAGTGGGGTTAAAAGTGGGTTGAAATTAGGGTAAGTTTTAAGGCTCAGTTTTAAATTATGTGTTTGAGTGGGTGCACGTGTGGTATTTTAAACTGAAATTGAAAAAGTAAATGCTAAGTATTCAAAAATCAAAGGATCTTTTGAAATAGAAAAGCAAATAATATGACTTTTTCAATAAATAGAAATTAAGTGCTTTGCAAAGACTATTCAAAAAACAAAGGGTCTTTTGAAATAGGAAAGCAGATAATATGACTTCTTTGAAATAAATTGATTTCTTTTTCAAAAAATTGCTATGGGCAAAATATCAAAGAAGTAAACAGCAAAAATTTTAATCTAGATAAAATGCAAATAAATCCTTCTTTCAATTTCTGAAAATATTTAAAAAGACTTTTTCAAATGTGCATTCTAAACAGTAAAATTTTCCTATGGCTGTAAATAATGTTGGAATCTTAGTACTGTAAAATGTGCTATGTGGGCAGAAAAATAGTAAAAAATTAATTTTTTAAACAGATCGGCCGAATGAAAAAATTGGCATCGCAGGTTTTGACAGAACAGCCGCGATGGACCGCGTGGGTTTCTGTTGCACAGTCACGATGGGAAGCAAGGGTTTCGTCCGCGAAGCTGCGATGGACCGCGTGGGATTTCGTCACATAGTCGCGATGTGCAGCGCGGAAAATGTCCGCGAAGCCGCGATGTGCAGCGTGCTAATTGGCCGCGAAGCCGTGGTGAACCGCGTGGAAAAAGGCCGCGCAGTCGCGATGAGCCGTGCGACTGTTGGGAAAAAAGCCGCGAGGCAAAAGACGTACGCGGACGCTGAAAAACGAACCCGAAAATTGAGAATTTCGGGCTATTAATGGCTAAAAAATGGGCCAAGGTCTAGAACAACAATGGATCTGCTGTCTAGGGTGGCAGATCTATGAATTAAACTAACTAATACTATCAAAAAGTAAGATTTAAAGCAAAAGTGAGATCTGAAGATTCAAAAAGCAGCGGAGTCGCCAAAAAATGTTGGCTTTTTTTTGCAACCAAGCTTAGTGCTATGGGCACCTGCTAACTAGTAGCAACAGTTTCAATATTAAGCAAAAACAATAAACTAAAACTAAACTAAAACTAAACTGGCATGTGCATTTTTGAATTAAAGAACAAGAACAAGAAATATGAGAAATAATTTTGTATTGAAAAATGGGGGCAAGCAAGTGCTTGCAATAAGAATACCTTCGATTGATGAAGATAGTTGAGAATCTCCAAGGGTGAGCAGCTCCAAACTCCAATGGGTCCTTTCTCCAAGGTTGCTACAATGGCCAAAAACTCAAGGGAGATTTTGGCAGCATGAGGATAGGAATATGGATGGATGTGAAATGAGGAGCCCCTACCACCTTTTTATAGGTTTTGGTGGTGGGGAATACCATTTGTGGTTTTGTGGAAACCAATGGTATTGACCAACATGGTTTAGGTACTTTTCCCTCCTTTTTCCTTTTTTGAATAAAATTAATATTTTTATTCCCTTTTTAATATTTTTGGGAATTTTGGACCCTTTTTGAGGGTTTTTTATGCTTTTTTAGGAAAAATAATATTTTTGAGTGGGAAAAAGGGGTGTACTAAGGTCTTTTGGTGACCTTTTGTTGGCTTCAGAGGCTGAGATGGTGGAAAAGTGGACAAATGGGTCATGTGAATAAGGAAGTGAGCTAGTGAGCACTTTTTAGGTGTTAACAACAAGCACTTGAGAAAGAGAGGTAATGATGAATATGATGTTCAGAACCTAAGACCTCCTTTCAAGTTAATCGCCATGATGCTATGCAGAATTTTCGGCATGTCTGATGGCACTGTATATAGGATACAGTGGGCCCCCATCATCCACTTCGTAGCATTCAAAGGGACCGTGTTTGACTAGGCTACTATCCTTTCGGACAGTTTGGCATCCACAGTGGCTGCTGCAAGAGAAGGCCTCGCCTTAAAAGAGTCAGAATTTTACATGTATTTCTATCTCATTGACTGTATTTTGGACAAACTATCTTTCCCCAGACTAGGTTGCACATGGGATAAATCCAACACCCCGATCTACACTGCTTATAAAATAATTTGGGATCAAAATTACAGAGCAAGCTATAAGGTCATCTGCGAAGAATTCATCGTGCCCCTATATGAGCAGATGTTCAAAGAAGAGCCCAATTGTCTATCAGAAAATGCCATGGAGGTCCTGGAAAACTATCGAGATTTTTATTTTTTAGAGCATGGCACCTACAATAGGATGTTTGGAGGTACCAAAGCGCCATACATTTTGCCAAAATACGCTACTGATTATGTAGTCCCCAAGGAAGTAGTCAGACAAATTTTCCTTGATGGAATTGGAGGGGTGCTTAACAAGTAGCATAAGGCTTCTTTCCCTCCTTTTCCCTTCAGCATAGGAGCCTACAAATTCTCAGGGGTTTCATCAGCTGAGGAATTTGTTCAAGAGCTGAAATCTTTCCACTTTGGTGAAATGATCTTCCATAGAAATGATAGGTGGAGCAAGGTTGCCGAGCATTGCAAAGAAATTTATGCTCATTTTGAATATGCTCATTACTATGATGCCGAGGAAGAAGTGTTCAGAGGAATCAACAACATGATAGATTTGCAAATTTGTTGTGAAGGAAGTGGAGCAAACTCTAGCTCTGCGCCAGCCCGAAAAGCCAGTCTGTAGAAAGAGAGAGAAGCAGTTGATGCCCTAGCCCGCGAAGAGCAAAGATTGAAAGAGGAAGCAAGGCTACAACAAGAAGCAGAAGATGCAAGGCTGCAGAAAGAAGTTGGAGATGCAGAGCAGAGGGAAGAAAGTGAAAATCAACAACAAGATGAAGAAGAAGAAAGAAGGCGTAAAGCTGAAGAAGACCAAAATGTAGAGGAAGAACTTAAGACCAATGAATATGCCCAGGCATGCGTCTCCGGCACCCAAGATATGGAAACAAATGTATCTCAAACAGGTGTTCCCGACATGCAAAATGTGGAGGCAGACACAACTTAAGCAGGTGTTCCCAACACCCAAAATATGGAGACAGACACAGCTCAAGCAGGTGTCTCCGACACCCAAAATGTGGGAACATACATGTCTCAAGTAGTCCAAACCCCACCCATAGAAGTAGAAATACATGTAATCAACCTCCCAATCGTCCCTTACACTCCATCAGAAGATCATACTATGTCCTGATGGGATGAATTTGTGTATGATAAGAAGAGGAAGGCAATAGTCTTGAAATCAGAAGAGAGGATAAAGAGACTCTTCCAAGAAGATATTGTTACCCGGCGGGAGACCACGGTGATGCAAAATACAAAAAGGCTCCCATAGCCATGGCATTCGCCGCTATGTCAGCATCAAAAGCAACAAAGGACAATGTGGTCGATATTGTTAGAGAATTTGAGTCAACAAAGAGAAGAGCTCGCATGTTACAACATATTGTGGCTAATGAGCAAGCTTACAGGGATCTTGTAGTGAATAAGTATAATCGCTTGTCTGTTAAGCACAAGGAATTATCAGATAAGTATCGCCACTTAGAAGAAGAAAAGGAGCACCTGGCAGTCCAGATGATGGTTTTAGAAGCAGAAAAGAACGATTTGGAAGCTAGAGTTTCCCATATGCAAGCAGATAAGTAAGCAATGGTCAAGCAATTAGAACATGCAGAGAGTAGAGCAATAGATATGTCTCCCTTTCATGAGCTTTCCTGCGACATTCTGAGGTAAATGCACGTCACACAGGAGCTTTTTACCGAGGAAGTGTGCAGGCTCAAAGCCATGATATTTAGATTGAAAGAAGTCAATGCAAAGGCCAATAGGATTAAGGGCAAATATACTCGGGTTAAAGCAAACATCCTGAGTCGGGTGGAATGGAGAGAAGGGAAGGTTGATTTCCCCAAGCATCTCCCATTCAAGTCTGTAGATGATTTTAAAGAAGATATAGCCCTTATTGAATTCTGCAGGAACTATGGCCTTAAGCTTATGGCTAAGATCCAAGTAACAATGGGTAAAAGTAACAGTCTTTATCAAAAAATCCATGAAGTGCATGATAAGTGCAAGATGAGTTTTCCTCAGTCCCTCGAGGAGTTCCCAAGCAAAGAGCAACATTTATCAGACTTGAAGGAAGAGCTAGGCATCCAAATGGAATATGTAAAGAAGATTGATGTCCTAGCCACTGATGATCTCCATCACTATATTGGGCTGTCATCAATATACAGTCATTTGCTTAAAGAAGTCTACCACGCAGCAGTTGTAGAAATTCAGGGGGTGGAAGTAGAACTTGGTAAACATGTAACTTCCCATAAGATCTTGCTCCCTTCCCCAGCAAATGTGCTATCAGATACACTGGTATTTGGTTCAGTTACATAGCAGAGGAGGAAAAGAAAGCAGCATCAACAGTTAGTCCAAGTCCTTCTCTCCCAGCAGTAGCAGCTGGTCCAAGCACCTCTCTCCCAGTAGAAGCGCCTTCCCAAGGATGAGCACGTTGATCCTAAGGCGTTGTTCCTATTTTTGTATTTTGGTCTCCCTATGTTTAAAGTGTAGAATCACTGGACAACTGTCCTTTTCTTTTTGAGAAATGATCTATTTTAAGAAAAGGGCCACGACTTGTTTATTAAGAGAAAAAGTCTGTAGAGGACATATGTAAAGAGCCAGGTGGCAGCCCAAGAGGCAATTTGTAAAGATATAATAGAAGGTGAGGGAATAGTAGAAGGACTTTTGGCAGGGAAATAATTTTTCTTAACTTGTACGAGCTATCTTGCACTATTTTCAAGAAAATGAAATGTACCTAATGAGAGCCTGGAGAGGACTTCTTTTGCAAGGAAATGGATGTTGGATGCATGTTGGATTATTCTTATGACTTTCATATTCTACTGTGAGATCTTTCTTTGCTGTCTTGAATTATTTCTCTGTATTGAATGATCTTACTGTTTCTTGTGCAAATAAGTTTTCTCCTACATGAGTAATGGAATGCGTTATATGTGAATTGGAAGCTATCTTCTAATATCTCTTGCTTTCTTGTTGTAGATCTATCTTTCTGATTTAATAGTTCTCTGTTGATCTTTAGATAACTCTTCCAGCACATTACTCATACTTATAAATTTGCTCCTTGCAGGGATAGTTCAGGTTTATTTCAGTTTTAAATACAGATTTGTTTCGAGTTCTGCATTTAGATTAAGTTAGTTTAGGCACTTGCATATCATTCTAAACCATAAAATAAAACAAAAACGGTGGATCGGGCCATAACCGATATAATTGAAGCAAATCTCCAAACGCAACGGTTGCCGAAACCGCTAACCGGATGGATTCCCCACACCAAATGGTGGACAATCTAATTGGGATCGTCTACCGGGGAGAATCCCTTTTTGCTTAATGCTGCAATCTTCGAGGCATCAACAATTTTTGGTGCTAGAAGGAGGGCTTGAAAGTGCATGTCTGATAAAGGAAAATCTCCCACTGTAAAAAATGTTACTGAAAACCCGCTTAAAAAAAGTATTTTAGATAGCCCAAATCTTGAAGTAGCAAACCAAGAAAACCTCGTCTCTGATTCTAAACCTCAAGAAGTATTGTATGCTATGCCTTTTGCAGAAATTGAAGATTTAAGGAGACATACACGATCTTATGTTAGACAACTAGGTGGTTTAAACGCAGTAAATTTCCTCCCTAGGAAACGTTCTCCTAGAAAAGAGCGACAGTACACCCATGATTCGATTCTTGTGCAAAATTTTTAAGAGCTTGTGAATTTAACCTTGGAATAAATTGCAGAACCCCTGAACAAGGAAGATCTTGAAAACCCAGAAAATATTTCAGATCAAGAATGTCTTGGAGAACTTATTACTCCAAAGAACACTCCATTGAATTTACCTTAAAATTCTCCACCAGATTCTCCACATAGAGACATGGCCATACCTGCTTGGAGAGCAAGGCGAGCGTTGAATCTAGCTGGGCCATTCCACAATCTTCCAAAGCATCCAGAGAAAGTCTTTCCTAAATTCGACCCAGGGAAAGCCATTTCGGCCGAAGATCATCTCAAGAGTTTTTATTTAGCTCTGAATCTTTTGAATGTGCAACATGAAGATGTAGTCTGTAGGCTCTTTCCATACACATTTGAGCCAAAAGTATCGTCCTGGTATTTTAGCTTACATCCTAGCTCAATCTCAAGCTGGGATGAATTTGAAAAATGTTTCTTAAAGAAATATGGAAGCCAAAAAAATTTATCTACACTTATGAAAGAATTATTGTCCATGAGAATGGAAAAGAAAGAAAAGGTTCAAGACTTCAATCAAAGGTTCACAACACTCTTAAATAATTTTAGTGAAGCAAATAAACTAGCAGAGGAATCTCTGGTTGAATATTATACAACAGCTCTTGAAGAACCCATAGCAATGTTCATTAAAAGATCTAAGAAAACCACCCTGATAGAGAATTTCGAAGAAGATAGAAAGGTGGAAGAAGAAGTGGATATCATTGCTAAGCATGCCTTAGATGCAGAAACAAAACCAACAGTCAGTAAAAAAACCTTGCTTCTCACTAGAGGTAAAGAAGAGTCATCAACAGACATGGAGAATGTAGTTAAGATGATGCAGAAGTTGTCCAATAAAATTGTAGATCTAGAGAAAGATAAGGCTGCTAGTACATCTAGGAAACCTTTCAAGCCATTTTACAACAAGGGGGAAGACAATGATCAACCTCATCCAACTTCCCCTATTTTAAACCTCAATGAAAAAGGGATGGAAAACTTCTGCACCTTTCATCAAGAAAAACATTCGGAGAAGAGCTACCCACAATGGATTAACTCTATGAATTTAGTCATGAACCAAATGATGTATTCACAGATTCCAGATCAAGAAGATCCTCTAGAGGAATAGATCCCTGAATTAGAAGAACCAGCTCCGGAAACCACTATGGTGCTATGGGATTGGGTACCTTTAGCTGAATTAGTAGAAGAAGATCCCATAGAAAGCTCTCTCCCTACTGTGAACATTAATACTCGCAGTAAAGGTCCTATTACGGATCCTGTGCCATACTCGACTCCTCCCAAGCTTAAAGTTTCAAAAGAACTACATAGAAGACATATAGCAATCATTCCACCGCATCCTAAAGCTAGCTAAACAACAGCCAAACAGCCAAACATTGACACCATAGTTCAACAACCAAAGGTCACAATGAATAAAACAGACAATCCGGCCAGAATTGGGAACGATTCTGATATAGGATATGACATTATTGAGGATATAAAGAAAGTCAAAGCAAATGTGTCAATATTCAATATGTGCAGTTTGCCTCAGCAACGAGATAAGCTGCTGCATGCTGTGCAACCCCAACCCAACACTCCATTAACGGATACTCAAGAAGATCCCAACATTAATGAGGCTAGTATCGGAGGGAAATCTAAATCCCAGACGTTGCCATTCCTGTTGACCCATAAAATTTTCAATCATAATGTTCACAATTGTTTGGTAGATACTGGAGCATCTTCAAATGTCATGCCGCTGTCAATTTGTAAAAAACTTAACGGGCAACCTATTCCATCTCCGGCCCAAATAATTCAGTTAGATAGAATTGCTGTCAAAGTTATCGGGGAAATGAAAGATGTCCTCATTAGATTATCAGCTGACTCTAGACTCTATCAGTTTATTGACATAATGGTAGTTGATATTCCTGAGGCCTATGGTTTGATCCTAAGTAGGGATTGGTCCACAAAGCTCAATGGTTACTTTGCAACTGATTGGTCTCATCTGTGGTTGCCTTATCAAAATAGGCAGAATCAGATCAAAGTCCTGAGAGAACCGCACATGAAGCAAAATGTAACTCAACTAGAGGGAAAGAATGAGGCTGTAACCTTCTCATCCTCGGTTCTGGGGAATTATTTCTTAGAAATTGATCCGGGTAATTATCAGTTCGAAACTATCAGCCATGAATCAAATGAACAGTCTGATCTCCTTCATTTTCCTCGGATTGATGATGTTGATTGTAATATAGTTAGTTTAGTCACTGACTTAGACCATAGATATACTAACTTAGCTGAATCAAAAGATTTTTTTTGGATGTTATACTTTGACGGTTCTAAAAATATGGAAGGATCCGGAGCCGATTGTGTCCTGATGGATGCGGAAAGAAATAAGTATTTTTTGTCTTATAGGTTAGAATTTGAATGTACTAACAACACTGTGAAATATGAAGCTTTGGTCCACGGATTAAAGAAGGCCATCGATTTAAATGTTAAATACTTCAAGGTTTTCGGTGACTCAGAAATAGTTGTGAGACAGGTAAGAGACACTATTCATTGTCTCTCACCTCATTTGAAGGGTTATCGGGCTGAGGTATGGGATTTAATTATGCATTTTGATGCTTTCAATATTATGTCTATTCCTAGATTGCAAAATTCTGCAGTTGATTTGTTAGCAACATCCACTTCTAAATTGGTGCCATCTAATAACAAATGCTCAATTGAATTATTTTTCAGGCCCTCCGTCCCTGACAACGTCACAAATTTCAGTGTTTTCGATGATGACGAACAAATGATTAGTTTTCTAATGAACGAAGACATTTTCCAAGGAGCTGTGATAGATGAAGAAGAACACGATTCTAATTTGCTAAAGAAGGATGCAAATAAAGGGAATTTCATCCCCAAAGGGGTAAGTTCACTCGAAATGTTGTTTGATCTTCAAAGTAAGTTCAAAAGGACAGCTAATACCAAAACTAACAGTTCATCAATGCAGCATGAGTTAGTTAATTTAGGTACCGAGGCTGAACCAAAATTTGTCAACCTTGGCAAATGTTGTTCACCGGGAGAAAGAGATAGGTTCATCAGACTGTTTAGAAAATATAAGGATTTTTTGCATGGACGTATGAGGATCTAAAAACATATGACGTCCGCATTTTTCAGCATGTTATACCAATGAAAGCAGGTGTCCAGCCTTTTCAGCAGCAATTAAGAAGGATGCACCCTACTTTGGAACCTCTGATTCAAAAGGAATTAAAGAAGCTCCTGGACGCCAAAATAATATTTAAGGTCTGGAATTCTGAGTGGGTTGCTAATTTAGTACCCGTCAGAAAGAAGTTAGGAGAGATAAGACTATGTGTGGACTTTAGAAATTTAAATATAGCTTCGGATAAAGAAAACTATCCCGTAACTTCAAAGGAACAAATCCATCAAATGGTGTCGGGATCTGAGCTATTTTCTCTTGTCGATGGTTTCTCTGGCTACAATCAAGTGTTAGTAACCGAAGAAGATCATCTTAAGACTACTTTCTGCACTAAGTGGGGAACTTTCGCATACAGAAGGATGCCATTCGGCCTGATAAACGCGGGAGCTACATTCCAGCGAGCAATGGATATCACCTTCCAAGGATTGGGTGGGAAGTGTGTTTTTGTCTATCTAGATGATGTGACAGTTTTTTCAAAGAAAAGGGAAGATCATGTTGTCCATTTATAGCATATTTTTTTATCGTTGTCAGAAATATGGTATTTCATTGAATCCCAAGAAAAGTGTGTTCGTTGTTCCTGAAGGTAAACTCTTGGGCCATATCATTTCCAAATGAGGAAGTGTCAATAGATCATGAAAGATTACAAGCTATCAATAGAATTCCAATGCCTTATAACAAAAAATCTATGCAGTCCTTTATGGGCACTATCAATTTCGTCCGAAGATTTGTTCCAAACTTTGCACAAATGGTTAAACCTTAAATTGCAACAAATGGTTAAGCAAAGCATACAGTTCAAGTGGATAGGTTTAGAAAAGGATGCGTTTAGACACATCATGGCAACTATAGCTAAAGCTCCTTCCTTAAGAAGCCCAGATTTTGATAAGGATTTTATCCTATATACCTTTGCTTCCGATGACTCCCTCGCGGCTGTACTCACACAAAAGGTGGAGCTAGGGGATGAATACCCAATCTCGTTTATGAGCACTGGCCTGCAAAAGGGCTGAGCTAAACTATCGCGTGGTTGACAAGCATGCATATGCTGTCTTCAAAGCAGTCAAACAGTTCAGAACATATATTCTTAAGAACAGAACTAAAGTTATAGTTCCCCAGCCAGCTGTTAGATCCCTCTTCGTTCAAAAGGAACTAGGAGAAAGGAGGGGAAACTGGATCACAGCTCTTCAAGAATATAATTTAGAATTTAAACCAGCCACGATCATCAAAGGACAAGGCCTGTGCAAATTGCTTACAGTAAATTCAACTGATGAAGAGCAACATTGGAAGAATGAAGCTGAGCTAAACTCAGTTGAAGTATGTCCTATCTTCACAAATCCTCAGTCATGGTATAGATATCTGGTGCATTATTTGCAGCAAGGACACCTACCTAAGCACTGGATCTCTAAGCAAAGGAGGGCACTCCGTTTGAAATCAGCAGCTTATCAAACCATTGATGGGATACTTTTTAAAAAGAATTATGATGGAATTTTTCTTAGATGTCTAGAAAAGGAAGATGCAAGTGGACATTATTCAGGGGAGACAATAGCCCACAAGATACTTAGAGCTAGATATTATTGGCCCACTCTGTTCCGAGATGCCCATGCGTATGCACGAAACTATGATGTATGCCAAAGAAGTGCCGGGAAACTACATAAGGAAGTAGGACCCTTGCAGCCGGTTATCATTTCTGAACCTTTTGAACAGTGGGGTATAGATGTTATTGGAGAGATAAATCCAAATTCTTCTTTGCAGCATCGATACATCCTGACATCTACCGACTACTTCACTAGATGGACGGAGGCTATCCCATTGCGCAAGATCAATGAAGATACGGTCATCAGTGTCTTGAAGGAAAACATCAAAACAAGTTTTGGGGTTCCAATTTCCCTTGTTTTTGATAATGCTCCCTATTTTTCATCTTTTAAGATAAATGAATTTGTTTATGAACGGGGGATTAAGCTGCATTATTCAGCCAATTATTACCCTCAAGAAAATGGATTAGCTGAATCTTCAAACAAAAACCTCATTCGAATTCTCACGAAGACTGTCATAGAAAATCAGCGAAGTTGGCATATAGCTCTCCCAAACACTTTATGGGCAGATAGGGTGACTCCAAAGAACACATTAGGGGTTTTCCCTTTCACTCTTATCTATGGAAAGGAAGCCATCCTCCCCCCCAACATCTTTTTCCCATCCTTACAGTTGTCCCAAGCCTCTCGAGGGTCTGGTAGCCAAGCCTTACAATCCAGGATAAATACCCTGCTTCAACTTGAAGTAGTCCGACAGAAACCTAAAGACTGATTCCATCAGCACCAGCACATAGTCAAGAGATGGTTCGATAAGAGGAAGTCCTGTAAAAGAAGTTTTGAAGTTGGGGATTTAGTCCTGAAATCGGATCATAATCATGAAGACAAAGGGATGCACACAAAATTCCAACATTTATGGATAGGCCCTTACAAAATTTCGGTAAAGATAGGCCCATCCAGTTATAAGTTGACAGACCTCGAGGGAGAAAAAGTAACCCTTCCTCTCAATGGCCTTGCCCTGAAACAATACTTTGCGTACATAAATAAATTTCTCTTTTATGTTTCTTTAGCCCTTTGTTTTTATTGTTTTCAGCTATGATTGTTTCTTTTCTCGTCATTTGAACCTTTTGTACAAAGTTTGTTTTCTAAAAGCTCCTGCGGTTGAGTTTCTCATCAAGATAGATCTCTCAAAGAAATCTCAAAACTCATGAATCCGAAACTACGCTCGAATGAAAGTTTATCTATGTATTGTGCTCTTGTTGAACTTTCTTCAGAAGGAAGGAAGCCTACTCTGCTAGTCACATTAATCCTGTTTAAATAGCAGAGATCTATGACTATATTTATTACTATCTTCGGGATCCATCCACTCTCACACTTAAAGGCATCTCAAGAAGGTCATTGAAGTTGGACCCACGAAGAGTAGCACATCTCGAGGGCATAGGGTATTGAAATGACTCCATTATGCAAATTTAACAGCCAAAATGGCTTTGATCAAGGGTTTGTTTTCCAGAGATTCTCACCTCAATTTAAGCATGGCTGAGACAAAAGCAAAGCATGTAAGTCAAGAAAGTTGTCCAAAAGACTCAGCACAAATTAGGCTCCTCTCCGTCCATGAGGCTTGATCAAATCAATAAAATATCTCACTCACACAAAAGGACATTATGGATTGAGGAGCCAAAATCAAAGATCATGTCTAAAGAAAACATTTCTGGAAGGCTCAAGAAGCAAAGCTGTCAAAAGTATAAACATCCAAAAGGATGCAAGTGGCATGGGAATGAGGAACAAGAGCAATAATGTCCATGTGAAAGTGTTGCAAATCCTGTGGAGTCCGATAGTAGTAGCCATTTGAAAGATTAATCTTATAAAATGAACCCCACATGTTCGCCCTTTGAGAGTTTTAAAGATGTCTCTATCAAAGCTCCCCTTTCCCCAATGGCTAGCAGATAAAGTGACTTTTTCCTTCATTGGGATTCAAGTGCTCAGCTGAGTATTGCATATAAAATGGATATCTTTTAAGAAGGTTTCGGATCATCAAGAGAAATTTTTCAGAGATCTATGTTCGCCAGCGACTCGCCAATTGTTGTTGGAGCAACATCCCCCCCCCAAATTTTGTACATATTGGGGCCCCCTCCTTTTACTTTTTCTAGAAAGACTGCCTAAAGAAGTTAATTCTCCTTTTAACTCAGTTTTTGTTTTCAACTGAGGAATCTACTTTTAAAAATTGAAGTTTTTTCTTCTAGGTTAAAATTCACGATTCTCTCCCGAAACTGCGGAATCAATTTGCATATCTCTCCTGAAACTACGGAAGCAATTCGCATATCTCTCTCAAAATTGCGGAAAGAAATTCAAAAAGCTCTCCCAAAACTGCAGAAGCATTCACGACTCTCTCCCGAAATCACGGAAAGACTTAGTGTTTTTTGGAAGAAGCTCAAGTTTCTCTCTCGAAACTGCAGAACCATTCACGAAACTGTGGAAGCAATTCACGTGTCTCTCTCAAAATTGCGGAAAGAAATTAAAAAAAAAATCTCTCGAAATTGCGGAAGACTTAGCGTTTCTCTTCCGAAACTGGGGAAGAACTCAAGTTTCTCTCCCGACACTACGGAAGAACTTGAGATTTCCTCCCGAAATTGCGGAAGCTTTCATCAAATATTGATAAGCTTGAACAAAGTTATTTCGTAAGTTGCGGAAGGATATCCTGAATCTTTCCGAAACTGCAGGACGACTCGGCAAAACCATTCGCAATAAGCTTCCGAGAGACTGTATTTCAAAAAGATACGCAAAGCGCTCCCGAAACGCCGAAGCAGTTCACCATCTTGTTCCGCAATTGCGGACGAAACTCGTAAGTCCGCCCTGCAACTAACAGTCGCGCTTAAATCCCGAGATGGCTTGAAATGACCGCACCGTACCAAGCATTAAAACCCCGTTTTAATGACGCAACCTACCCGTTTAAATGCCACACGTGTCTAACCTTTTATAAAGATGGTTGGGGTTTCATTGATTTCATTGTTTGTTTATTGTTCAAAGAACGCCATTAGGAAGACCGCATCGGCTTGCTCCAGCTCAGCGCATCCACGACCGCGTCCACCTCACTCAACTACTGTCTCGTCTCCAGGTAGGTTTTTTAACTGCCATCTTCGTTTTATCTCCACGTCGAATTAATTTTTGGGTCTTCCCGTTCATAATGTGGCCGATAGACATTGGTAGCATAGTTCATTTTTTTTGTTTATTACGGCCGTCATGGCCCCTTAGGTTTCTCATTCCTACCAACTGAAAGTCGTAACTATGACCATCCAAGTTTTTCACTGACCACTTTCCCATCGTTTTCCTACCCTGATTCAAACCTCATATCACCCACGCACTGTTTCGCAAGTATTATTAATGACAGTAGTCGTCAGTTGAGATACTCGACCACTCATATTTTTAGGCTCAGTTAGTGAATGTGGAAAACAGTCCCTTGTTTCATCATTTATTCATAGGATTTTTTCACTCCAGGCCGACCCACCATTCACCATTAGAAGTGCTATGATGAAGGATACCCTCTCTCCAAGGGCTAGGAGGGAAGCAAGTTTTTTCCACGTCATATGCTTACCTTTTCGGAAGCATTCCAAAAGCTCCTAACTAGACATTGTCTCCCTAGAATAATCAAGTCTCAGGACCATATTTCATTTTCTGAAGTGATCTATTTTGCTTCCCCATCATGCAGCTTCATAATTTGGCTATATTTCTCATTAGCATGTTAAATTTGTCCTTCTCTTTGTTACACTCTCATAACATGTTGCAGATTTTTATAATGATTCACATTTGGTTGCTAGTAGGGATAAGCCAGGATGCCAAAAGGTGGTAGAAAGAAAACTAAAGTGATGGAACCAGAGCCAGTGCAACTAAGGACTGAAACTATGTTTCAAGACACTAAGCGTACCATCGGCGTTCCTCCCGAGGTCCATTGGGGAGATGTTTACCAGATGATCAGGGACTAGGATATCCCAGATGTATTATTGGAAGAAGAACATATCTACCTTAACATCAGAACTTCCGGCATAGCTAGGGCTTCTACCCGCCCTGAATTGTTCCCATGCTCTGAAGTGATTGGGTGGATGCTGGAACATGCCAACTGAGAGACAAGAGTGTTGCATGACAGTAAGGGAGAGCCTTTCGCTTCATTCCATCCGGCGTATATTGCTACAGCCTACAAATTCTCACGCCCCCAACAAGCTCTAAGTGATGAATGGTTGGGTAAGATGAATAATATTGATATGGCCAAAAAATTATTGGTCATAGGCAAGCACTTGAGAAAGAGAGGTAATGATGAATATGATGTTCAAAACCTAAGACCTCCTTTCAGGTTAATTGCCCTGATGCTATGCATCATTTTCAGCATGCCCGATAGTACTGTACATAGGATACAGTGGGACCCCATCATCCACTTCGTAGCATTCAAAGGGACTGTGTTTGATTGGGATACTATCCTTTCGGACAGATTGGCATCCACAGTGGCTGCTGCAAGAGAAGGTCTGGCCCTAAAAAGTCAGAATTTTACATGTCTTCCTATCTCATTGACTGTATTTTGGCCAAATTATCTTTCCCCATACTAGGTTGCACATGGGATAAAGCCAACACCTCGGTCTACACTTCTTAAAATAACGCGGGCTCAAAATTACAGAACAAGCTATAAGCTCATCTGCGAAGAATTCATCATGCCCCTTTATGAGCAGATGTTCAAGGAAGAGCCCAATTGTCTATCAGAAAATGCCATGGAGGTCCTGGAAAACTATGGAGATTTTTATTTTTCAGAGCACGGCACCTACATCAGGATGTTTGGAGGTACCAAAGCGCCATACATTTTGCCAAAATACGCTACTGATTATGTAGTCCTCAAGGAAGCAGTCAGACAAATTTTCCTTGATGGAATTGGAGGGGTGCTTAACAAGCAGCATAAGGCTTCTTTCCCTCCTTTTCCCTTTTGCATAGGGGCCTACAAATTCTCAAGGGTTGCATCAGCTGAGGAATTTGTTCAAGAGCTAAAAGCTTTCCACTTCGGTGAAATGATCTTCCATAGAAATGATAAGCAGAGCAAGGTTGCCGAGCATTGCAAAGAAATTTATGCTCATTTTGAATATGCTCATTACTATGATGCCGAGGAAGAAGTGTTCAGAGGCATCAACAACATGAATGAGTTGTATATTTGTCATCAAGGCAGTGGAGAAAGCTCTAGCTCTGCCCCAGCCCAAAAATCTAGTCTGCAGAAAGAGAGAGAAGCAGCCGATGCCCTAGCCCGCGAAGAACAAAGATTGAAAGAGGAAGCAAGGCTACAACAAGAAGCAGAAGATGCAAGGCTGCAGAAAGAAGCTGAAGATGCATAGCAGAGGGAAGAAACTGAAAAATCAGCAGCAAGCTGAAGAAGAAGAAAGAAGGTGTAAAGCTGAAGAAGACCAAAATGCGGAGGAAGAAATTAATACCGATGAAGATGCCCAGGCAGGTGGCTCCAGCACCCAAGATATGGAAACAGATGTATCTCAAGCAAGTGTTCCCGACACCCAAAATGTGGAGGCAGACACAGCTCAAGTAGGTGTTCCCGCCACCCAAAATATGGAGACAGACACAGCTCAATCAGGTGTTTCTAGCACCCAAAATGTGGGAACAGACACGTCTCAAGTAGTCCAGACCCCACCCATAGAAGCAGAAATACATGTAATAGACCTCTCAATCATCCCTTACACTCCATCAAAAGATCATACTATGTCCCGATGGGATGAATTTGTGTATGATAAGAAGAGGAAGGAAATAGTCTTGAAATCGGAAGAGAGGATAAAGATACTCTTCCAAGAAGATATTGTTACCCGGCGGGAGACCACGGTGATGAAATATACAAATAAGGCTCCCATAGCCATGGCATCCGCCGCTGTGTTAGCAGCAAAAGCAACACAGGACGATGTGGTCGATATTGTTAGAGAATTTGAGTCAACAAAGAGAAGATCTCGCATGTTACAACATACTGTGGCTAATGAGAAAGCTTACATGGATCTTGTAGGGAATAAGTATAATCGCCTATCTATGGAGCACAAGGAATTATCAGATAAGTATCGCCATTTAGAAGAAGAAAAGGAGCACCTGGCAGTCTAGATGATGGTTTTAGAAGCAGAAAAGAACGATTCGAAAGCTAGAGTTTCTCATCTGCAAGCAGATAAGCAAGCAATGGTCGAGCAATTAGAATAGGCAGAGAGCAGAGCAATAGATATGTCTCCCTTTCATGAGATTTCCTGCAACATCTGAGGAAATGAACGCCACACAGGAGCTTATTACCGAGTAAGTGTGTAGGCTCAAAGCCATGATGGTTAGATTGAAAGAAGTCAATGCAGAGGCCAATAGGATTAAGGGCAAATATACTCGGGTTAAAGCAAACATCCTGATCCAGGTGGAATGGAGAGAAGGGAAGGTGATTTCCCCAAGAATCTCCCATTCAAGTCTGTATGTGATTTCAAAGAAGATATAGCCCTTATTGAATTCTGCAGGAACTGTGGCCTTAAGCTAATGGCTATGATCCAAGGAACAATGGATAAAAGTAATAGTCTTTATCAAAAAATCCATTAAGTGCATGATAAGTGCAAGATGAGTTTTCCTTAGTCCCTCGAGGAGTTCCCAAGAAAAGAGAAACGTTTATCAGACTTGAAGGAAGAGCTAGGCGTCCAAATGGAATATGTAAAGAAGATTGATGTCCTAGCCAATGATGATCTCCATCACTATATTGGGTTGTCGTCAATATACAGTCATTTGCTTAAAGAAGTCTACCACGCAGTAGTTGCAGAAATTCAGGGGGTGGAAGTAGAACTTGGTAAACATGTAACTTCCCAGAAGATCCTTCTCCCTTCCCCAGTAAATGTGGTTATCAGAGACACTGGTATTTGGTTCAGTTACATAGCAGAGGAGGAAAAGAAAGCAGCAGCAGCAGTCAGTCCAAGTCCTTCTCTCCTAGCAGTAGCAGCTGGTCCAAGCACCTCTCTCCCAGCAAAAGCACCTTCCCAAGGATGAACACGCTGATCCTAAGGCGTTGTTCCTATTTTTGTATTTTTGTCTCCCTATGTTTAAAGCGTAGAATCACTGGATAGCTGTCTTTTTCTTTTTGAGAAATTTTATGTTTTAAGAAAAGGGCCACGACTTGTTTATTAAGAGAAAATTCTGTAGAGGACATGTGTAAAGAGCCAGGTGGCAGCCCCAGAGGCATTTTGCAAAGATATAAATAGAAGGTGAGGGAATAGTAGAAGGACTTTTGGCAGGGAAATAATTTTTCTTAACTTGTACGAACTATCTTGCACTTGTTTCAAGAAAATGAAATCTACCTAATAAGAGCCCGGAGAGGACGTCTTTTGCATGGAAATGGATGTTGGATGCATGCTGGATTATTCTTATAACTTTTATATTCTACTGTGAGATCTTTCTTTGCTGTCTTGAATTATTTCTCTGTATTGAATGATCTTACTGTTTGTTGTGCAAATGAATTTTCTCCTACATGAGTAATGGAATGCGTTATATGTGAATTGGAAGCTATATTCTAATATCTCTTGATTTCTTGTTGTAGATCTATCTTTATGATTTAATGGTTGTCTGTTGATCTTTAGATAACTCTTCCAACACATTACTCATACTTATAATTTTGCTCCTTGCATTGATAGTTTAGGTTTATTTCGGTTTTAAATTTAGATTTGTTTTGATTTCTGCATTTAGATTAAGTTAGTTTAGGAACTTGCATATCATTCTAAACCATAAAATCAAAAAAGAACGGTGGATCGGGCCATAACTTATATAATTGAAGTAAATCTCCAAACCCAACGATTGCCAAAACCGCTAACCGGACGGATTCCCCACACCAAACGGTGGACAATCTAATTGGGATAGTCTACCGGGGAGAATCCCTTTCTGCTTGATGCTGCGATCTTCGGGGCATCAACAGGTTCTTACTGTCTTCACCTAATCCTTCCATTTATGAGAGAAGTGATTAGATCAGAGAGGACTTGTCTCTGAGTGTACTTGTGTTTTTGTCTTCATCTTGCGGGTGCATAGTAAAAATGTGCTTCTTCTATCATATGACTAGGAGTGTTAATTTGATTTTTAACAGGGTGGAGCAATTTTAATGCTTTTACCTCACCACCGATGGCTGGGGGAAACCCCAACCAGTAGTACACGAACCAGGTATTGGGAGGTTCCCCCTACCAGGTTCCTTTTCACCAAATGCCATCGGCACGACCGCGTTTATTGTTTCTGGCAACTTTAAAATTTCCAGATCTCTCAAAACTCACGAATGACCCTGTGTGCCATAATCCTGCATGGCCACCTGTTCCCACTAAGTTTCCCTCAGACATTCCAAATTTTGAAGGCAAGAATGGCGAGGATCTTGGTGATCATGTCACGACGTTTCATCTCTAGTGCTCCTCGAATTCGCTGAATGATGATTCCATCTGATTGAGGGTCTTCAAAGAACCTTGACAAGTGTCACAGCCAAATGGTACATTGAATTTCCTGCAGCTACTTATGGCACCTTTTGGGATCTAGCTACTTTTTTCTGAACTAGTTTCAACTTCCTATCCGGTATGATGCCAGTACATACCTTCTGTCAACTTTCTAACATAACAAAGCCACTCACCTATTTGACCACATTCAGGAGTGGTGAAGGAGAAAGAGGCTCACTAAAGCCGAAATCCCTCCAACATTTTTATTAGAGTGGTATCTCAAATCACTCCTTCCTTATATTTCTAAGGAATTTGTGACTTCAAGGGTGTCCTCCGAAGAGGAAGCTATCTTAAGAACCCAACAACTTGATTTGGTATATGCTCATTCTGGGCTCTTATACATGATTATTCCCGATGCACCAAGGTCTAATATAGAAAGGGAAAGAAAGGGGAGGGGAACCACCAAAATCCCAAAAACATAGAAAATGTTGAGGAGGGTAAAAAGGAAAAAATGAAAGTGAAGTTCCCTTGCTAGCTATGCAAAGAGGACCACCTTACCCATCAATTCCCTCTAATGGAAGAAGCCCAGAAGCTGCTCCGTGAAAAGAAACCTACTGTCTTAAAAGACCCATTCCCTCACGGGAAAGGTTCAGCTTCTGGAAACTCTAGTGCTGGGGGCACTCATCATGTCTCAACTGTTGATCAATTGTTCATTAATATGGTTAATTCAGACGCTCTTTTTCAAACTCGAGCTAGAAATTATACCCCAGATTCGCAGCAGAAGGACGTTCTTGATTCATCTACGCCTCTCCACATTGAGAGACTAGTGGATTCGTTGCCGAAGATCCCGAAAGGTGTCTTCAAATGGGCTGTACACAATCCCAATGCACGGGTTTCCCCCACTTACAATGTGGTGGAGGATTTATCCCAAACACCATGTGTCATGTCCACTTTGGAAGTATTACAAAGTTGTCCATTACAATGCAGTGCACTTCTCACAACGATTGGGAGTGTAGATTCATCCAACATGCTTGCTCGTTTTGATATGAATGATATCAAGTTCTGGTTGTGTTAATACCTAAAAAGTGCTCACTAGCTCATTTCCCTACTCCCATGACCCATTTGTCCACTTTTTCCACCATTTTAGCTTCTAAAACCTTCAAAGGGTCACCAACAAGACCAAAATCCACCTTTTTCCCCTCAAATATTGTAATTGTCCTCAAAAAATACAAAAAACCCTCAAAAAGGGTCCAAAATTCCCAAAAAATCAATTAAAAGGGAATACAAATATAAAATATATTCACAAAAGGAAAAAGAGGGAAAGAGAGGAAAAAGAAACCTAAACCATTTTTATCAATACCATTGGTTTCCTTAAACCACAATGGTATTCTCCATCACCAAAAAACTTTAAAAAGGTGATAGCGGCTCCTCACTATTCCATCCACATTCATCCTATCCTTATGCTGCCCATTTCACTCCTAAGATCTTGAGCCTCCATTTGAGCTTAGATCCACCTTTGGAGTACCCTTTGTGGCCATTCCCCCATCAGCATCTTGGAGAAGAGAAAGAACCTTGGAGCATTGGAGCATCTCACCATCGCAGCTGCTCAAACTCAACCATCCTCACCATTTGAGGTAATATGATTATTGTAAAGCTATTTTTTCCATAAATAAAGAATTTGTTTTACATATAGATCTGAGTTCTTTACCATTTACTTTCAAGTTTTTACATGAACATGCTAGATTAACTCTTTACTTTATTATATCTTAGATTAATTCTACTCTTTTACTTTAGTTTTTTATTGTTTCAATTGAAACTACTACTACAAGTTAGTAGGTGCTCATCAGCACATGCTTGAGTGAAAACCCAAGCAACAGTTTTTGGGAACTCCACTTTATTTCGAATCTTTGAATCTTGCTTTAGATCTATATTTTTTATTATTTTGTTGTTATTTAAGATTTAATAGTGTAGAACTTGCCTACTACTAACCCCATTGCTCATTGCCCTAGCCATTGGCCCTTTCTGCAACCCACACAGTCCAAAATCTCATTTTTGGTTTTCGTTTTCGGTGACATTTGCCATCTTGTAAATCATGGGTTTCTGCACCAATAGTCGCGATTCCATCGCGGCTATTTATCCCTCTTCCGTGATTTAAAAAAACTTATTTTTTCATCTCGAGCACAACTGTGCACCCCCTTAGCCGCGATATAATCGCGGGTTTCTCACCCCACAATCGCAATTTTGAAACCCTGATCCATTGCATCCCGAGTGCGACTGTGCACCCCCTCAGTTACGATTTAATCATGGGTTTCTCACCCCATAGTCGCGATTTTGAAACCCTAATCTGTTGCATCCTAAGCGCAATTATGCACCCCCTCAGCCACGATTTGATCGCGACTCTCGCCTCAGAAAGCCATGATTTCTCCTGTACCATCCGATTTGTTTTTTTTGAGTTTTGCTCATTTCGGCCCACATTTTCCAACCATCTCCCTTGCAATTTTTTTGGACAGCCTAATGTTTTCTTTTTTGCAACATTAGAGATTCACTCATTTTCTATGTTATTTGCTTTACCTTAACATTTTAAATAATTTCACATATTTTTTGAAAAGTTGTTAAAGCATTCACATTTAAATTGGTTTCATAGTTACATTTAAATTGTTGTCATATTTGCAAATTGAAAACATTATTTTAATTTGTGAATTTTCGCCCAAGCGAGGTATTTCATTTTTTGGTACATAACCACACATGCACATAATATATCACCAATAAATCAAAGTGAGCCTTAAAATCCTCTTAACTCAACCAACATTCTAAACCCACTTGGGGAACACCAAAGAATATTGTAGCTAGGTAGGACTGAGGGGATAATTATCCAAATAACACCCCTCACTCACTTTCATTTTCAAACATAGTGGTTAACATTTAGGGTACCAAAATACCCTAGTAATTATTGGCATAGTTTCAAACCAATTTGTCGGAAAGGCCTCTCCCTTAAGAGGGTCGAAGTAGACAGACTAGTTCCGGAGGCCTGAGTGGACTACCGCAATCCATTCAGTCACGGAAGGATACCTACTTGTTGTTCTTGTTGTACCACCCTTGTGGGAGTACAACAGTGAGAACAAGAGTTGCAGATTCACCTTTCTGGATGTGTCATGAACAGGGTATCTTAGTGGCCTATCTTCTAGGATTGTCTACCTGGTCTCCCTCCCGGTAGGGGGATATCTAGCCTTTGGTTCTACAATTCATATTGTCTGACTTGGATTTCATTACCTTGCAGAGGATACGTATTGTTGAATCATAATACTTTTTTAGTTAGGTGGTTGCATGCTCTATTACCTCCCCTTGGTTAGTGAGTCCACCATTTTCATTTTTAGGAGTCGTTTGCATGTTGGTATTTTGACCACATTTTTTTATTACTCCACTTACTATAACACAACTGTTATAGTAAGTGTTTTTAGTTTGGTTGTTGGACTTAGTGCCATTGTTTTTTGTGCTCCCCTCTTGCAAACACGGTTGCATTAGGGTTTTCGAGCTTTCCACTCACCACCACCCATTAGTTTTAATAGACGACTATCACCATTGAGTCCCCGAGACATTCTTGGCACTTCTGGGGTGAACCCCCACAATACAGTTCACTTGATACCACTCATCATAGACGAAGAGCATTGTCACTTGACTCCACACGTCATCGACATATAGCCTCGTCATCCAATTCTGACACACCTCATTTCACATCTGGCTTTGAGGAGGAATCCAAAAATCCCATCTACACCGCACCCAATATCCCCATGGCTGGTACATCTTTTGACCCTTTCTTCATAGGGACTGTTGGCGGAACATCAACCACCCCTGTCACCACAATAGCCACCATGGTAGCCACAACTACAACAACTCCTTTAGGTACGCCCAACATGGGACCCACACCCATCTTAGGTATGCCCAACATGGGACCCACACCTATATTAGGTGTTCCCAATATGGGACCTACACCTATCATCACCGCCACTACTCAAATTCTAACAGCTACTGGAACCATTCCAAACCCATATGTAACTCATGTTGCACTTGGGGGCATTGGCGCCTCTAACACATCTTTAGGTGGAGCGCACATCCCTTTTATAGCTAATATTCCCTTTGCAGGAAGTGGCCCAATCCATAATGCTACCACTAGCACTTATGATGCATCAACCATGTCACACCCCTCTGTCAGTCTGCCATTTATGGCTAGTCTTAACCTACCAGACCTAGCAAGCTTAACAAATGAACCCATTAGACATTACCCTACTTGGCCTCACATGCCCAAAAAACTCCCGTCAGACATCCCGAAGTTCGAAGGGAAGGCTGGTGAAGGCCTACAAAATCATGTTATGTCTTTTCACCTATGGTGTTCCTCAAACTCCATAGTCGATGATTATATTCACCTCCAACTATTACAAAGAAATTTCACTGGCTTGGTAGCCAAATGGTACATTGAGCAGCCCCATGGGACACACCCTACGTTTACATCCCTTGCCTCAACTTTCCTACAGTTCTTTCAATTACCCGTCCGCTATGATGTCGGAGTAGAAATCCTACTGTCTTGTAGACAGAATACGACCACCCATATCACAGATCATATCCATGAGTGGTGTAAGCACCATAGTCTATCCAAGATCAAGCTAGATGACCGTATTTTCCTGGATTGGTTTCTGAAATCTCTCCTTCCACTCATAGCCAAGGATGTAGATTCTGAACGACCCCATTCGAAAGAAGAAGCCATTTTAAAAGCCCAACAGTTTGACTTAATCTACGCTAGTCTGGCTATTTATACACCATATTAACTAATGCCTCGAGCGACAATCCATCTCGAAATGACGCGCTAGGGGCATCCCATGCCACCAATGGTATCATTGGCCAGGTTATGTCACAAAACAAACCCTTCACCATGATGAGTACCAACAACACCCCAGACATTTCTAGGGCTACATCTCATTCTGGAGCTACAACTTCGTATTCTCCAATAACGCACACCCACCACACTCATAGACCCTCATGTCCACAATAGTGTTACGGGAAATCCCCCTCGGCTTATGCACCACCTACATATTATAACCAGTATGCCAATCATACCCCGGTTCACCCACAAGCCCAATTGGCTTATTACCCTCAACAGGAAGCACTTTCTTCCCCAACACTTCCAATAGCTCAAGGTTACCAACAACCACAACAAGCACTGGGTCAACCTCTGAACCCTGTTTCTTACTATCCACCGCAGCCTGCTCCAACACCTACATGAACTCAAAACCCCCTACTTCCCAAGGGCAGGTCTACGCATAACAAAACCAACCCCAAAACCAGAACAACCAGCGTAAATAAGGAGGTCAATAGAACCGTGGAAATAATCAAACTCAAAACCAAGGCGGCCAGCCACCTAATCCCCCAAATAATAATAATGCTACCCCCTCCAACCAAAACCTTGATCGACCACCGAAACAGGGTAAAAATACTAACTTAAGAACAAACCATCCATGTTCCTTTTGTTCGGTATATGGCCAATACACTCATAATTGCCCCCATTTGGAGAAATCACGACAAATTTGGGCCAGTGAAGCCCAACAATAAGGGAACGTTGCACAGCCAGTGCCACCTCCTCAACTGCAACCCATAATATTGCAGAATCCTCTACCCAACCAAGGAGTAGTAAAAACCCATCTAATGGACACCGCACAAGGATCCGCTACACCACAACAGCAAATTACCTATGCTACAAACGATTACCAGCATACAGAGTCGAGCACTCACCATCTACTAATGATGTCATCAAATGATATCAACCTTCAAACTAACCGAAACCAATACGACTTAGCCCCTGAAACCACGCCTATTGATCCATCCTAAAGCACCCTCCCAACTGATCAAACATTACGCATACCTAATATGACAATGGGAGGGGGTCCAAAAGCCCCTCGCTTCCCCCTAAAACGAATCAACAACAATCCTAATGCTCGTGCAGCTTCAAACTATAATATTGTAGAAGACTTAGCCCAGTCCCCTGTTGCTATGTCCGCTCTAGAAGTCCTAAAAAATTGTCCCACACAGAGGAAATTATTGTTGTCTGCCATTGGTTCCATAGACCCTAATGAGTCCCATATGATGGTATTCGACTTAGACCAAGCCGAACCA
The DNA here is from genome assembly GCA_027924585.1 of Larix kaempferi. NCBI lineage: Eukaryota > Viridiplantae > Streptophyta > Pinopsida > Pinales > Pinaceae > Larix > Larix kaempferi. The sequence goes on along the minus strand of BSBM01001435.1, from coordinate 1,915,502 downwards.
CGTTTGCCTTCATCATTAGCTTTTCAGGTTTTTGTGTCCATTCGAAACCTTGTTGTTCATCAATGAAGGTGCCTCCACCTGTGTAATGTCGACTTTCATCTGGCAGAAACTCGGATCCCCCACACTGCAGCCATCCACTACCACATTATGATCTTATGATGGTCGTTCATCTCAATCGCAAGGCCTGTTAGTTAACGTACCAGTGCAGCTCGGGGGAAAAACGGTTCTCATAGACATGGAGGTCATCAATGCCCAACTTGACTACAACCTCCTATTAGTACGAAGTTACATGTCTAAAATGAAAGCTATCGCTTCTTCCGTCTTCCGCCTCATGATGTTTCCCCACAAAGGACGCATAGTCAAAATTAACCAGATAACATACTACGATCATAATGCCCATGCAGCACCTGAAAATGTTCTACCTATGATCGAACAACCCATTCAGAGTGCACCAACATCGTTCGTCTCCTCAGCCGGACCCAGGATATATTCAGATACATCCATGACCTCCACCTTCCAATCTATCCCACCCCCGTTACGGATAACAGAAATATCTGATTTGTGCACACTTTTGCACAACACACAACCACATAGTCAACAACCACCATTACTGCCACAACCACCCGCGGTGCCTAGTCATATTGGAGCAACACCGATCCACACTATCCCATTCTTAATTCCTCCTTCTCGAGTCATCAACACACCAATAATGGCTACGCTAAATATTCTAGGGTTAACTTTAGGACTTCCTGTGTGGTAACTACCTGCCCCAGCCCCTCCCCCAACACCAAATGTTGTTTTACAACCGATGCAACCCATCAATACTTCAAACCATCCACCACCTAGTGTAGTGAACTTCCAAAACCAACCACCTCCAACTGGAACCACTGCATCAACGTCTAGTTATGCTCCCCCTCAACTCCGCTACAATGGGGGCAGAGGCCCACAAACCTACACCACCAGACCCACAACCCGCGCCGCCCCAACGACTCCCAAGTTGGCGAAGAATCCCCCAACAATCTGTGCTTCTCCCAAGTGTTCTTTGTGCAATGATATAGGACACGCTACCCATCAATGTCCACAATTACCAGCACTCCAAGAACAAATGCAAATGTTGGATGACTACACTAACATTCCAGTTGTCAAACTTGAACTTCCCCCCCAGCCTCAGGATAAATCGCTACGTATCAACCACCCTTTTGCGACATGGGGCATTTACAACCATTACTCACATCACTGCCCTGATCTCCCAGATTATAGAGCAGCTCTATCTGAATTGAATAATGCCGACCTAGAGATATCCTCTCCTCTCATTGAATAAATATACCCCCCAAAGTATTCATCTTCGAAGAAATCAATACCATTTATATGATTCCATCCACCTACATGCCTCAACCAATTGATTTGATGACACACTACTTCCGTAGCGATGAGGAAATCCTAGAAACACTTACTGCACCTGACTACCCCTAGGATGATATGCATCATCGGTCATACTTCATCCCTAAGGCATCTACATCCACCACAGCAAGACAATTGTCCGTCAAATCCAAAGAGTTTTTACCAACCAAGGTCGATTGGTTCAAAGATCCTATCCCAGCTCCAGATACCTTTAAAGAAGGTAATATGGCCAACATTTCACCTATCATAAAAATTGACATCTCCACCACACCTGGAAAACCTGAACTTATCTCCTTAGGCACATCATGCAATGAAGAGGAAGTTCAAGCCTATAAGAAACTCTTCCAAGAGTTTCACGATGTCTTTTCCTGGTCTTACACCGAGATGCCTAGTCTCGATCCTACCATTCTATAACATCACATAGACACTTGGCCTAACATACCACCTGTACGCTAGAAACAACGCCCCATTCACCCATCTAAGCTTCCAGCAATTAAGGTCGAAATTGAAAATCTTTGAGTAGTAGGATTCATATACCTTATTGCTTATACCACTTGGGTTTCCAACCCAGTGCCAGTCAATAAAAAAGTGGGCACCATTCGTGTCAGTGCTGATTTTCATGACCTCAATCTAGCTTGTCCCTGTAAAGACAACTTCCCAAAACCATTTATCAACCAACTAATTGATGCATGTGCGGGGTACGAGGTACTATATTTCATGGACGGTTTCTCCGGGTATAACCAAATCCAAATCCGCAAGGAAGATCAATACAAAACCGCTTTCACCAGCCCATGGGGAAATTTTGCATATCGCGTTATACCCTTTGGTCTCAAAAACGTTGGACCACATTCTAGCGAGCCATGACTTACTATTTTCATGACATCATTAACATCACATTATTTTACCTAGACAACCTCACTGCTCTATCAAAGAAATGATCCGGCCATCTAGATGACCTTCGAAAATTCTTCTTGCGTTGTCGCAAATACCAAATCTGCTTGAACCCACTCAAGTGTGTCTTTTGTGTTCCAGCAGGCCATCTATTGGGTTTCATCATTTCAGAAAAATGAATCACCGTAGACCCATTAAAGGTCTAAGCCATCGTGGACCTACCGTCACCTCGTACACTAAAACAACTACAAATCCTTCAGGGGAGGTCAAACTTCCTCCACCGCTTTGTTCCCGATTACACCACGACAATTCATGGTTTCCTTCATTTGCTATGCCTTCATACCCATTTTGTATGGGACGACCAAGTGGAAGGAGATTTCACAGACCTGAAGAAAGCACTCACTAATGCCCCCCTTGATTTCTCCTCCGGATTTCACAAGAGACTTCATCATTTACGTTTCGGCATCTGATTATGTCATTTCTGGAGTACTCATCCAAGAAGACTCTACTCATCAAGAGCATGTCATTTACTACGTAAGAAAAACCTTATCAGGCCCACCAGTATGCTACCCACATGAAGAGAAAATGGCCCTCGTCATCGTCTTTTCAATGCAGAAGTTGCGCCATTACATTATCCTCAGCTATACCACAGTTGTCGCAAATTCCAACCCAATGGTCTATCTCTTGAATCGTCACCTTCTGCAAGGCCGCATAGCTAAATGGGTGATTATCCTACAAGAATATGACCTAAATTTCAAAACCCCAAAGAGCACCAAATCCTTAGCACTCACTCAACTCATTACAGACCTACCATCCTCATCGTCATCACTAGCTATCAATAGTGATCTAATTGACGACCATTTATTCATCATCTCATCAGATGACCCTTGGTACGGCGACATTTTGGTTTACCTCCGTACACAGAATTTTCGACCCAATATCGACTGTGACAGACGCCATCGCATCCTCCAGCATGCTCCCCGTTATCTCCTCTTGGGCGATGTCCTCTATCGATGTGGTGTCGACATAATCCTACAACTTTTCCTTTCTCGAGAAGAAGCAGAACAAATCCTTAATGATTGTCATAGTAGTTCCTGTGGCGGCCATTTTTTTGGAATGGCCACTGCCCAAAAGGTAATCCGCGCAGGTTATTTTGGCCCTCATTATTTACTAATTGCATCAGAACAATCAAACATTGTAAAAACTACCAGCTCTTTGCCCCCAAAGCAAGGAATCCCCCCGCCTCCCTCCATCCGGTAATCACCGTTGGTCCCTTTTGCAAATGAGCCATTGACTTCATGGAGTGTAACCCAGCATTAGCTGGCAGCCATAAATACATCATTGTGGTTTTCAATTACTTTGCTAAATGGGAAGAATCCATTCCTACTTACAACTGCAAAGCCAACACTGCAACCCTTTTTTTCCTCAACCATGTTATTGCTCGTTTTGGAGTACCAAAGCAACTCGTCTCAGACCATGGTTCTCACTTTGAGGACACTGTTTGGCGAGAACTGTCAACCCTCCTTAAGTTTGAACATCATTTCTCTTCCGCCTACTACCCCCAAGGGAACAACCAAGTTGAAGCTATTAACAAAATTTTGAAGACTATCCTCCAATGCACCGTTGACCGACATAAGTCCAATTTGCATCACATGCTTTTTCTCACACTGTGGGCTTACCGCACGTCCACTAAAACTGCCACTGGTTTCACCCCTTTCCATTTGGTTCACGACGTGGAATCTGTCCTCCCAATTGAGTGTGAGATCCCGACATTGCATATCGCCATTTAACTCCTCCCAAATACTTCACCAATTGAACAATGCCTACTTCTTTTAGAGTAAGCCGACAAATATCGCCATGCATCTCTCCAAACAATCAAAGCCACAAAGAATCGATCCAAATTCAGTTATGATAAAAATGTTCACCCACGAGCATTTTGTGAAGGAGACCTTGTACTGGTTTACAATCAAGCCCATGACAAAAAGGGCAAAGGAAAATTCGAATCCATCTAGAAAGGCCCATAAATTATACACACTTTCCTTGGACATGGGGCATACATTTTGACCGATTCAGAAGGTAACCCCATGCACAACCCTCGTAATGGGTTGTACCTCAAACGCTTTTATCCATAAAAATATTCTGGACACCACAGTCTACATTGTACAGTTTTTAATTCATTTTTTCACTATAAACTTTCAAAAACTTACATTTTTATCTTTTCCTACACAGATGAATCCTATTCCACTCCATTATATTGGCTTCGCTGATGGTCTCTAAATATCACCTCCGTAGCTTGGGTACTCTATTCCCCCTCACATGAGTTTATCCACCTTGACAGAGTGTGTGTAGGTGCTGCTACCAATAACAAGGCTGAGTACGATGTTGTGACCAGTCTCTTAAACATTATCCTCCAGATGGGCATAAGTCACCTTCACGTCTTCCTTGACTCCCAGCTTCTTGTTTCCCAGCTCAACAATTGTTACCAGGTACGTAATCCCTGTCTCTTTAGAAAATTCCTGGGCACTAAACAAATGATTAGACACTTTGAATCCATTTCATTCACTCATGTACCAAGAAATATCAACAGTGTAGCAGACCAAATGGCTAACAACATTCTAGATTAGCATGTCAACCAAAACATGTAAGACATGAAAACATGCATCACATAGGCATTAAAAAATCAAACAAAAGAAACCATCATAGTATTGCATCCACGTGCAACAAGACATAAAAGCAATGACAAGATGTGCATCCACATGCATACACGACTGTATAATAAAAAACGCATCCATGTGCATAAATATATATATATATATATATATATCATCATCATCATCATATAGTCATAATGTCAAAAGAGTGCCCTCAACACTGACATATACAAAAATACATAGCCGTACATCATATGTATCAACAAAAAGTGCCCCCATATGCTCATCAGCATTTGGGGGCAGGTGGTAGACAGACTAGTCCTCATCCTCTGGCTCCTCCTCCTCTAGCTCCTCCTCCTCTGGATCCTCCTCCTCTGGATCAAACTGGTCCCGAGCCCTCCTCTCCGCTACCAACATAGCGATCTTCCCCATAATTGATCTCCACTCACATGGAGCATCATAACATGCCTCTAAGACCTCCCGGTCCAACTCCCTCCAGCCATCATCTACCACACCATCCAGTAATCCCTCGATGGTAGCCCGTATATCATTTTCTCCCCCAGCATCGCCACAACGATGTACGGATCCTCGCGTAGGTGGAGGAATCTATCAAGGTACCACCACCACATGACCTTTGCGAACTAGATGCCCCGGTGGAGGCCTCGAACCCACATCTATGATAACCAACACTTAGAGAAGTCAACATCATAAGAACAACTCTAACTATCATAATGGACAAAACTAATAAATATATAAACATGATGTAGAAAACAAAAACATATACATACCATCCAGCCCCTAGGCCTGTCCTACAACTCGTGGCATCTCGATATCACCACGAAAGTACATGCCACGGTACGGAAAATCATCGAAAACAACTGGCATTGGCTCCCACTACCGGTACATCTCAGTAGTAAAAAACTATCTTGCCTCCCCACCACCACTGCGAGGAATCATCTTGCCCCACCGCACCATCTGTTGCTCACGGATACAACCATCCCAGACCGGAATACAGGGCTGTAAAGTAGGCACCCGCTCAAAGAAAAAACAACATAAAAAGGAGGCATAACTAAAGTTACCCACAGATTGACTCACCTCGTTCAACTTTCGCTGAACACAATCCATGAACATCTGCCCCCAGGCATAGTATATCCCAATCATAACTTGATGTAACAACATCATCTTCCCACCCGACAACCAGTGAGGCGCCTATGACCCAAGTACTCATAGCTTGCAAGCCGCGACCACTCTCATAGCTGGATCCTCTATATCACTATCTAACAGTGCAGTCACATGCGCTCGAGACCTTGGACAACAAAATCTCTCCAGAAGATCCTCTATGTCAATATCCCCCTGTATCCTAGGTTGTGTATCTCCTATCACACCTAAGCGGGGTAAATGAGTCAAAAAATAAACATCCGTCAAGGTGAGGTCCAACCTCTCACCTTGAACCATGAAGGCCTGAAGGGCCGAATCCTAGAATCTGACCAACTTGGTCAGCAACAACCATGTTGAATGCATAATAGGCACCTGGGAAAACTTTATCAGTCCACCCGTTGCCAACGCAGCCTGAGCATCATGATCCCGATCAATAATCTCCATCAAATCAACAGGCATCTCCCTCTCCCTCCACACAGGCCTCGGGACTCTGAGCATCTTGCCAAAAAACATAGAAAATATTTCAGAAAATTGTACCAAAATTTTTTCCCCAGTAACAATCTAAATCGCGGTTGTGGGACTAACAGCCTAGATCCAAATCACGACTGTGAAGGCCACAGCTGCAATCCAAATCATGATTGTGAAGGCCACAGCCGCGATCCAAATCGTGACTGTGAAGACCACAACCACGATTCAGATCACGACTGTGAGGACCACAGTCGCGATTTAGATCACGATTGTAGAGTTCACTACCGTGATTTGAGATCGCGCCTATAGAGCTCTCAGCCGCGATCTGAATTGCGCAAAAGGGCTCGGGACCTGTGATTTCCCCATTGATCACTCAAACTGATCAATGCACCGCCCTTGAGTGCCCAATTTCCCCTCGAAATTAAATAAACTTATAGATTAAGGCTAATAGGCTTACCTAGAACTTGCAGAACGGAAAACCAACGGTCGAATCTCCCGCATAAGACGAAAATGCTCTGCACAACTCAAATCTCCTATCAAACTCAATAGTGAAAATGACATGTGTCACCATATCCCAACTTGTTATTTATAAACATTTCACCATTTTCATTTGGCCATTATAGAGTCATACAAAGTCCGTTCTCCAAACCGTTGACACCATTGGAATTAGCGCAGCGAGATCTCCACAGTGGTACAGTCAGTTTCTCGATTTCATCGACATCATTTTCGGGCATTTTTTCCATGCCCCTCGTCACCTCAGTTTGCGTGCCACATCGGTCGTTGTCCATTTTTGAAGTTCTTTATATCATTGAATTAAGTTTTCCACACTTGTGATGATGCTTGAGATCATTTCTCGCTCTCACCACCATATTTTCAGGGCATTTTTTCCATGCCCCTCGCCGCGTCGATTTGTGTGCCACATCGGTCGTTGTCCATTTTTTATGTTATTTATATGATCGAATTCAATTTTCCGTGCTTGTGATGATGCTTGAGTTTTTTTCTTGCTCTTAGGACCATGTTTTCAGGGCAATTTTTCCATGCCCCTCGTCGCCTCGGTTTGCATGCCACATCAGCCATTATCCGTTTCTGAAGTTCTTTATATCACCGGATTCAATTTTATGCGCTCGTGATGATGCTTGAGATCATTTCTCGCTCTCACTAGAAACCTTTTTGACATTGGGTCCTTACACTTTGTTGCCTTGATTTGTGTGCCACATTGGTCGCTGTCGATTTTTTACAATCTTATGCATCACAACTTATACATTATCCATCCACTCCACCCATACTCCAATTATGGCGTTGTTTTGATATCATTCATCAATCCGCAAGGAGGTCCCATCGGTGTTCTGCCTACCATTATTCTTGGTTCCCATACTTGTCCCTTGATCGAACACTTCCTCCTTGCCTCACCATTACTTTTGTTCAGTATAATTTTATCCCTTTTTTCGGGACGAAAAAGGCACTTAGGGAGTTTCTGTTAAGCTCTTTTCTGACTCCTAAAACAATGAAAAGATCGTCGATCAATCTTGCTTCCTTTCATGCTTGTTAAATTTATTTGAAATGGAATCTACCTGGTATAAGTTTACCCCTTTTATGGACCTTGTAGACTAACTACGAAAAATGAATACTCTAGTCACATTGGCTAGAAGAGTTCTCCATTTGCATTATTTTATGCTTTTTCGGACCTTGGAGACTAACACATGAAAAAGAACACCCTTGGAGTCTACTTACTGCTTTCAGAATCTCTAAAACTGAAAGCAACCATGAGCATGAACTATCCTGGGTTCGTACAAATCCACATGACAGTACCATTATTGAGCACACTTATGTCCCTTCTTGGAGCTCCTTAAACAATCAAGAATGCCCCAATGGTGCCTCTCGTCGCCACAACAAAGCATATATAATCACACTATTATGGAAGCTTCCCCAATTAGGTCTCCTTTGTTCAGAGCATTCTGCGATATGCCACCTTGAGAGTCTCCCAATACCATACTTCAGTTTGTTCTTCTGATTCTCTCCCATTTCAGTACATACCCCTGATCCCTTAAGCTCTGATCCCCACACCTAAAATTTTTTCATATGTTGCTAGGTCATCCATGCCATCATGCTCTGAACAAAGGAAGTTTGAGTTTCCCCCCCACTCTGTGACCACAACTATTCCCCATCCCCATAGTATGTCAGTCCCATTATCAGTACTGTCACATTTTGGTTGTACACCTCATGCTCCTATTAAGGAAACATCATTGTCTTGATAGTTGCAGGTCTCCCTCTGTCGATGCCAACCAATCTATTCCAAAGGATCGACCTAGAGGTCCTTGTGCCTTGGACTCGTCACCATCAGTGGTGAGTTCCTATGGATCATTTTGAAAGGAGTCCTTAGTGCCTTTTCGAATGATTGTTTCTCACATGCTCGACGTCAATACCTTGATCGCATCGTTGAGATTCATACAGGGTATCGATCCGTTCAGTTATTAGTTGAGGACCTCGGATGTCACCTGACTCTATCACATTGTTGAGTCTACTTTGGAAGCAACCAGTTATATGTTTCTATGGATGTCCGGGCTGCGCTTGAAGACAGTATTCATAAATACCCCAGTTTTATACCTCTTTGAGTACACATCCAGATACAGTTCAATGTGCCCTTGAGACTCTGACTCACAGTTACTACATCCTACCAATTGTTGGATACCTTCAGATTCAACAGTTCATCAACCCTTCTGACACCTTATTTAGAACAGTTGTTGCTCTTCTCCAGTGTATCAGTTATCCAGATCAGTCATGGTATGACCATGAGTACGTCCCATCATTGTGTCCCCTTTGGACAATTATGATGTACACAACAAGTTTATATGTATTCTTCAAGTCCCCCTTTTTGGGGCCTCATTGTCATTTATATGTCCTAATACGAGCATGGGTATGCCTGCCTCATCCATTATCATAGATTATTCCTCATTTATTTTTGAGGACATGTATATTTAGTTTGTGCAGTTTGCATTGGCCCGGTGTTCCAGTCTCCAATCGGTCTCTTCTCTCCTCCAAACCCCAAGAAAAATACAAAAGAAATATGATGTTTGTCGGCCATACCATGAGCTCCTGCCCTCACACATCAGGGGGAAATCTGTTAACACCTAAAAAGTGCTCACTAACTCATTTCCCTACTCCCATGACCCATTTGTCCACTTTTTCCACCATTTGAGCCTCTAAAACCTTTGAAAGGTCAACAAAAAGACCAAAATCCACCTTTTCCCCCTCAAAATATGTAATTTTCCTCAAAAAATACAAAAACCCTAAAAAAAGGGTCCAAAATTCCCAAAAAATCAATTAAAAGGGAATAAAAATATAAAATATATTCAAAAAAAGGAAAAAGAAACCTAAACCATTTTTATCAATACCATTGGTTTCCTTAAACCACAATGGTATTCTCCATCACCAAAAAACTATGAAAAGGTGATAGGGGCTCCTCACTATTCATCCACATTCATCCTATCCTTATGCTACCCATTTCATTCCTGAGATATTGAGCCTCCATTTGAGCTTAGATCCACCTTTGGAGTACCCTTTGTGGCCATTCCCCCATCAGCATCTTGTAGAAGAGAAAGATCCTTGGAATATTGGAGCATCTCACCATCGCAACTGCTCAAGCTCAACCATCCTCACCATTTGAGGTAACATGATTATTGTAAAGCTATTTTTTCATAATAAAGAGTTTGTTTTACATATAGATATGATTTCTTTACCATTTACTTCAAATTTTTACATGAACATGCTAGATTAACTTTTTACTTTCTTATATCTTAGATTAATTCTACTTTTTTACTTTAGTTTTTTATTGTTTCAATTGAAACTGCTACTACAAGTTAGTAGGTGCTCATCAGCACATGCTTGGGTGAGAGCCCAAGTAACAGGTTGTTGTACCACGCCACTCTCCAAATAGAGGTAATCCATGGTCCCAAGACCATTGGATGAGTTGTTGTAGATGAAGGTGCGTCTACGTGCGTAATGTCCATTTTTCGCTAGAAAGATTTGGGCAAACCCAAGTTAGCTCCCTCGAATACAATACTTACTGCCTTTGATGGAAGATCTTTCCATCCAAGCAGAGTCTTACCATCATTTGATGTTGAAATTGTGGGCAAGCTAGTATCTGTAGAGGTGGAATTTCTGGATGCTCCTCTTGACTATAACTTATTGTTAGGTAGGAGCTCGACGTACGTAATGAAAGCAGTGCCGTCATCCGTTTTCTGGGTTATAATGTTCCCTCACGAAGGAAATATCATCATAGTCGATCAACTTTCATTTTCTCGGAAGAATAACCAGACTTCCTTAGATTCAACAATTCCGATGGTTGATCAGTCCTGCCCAGTTACTAAGAGTTTAGGAGTAGGGCTCTATGAGTCATTAATAGGAACGTTTGACCTACCTTCTCCTGTTCATTTTATTAGTTATGAAGAGTGTTCTTCGTCTAATATTTTCACGGTCAGTCCAATGACATATCCATGGATTCTCCCCACCGAATCAAAACTAGTTGTGCCTTTATCTATTGCAGAGGTAACCTACTTGGATTCACAACATGTTGCAATAGAACATATCATGACTCTATTGTTCTCTGCTGAGTCAGATATGGACTATTCTCGTGCATGGTTAGTGGACTCTATCCACTATTTTGACTATCTAGACACTGTTTTTCCCTCTGATGAGGTGATCTTGTAAGCAATGATTGGCCTGGACCATCCTTGGGAACACATGCACCACAGGTCTTATTTTCTTCCTGATCTAGATAGGATTGAGAGAGGTGAGTTTTCTATGAGACCCGGTGGGAATGTTGATTTGTCCGCTATCCCTTCTACTTCAAAATTTGTTTATGCCGAAGGGAATATGAAAAATATATCGAGAACCATTCTAATCAACATTTCCATCAAACCTGGGGTTGTGGAAAATATTTTCATTGGAGCAGACTGTTCTCCTGAGGAGATCATTTTGTATACCAATCTCTTTAAAGAATTCTGTGACGTTTTTTCCTAGTCTTACGAGGAGATTCTAGGAATTGACTCCACCATTGTTGAGCATGTCATCACAACGTATCCCAACACTAAACCCATGAGACAGAAGCTCCATCCAGTTAACCCTCGAAAAGCAATTGTCATTAAGGCGAAAGTAGAGAAGTTGCTCAAAGCCAAATTTATCTATCCGATAGCTATGACGGAATGGGTTTCAAATTCTGTTCCAGTTGAAAAAAATCAAGGTACTATTAGAGTATGGACTAACTTTTGGGACCTAAATAAATCTTGTCTGAAAGACAATTATCCCACACCATTCATAGATCAGATCATTGATGCGTGTGTGGGCCATTAAATGTTCTCGTTCATGGACGGGTTTTCAGGATATAATCAGATATAGATCAAACCTAAAGACCAGCACAAGACAAATTTTATTTGTCCTTGGGACACCTTTTCCTATCGGAAGATGTCATTTGGCTTGAAGAATGCTAGAGCTACCTTTCAGTGAGCAATGAACTTTGCTTTTCATGACATCAAGCACATAGTCGAACCTTACCTTGATGATCTCCCAGTGCGATCTTGGAAGAGACGAGAGAATCCTGATCATTTAAGACTTGTGTTTGAAAGGTGCAGATACTACAAGATTCGATTGAATCCCAACAAGTGTGTATTCCGCGTTGAATCTAGACAATTACTAGGTTTCATAGTATCCAGTCATGGTATAATGGTGGATCCATTGAAAGTTGAGGCGATTGTAAATCTGCCTCCTCCTCAAAACCTGAGACAACATCAAAATCTATAGGGCATGTCCAACTTCTTGAGACGCTTTATCATTAACTATGCCAAAATTACAAAAGGTTTCATGAGACTGCTTAAACAAGACACCTACTTTTTGTGGGACGAGGCTGCTCAAAGATCATTTGATGCCTTGAAAAAGGCATTACTTTCAGCCCCCTTGTTAAGCCCACTAGATTATATGAAGGTTTTCCTCTTATATCTCTCTACATCTGTATACACTATGGGCATAGTACTTGTTCAGGAGGATGGAAAGATCCAAGAACATGTCATTTATTATCGGTCGCGCACCTTGATAGCTCCTGAGATCAAGTATTCTCATGTAGAGAAGTTGGCATTCTCCTGAAATCATTACATAACTAGTCACAAAAGACAAACAATTCTACAAGGACTGGTACGAGAAAATTCCACCAGTGGTTTGACACGTTGTTTCCTCCCCCTTTTTCCTTCAGGAGTAAAAAATAAATACAATAAAGTGGAAAAAGTAGATCTGCAAAAGAAGGACAAATATATTGAATCTAAGAAGGAAATACTAACTACCCTAGCCCAGAATAGTAATATAATCCTTCCATTTAGCATATGCATCCCACATTTCAACCACATCAGGATACTCAACATTCTCAAGCCGAAGTTGCACCTTACACAAATAAGACCTGATTTCCTTATTGAATATATTAGACCAAGTGTCCAAAAATCCTTGCAAAGTATCCTTCCAACAAGGAGATATCCAACGTAGTGGTGTCCCAGACCATGTCTACTAATTGGTCTATCTTCTCATCCACCTCAGCAATTCTTAACTTAGTTGGCACTGATTCTTCCAACTCAGAAAAGATAGGCATTCCCATAGTTTCCATGTGATCATCTGTCAGCATCCACTATCTGGCATAAATTTTCTGACCCTTTTTAATCATGCAAGTCACCTCATCATAGACAAGTTCCCAGTATTTTGTTGATATTGGAGTCCTCATCAATTTTACTGAGTCCAAACAAGGAAGAGTCTGTGGAGAATTTTTCAAATGTGTTTTCCATTCACAAAGTTACTCATAAGTTTAATGGGCCTTCTTCCTTTTATCCACATGGTCTACAAGGATATTTGACAAATGTTCAAAATAATTGAATTCATCCTGCACTTCATTCAGGCCTTGAAAGAACAAGGTCTAAGTCTACCTCAAATTCTCATTTCAGGAAATGGCTTCATCCTTGAACTCTTGTACAGTCAATTTGAAAATTTTAGAAGAGGGATTCTAATATTTATATTGTTCCATTTGCATCTTGAGTTCAACAAGATTAGAATATTTCTTAGTCACCTTAGCTTCTACAATTTCCTTTTGTTGAGATAACTGTTGAATCCAAATTTGTAAACTCTGCAGCTCTGAATGATGTTCATCTTTGAGGTTCTCCATTTGATTTATCAAATTATCATGAAGAGAGACTTTCTCTTCACGCAATGACACATTCTTATATTTTTCCTCTTCCAATGGATTTTTTAAAGTTGGCATAGAATCATAATTAGCCCCATCAAAGGCTACCATAGTTGCAACAAATTCTATGGCCTCTCTATGTGGGTCATTATTGGTCTGCTTCCATATGAACTGGTTTGGAACTATTCCAACTTGCACTTCCCCTTCCATTTTCCTTTTGGAACCTTTTCTCAGCACTTCCTTTTATCTCTTACTGAAAAAATAGTCTCCAAGCTCCACTACAACATCCTCACCAAAATATGTCGAGTCTTCAATTATGGAAGTCAAAATTTTTGTGGTATTTGAAATAGATAATGGTTGACTACCAATGGTAGTTATTAACTGATATGAATCTTGAGGTAGTGGTAGAATGGCTTGGGGAGAAGAAATTGTAGGCAGGTTTTCAGAAGCAAGTTCAGTGGACTAAGTAAGAGGAGTACTAATTTTAGACAATAAAGGAATTGTAGGGGTATCAACTTCAACCAATTGAGTATGTGATTGAAAGTTTACTGGTTGTTGTGAAAAAATAAAATCAAATAAAGTCTCTAACCCAGTCTGAGCGGATGGCTGAGTGGATGAATTAATATATTGTGCAAATGAATCTGAAGATAGGTAGCAGGAAGTAAATTGTGTGGTGAATTTGAAGTAGATTGAGGGATATGATCGTCAACAGTAGGAATTTATGATAGACGATTATTTGGGGATGAATGGGAGTTAAAAATAGTGGCATTACCATTAATATTCTAGGTATTTACAAATGCAGACGCTTGTTGAGGTTCCTGAACTATTAGAGTTGGATTAATAACTTCCATAAGTTGCTCATTTTCTAAATCAATAAAATCATTAATAGATGTTTGAGGAGGAGGATTGACAACTGAATCAATTTTTTTTTTAGTTTTCATAGAGATGTTTGATGATATCTTAGGAATAGGAGAATTATTGTAAACAGACTGAGCATGAGAAATAGACTTACCTTGAATGAATTAGGTATGTTGAATGAGAGTATTATGATTTTGAATGGGAGTAGAAGGATGAGTAGCTGACATAGGTTTCTTACCATGCTTCTTGTCTAGTTGTTGTTGTGTGTTGGACTAAGATGAGGATAGACTAACAACTATAAGTTGATTAGTAGCCTCCATTACTTCTGCGACAACTTCTTCTTGTTGAAAAATCATGTTTCTCTCCTCCATAAATTTAACCATTTGTTGCTTATGGGATTCATGTATCAGAATCATTTGGTCTGCATCAGTCACTTTGCTTAGAAATTCTTCAAAATTGTGTGTGCCCTGGTACAAGGAATCATCAATCTATTACTCATGTACATAAGAGTTTTTCAAATGTGCTTCTACAATGTGATCTACTGTAAACCCCTTGGGGTCATGCATCCTTTTCTCTGCAAAATCCAATTTCAAATTATTGAATTCTTTAGCTAGAGTGATACCATGTGTTTCATTCTGAATAATTAAATGTCCAATGCACAGAGGGAATTTAGGCCATTCTCTTCTCTTTGAGGAATGGCACTGACCATTAAATCCATCATAAACAGTCTGGAAAGCTAATTCAAAAAGAACCATCCTATAAGACAAAAACCTAGGCAACAAATGCACTGATTTACTACCCCAAATTTTGAACTAAGTAAAGTACTCTCCAACGTACCAATCACCCATAGTAAAAATATAAAGAAATGGATATTTATGAAACCCTAAGAGCATTCATTTTGAAAATGGTAAAGTAAACAACACTATTGAATTTGCCACAAATGTCATAAATATAGGGTTTGTAGTTATCTTCCTAGAGAATTGAACAATAAATAAGAATTGGAGGATTTTCTCTGGTCCAATGCTAGTTCATGGAAAAATAAGAGAAGGAAGTACACACAATATCCATCAGATACACCGATAAGTAAAACTTAGGATTCCTAATGGCTGGAGTCTTTTTTGCTTGAGGAATTCAATCTTTGAAGGTGACAAAAAAATTTTATGCCCAATTGAAGATCTTTCATGTAATTGATATGTAATGTGCTAAGAGGGGACATTCCAATTTGAAATACTAGCAAGTATCTGCAACATAAAACCGACAAATCATGGCTGCAAGTAATTTATACGACTCTCTGAGCAGAGCAATTGGATATTTCTTGTTCGGCCTGAGTATGAAAGTGTCGAGGTCAACCATCCAGGTATTCAAAAGAATGTCTAGCTCATATGTATTCTCAAATTCCCTTATTAATTCCTACATGAGAAGCTATTGTGGGGTCTTCAATGCATAAATTCTTACAAACGTATCAGGCTTAAAAGAAGTGTAGGCAATCTGGTTGGAGTCTCTGAACGTGCTATTTGGAATATCAACATAGTCAATCAACCACTTGACTAAGTCCGTATAGGGAAAAATAGTTGGGCGTATGGAAATAGCATGGATTTGAGAATTGATGATGTTATGGTAAATTGGGGATTCATCTTTGAATTCTTAAAATTCATCACTGCCAAGGATTCTATGCATTCTATCCCAATCCAGACAAAGCGTATCAAAAACTTGAGCGTCTATGTCCAAATAGAAGCACGAATTGGGGTCTTTTAGCTTCAATTCCTCCACAATGGCCTTAGACCTGGTTCATTTAGTTGTGATAGGGAGAAACGGTCCTGCAATGAGGTAGAAAATAAAATAAGGCACTTCAAATATGAAAAACTAAAAGGAAACTCAGTAAAATCATATGATACCTAGGGAAAACCCGAAACAAGTTCACTGAAATTAATGAAAACTTATTTCTTAAACAGAGAATCTTGGTCTGCTAGAATATGAATTCAGTGTTACATAATTGTGAAACAAATTCAAAAATTGATTAAATGTAAGTTGTATTAGGACCAAATCAATTGCTCTTTAATCACAATAGAGCTGATATGAAATCTACGATTAGATCTTAGTCACCCATTAATTGCATTAATTTGGCCCATGCTTTGATGCATTTTGGCGCGTGCAAAATAATTTTTTTTAATGAGAAAGTAGGAATGTCGATGTGGGACCCAAAAATTTTGGAAAATTCAGGAGTCAGGATTCAAGAGTAAAATTAATATAACAATTCATAACACCTCAACTTCCAACTTCCACAATTTAGTGTGCACAAGAAAAGTGGGGAGTCGGGAGTTGGGAGTTAAGTTTGAACGTAACAAATATCTTCCCGGATTGCTGACTGTTGATCTTAAAACATAAATATTAGGGTCGAGAAGTTGAAAAACTTAAATAAAGATAACTAAATTCATGATGAATCCTGACTTCCGCAAACATCGGAGTCGAGAAGTAGGGATCAGTAATTTAACCTTTTTTAAATAAATTCCCAAATTTCGACTGCCAAAATTTAGCAAATAAAGACGTCGGGAAGGTTAATATGAGCATATGATCATCCCTAATTTTGACTGCCAAGATTTTTCCGTTTACTTAATTAAATAGATATGCAAGATCAGAACTAGCTTTAATAAAAAACTTAATTTGTTTCAGATTTAATTTCAAAGCACCTTAAGTAAAACCATAAACAAGGTTAACTAAAAAAAAATAATAAAGTGCATTTGAGAAAATAAACTAAGTAAATGAAGAAATGAAATAGGGAGATCCCATATTATTTGGAAAATATGAGATTGTTGTGGCTACCACGGATCCTTGCTTGAATTACAAGGTCATTAGGCATGACTTCGATTAGCAACCGCGTTATATCTACCTTTAACAAGGTTATCCCCTTCAAGGCACAAATGAAATTGGACATACCGAATCTGGAAGGAAATATTGATGCAAAATATGTAGACAATTGGATATGGAAATTAGAGTCTTATTTCTCTGTGAATCAAATTGTTGAAGCCTGGAAAGTCACCAGTGCATCTCTAAATATGTCAAATTATGTACATTGTTGGTGAGAAAATATTACAACTAAACGGGAAGAAGAAGGTCACCTATTCAACACATGGAATTTTTTTTTTGAAAATGTTAGGACAAAATTTTATCCACCCAAGTACATAGAATGTGATGAACCTGCAATAATTAATTAATGCAAATACAAGAGATATCAGAAATAATAGAACTAAGAATCACGTTTATATTGATCACTGGCCACTTCGAGGGGGAAACCTCCTTTGAGCAAGCTCAATACAATTAACTTCATGGTTCCTTCAATGACCTCAACACACACTTATATACTAAGTCTATGCCCAATACTATGGGTCAAAACCATGGGACATATAATACTACAGGACGACTTACAAAGCATATGCATCCAATACTATGGGTCAATACTATGGGCTAATATAAACTATGGATCAACAAATACTACGGGATGACTTACAAAGCATATGCATCCAACAACAATATACTAACATAGTAAAGAGAAGGGTTGACACAGGTTCCTAACATCCCCTCTCCCTTAGAACAAGCTTTGTCCTCAAAGCTTTGGTTGGAGAAATTGCTGCAGAATCTGAAGGAGTGGTTCCCTGGTAGCATCCTCGGGTTGCATTTCTTGGAAAATAACCCTATCAGCAGCGTGAAAAATGCACTCAGAATGGTGCTGATCGGCTTGTTGTTTCAGATGAATTCTAGCCATGTGAAGATTGTCCTACAGAATGAGAAGAATCTGATCGCGGTTGTGAAGAACCGAGTCAATTTCCTGAACTGGGGAGCTGCTAAGGGTGTATGGAAGAAGAACTGGTGGTGTTTATCCATAGACTGTTTCATATGGTGTCCTTTGAGATGTGGTGTTGTACCACCAGAGCGCTGCTAGGAAATCCATAGAAATAGTAGGCCAAAACTGTGTAGGGATGGGCAAGGGTTTGAGCAATCCTGAAAGGAGTGTCGTTTCACCCTTGTTGACCTAGAAAGTATCATAGTCAGCCACCATCTGTTGAATTGTCATTTTCAGTCCCTGCCAAAAGAAGTTAAATTGTTCTCGGTCATACATTTTGAAGAACCTAGAGTGCCCTGTTGATGAAGAAGCATGGAGTTCATAGAAGAGATAGCCCTGTTGAACATATTGCAACCAATTTGGAACAAGTAGAGAAAGATTTGTAAGAGAAACTGGGTCATCAATTGTGCGAGAAGGAGAATCTGCCACCATATTGTCCTTACCCTTCTTGTAAGTGATCGCATAGGGATAACCCATGAGTTGGATAACCCATTTCAGGTGTGTTGGGTAGGAGACCCATTGTTCCAAAAAAAATTCCAGACTTTGAAGATCAGTCTTAATGCAGAAATAATTCCCTAATAGGTATGGCTGCCACTTCTGTACTGCATGCAAAATATCCATCAGTTTCTGCTCAGAGGTAGATGCGACTAAATTCTTACCGAAAATGTCTCTTGAAGGCGGCAAGCTCATTGGTTCAGCAAAGACACCTGTATATCTATCCAAGGAAGTAGTGGAGACCATTGATGGGTGCATCTGGATGGAATGGAGCTGAGCGATGACACCATGTGAATTCTTCTTAAGGATTTTTTCCAGGCGATGTGAACTGATGATGCGGAGAGACCATGGTTGTAAGCCCAGTAATTTGTGTTATGCCCCATTAACTGAAAACTGCATCCAAAGTTCTGCAAAATCCCATAAGATGGGTCCAAGTGTGCGTGACCATTGAACACCCAAACCACATCACATCCACCTAAGGACAAGGAAAACATGTCAGAGCGCAGGTTATAATCTTCCAAAGAGATACACACACTGTGACACTTCCCCTTGCAAGGTAAGGTGTCCCCATTGGTAACCATGACTTCAAAGTTGGAGCAAGGATGGACAAAACAATCAGCCTATTTGGAAATCCGAGGGTCAATGAAGTTATGAGTGCTACCAGAATCAATGAGTATGGTAAGAGGGAGCTTCTTGAAGTATCCCCTGACTCGCATTGTTTGTGGGGTGGTGATGTCGGTTACAGCATGGAGAGAGATCTCGGGTGGGTCATCTTGAGATGAGGTGTCAATAGGCGGGTGTTGAATGTCGACCTGATCATCTACTATATCTGGAGCTTCTTCATCAAGTTCTGAGGTAGGTGGAGAATCTACATCCAAGAGATAGAGCTTTTGTTGAACACATCTATGTCCCCGAGTGAATTTCTTGTCACAATTACAACAAAGCCCTTTTTCTCGGCATGTGTGCATCTCTGTCTCAGTCAAATGCTTGATAGGAGTTGGTTGAGGAGCAGGCGTGATGGGAGGTCATTGGGAACCCATATTTCTGAAGGGAACAAAGGTGGTTTTGGAGCGTTGTTGAGCTGCGATCTTGTCCTCTGCCAACTTAGCCAACCCTAGGACTTCCATCATTATGTTGGGACATAACATTTTGACCTCTGAGCGGATTTCATCCTTGAGACCACTGATAAAACAACTCCTGTAGAATTCATCAAACAATCCTTCTGTGTGATTGGCCAGTTTCTCAAATTCTGTCTGATACTCTCTCACTGTGCCAATTTGGTGAAGTTTAGTGAGTGCTCCTGTGAAGTCATCAAAAGCACTAGGACCAAATCGTGACAAAAGGACTTGGAAAAAATCTGTCCAGCTTGGCTCGGGATGAGCTTTGATGTACCAACGGTACCATTGAAGGGATTCCTGTTCCAAATGAAAGGATGCAAGTGGAACTTTCTGGACATCAAAAGTATTATGCAGACTAAAATATTTTTCTGCTCGGTATATCCATCCAGTTGGATCAGTACCATTGAAGCGAGTAAAATCAAGCTTCGGCCCACGAAAATTGCTAGAAGAAGAGAACCCGGTGGCTACAAAAGATTCTGGCTGTCGGTTATTGTTCATGGATGAATGCTGAAGTTGGAGGCGGAGAAATTTTTCATCCAGATCTTAGAGTTTGATTTGGATGGCTGCAAGTGTTTCTTCCATGATTTTTTCTCCTGCGCGAGTGACAACCACAACTAGGATTTTTTTTTTTTTTGGGGGGGGGCGAATGGATAGAAAAACACAAACAAAAGCTTATTTAGTAAAGGAAAATTTGGATTTGGGAAAAACTCGGATTGGTAATTGGGGTTTGAGTAGGATTTGGACACTTTATGATGGACAGGGAGTCAATAAATGGGGATTTCAAAAGCGGGGTGAAAGAAAGGGAAAATTTGGCAAAGAGGGACAAAGAAGCAAAATTAGGAAAGGAACTCTGTGGTAAAATTTGAAGGTGATTGGGTGAAATCTGAGGAAGTTATGGCAAACCCTAAAAATAGACAAATGTGGGATTTCGGGCATTGGGAAGTGGAATTGGGGGTAGGGTCCTCATGAATGAAATATGCAAAATGGGAGTACAGGGGTTCTCGGGAAATTTCAAGGGAAACAGAGTGAAAACAAGGGAGGTATGGAGAAAACAAGGGAGGTATGCGTCCAATACTATGGGTCAATACTATGGGCTAATATAAACTATGGATCAACAAATACTACGGGACGACTTACAAAGCATATGTGTCCAACAACAATATACTAACATAGTAAAGAGAAGGGTTGACACAGGTTCCTAACATAGAAAAACAATATAAGAAATGGAAGTAGTTGAGACAATGGAAATATCAGGCTGTACATATTTATACTAATGAATTCCACCAACTAATGGCTTGACTTGATGTTAGGGAGGAAGAAAAGTTACTTATTTTGAATTATATCAGTGGATTAGCTCCTTATATCCAACTAGATATGGAATTCCTCACTATTGACACTCTAGCCAAAGCATTCCATTATGCCATCAATCTTGAGGGGAAATTGAAGGGAAAAAGGACAGTTATTGACCAAATCAATAAGTGATCAACCTTTTGGAAAGAAACCTTAGTCGGCTACTCACTCCAGCTAGCAAGTCAAAACAATCTACTCATACCACTTCATAGAAGCAATATCATGGTAAAAAATATTCCAATAAAGACAAGGGAAAACAAAACAAACAACCCACTGTAAGGAAATGTTGTGAATGCCACAATTCAATTTGGCATGATACATCTAAATGTAAATCTTGGAATACATTCTTGACACAAATATCTACCTATTGATTGAGCTCAACCATCAAATATATTGTGGAATTAGATCCAAGATCCTTAACTCTATTATCATCGACTTTGATATCTCTCACGAACTCGACCATCATCGACGAATAGGAAAGAGAAAGACTATTCCACACATATATATGGGGTACAAAATAACCCATTGCATCTGATTATGGAAAATGGTGGTCAATTAATTTTTTCTCTCAAGACATTATGAATAAATTTGGTTTTGTTACTACTCCACATCCACAACCTTACAACATTGGTTGGATGAAGTATGGACAAGAACTAAGGATAAACCAATAGTGAAAAATTTCCTACTTCATATATCCTTTCCAGGATGAGGTGCTTTATGATATAACACTACTCTTGATAGCTAATGTACTATTTGGGAAACCCTACTTATGGGAAAAAACATGAAAAGTATTAGTCCTGATCATAGAAAATGGTTGTCAAAATACAAAATCACTAGTATGGTATTCCTGAACATTGACCCACGCCAACAGTCAAAATGGTTTCAACAAAACAGGAAAAATATCTTATCAACCATGCTCATAAATTCATGTTGTTAATGATCAAACATGAACGTTCTAAGAAGATTAACAACTAATCGACTCTCCACTAACTACAACTCTCCACATTAGCAACATGTCAATATATTACTTGAAGAATACCAATATGTGTTCAAAGATCTAGCTGAAGTATCACTACATTGCTAGGTAAAACACTCTATTGATTTTCTTATTGGTACTTCATTACCCAATGCATCTTCTTATAGAAGGTGTGTTTTAGAGAATGAAGGAATCCGTAGAAAAATTCAAGAAATGATTAACAAATGGAATATTTGACCTAGCTCCTCTCCTCATGGAAGTTTAGTCATCCCAGTCCTATTGAAGCCTTAGACGTGTAGGTGTTGGTATGGGTTCTAAGACTAACAACACAGGGTGAAAACCTAGACTGAAAGGCTTCGAAAGGTCCTACGCAAGGACGGTTCTATGCCCATCCTGTTTGGAATAGTAATCTCCCACGAATACAAAGGTCTCCGCAGACACTTATAGGGTTTTATCCCAAAGGATCAGTCTTCCTATGAAGGAAGATTAAAGTGTTCTAATTCTAAAAGGATCTAAACCTAGAACAAAACTACCTTAAATGGAATCTAAACTAAATCAGATATGATCTAAAGCAAGTGTTGTAATTATGTGTAGGATAACTTGGTTTTGGTTTTAATAAGTCATTTCACCAACTTGACAAAAATGTGAAATTGAATCATTAACTTATTACTTCAAAACATAATCAAGAAATGAAAATTACTGATAATGGTTTGAAGGTTAAGCATACACAAGGTTATCCTATTGTTCTTTTGCTAATTGAAAAATTAACATGAACTTAATAATTTATGTGAATCATTTGCAGAAATAGATAAAGATTTAAATTAAAGAAATTCAATTAAAACATAAATATACAATGATCATGAATTAAGACAAATCCAACTCAAAGATAAATGCATTAATGATTGGCTGCAAAATCAACAGTATTGATTCATAATTAAGGTGAAGAAATCAAACAGCATCAAAGAAATTCGATAACTTGAACAAAGAAGATGAAAAAAGAAACTAACTTTGATTCATTGGTCTGCAAAAAATTACATGATCATAAGTGAAACAACATTTCTCTAGTCCTTCTCTGGCGATTATCTCCCCCTCTTCCCCATGAGACTTCTATCCCTTTAAATAATATTTACAAAATGGTTGTAAAGGATAAATTTCCCATGAAAATAGTGATTTACAAAATCATACTATTCCAATCATATCATCGTAGAGAGTGGTTCATATCGAATGTTTCAAAAAATTTCCAAAAGATGCTCATCAAATAATTTTAGGAAAACATCCCGTAACAAACCGTGAAGGTTAAGCACAGACTACTAACTGTCACTGACGGATAGTAAGGCAGATGAAAAATCTCTCTTAGAATATTTATGATGATCAACAATGTCCTTGAAAACTGAAAAGTCGGCCACTTGTTCCTCCTTCAAAGGGATTAATCGACCGACAAGTACTTCATTAATTATAAAATCCTGGATAATGGTATTGTCTCGATCAATTGGCTTTTCAGTGATCTTCCTTCTCTTCTTTTGAGGGAGCCATATGCAGATGGATTGAATCTCAGGTTCTTCTTCACTACCACTGCTTTCATCGGGAACACCTACATCAAAAGGTGGTGACACAGTTCTTGATATAGAAGAGGTTGAAGTTCTTTCTCTTCAAAAAACTTGACCAAATATTTATGAGTTCTCTGCATCTTGCTCATAATTTAAAACAGTTAGAAGGAAAATTTCTGAAAATCAACCAACTAGACTTTTCAATTACAATTCGACGACCAACAAATTTCCCATGTTGACATCTATAATTAAGAGAGAACAATAAATATTCCAGGAATGGATGAGCATAATGAATTAGCATGATTAAAACCTTACGGTCTGAAACTGCACTTATAACGTCTGTATTGAAATAATGCACAACATGCATCGACAGGAATTGAATTAAGACATAATAAGATTGCAATAATTCACGTATGATTTAATGTCAAATCTTAACACTTGATCAATCACAAATTAGTTGAATCGGTGATTATCAATTCGTATGTGGCCGGAGGTGAAAATTGCAGTTTAAAAATATGATTGCAAATAAAAAATGGTGAAGAAAAACTAAGAACCGAAATGATTATTCAAAACAAAAAACAATCCAAAACCAACTGCAGGATCAAAGCAAATGAACGGTTAAGATTAAACATGCAAGATGCGTTAGGAATATAATTGATATATCCCCATCCAAAACCATTTATTGATGATGTACATATGACAAAGCAGTCTCAGAAGTAAACAAGAATCCTTTACCATTATGTAGTCATAGGAAGGCATTTTATGATGAACCTTAGAGCAAACTCACAGCCCTTTTGGGTTACCAGATATTGAATCACCTTGAGTTTATTAATTATTCATTTATGTACAAACACATTACTCACAATATATACAATTTCTTTTCGCCTCTTTTCTCCTTTATATATATATATATATATATATATATATATATATATATTTGGAAACAGAATGAAATATGCAAAACAAGACTTTTGTTGATATAAGGCCAATGCCCTGACTTCGTGATCAGATGTTGGCAATGCCATTCACAAACCTAATCTGGAAACTAAACAAGCTAGATCGGTAAGGAGACTCCCTGTCTTTTAGCTTTGTCACTAAAAGAAATTATCATGGCTTGGTGACCATAAGTGGTAATTTCAGTCCAGAATCAGACTCATGTTCATGGTAGGGATGGATTTTAATAAGAACCCCCTTATCCTGATATACAACAAAATGTCTTACAAAAGAAAACAAAATTTATTAATGCATAGCTTACAAGAAACTACCATGGCTTGGTAAACGTATGACAGTAGTGTTACTCACCGATGTTTTGCAGATCATGAATGGACCGACCCGTGATAGGATCTTCCACCTTCCAGCAACAACTGAAAGTCATCCCCCAAGTTTGGTGGCTTGATGTGGATACGTCATTCCACTTAAACATATATGAACATAATGGGCTGGCTTATAATAAGACCCCCATCTTGTAATCTATAATTATTAATTGAATTATGTTCAAGGTGATCAGAATGGGATCCATAATAGGTAAGACTGACAAGGCTATGAACATATGTTGCCATTCATCAATGAGACACAAGGCAGGAAAAACTAATTGCTTCCTCAACTTCAACTAACAAAATAAAATTTCCATAAATATATTTGATTAAGGTGGGAAGGTATCAATCAAAGCATTGCAAATATTGATTGTTTTAATTTCATGAAAACATTTTCAACTACAAGATAAAAGAATAAAAGCTGACACTGTTTACCTCAAAGCTTCATACTTAAGTTATCCTTAGGCATACTGATCAACAACTCTTTCCAAAAGGTATGGTCATTATTCAAAAAAATAAAATTAATGTACGAAAGAGAAATCAAAATGAACATAACGCAGAAAAAACAAACAAACCACACGTTATGTACAATAAGTGAATCCGCTCAATCATACAAAATACTTTTTAAGCAATTACACATTCACTGGGTAGGTGTCTATGATTCCTTCCAGTGTCTGCAACCGGACAATACTAGGACCAATCTTTTATGTAACAATGAATGGCCCTAGCCATAGGCATTGGAACTTAGTGTAATCATTCTTGTCCTTGTGTTGCTTATCCCACTTCAACACTAAGTCCCCCACAGTAAACTCCCTGTCATATGAGGATTTCTCATCAAACCACCTCTTTACCAACGGTTGATGTTGATACAGCTTGTTTTTCGACTTCTCCCTATCTTCTTCTAGCTTGAGTAACATATCAATTTTGTGTTGGAGTGGGGAAGAGTCATCTTCTTGTGCGGATTGTGCCAAATGTAGTGAAGGAATCGTGAGGTAGGATGGCAAGATGGCCTCCTTACCATAAACTAAATAGTAAGGGGAGTTTCCTATGGCTCCCTTTGGGGTGACCCAGTTTGCACAAAGAGCATTGTATAACTAAGTATGCCAATCTTTGTGGTCAATAGCAACTATCTGCTTTAAGATATTAATTAAGTTCTTGTTGGAAGACTATGCTAATCCATTCCCTTGTGGATAATAATTGGCAGAAAACTGTAGCTTTATCCCTTTTTCAAGGGCATATTGTGTAAGTTCAATGGAAGAGAAATAGGATGCATTGTCAAATACCATAAATTCAGGAGTACCAAACCTAGTGACTATTTGGATTTCAAGGATTGATATCACTTGGTTTGTATTACATTATCTGAGGGGGATTTCCTCTACCCATCTGGTCAAGTAGACTGTAGCTATCAAGATATACTTGTGTTGCAGGGTTGATGGGTCCAACAAAATCCAATCCCCATTGCTGAAATGGAAACTGAATAGTCACTGGTTGCAAAGGAAAGGCAAGTTTTTTTACTTTCCCAACACATTTTTGGCATGCTTCACATCTTCTGACATATGAGTATGCATCTCTGAACAAAGTAGGACAGTAGTATCCTGCCCTGAGGATCTTATGTGCAGTGGTTTCTCCTGAGAAGTGCCCTCCTACAAGTCCTACATGAAATTGCAAAAGAATATTATCAGTTTCTTCCTTTTCTAAACATCTTAGAAAAACACCATCATAATTTTTCCTAAATAAAACGCCATCTATAAATTGATATGGTGTAGCTTTCAACCTTAAAGCTCTGCATTTTTTAAAGTCAATGGTTTAAGGAGAAAACCCATGAGTAAGGAAGAACTTAATGTCATCATACCATTTGGATGTTTGACTTGGGATAACATTAACAGAACCTGTCATTGTACTCTCCTCTTGTTCCCACCCAGTCTGTTGTTGTACAGGATCATTGGATTAAGCGGTTAGTAGACACAAGCCTTGGCCTTTGAAAATATTTGCTGGTCTGATCTCTAAATCATATTCTTAAAGATATTTCATCCAATGAGCTCTCTTTTCCCCTAATTCTTTCTGAACAAGTACATTTCTGATAGCCACATAAGGAACTATGACTTTAGTCCGAGATTTCAATAAATATGGCCTAAAATGTTTCACAGATTTATAGACCGCGTAAGATTGTTTGTTTAATCTGGGAGTAATTGAGCTTTGATCCTTTGAATGTGGAGCTCACGAATTAAATAGGGATCTGAACATCATTATAAAATTCTTGTTTCAAGACAGTTGTGTAGGAGAAGTCAGTAGAAAACATGTATAGAATAAAATCTTTGCTGAAATATGGAGACATCAGAGCGGGGGCTTCCGCAATGGCTCTCCAGATTTCAGCAAAGGCATTTCTTTGTTCCTCGTGTTAAATTTTGAGCATTAAATCACAATACTCTAGGATATTCACTGAGAAAATAACATATACAGTATATCAATGCATAACAATCACAATAAGTATGACAAGCATCACAAGAATCAAAAGCATGAGAGACAAGAGACACAGAGTTTCTATGGGGAAAACCCTAAGGTGAAAAACCCCACAACTTCCTCAGAGATAGAGAGAGAAATGGCTCAACCAAAGTAAAACCAAAATACACTTGAGATAGTCTCCTAGAAGCAGATGATCCTCCTCCTCACTAGTGCGCCACTTCCTGAGTGAGAGATATATGACTTTCCAAGTGATCCAAATAGAGATCAGGACTTTCCGAGTGATCCAAATAGAGATCACCTGATCTCTATTTATACTAACCTGTTTTCCCAGTGACCTTATGGGGCCGACTTGTCTATCTAGGTACATCCACATTATAATATATATATTTCAGGGCCGACCCCACACATGGTGGTCTAATAACCCATCGGCAAGTACACACACTTGCAACACTTGTCAATCCACATGACAACACTTCCTTATAGAGGAATAACACATCTCTAATAAGGGTACAATAAATATATATGAAATACATAGATGAAATACATTCTGAAGTTACATATACATCAACACATCGAAGCATTTAAACTGAGCATCTTTCTTAACCAATTGTTGTAACGGCTTAACAATTTGAGCGAAATTCAGAACAAATCTACGAACAAAATTAATCTTACCAAGAAACGATTGCATGGCTTTATGTGAACCAGGAAGGCCGATCTTTGCAATGGCTTCAGTGCACTCTGGATTGATAATCATGCCTTCTTTCAAAACAATAAAACCCAACAACTTACCTTCAGTGATTGCAAAGATATATTTTTTTGGGTTCAATGAAATTCCATATCTTCTGCAGTGCCCGAACACCTGTTTCAAAGAAAACAAATGTTCATGTCATTTTTTGGAATAAATAGTAACATCATCTAAATATACAATGACAGAATTGTGCAACAAACCCCTGAAAGCTATATCCATAGCTCTCTAAAATGTAGCACCAACATTTATCAACCCAAAAGGCATCCGCCTATAGGAAAAGGTTCCCCAAGGGGTCTTAAAAGTTGTTTTTAGTTGATCATCAAGGGAAACCAAAACTTGGTTATACCTTGAGAAGCCATCAAGGAGAGAAAACATCTCAGACCCTGCTACCTTCTGTAGAATATGCTCCATGGGAGGAACATGGTAAAGTCTGATTTCCCCATTCTTCTTCTGAACAAGTACCGGGTTATCAATCCACTGCGTATGCCTGACAGGGAATATAATTTGTGTTTCCAGTAATTTCTCAATATCCTTCTTTACAGAGGGTTCTAGACTGGGATGCATCTTCCTTAACTTCTACTGATAAGGTTTTACTTTTGGTTTCATTGGTATATTATGCAGCATGATACTGGTGTCAAAAGTTTTAAGTTCATCATGCATCCATGCAAATACATCTTTGAATTCTTTACACAATTTTATAGAAGCTCTCTTTTCCTCAGCAGAGCAATCAACCCCTATATTGATGAGGCAAGGGTTCTATTCAGTTCCTAGGTTGACTGACTCATAGTTGAGGGATGAACTATGGGTCTTGTGGTTGGTCTTTTGCTTGAAGTTATCTTGCAGATCATAGAATTTCTCCAGGTTGATAATTGATTTAGGGATAAGGTTCAAAGGATATGACAGAGACTTCTCATGCTCGGGCTCATCTATTGCAACATCTTGAAAAGTGTCCTGGGCTATGAGAAAGTCTAATATTTGTTGATCATCCTCAAATACCTTCCAATTAGTCACATTATCAGGAATAGAAGGCCTGTATATAAGTTCAACTAAAAAGGTATTAGGGGACAAACCTTTTGGTGGGATCAACCCGAATGCAGTATTAGCAAGCAAATCTGCATCAAAATTATGTGATCTTGGGATTGACTTGATATTAAATGTAGAAAACGAGTTAGTGAGATTTACAAATTTTTTATAGTTGATCAAACGAGGAGACAAACAATGTATTTTGTTTCTTACCTGTTTTACTATGATCTTAGAATCTCCATAGCATTCGATTACCTGTGCACCCATGTCAATGGATTTCTTGAGTCCCTGGACCAGGGCCTCATATTCAACTATGTTATTGGTACATTCAAACTCAAGTCTGCAGGAAGACATTGTTTTGGTCCCTTTTGGATCAATTAGGACACAACATGCACCATCTCCATCTTTAGATCTAGAGCCATCGAAAAATAGAGTCCATGAATTTAAATCTATTCTAAAATTTGTATTTACATTATATACATTATGTACTACAGTACCTGAGAATGGAACAGGAGTGAGATTGACAATTTGGGAATGATTCTGTACACTCTCTGCTGGTGACATATCCGCAGGAAGATCTCCAAAGAAAATATAAAAAATGTAATGTTCCACATGTGAGCTAAAGTATACAATAGGCTCACTGGGATCATTCAAAACTGTGACAAATGTTTCATGTAAGGCTCCCTGTTGATTTTAATTCTATTTTGCCTCCCATTGTAGGGAATCCATAGGTGAGACCAATCGGTAGAAAAGTATCCCTTGAGCTTATTTGACCAATAGCTACTCAGTCACATGCCATACATCTCTAGGATGTCATCCCAAAATAATATCCACTGTTTGGTGGATTCTGGGGCCAGCAGATAATGTTAGCAAGACATTCTTTAGTTCTCCCACTACCTTCACTCTGGATCTATCAAGTTGCACAATTTGAGTAGGGAAGGGGTCCACAAAGGCATTCAAATTCTTGCATACAGATAGAGGCATCACATTTTATGAATCCCCTGAATCTATCATACAATTATGGACATTTCTATTGAAGACTTCAAAAGTAAGCAAGAAAGGAGGTGTATTCTTGCTACCTGGTTTCCGATTGGCAGGTTTAGAGTATGTTTCCAAATTGTTGTTATGAGTCTCCCTGGGCTTGTTGAAAATCATACTTTTGGGTAGAGTATCTCTCATTGCAAGGATTTTCAGAAGTTCAAAAAGGGAAATATTAGCTTTTACTCTCTTTAAGTCATCAATTAGATTATATTCTATCTCAGGAATTAAAGTGTCCTTAACTACTGGTGCTTTACCTCTGTTTGGTGTGGGTGCTGAAGTGGAAGCTTCTTGCGTGGGATGTCCTTTACTTCTTGTATTGCAAGGGTGTTGAACATTGAAGACAATCTCATTCTCATCTTCCTCCTCAGCCATAGGAAGTTCTCAGAAGAAACTAATTGTGTTTATCTGTTAATCTTCTACTTCATCTGGGGGTTCAGGATCTTGATTCTCTTGTGGATTTTGATCATGTTGATCAAGAGAATTCTGTGATTCTGAAACCAAATCCTTAAAGATAGAAATAATTTCCTCAGAATTCAATCCTTCATCGGGATTAGGTGGGACTTGGTTTTGTGGAGGTTGGTAAGGTCTTCTGAAAGATTGTCTATTGAACCCCCTGTTATTGTTTTGGTTTTTTGTGTTGCTTTTCTTCAGGCCTACCATTTCATTTGAGATCTTTTGTAGGTACTTCTTCATGTTAGTAATATCAAATGGTTCTTTTTTTTGCACTGTGGGCTTAGGGACATTTTCTTGTTTTCTTTTAGAGGTGGAAGGTTGATATGATGCAGCATCAAGATTATATTTTAGAAAATATATATCTTTCTCAACCTGGATAGCCTCAACGAAGGCTTCTTTCAAGTTGTCTTTTCGTGCCCTCTTTATCCACATGGAAATGGGAGCAGGTAAACCCTTAACATAATAAGCAACCACTAATTCTTCTGCAGGGAGAAGAGTAACATGGATTCTATTTTTTAAATATGAAAACCTTTGATTATAATTCTTTACCCTCTCCTTGCCTCCAATTTTCATTGAGGATAAGTCTAAAACCAAGTCTTCCGGAGTCTTATTATCGCCAAATTTATGGATGAACAATTTTTCGAAGTCAGCCCATGAACCAATAGATCGGGCTTGTAGGGAAAAGTACGATGTGGATGCTTTTCCCTCAAAGGTGTATGGAAACAACCTACAGACTACATCCTCATGAACGACACTCCTAAGCCTAATGGCTTGCAGGAAAGTTTTGATATGATCAAGGGCAGGTGATTTGTCATCAGGATTAACCTTGGGGAGCCATTTCTCATTATTTTTGGGTAGTCTGTGTTGTTCACCAACAACGACCACAACATCCTGGTCCAATTCAGGGTCTGTTTCCACCTTCTGCCATGGGTAAGTCTTCAAAATATGAACTATATGATGAATCACTACCATATGATTCGTCAGATGAGAATGATGAAGATGAAGGAGGTGTTGGTGGTGGTCCACCTGTGGCGACATTTGGTTGGTATGGCTCTGTTTCACCGAATAATATATTGAGATTGAAATTGAGAAGAATATCGTGGCGGGGTGAATTATGTTGTTCAGGGTTTGGGTGATCTGAATTTTGATTATTTAAGTTATTAGCTTCCGGATCGGTGTTTTGGTGATGAATTGCTACTAATCCTTGGTTACTCTCTTCAGCGATCCTTCTTTGTAACCTAGAAACACTATCTGAAGAACCTTTGAGAATTTGTCTTAGTGTGAGAGGTCCCCTAGTGGGTGATACGACAATAATGTCGCCCTTTCTAGTTTCTTGCTCTATCACAGTGGTGGCAGGAACGATGGTTGGATATGGTACCAGTTGTTCTGTAGAAGTGGATGCCTGCGTGTGACTACGAGTGACAATCAGTATTCTTGCTAGAGGAGGTCTATTGTATTCTGTTTAGGCATAGCTTACTTCAGGCACTCCTTCTAGCGCCATTTGTGGAAGCCTCGGATGTGTAGGTGCTAGAATGGGTTCTAAGGCTAACAACAGAGGGTGAATACCCAGACTGAAATGCTTCAAAAGGTCCTACGTAAGGACAGTTCTATCCCCATCTTGTTTGGAATAGTAATCTCCCACTGATACAAAGGCCTCCACTGGCACTTATGGGGTTTGATCCCAAAGGATCAGTCTCCCTATGAAGGAAGATTAAAGTGTTCTAATTCTAAAAGGATCTAAACCTAGAATAAAACTACCTTAAATGGAATCTAAACTAAATCAAATCTGATCTAATTAAGTGTTGTAATTATGTGCAGGATAACTTGGTTTCGATTTTAATAAGTCATTTCACCAACTTGAAAAAAATGTGAAATTGAATCATTAACTTATTACTTCAAAACATAATCAAGCCATGAAAATTACTGATAATGGTTTGATGGTTAAGCATACGCAAGGTTATCCTATTGTTCTTTTTCTAATTGAAAAATTAACATGAACTTAATAATTCCTGTGAATTATTTGCAGAAATAGATAAATATTTTAATTAAAGAAATTCAATTAAAACATAAATATACAAAGATCATGAATTAAGACAAATCCAACTCAAATATCAATGCATTAATGATTGGCTGCAAAATCAACAGTATTGATTGATAATTAAGGTGAATAAATCAAACATCATCAAAGAAATTTGATAACTTGAATAAAGAAGATGCCAAAAGAAACTAACTTTGATTCATTAGTCTGCAAAAAATTACATGATCACAAGTGAAACGGCGTTTCTCCAGTCCTTCTCTGGCGATTATCTCCCCCTCTTCCCCATGAGACTTCTATCCCTTTAAATAATATTTACAAAATGGTTGTAAAGGATAACTTTCCCCTGAAAATAGGGATTTAAAAAATTAGACTATTCCAATCATTTCATCGTAGAGAGTGGTTCATATCGAATGTTTCACAAAATTTCCAAAAGATGCTAATCACATAATTTCCGAAAAACATCTTGTAACAAACTGTGAAGGTTAACTGCAGACTACTAGCTGTCTGTGACGGATAGTAAGGGAGCTGAAAAATATCTCTTAGAATATTTATGATGATCAAATGTCCTTGAAAACTGAAAGTTCAGCCACTTGTTCCTCCTTTAAAGGGATTAATGGAGCGATAGGTACTTCATTTATTATAAAATCCTGGATAATGGTATTGCCTTGATCAGCTGGCTTTTCAGTGATCTTCCTTCTCTTCTTTTCAGGGATCCATATGCAGATGGATTAAATCTCAGGTTCTTCTTCACTACAACTTCTTTCATCAGGAACACCTGCATCAAAAGGTGGTGACATAGGTTCTTGATATAGAAGAGGGTGAAGTTATTTCTCTTCACAAAACTTGACCAAAGATTTATGAATTCTCTGCATCTTGCTCATAATTTGAAACAATTAGAAGCAACACTTTTGAAAATCAACTAGCTAGAATTTTCAATTGCAATATGACAACCAACAAATTGCCCATGTTGACGTTTGCAATTACGAGAGAAAAATAAAGATTCTAGGAATGGCTGAGCGTAATGAATTAGCATGATTAAAACCTTACGGTCTAAAACTCGCACTTATCGTGTCTGTATCGAAATAATGCACAACATGCATTGACAGGGATTGAATTAAGACAGGATAAGATTTCAATAATTCACGTATGATTTAATGTCAAATCTTAACACTCGATCAATCACAAATTAGTTGAATCAATGATTATCAATTCGTATGTGGCC
This sequence comes from Larix kaempferi, assembly GCA_027924585.1. Classification (NCBI taxonomy): domain Eukaryota; kingdom Viridiplantae; phylum Streptophyta; class Pinopsida; order Pinales; family Pinaceae; genus Larix; species Larix kaempferi. Next base: position 1,881,240 of record BSBM01001435.1, on the reverse strand, counting down.
GTAGCTGAAAATCACAATTTAAAATCTGATTGCAAATAAAAATGGTGAAGACAAACTGAGAACCGAAATGATTATTCAAAACAAAAAAACAATCCAATACCAACCACAGGATCAAAGCAAATGAACGATTAAGATTAAACATACAAGTTGTGGGAGACAAATTGCAGAGGGTTTATTTTTCAATTATATACATTCTTTCTGCAATCCGCAATCCACAAGTTGCGAGATTGCAAATCAAAACATTTTCAAACAAAAAGTCCCCGCAATCCGCAAATGTGGGTTGCGGTTTGCGGGATCGCAAGGCGCAAAACTAATTTAAAAAGTGTTCCCACAATCCACATTGCGGGTTGTGGGTGCAAACAACTATGATTTTATTAAAAAAATGATTCCTCATTAATGGGCATGGCCCAAGTTGGCATACTTTTGAAGAAGGAAATTTTTGGGAACTACACAGTTTGGGCTACGAAGTTAGATGGTACAGTTTTACAGAGTGCGCAGGTCGGATTGCATAGTCAATGTGCACAGTTAGGCTAGTGCACAGTGCCAGTGCAACAACTATTTTGTGTAAAGAGTATAAGGGAAGTTCGAGCTGTCGAAGCGATCTATTTTGAGTAAGAAGCAGAGCGGAGACAGAGGAAAGAGACCTATCAAGATAGTGGAAAAAATAAATTAAGGAGCTAAGCCACTAAGTCGAAGGAGATAGGTAGGCTAAAGGGGCGGAAAGAGATAGGCCTGGAAGCGGTTCGAACCGTTTTGGTGAGGTATGCGACTGTCAGAAGGGCATGAGAGCCACGAGTGGCCCAACAAGGAGGCCTGAAGAAAGTGGAGTAATCTATTGATGGTGACAGGCAGGGTGGTAGGTAACCGCACAAGTTTTGGGGAACCTTAGGGTTTTTTAGCCTATGCATTGTAAAGACGTGACCTGTGGGCACAATCTATAAAAGGGCACATTTTGTAAGGGAAAGGGTTAATCTTATGTTTGTGAATTGTTAAGCTTTGTTGTTGAACATTGATCTCTGTTGAAAGAATATGGTAAAGGATCTAGAAGCTGTGTGCGTAGAGACCTACTGAGAGAGAAGAGAGTCTGCAACTGAGTGCATAGAGTGGAACTGTTGTACCCTTCCCAAAGATAATATAACAACAGTTCCTGTGGACGTAGCTCCCATCCTGGGGGTGAACCACATTAAATTCGGTGTTATATGATTGCTTATGTGCTTGAATATTTGTATTTGATTATGTAAATGGTTAAGATCTAGTTTATGAGCTCATGTGTTTTCTTTTATATGTATTCACCACAAGGATAATGTTGGGAATAATATGTTAAGTAACCACATATGTGAATGAATATTAACTACATAAGTATTTTGAAGTCTGTGAATGCATGAGTCAATTGGGTAAACACTAGTCCACAAAGTCGGTATAGTGCAATTCCATAAGCGCAACACCGAAAGTGTGCAGTCACGTGTTATTTGTTATAGTGTATAAGGTCGCAAGGATCGCAGTCTAATATGCTTGTTGAGTGCGTCTTTTTGCATTAAGTAAGATCCATTAAAGTGGTTGAGTACCAAAGAGGAAGCGCAGTCTCTGTGGCACTGTCCTGTTGGCGAAGAACCGCCATGCATCGCGCAGTCCTTGGATGCGCGATAGTCTAAGTGTTCATCGCGAAGCAGTTGAACTTCGCACAGTTCGCGGCGCGACTTCTATAGCGTGTTTCTCATCAGTCCAGTTAAACACTCATCACGTGGTTATGGAAACCTGATTCCACAACCTCCCCATTACTTCACCTTGAGTGAGACCTCAGCCTGTTCGCAGGCCATTGCCAAAAGGGCCAGTGAAAAGGGGTTTTGTTAGTTCCTCAAACCGCGCATAACCTGGGTCTTTATAGAAAACCTCAAGATAGTTATACAAGCCAGCAAATGGTTCCGTTGCTATGCTTGAACTGGTGATGAGTACCAGCACTGAAAATTGGCTTCTAGATAAGAAAGAGATTTGGGCCTGGTGTGACAAGACAGAAAGAGACTTTGCAAGGAAAGAAAATAGACATCCGCGTCTATTTGACGTCGATTGGTTAAATAAATATCTATGGAAGGATATTCACAAAATTTTATGGGCATCCTTTGGAAAGGAGTTGCACGAGTGGATATCAAGGTTCGCAAAGCGAAAGAACTATTTCCAACGAGAATTGCCTACCAAGTGGAATTCGGAGCTCATTGAGAGGCTTAAAGCAATAGATAGCCCACTTTTGAGAGCAGTTGACTTTTGGGTTGACAGTATACTAGAAGGATTCGTGATAGAGTTCGTTGTGGACACCCTGAAGTCAATGTATAATAGAAATAAAAGAGATTAAGCAAAAATATAATGAAACAGTCTGGGAATTTGACTAGAATTTTAAGACACTGTTAGATCAAGTAATTTTTGTCATAGCACCGCAATAACACCAAGAATGGTTTATATCCGCGTTGTTGCCCCACATCAGGCTACCGTTGATCCAACAGAAGGTTTCTTCGTAGGTAGAAGCCCTGGAAATTGCGATGAAATTACAAGCTTCACCAATAGGGGAGACTAGCACTGGATTGTCCTGGATCTAGACTCATCTAGCTACCTTGACATTATAGTTGCAAGACATAAAGAAGGGGAAAGAACAAAGATAAGAAGTCTGGTGTACAGGATGAAAGGGAGAAGGACACACCAAAGAGCACTGTCCCTTATTTTCAGAAAACCTTAATAGTGGAGCACCAAATCCATTGAATCAAAACCAGGCGCCATGGTGTGAGATCTGTAGAACTAGAGGACACCGGCTCAAAGACTGGTACTTAATTCAGAAGTATGTGCGAACCCCTAAGAATCTATACTGCAACTTATGTAAATCAGTTGGACATGATGAATCCAACTGTAGAGCATATGATCTCATGATGGAAAGAAAGCAATATATGGAGCATATGCGTGGTGGTGGAGTATACAGAGTCCAATAAGAAAATCCACAGAAACAAGAGAATGCACAGTATGACCAAGGTGCATATAGAGGCCATGGAGGATGTCGGGAAGAGGAAGAAACAATGGCCCAGAAAAAGGAAGAGGAAGAGGCCAGATGATTTGTTATAACTGTGGCCAGCTAGGTCACTTATCTAGAGATTGTACCAATGCATGTACTTCCTATAAGTATTGTAAATCTTTTGATCATGTCATTGAAGCATTCCCACTGTTAGTAGCAGAAATGAAAAAGAGAAAGCAAGATGTACATAACCTGAACATTCAATTGATCGCAGTAGAGAAAAGGGCTGCGGATCCAAGTATTAATGCAGTGACGCGAATTGGCACTGCCACAGGAAGGGATAGGCAAGCATACCCTTGTTGAAACGATCTAGATTAGAAAAGCTAGTGGGAAAACACCTTCTTTCAACCTGGAGAAAAATAAAGAAGTCTTTGAAGAAGCATGGAACATCTTCAAAGAGATGTTGGTTGTAATGTCCCCATTTTGACCCCCTATGCATTAAATCGTAAATGATGTAAATATTGTTATTTAATCATGGTGAGGAGCTCAAGGCCAAGGCCCCACCATTGATTTAGTGTTTTATGTATCGGCAATTAAAGAAATAGATGCCTATGGTTCTTGTGCTAGATAGGCGCAATGTAAATAAGACATCATATAAATATGAATTTTAATGAAAATACCCACAACTAGCTATGCAATGCAACAAAGAGATGGGGCATGATTCTACAAGGAATAGGGAGGGAAATTATTCAAACCCTTGAGCCTATGGTGTTAATCCATGTGTCAATGAGAAAACCCATAAACCACCAACTACCCATTTTGGGTTATGCACCCAATCATTTAATTCTTCCAAGAATTGGTTGAGGTAGTTAATGCCTTGGGAATGAAGAGGTATGGTATCCAATTTCATGTATGGGCAAGCCATCAACCTAGAAAATCGTATTTTGTCTCCTTGGGCAAGAAAACACCCACGAAATGGTGCCCAAAGCCATTCTGAACGCATAGTCTTTCCTCTCTCATGCAGTCTGAACTACTGGGTCTTTCCCCATCACATTTTTCACCCTTTTTCCTACATTTTCCATGCCTGGGAGCTCATTTTTGCATTGTACAGCAGCTGGGAGAGAAGGGCCACGATTTGGGACTGTGATGGAGGTCATTTTTGCCCCAAAATTCCCATGGACATTTTTCTGAAAACGATTTCTGCTCTCTAGGGTTGTTCCCCAATTGCCATTTCGTTTTTGGGATTTCCCACGTTTTTTCTGAATTGGTAGAAACCTCCTCTTTGGGCATCCCACTGAAGAAACATTTTTCCTCATGCCCAGCAATTGTGGTTTTGCTATTATGTGCATCTTTGTTTTGGTTTGAACCTGTGAGCAAAAATTTTGGAGTGGTAGTGGACAGAATTGGCTTGATAAACCTAGTGGGGAGAATAACCTCTCAAGAAGATCAAGAGGGCTGGCTACTCTTCTATGCACACCTGGGACACTCTAGAATTGGAAGGTATGGCCTGAGGGACTATGAATTGGTGAAGGGAATACTTCCTTGAGTGGGGTGTGTAGGCATTGTGGGTGCCAAGCTAAATAGATCTTGTAGAGGTATCCATAGCTCTGTGGTTGAGCTCACTAGCTTAGCAATTCTTCTTTTCTATTTCCTAGCAGCCTGATAAACCCAATTGTAGATTGGATTGGCTCATCTTGGTGTATGCTTGGCTATGTGTGAGTCTGTTATTCCCTGGTTCCTTGTAGAAAGCATGCCCAGCTCGGGGGTGGCAGTTGTATCAAGAGGTTGATAAGCACAACTGGCCTGTGGTTGGGTGGAACGTTGCAGATGCATAGCTGGTTGCTTGGGACTACTTTGTTAAGATAAGTATTCTCTTTTATAAATTCTGCAATGTCTTTATTTAATGGATGTCACAGAAATCTTGAATGTATGTTAGATATTAAACATGATTTTTAATTCCGCTGTGTTTCTATAATATGCACATGTATATGTCTTTTTATCAATGAGTTTTTACTTAATGGAGATGGGGGTAGATGCCCAGTTTTAGCATCATGTTCTCTCTATCATGCTGGTATGATAGGATGGGACATTACATTGGCTTTCTAGACTGAGTTAGAGGTTTCCAATGTACACCCAGGTACTTCGCGGTTCAAGGAACCAACAAAACCCCAATTCACCGGCCCTTTCACCAACAGGCTGGGCACAGCCTGAGGTCTCACCCGGGGCGAAGCTGCAGGGGGTGGTTGTGGAATCAAGTTTCCACAACCGGTTGATGCGATGGGGGGAAATCTAGTAAGAAGCGCAATGCCTTGCGGGCTGCGCGGATAGATAACTGCGCGAACCTTCTATTCCACGTCGGATACTTCAACGCACAACTGTGCTCACACCTCCAATGACTGTGTGATATAGGATACCTTTGTGTTACGATAGTAAACTATCAAGAGCTTACCTCATAGCAACCTTCAATGACTCGGCGCATCAATGAGACTGCGCATCCCTACCATGGTGTCCAATTCTAACCACTCTACTTAGCATTCTTTATCCCTTTATTTCGTTCCAGTTCTTATCAGTAAATTGTGGATGCTTTAATAACATACGTTACTACGTGCTCCAACACTGTGCTTAAATTCAGTGTTCACTACTTGACCAATATATAGATTCATACATGTTGAATACTTAAGATTCCTCTGCGCATGCATTACTTAACATATTATTCCCATTTACTGCGACAAATACATATAAAAGCAATCACATAATAGAAGTTTCCAGCACTAAACATTCATACCAAGCAATTAAACAATCATAAACACGCATTGGTCACACAACATAGAATTTAACGTGGTTCACCCCCCGGATGGAGACTACGTCCACAAGAACGATTGTTAATATTTCTCTTAATGGGAAGGGTACAACCGTTCTTAGTCTGCGCACTTAGCTGCAGACTCTCTTCTCTCTCAGATAGGTCTCTGCGCACTCAGCTGCAGACTCTCTTCTCTCTCAGATAGGTCTCTGCGCACTCAGATGCAGAGCCTTTACAATGGTTGTCTAAGCTTAATATTTTACAATATCCAAATACTTAACCAAAACCGAAGAGTGTCGCCCTTCCCTTACAATATTATGCCTTATTTATAGATCATGCCCGTAGGTCATGTCTTTACAATCATTAAGCTGAAACCCTAAAGTTTCCAAAACTGGCATGGCTAACTGCCATCCTAGCTGTCGCCGTCGACAACCTGATCCACCTACTACAGCTAGGCCACTCGTGGCTCACACGCTCTTCTAATAGCCATAGTTCTCAAAATGGTTACAATTGCATCATGGCATGTCCCTGTCCACTCCTTCCGCCTGCCTGTCACCATCAGTGTCGTGGCCTAGCTTCTCCACTGCTTGTTGCCACACGTTCAAACAGGTCGCTTCCATCTGCTGTCCACCTGTTCCTTACCCAAAATAGGTCATTTCCCTATCTGACCTTACCCATGTTTTGAACCAAAAATAGCTCATGCGCTACCATGCGCATCATCCTACTCCGCGACAATGCGTTAGCTCTTGTTGTCGCGCGACACGCACGAAACCCCAAAATTGTTTGTCGCATGCCGCCATGCGCAATGTGCTTTTACCACCAGCGTAGATCCATATCAAACCTAGATCTATCAAGCACCGAGAGGGATCCAATTTCTTAATGTGTAATTTTTTTTGTTTTATCTTAATTTTTTTACACATAAAGAAAAAAATTACCCCTTAAGAAATTGGATCCCTCTCTTTTAATTTTTTAATTATTTTATTTTTTATTTTTGATAAGTTATGAGCGAACATGAAATTTTTAATTACTTTTGATTTTTTATAAGTTATGATCCAACATGGAAACGTAACGTGACAAATGTGACATGTGACATGCGACATGTGACATCCGTTACAGGATCTCCCCCATACTATTACTTTTTACATTTCATTAATTTTGAAAACGGTACATGTGATGTGTGACATGTGGCATCCGTTACAGGATCTCCCCCATACTAGGTTGTAAGCACCTCGTTTACACTCAGTGCAAAAACTGCTTTCTCTCCCTGTCACAGCGCGCAATGTGCAATTATCAAAATTACCTTTTCTTCCTACTGCAGCGCGCTACGCATGTTTTTCCATACTTGTGTGTTTTTCCAACCCACTTGAGCCCAGCCCAACAGACCCCTAACACTCACCTGTGGCTCATCTTGAGCCACTTCCACTTGCAGCTTTTGGAGCCGCATCTTCCTTCATTCCAAGATTTACTGTGAAGCTTTGCAGAGTTCCTTCTAACTCCGCCACTATGTGCTTAGATTTCTGTTCGAACCCTTGAAGTGTCTCTAGAGTAGCCTGCGAGACCTTCTCCCGAGCCACTTGTTCCTGCATAATGCCTTCTTCCATCTGAAGTTCTACGAATTTCGTGTCGAATTGCTGCATTAATTCGAGGCCTTCTTGCTCAATATGCTACAACCTATCCGATGTGGCAACCTCTTTCTCCCTTAGTGTTTCCAACTCTTTTTGCAGGTCCTTGACCACATTAAATCTCTGCACTTTCTCTCTAGTCGGTGCATTCCTCATCTGCATACTTGCAGCATCTACCTGTTGCTGCTTCTGTTCTACTTCTTCCCTTACCTGCTGTAGTGCAGGATCCTCACTCAACCCGGTTACTGTTGTAGTTAACTACTCAAGTAAGTCTTGGCATTTCATCACTTCTGATGAAATTCCATCCATGGTTGCTTTGACATCCTCAGTTGGAGCTAGGCACTGAGCTAACGGAATGACAGGGTGTCGAGCCTCCAGTTCTGCGATTTTTCCTTTATACGAGGTTTCCATTTCCCTTTTCTTAGCAGTCACGGACTCTACCTTGGCCCCAATTTTCTTTATTGTGTCCTCCATCTCATCTTCTTGTTCGCATTCTTTTATGTTTGCGCACACAGCGGAAATGGCTTCCTTCAGCTTCTGGCACTTTTCCTTGGATGCGCTCAACTCTTGCTTGGTGTTATCTGATTCCTACCTTAACTGATTGATGCCTTCAGTTAAGTGCACACACTTATCATATGAGGCGAGGCCTCTCTCATGAATTTCTTCTGCAACTCTGATGTGCAACTCGTTCAGGTCCTCCAGGGGCAGGGCCCCAATGTTTAGGTCAATTTGTGTAGTCTTTACTGCTTCCTTAACCACTTCATTAGATAAATGAGGTAGCCCGGTTCGAGGTTCAAGATGCGTGGATACTTACTTTGAGAGACCGGTGGTCTTTTCTGCGTGCTCGGTTCCCCTGAATTCCTATTAGAAGTTGAACTTGGTTGCCCCAATCCCATCTGGGCTACCATTGTCTTGACCTCCATAGCTTGGATTATGGTCAGCTGCATTTGTTCTTGTTTTGCTTTTGTTTCTGTGCGGGTCTCTTCCCATATTTCTTTCACTTTTGTTGCATTCGTTTCACACTCGTCCGGGTGCAATTGCAGTCCGAATTCATGTCTCTCAAACTTCCTTTTTGTACAATGGCTTTGTGCTTGCGTAGGGACTTCAGTGGCTTTTCTTTTTCCTGTCGTTGTCTCTGTATGCGCGCTCTGTGCGTCATCCTTTTCTTATTCAATGGGCGTGCCAGTTGGTAGCCCCCCCTTCTTGACATTTCTGGGTTGTGTTTCTTCCTTGTCTTCCTGATCGGTATCTGTGTCTTCCTCATCAGTGTCTTTTACATTGATCTTCTCCTGAAGAGGTTCTACGTTATTCTTGTAGTTAGAAGCATCATCACGTGAAGCGGGGACTTTCCATTCGGGCTCCCATCTCTCCATCATTCGCTCGATTGCTTGCTTATCCAGTTGATAAAATCCTGGATACCATAAATCTTGCTCTGTTATGTCACCTCTTGGCTGAATAAATATTTGGTGCCTTTTCACTTGAAACCTAATGATCGAGGTGTATTCATCAGCTAGTGGTTTGGAAACGCGCGATGTTGCCATAATTGCTTCATGCAACTGGTGATAGTAAATATAAAATACTTCGGCCATTTGTCGCTGCATAGACGCCTTTGGGATTTCCCATAGATTGGCAAAGCGCGCTCCTCGGCCTTGTCCAGCTAAAGTGGCAGCTCCTTGGTAATTCTCTGGCTCCTTCCAGCCTACAAGGGCTATCAACACTAGCAGCCAACTAAAATGGAATGGCGTTCCATCATCTTGGGTATCTTGAACATCTGCCATAAACTTGTTCAATAGGAACTGGCACCAATTGTAATATTTTCCACGCAATACATTAGCACTTGCCCTGATTGCGACCGTAGGTACTTCAGGTGGTCTACACTTGCGCAACAGCTTGCTCGCAAGCAACTAGGTCATAAACTGTGTAGCGCGGTCATTGATGTCGACTGTTGGGAACCCTCGTCCCTTGCGCACTATGCCGAATTATTTTTCTATTTCGGCACTAAGGGCTTTATCGTGCACCTTTTTATGATGAGTTTAGCAGGGTCCTCTCCTTACTTGTTTATTCCAGTGATATGATGGACTAGGTCGATACTGATATCGATGCGCGTGTCTAACCATAGGAATCCTTCATGCATGCAAGTGAGCAGTGTCTGTGCTACCACGGAAAACTTAGGACTCTTAGTAAAGTACGGCATTTGCAGTAAGTTTAACAAGCCTAATGGGCGGATGGCCCGTAGCCATTCTTGAACTTCCAGCCTGTCGGTGTCGGTTTGTGCATCCTTGATCCAATTGATATAGGCATCCGGTCTAAACTGTGGGTAATTTTTTGACATAACTAGCGTGCTCTCCAGTAAGTCTTGGTAATCCAACTTGCATCCTAGTACACCACCCATCAAATTCTCTGCAATCTTTTCCCTAGTATAGATAGCGGGTAGTGGGATTTCATATTTAAATTTCTTTTCTATGTTGACTGGTGGGGCATCAAGCTTCTTTGGGGGAATGTAGTCGGGTACAGGATAGAATGACAAATTTTGGGCCGAGGTTGTTTCCTGTAATGGCACTTCGGAGCCCCCTACTGTGATGCTGCTGTTTCTTTTCCCTTGCTGCTTCCTACAGCCTGTCGTGCTGAACTTCTAGATGGACCTAGTTTCATTGTAGTCATTGCTGCTAGAATCCCTGCTTTCTCAAATAACCAAGAAAGATCTGCTAACTCAACCGGGTCGCTCATACAATGCTCTGGTCGCTCGGCTCGTGACTAGTTCAAACACTTCGTAAAAATGGTTAAGTGGCCGAGTGAGGTCTTTTTATAGCCACTGTTGGGATGCTACATGGAATTCCACAGTGCCTGAGGCCCTTAAATCCATCTTGATTGCCAATTCGTGCATATATCTTGGGCCTGTCAGTCGATCCTTCTCGTGATCCGAACGTTTTTTCCTTAAATGCCAAACAGTTTCCTGTCAAGCCAACTTGCCAAATCCATTGAATTCGCGTTAATGGCTTAGCCTGCCATCCGGATTTTGGTATGAACTGGTCACTTCGGTCTTTAATGGGTTCCAAAATGTCCCATCCACCTTTAAATTGTGAGTTTCCCTATTGCCGCCAATTTGGTTAACGGCCCTCTAACCGGTCGACAGATGTCATGGTAACGGTTTCTGTTATAATGCACTAGCGGTCTAATAGGATGTTCGATACAAGACGCGCACTGAGTGTTACCTTCTGCGCGATTGTCGGTCCATCTTTTCTGCACTATGAGCTTCTGGACTTGCTCTGCACGTCCACTCTTCTCTTGCCTCTTTTCTTCTTCTTCTTCTCTCTTTTTTTTTGGTTGCGCATGCACAACTTCAGCAGTGTTGCGCGGTACACTTCCCCTGATCATATAGGATTCTGCGCAGCCGGAATATCACAGTAAAGATTTAGTCTGCTACCATTTATCAAACTTGGTAAAGTATCTCCGGCTAATGTAGCTAATTGGACTGCACCACTGTTAGTAACATGCATTACAGTATATGGGCCAAGCCAATGCATCTTAAATTTTCCAGGAAATTTCATGAATTTTCTATCATACAGGAGGACTAGATCACTATCATACAGGAGGACTAGATCACCTACCTGAAAGTTCTTGTTCTTGATGTGGCGATCATGCCAATCTTTTTCACGCTCTTTCTGGACTTGTTGGTGGAAGCCTGCGACGAAGCGATCTTCCTCTAGCCGAACCAATTGTAGGAGTCTTTCTTTGAGTGCTGCGCGATCGGCCATGCCTGTAAACGCTGACATTCTCAAGTTGGGAACAATGTACTCCATCAACATTATTGCTTCTTGTCCATAGGCCAACTTGAAAGGTGCGTGGCCAATTAGTTTCTTTCAGGTAGTCCTGTATGCCCATCGTACATATGGGATGCGTAGGTCCCAATTGTCTCGATTGACGTTGCATATCTTAGTTAGCGCATTCTCCAACACTTTATTAAATGCTTCAACAGTTCCATTCACCTGTGGATGATAAGGCGTTCTGCACTGATGATGAACGTGGAACTCTTCGATTAAATACTCAATGGTCTTATTCAGAAAATGAGTGCATTGATCACTCATCAATATCTTCGGGCATCCGAACCTTATAAGAATATTCTCATATATAAACTTTGCAGTTGTAGTTGCGCTATAGTCTTTGACTGGCTTTCCTTCTGCCCATCTGGTGAGGTAATCGATAGCAGTAATGATATACCTTGCACCAGTTCTTTTTCTTGGTGGGTTAATAGGACCCACAAAATCAACGGCACACTTCTCAAAGGCCTGCAATGTTAGTTGTGGATTTAATGGCATTTCATCTCTGTGTGATGGCTTCCATGTCCTTTGATAGACATCACAATTCTGGCAGTTTTCCTTCGAATCTTTATGAATTGTAGGCCACCATAGCCCTACACACAATATCTTCTATGCAGTAGCTCTTCCTGCATAATGGCCTCCTGCGACTCCTGAGTGTGCATCAGCTAGTATAAATGGTTTCTCATGCTCTAGCACACATCTGCGCAGTACTTCATCCAGTCTGAGTTTATATAGCTAACCTGCAATTATAGTGAAGTATGTTGCGCACACTACTAGCTGCTTCTTCTGCTGTGTAGTGAACTCTACGGGTGTGAATCCAGTGGTTAAAAAATCGATGATGTCCTGGTAGTACTCATCTGCAACTTGTATGGTGAACAGCTGCACATCGAGCAGATTGTCCTACAAATTCGTAGGCTCTTCTCCTAACTCGATTCTTGACAAATGATCAGGTCCCAAATTCAATCTACCTGGCTTAACAACAATCTCAAAACCGTACTCCTGAAAGAGTAGTAACCATCTGCATATGTGCCCCCCTAACAGTGGCTTATTAACAAGGTATTTCAAGGCAGAATGGTCAGTGAACATGGAGAAGTGCACACCAAGCAAGTGGTGCCTGAACTTCTACAGTGCATATACCATTGTGAGTCCTTCTATTTCAGTAGTAGTATAGTTCTTCTCAGCGGATGATAGCTTTCTACTGGAAAAGGAAATGGGATGATCAATGCCTCCCTCTCTTGGTTGCACAAGAACAATACCCTATGCTATGCATGATGCGTCCACATGGACGTGAAAAAGCTTCTCCCAGTCTAGGAAAACTAGGATCAACGCAGTGACCATTTTCTCCTTCAATGTGTCGAAGCCTTTCTCACAATCCTCATTCCAAATGAATGGTACATCTTTCTTTAGCATTTTTTTCATCGTTGTGGTTATCTGCGCATACCCTTTTACGAACTTCCTGTAGTAACCGGTATGCCCCAGTGTAATTGTAGCTAGGGTTTTACCCCTAGCTTGTGCAAATGAGCACCTACTAAGGAGAATGGACTCCTTAGTAGAAGTTCAGTAAATGAAAATAATTAAGCTAAAACAGAAATAGAAGCTACTCTAACACATGTGCATGAAAAATAAACAACAATTTGTAAACAAGGGTTTTGTATTGATATTACCTTCAATGTGAAGGTTGATGAAGCTCCTTGCAATGTCCAAGAGGGTTGCTCCAAGCTCCAATGTGCTCCTTCTCTTTCTCCAATGGTGGGGATGGGCCAAAAGAGGCTCTCAAGGTGAAAGTAGTTCAATGGTGAACTAGGGTTTCAAGAGAGATTTTGGCAGAGTAAGGGTATACTTGATTGTGGATATGAAATAAGGGATCTCCATCACCTATTTATAGTTTTTTGGTGGTGGAGTGCTGACCCATGGTTTTAGGAAACACATGGTTTAGGGCAGCTGTATAGGGTTTTTTCCTCCTTTTCCTCATTATTTTATATTTTTTATTCCCTTTTTAGGGGGTTTTTGCTATTTTAGAGGAATTTTGGATATTTTTGGAGGAAAAGGGGGTTTTTTAGCCTTTTTGAGGCTATTTTGATGGTTTTGTGGCCTTTTGGAGGCATTTTAGGCCTTTTGGAGGCTTTTTAATGGGATGTTTTGGGATTTTTTGGGAAATATGGTAGGAAAATGGACAAATTAGCCATGTAATGTGGTAGATGAGGTAGTGAACACTTTTTGGGTGTTAACAGATTTCCCCCTGATGTGCGAGGGCAGGAGCTCATCGTATGGCCGATGGACATCATAAGTCATGAATGGTTTTCCTGGGTGTGGAGAGAAGAGAAGAAACAAACTGAAGCCCGAAACAATGATCCCGAACAACTGTAAGAACTAAAAGTACATAACCTCAATAATGGATGAGGAATCATCTGATCATATGGATGAGGTGGGCATTCCCATGCTCGTATCAAAATATAACATAACAATAACAATGGGGTCCAAAAAATGGGGACCTGAAATATACATGACCTCAAATACTGACTGAGGAAGAATCTCAATATATGGACGAGGCGGGCATACCCATGCTCGTATCAAGATACATAAAAGAAATGTGAGGCCCAAAAAGAGGGACCTGTAAGATACATAGAGAACCACTGTGTACATCATAAGTGTCCAGAGGGGACACAAAGCTGGGACATACTGCTGAGCGGACCATGTGTAAACTGAAGAACTGGTGCACTCGAATATCAACAGTGCTGCTGACTGGGGTACCAGAGGAACTGAGGAACTGCTGGATCACAATGTCTGGGAGCCATAACCTCGATGGTACACTGAACTGGAACTGAAATGGGTACTCAAGGAAGAATATAGCTGGATGGCTTCCGAATACAATCGCCAACGCAGCCCGGACATCCACGGGAACATACAACTGGGCGTTCCGAAGTGACTCACCAATGTGCTAGAGTCGGGGGAAATCCGGGGTCTTCGACTAAAAACTGATGGGATATAACCCTACGCGATTCTCGACGATGCGATCAAGGTGTTGAAGTCGAGCATGTGAGAAACAACCACTCGGAGAGGCAATGTTGACTCCTCTCAGAATGATCCGTAGGCACTTACCACATATGGTGATAAGTCTAAGGCGTAGGGACCTCTGGGCCTATCCTTTGGAATAGAGGTGCTGTCGTCTACAGAGGGAGACCTGCAACTATCAAGGCAATGATGTTTCCTTGACAGGAGCGCGAGGTGGAGAACCGAAATGTAATAGTACTGATGGCAGGACTGACAAACTGTGGGGGGACAACTGGGCAAGTAGAGTGGGTGGACTCAAACTTCCTTTGTTCAGAGTATGATAATGGGTATGATCTGGCAACATATGAAACTGACTGAGGGGAAGGGGATCATAGCTGTAATGGATCTTGGAAGATAACTAGGCTGAGGGAGACTCAAGCTGGGGTAAACTGGTAGGAGACTGCAGAATACTCTGAACAAAGGCGACCTGATTGGGGGTGCTGCCGAGATGATCGATCATAGTGCCAGGAGTCACGGGAGGAGACCTCTTCATGGGTTAAGGGACTAGAAGAAGTTTGTGTAAAATGATACTGTCGTGTGGATTTTACGAGCCCAGGACAGTTCATGCTCGTGGTTGCTTTCAATTTGAAGGAGTCTGAAAGCGATAAGAAGACTCTGAAATGATGGAATGGTACTGTCGTGTGGATTTTACGAGCCCAGGACAGTGCATGCTCGTGGTTGCTTTCAATTTTAGAGAGTCTGAAAGCAAATAAGAAGACTCCAGGGGGTTGCTTTTTCGTAGATTTAGTCTCCAAGGCCCAAAGAAGCATAAAAGGATGCAATGAAGAACTCTTCTAGCCGGTGTGACTAGAGTATTCCTTTTTCGTAATTAGTCTAGCAGGTCCGGAAAAGGGTTAAACTTATACCAGATAGACACCCTTTCAGGTACTTTAACGAGCATGAACGGAAGCAAGATTTCTCGGCAATCTTTTCATTCTTTTAGGAGTCAGAAAAGAGCTTAACGGAAACTCCCTAAGTGCCTTTTTCGTAAAGGACTTGTCCGGCTCGAAAAAGGGATAAAAGTATACCGAACAAAAGGAATGGCCACGCAAGGAGCGAATGTTCAATCAAGGATCAGTAATGATGACCAAAAACGAGGGTAGGGGGGGAACATTGGTGGGCCTCCTTGCGGGGTGCGTGAAATGGTGGAAAAATAATGAAATATTTGCAGTATGACAGGAGTGAATGGCTCATGTAAAAGTGTGGAACAATCAGATGGCGGCCGATGTGGCATGCAAACCGAGGCAGCAAGGTGTCGGGACATAATGTTGAAATTGTACCAGGTGAGAGCGAGAAATGGTCTCAAGCATCATCACAAGCTCGAAAAAATGGATCCGGCGATATAAAGAGTGTCAAAAACGGGTAACGACCGATGTGGAACGTACACCGAGACGACGGGGGTGTTTTGGAAAAATACCCGAAACGCCTTATGATTTGTGATATGTGTACATTGCACGTGGATGCAAGTAGGCTAGGATGTTGGGCACGTGGATGCCCCTTGTGTATTTGACGTGATGCAACATGATGTATGTATGATTAGGCATGTGGATGCCCCTATGGATATGCATGTGATTTATGTACATGGATGCAAATGTTGATGCGATGCAATCTTTTTGGGTTTTTATATATTTTTATGAGATGTTATGGGATGATGATGCATGGTGTTACATGGTGTGATTGATATGCCAATCTAGGATGTTGTTTGCCATTTGGTCTGCGACACTATTTTGGGCTCTTGGGACATGTGTGAATGTTATGGATTCAAACTGTCGACTGAGTTGTTTTGCGCGCAGAAATTTTCTAAAAAGATAGGGATCACGCACCTGGTAGCAGTTGTTGAGCTGGGAGACAAGTAGCTGGGAGTCAAGGAACACATGAAGGTGACATATGCCCATCTGGAGGGCGGCAGTCAAGAGACCGGTCACAACATCATACTCTGCCTGTTTATTGGTAGCAGCGCCTATACATATTCCGTCAAGGTGAATCATCTCGTTGGAAGGGGAGTACAAGACCCATGCTGCAGAAGCCAGGTTGGGAGACTAGCGGCTTGCACCGTCAGCAAAGCCAGTGTAACAAGGTGGAAGATGGTCCATCTGTGGTCATGCAAAAATGATGAATGTAAGATGATGGTAAAAAAGGTCAAAAACAGAAAAGAGAGCAAACTGTACAACGCGGACCAATGAGGCCACGATTTCATTTATGGGTATAAACGCTTAAGATACAACCCATTACGGGGGTTGCGCAAAGGATGGCCTTCAGAGTCGGCTAAGATGTATGCCCCCTTGCTGAGGCAGGTCTGCACGATGTAAGGGCCTTGCCACATGGATTCAAACTTCCCTTTACCGGTTTTGTCATGGGCTTGGTCATAGGCGAAGACGAGGTCCCCTTCATGGAAAGTTCGAGGGTGTACATGTTTGTCATAACCAGCTTTGGAGTGGTTCTTGGTAGCTTCAATGGTCTGGAGAGTGGCACAATGGTCTTCATCGGCTTGTTCGAGGGATAGCAGCTGTTGCTCGAGTGGGGAGGTAAAGATATCACGGAACTCTTGGAAGAGTTGTTTGTAGTCCTTAATCTCCTGCTCGCTGCAGCAGGCTCCTAAAGTGATGAGTTCAAGGGTCTCAAGCGTAGCTTTACCAGCTAGGAGCTTTGAGGGATGAATGGGACACTGTTTCTGACGAACGGGGGGTACATCAGGCCATGTGTCAATGTGGTGCTCTATAATGGCGGGGTCAAGACCGGGCATTTCAGTATAGGACCAGGCAAAGACACCACAGAATTCTCTGAAAAGGTTTATGTAGTCCTCAATCTCTTGTTTACTGCAGAATGCTCCTAAAGTGATGAGTTCAGGGGCACGTCCTGGGGCAGCGATATCAACTTGGATGACGGGTGATATGTTGGCCATGTTACCCTCCTCGAAGGCGTCAGGATCAGGAATAGGGTCCTTGAACTAGTCGACCTTAGTGGGAAGGAAGTCTTTGGATTCAACCACAAATTGGGTAGCGGTGCTAGAGGAAGATGCTTCTGGGATGAAGTACGAACGATGGTGCATATCATCCCAGGGATACTCCGGGGCAGTGAGTGCCTCAAGAATCTCCTCATCAGTACAGAAATTCTGGGTCGTCAAATCGGTTGACGTGGGAATGGGAGTGGAAGAGATCATATAAATGGTGTTAACCTCTCCTGAAGGGGAAGAGTCTGGGGGTAGATCTCCTCAATGGTAGGTGGTGCCGTCTCCAGATCCAGATTTTTCATCTCATAGAGAGCCGCTCTGTAATCGGGGAGATCAGGACAATGATGTGAGTAATGCCCGTAAACACCGCATATGGCACATGGATGATTAGTACGCAGGGATTTGTCTTTAGGCTTGGCAGTGGGATTTAGTTCGACAGTTGGGATGTTGGGGTCATCGTCGAGCATCTGCATGTGCTTCTGTAAGGCTGGTAACTGTGGACACTGATGAGTGGCATGGCCTAACTCATCGCACAGCGAGCATTTGGGAGGAGCATGAAATACTGGGGGGTTTTTGACTGTCTTGGGAGGTGGTACAGCAGTGTAAGGTTGTGGACCTCTGCCCCCAGTGGGTTTGGGAGTAGGAGGGGGAGTCATGGAGGACGAAGGGGTAGAGACACCGGGAGGTGGTTGAGTGGTAGTAGCCATGGGTTGCACCAGTTGGAGGACGACATCTGGTGTCGACGGGCGAACGGGAGGCGAAAGGTACCATACGGGTAATCCCAAAGTTAGCCTAGGGAGGCTAAGGGTAGCCATAACTGGGGCGCTTACTACTCCTGATGGAGGGACTAGGAAGGGGATCGTATGGATAGGTGTAACACCAATGTGGCTAGGTACCAATGGTGGTTTAGGCAACAAGGGTGGTTGATTATTAGGTGGTTGGTTATCGTGGGACAAGGTACATAAGTCAGACACGTCTGTGGGGGTTGATGGAGGTGGAATAGATTGGAAGGTGGAGGTCATCGGCGCGTCTGAGTAAACTCCAGGTCCCGTAGAGGAAACAAATGAGGTGGAGGCATGAGAAACAGGTTGTTCAACCATGGGGAGAACATTTTCGGGTGCCGCGGGAGCACTGGGATCATAGTAGGTGAGCTGGTCAACCTTAACCACACGTCCCTCATGGGGGAACATCATGGTGCAAAAAATGGAAGAGGCAACCGCCCGCATGGCGTACATGTAGCTGCGGCCAAGTAAAAGGTTATAATCCAATTGGGCATTGATTACCTCGATGTCGATAAGGACGGTTTTACCACCTAACTGGACGGGGACATTGGGTAGGAGGCCTTGGGGTTGGGCCGACCGGCCGTCGTAGGCGCGTAATGCAGTGGTGGACTGCTGGAGAGTAGGGGATCCCAACTTCTTCCATACGAATGTAGACATAACGCATGTGGAGGCACCTTCATCGATGATGCATCGATGGATGACAAGATTCCAAACGGAAACAGAAACTTGGAATGCTAAGGAGGAAGGCAGGCGTGGTTCAGATTGGTCCAAATCAAAAGCCATTAAATTCGAATCATGTGCGTCAATCGCCCCAATGGCTGAGAGTAGAGTCTTACGCTGGGAAGGGCAGTTTTTCAAGACTTCTAATGCAGACATGGTTGCGGGAGATTGGGCTAAGTCATCGACGATGTTGTAGTTTGACGCAGCCCGTGTATTGGGGTTATTGTTGATACGGTGAAGCGGGAAACGAGGTGCTTTGGAAGCGCCATCTACCGGAGGGGGAGGGATATGTAACGCTTGATCAGTGGGATGAGCGTTGGGGGTTTTATCAACGGGATGTGCTTCAGAGGTGGAGCCATATTGGTTCCAATGGGTCTGGAGGTTGACATCAGCGGAAGACATCATCAATAAGTGGTGTGTACCTGAGTCAAACATGGGTTGATTAGGAGCGGCGTATGTGATCTGTTGTTGTTGGGGTTGCGCATTGGCTTGAGGGGGGGCCAACGGCTGAGTGTTCACCACGCCTTGGGTTGGTAAGGGGTTTTGCAACACCAAAGGTGGCTGCTGAGGTTGTGGGGGGTTGGGCTGCGCTTGAGGAGCTACCTGCCCTTGGCGATGGGCATCATCAACCCAAAGTTGTCGAGCTCGCTCCAAATGTGGGAAAGTATGTGTGTAGTGGCCATAGACCCCGCAGATAGAACAAGGATGGTTCGTTCTCAAATTAGGGTTTTTATCCTGCTTGGGAGGGCGATCAGGGTTTTGGTTAGCGGGGGCCGCGTTGTTGTTGTCTGGGGGATTAGTTGGTTGACCACCTTGGTATGTAGGTTGGTTGTTCCCACGATTACGGCCCTTGCCGCAATTTTGTTGGCCCTGGTTGCGTTGGTTGTTCTGGTTTTGCTGTGGGTTTTTTTGGGCGTAAACTTGCCCTTGAGCAGCGGGTGGGTTTTGAGGTTGTGCAGGAGCGGGAGCAGGCTGCGGTGGATGGTATGTAGGTGGAGGCTGCGCAGGTGCGGCACCTTGAGGAGGTTGCTGATATGTCTGTGGGGAAGGTTGTGGATTTGCCGCAGGGGCTGCCTGTGGCGGGTAATAAGCTGGTTGGGCTAGGGAAGGCACAGGAGCTGGTGCAGCCTGCTGGTGGTAATAAGCGGGATGGGCCGGGGGGTTATAAGCAGGGGGTGCATGCCCGAAGCACTGAGGTGGACAGTTGGGTCCATGGGAATGATGGTGATGTGTCATAGGATCATATGAGTTGGTGGCCCCAGACTGTGAGGTAGCCCATGAAAGGTCGGGGCCAGGGGTAGGACGTGCAATGGAAAATGGTTGAGGATGCGAAGAAACACGGACAATGATACCGTCTGCAGCGTGGGATGCCCCCGGCGCATCATGCTGGGAGGACTCGCCGCGAGGGGCGTCAGGTATAATGGTATAAAGGTAACCCGACTGGGCCTAAATGAGGTCGAACTGTTGGGCCTTAAGGATGGCCTCTTCTTCAGACCGGGGTCTTTCTGATGCCACATCCTTAGCAATGACAGGGAGAAGGGATTTGAGGAACCAATCTAGGAAGATACGGTCGTCTAGTTTGATCTTGCATAAGCTACGGCGTCGACGCCACTCATGGATGTGGTCCGTGATATGGGTAGCTGTGTTTTGTCTACAAGATAGGAGGATCTCAACGCCCGCGTCATAGCAGACAGGCAACTGGAAGAACTGCAGGAAGGTCGAGGTAAGGGAAGCAAAGGTGGCATGGGTCCCATGGGGTTGCTCGATATACCACTTGGCTACAGAGCCAGTGAAGGTGCGCTGTAAGAGACGGAGGCGAACAGAGTCATCCACTATGGAGTTAGAGGAACACCATAGGTGGAAAGACATGATATGGTTTTGTGGGTCCTCACCGGCCTTGTCGTCGAACTTAGGGATGTCAGAGGGGAGCTTAGTAGGCATATGAGGTCACGTAGGGTCGTGTCGAATAGGATCGTTAGTCAATCTGGCCAGGTCAGGTAGATTGAGGCTAGCCATGAAAGGCAGACTGGAAGAAGGTTTTGACACAGTAGTGGGTTGGACCAAGTTGGGGCCAATGCCCCCGAGTGGGGGGACAGAATTTGGGATGGTGCCCTCCAGTGGGGGAACGGAGGTAGTATAGGAGGGGCCTGCACCACCATGGGTAGTGTGAGCCACTGGTGGAGTGGTGGTATGGATGCCATCTACGGGAATAGGAATGGTGACCGGGATGGTGGATGTGGCCCCCATCGAGGGCATTCCTAGAGCAGGTGTGGTAACTGGTGTAGTGGTGGATGTGCCACCAATGGTCCCTACAACGAAAGGAGTGGAAGTCGCGCCAGCCATGGGGCTAGTAGGGGCAGTGTAAATTGGGTTCTCAGACTCTTCTTCAGAATCGGAGGTAAAGTAAGGGGCGTCAATATCTGGTGACGGAGTCCTATGTCGCTGACGAGTGGAGTCAAGTGATAAGGCTCTGGATCTGTGATAAGTGGTATCAACGGATGATGATCGGAATCTATGACGGGTGGTGTCAAGAGAACCGTGCTGTGGGGGCTCTCCCCTGAGGCGCCGAGAATGTCTCGGGGACTCAATGGTGACAGATGGTGTCAAATCTATGTGGGTTGAGGTGAGTATAAAAACAGCTCAAAAAATCCTAATGCAACCAAGTGTGCAGAAGGAGAGCTCAAAAACAAGGCACTCAGGCCAACAACCAACTCAAAACACCCACTGCAACAGTTGTGCTACAATAGGTGGAGTATCAACAAAGATGGTCAGAATACCAACAAGCAGCAGGTTTCCTAAAAAGAAAAAATGGTGGACTCACTAGACCAAAGGGAGGTAAAGGAGCATGCAAACACCTAACTAAAAGTATTCTGACTCAACTAAACATATCCTCTGCAAGGTGATGAAATCCAAGTCAGACAATATGAGTAGGAAAGCCAAGTGGCTATGATATCCCCCTACCGGGAGGGACACCGGGTAGTCAATCCTAGAAGAATGGCAACTAAGATACCCCGTTCATGACACGTCTAGAAAGGTGAATCTGTCGTTTAGTCCGTTTACCGCAATACCCCTATACAGGGATATCCCGCGAACCGTGAAAGGTAGCCCTTCGGTTACTGAATGGAGTGCGGTATTCCACTCAGGCCTTCGGAACCAGTCTCCCGACTTCAACCCTCCTAAGGGAGAGGCCCTCTGATAAACTGGTCGTGACCGTGCCAAAAAGTACTAGGGGATTTTGGTTCCCTATTTGGACAACAACTATGTCTCAAGTGTAAGTGACCGAGGGGTGTTATTGGAAGCCTATCCCCCCGACCCTACCTAACTACAAAGATTCTTTTGTGTTCCCCAAGTGGGGTTAGAATATTGGTTGAGTTAGGTACTTTTTAAGGCTCACTTGAATTGTGTGACAGAGTGTGTGCTCGTGAGGTGATGAACCCAAAATAGAAGTGCCACAAGGGGGGCAACTTCTAACTATCAATAATACTAAAATTGAAATTTTAACTTGCAAAATTTTTTGAATTAAAAATACTGAAATTCTAAAAAGATTCTGTAAAGGGAACAGAAATTATGTTGCAGAAAGGTTGTAAGGAAGTGAGGCTGCAGGTAGGACAGAGGGCTGTTCAGATGCAGAAAATATTGCAGTAAAAAGGGTCTGGGGTCAAAACAGGAAAAAATGCAGAAATCAGATCGCGGGTCTGTGGCGAATCAGAACAGGCAGACCGCGGGTTTGAGGGAAACAGACCTGGTCAGGTCGCGGTTTTCGGGCCAACAGATGCAGTCGGGACGCAGGAAAAAGGGAAAAAGACACAGTCGGGTCGCGGCAAAAAGGCTAACAGACGCAGTCGCGCCGCAGGAAAGGGGCTGAAAGCCGCATTCTGGACGCGGGAAAATGGCCGACAGGCGCAGTCAGATCGCAGCAAACAGGCTGATTAGCCGCGGTCGGATCGCAGGTAACAGACTTGAATCCGCCGACAGGGCATCGAAAACAGTCTGAGAGCCGTGGTCGGGTTGCAGGTAAAGGCCTGAAAGACGCGGTCGGGACGCGACTGTAGAGGAAAAAGACGCGATGTACGGCAGCCGAAACGGACGGCCGAAAGGAAAAATTTTGTTAAACGGAAACCAGAAATTCAAAATCTAGGGGAGTCGCCAAAACTGTAGCTAGGGTTTTACCCCTAGCTTGTGCAAATGAGCACCTACTAAGGAGAATGGACTCCTTAGTAGAAGTTCAGTAAATGTAAATAATTAAGCTAAAACAGAAATAGAAGCTACTCTAACACATGTGCATGAAAAATAAACAACAATTTGTAAACAAGGGTTTTGTATTGATATTACCTTCAATGTGAAGGTTGATGAAGCTCCTTGCAATGTCCAAGAGGGTTTCTCCAAGCTCCAATGTGCTCCTTCTCTTTCTCCAATGGTGGGGATGGGCCAAAAGAGGCTCTCAAGGTGAAAGTAGTTCAATGGTGAACTAGGGTTTCAAGAGAGATTTTGGCAGAGTAAGGGTATACTTGATTATGGATATGAAATAAGGGATCTCCATCACCTATTTATAGTTTTTTGGTGGTGGAGTGCTGACCCATGGTTTTAGGAAACACATGGTTTAGGGCAACTGTATAGGGTTTTTTCCTCCTTTTCCTCATTATTTTATATTTTTTATTCCCTTTTTAGGGGGTTTTTTCTACTTTAGAGGAATTTTGGATATTTTTGGAGGAAAAGGGGGTTTTTTAGCCTTTTTGAGGCTATTTTGATGGTTTTGTGGCCTTTTGGAGGCTTTTTAATGGGATTTTTTGGGAAATATGGTAGGAAAATGGAAAAATGAGCCATGTAATGTGGTAGATGAGGTAGTGAACACTTTTTGGGTGTTAACAGTAGTACACAACTGCTTCACTGAATTGGGCATGGGAAAGTTTACAATGACTACGATCTTAGCAGGGTCTACCATCAAGCCATGTTTGGACACAATGTGTCCCAACAAGACTCCATAGGGAACACAGAAGATACACTTCTTCAATTTTAATGATATTTGGTGCTGTCTACACTTTTCCAGCATCATCCTAAGATTCGCGGCATGGTTCTTCAATAAACCGAAAATGGTCCAATCATCAAAGTAAACTTCTAGAAACTTATGTATAAAATCCTTAAATGCTGCGATGACCACTCTAGAGAATATGGAGGGTGCATTCTTCATACCAAAGGGCATCACTGTGTATTGGAATGACCCCCACTCTGTAGCAAAAGTCGTCTTGTGCCTATCTGCGCAATCAATCCTAATCTGATGGTAACTAGAGAATCCATCAATAAAAGAATAGGCCTCATTCCCTCCAACATTATCTAGCACTTCATCTGTAAAAGGTGTAGGGAATGGGTCATGCATTGAAGTATCGTTCAGTTTTCTAAGATCCACAGAAATTAGGATCTCGCCCTTTGTTTTCTTTTCCTGGATAACCATCGGGCTTATCCATTCAGATTCTTCGACTGGCTCAATGATGCCTGCATCGAGCATCTTATCGAGTTCTACCTTAACTTGTTATTTATAGCGTGGGTTCAGTCTGTATGGTCTTTGTTTCACATGCTTCGCACCAGGCTTAAGAGGAATTTTCATCACTCCTAAGTCTCCCAAAATACCTTTCATTTCTGTGAACTTGGTCGGGAATAGTTCTTGATATTCCTGTAATAAACCCACAACCTCCTCAACTATATTTTCAACCCAATAATCTCCAATAGCTGCGAACTTTGGCACTTCACTGGTGCTAATGTTCACTTTCCTTATTTTCACAGGTCCACTCATATCTGGAATTTCTAGTGGAGGTCCTTCTACCTCGCGCGATCCCTCTGACTCAGGTATTCGTATGTTGCATGGGTCCTCCTCATCACTATCTGTTGTATCCTTGGTTTCTTCATCGATGTGATAGAAGTCAAGAGCATGATCTAGCTGCTCTTCCCATTCAGGTTTTAGGCGCGCAGGTATGTTATCTATGCCAAAGAATTCTTCTAGTGTCATGTTTCCTTGTGTACAATCTAGGATGAATATTTTTTTCATAATGACCTGCAGCGCGTCATTGATACTTGGATGCTCATTTTTGAAGCTGAAATCCTGCTGAAAGGTCGCAGTTACGTCCAACCAGTCCACTGTGCCTCTACGCAACTCCAGGTCTAGGTACCACTTCTTCGGAATTGGTTCTTCTAACATGTGCACGAATAGATGCACCCATTATGTTTGTGGTCTTTCCTTCCATGCTGCGGAACAGACCCGAATATGTTCTCTTGGATCTGTTTTTCCATTATATTTCTCAAAGGATAGGGTAACCTTATCAACAAACCTGATTTGCATCTTAATTCTACACTGATCCCATGTTGTCAGTATCTTCTTATGCATAACCCACGATCTGGCAGGTATGCCGAGCAATGCCATGTCTAGAGCTGAGACACGATGTTCATCTGGAACTGCTGCAGTATATTCTTTGATAAAAAAATACACATTAGACAAACCATTAAAGGTAGGGATTGGAGTTACCTCTTTCCCAATCCATCGGAGTGACTTCGTGATCCGTGCGCATTTAATGGCAGATACTTCATGCAGTCTGCTTTGCCAATTTTCTAGTCCTGCATCAAAATTTGAAATGCAAGAGCTATCATAGTGCCAATTAAGTGTGCCATCTGCAGTTGGATTAATATAGTCAGCAGTATTGATTGTCATCTTGTAGATACGGTCCAAGTCTTGAGCTCTAGATTCCTCTTGAATCGGTTCAACATACCGCTCGCCCTGCGAAGGGTCTAATGGCACGATGATCCCGATATCATTCCCTTCAAGTATCATTTTCATAGCTTTTAAATCAATAATGGCAAATTTTGTCATTGCCCAATGGATACCCAGCAGTGCCAGATAAGGATGGTTGTCATCCACTATTTCAATTACTTCAATTTCAATTACATTGATGGTTGTCATCCATCAATGTCAGCAACCAAAGGTATAACTATCCCTTGATTAGCCATTCTCAACTGTAGAGGTGACCATTGTAACTTAGTTTTACCCATCTGATGTCATGTATGCTGGTCAAGACATTTACTTTGGATCCAAGATCAAGAATGATCTCATCCATCTCATAGTCCCCAATCTGTGTAGTGAGTCTCATTTCCCTTCCTGTTCTTTTAGGACTCCTAATATTGTGGACTGCACCATTGGCAACCCCCTGGTCACTATTTGGCTCATACTTCCGTAGTAGCTTTTCAAATTCTGTAAAAGCATCTACTCTCTTTAGTAATTTCATGCAGCTACGTAAGAACTGCACAATAGAGGTCCCTATGTCTGTTGTAGCATTTGTTTGATCTTGCACCATTGGCATATTCTCTATTTGTGGTACTTCACTGCGCAACTGTGTTCTGGGGGAGACAGGTGGCAGTTCCCTGAACATGTCTTGCGCTTCCTCAAATGCCCCCTTATTTTTCTGTAAATCTAGACCCAGTACTTTCCTAGGAGCTTTCCTAATCCATACTAGCTCTCCAGGATTCTGTCTAGGCTCACGCATTCGAGAAGTCGAAGCTTCTGCACCTCTGTCCCATCCTGTATTAGCACGACTGCGCATGACAACGTTGACACTTGGATCTGCAGTTCTGCTCTATACCGTGATCAACTAAATATTGGGAGTTGGTGGTTATGTACGTCTTCTTTTCTGCATTTCCACTTCAAGTACAGGACAGTCTTCAATAACATGCTCAAATGATTTACAGTAATTACACATAGTGCATGGGTTTGTACAATCTCTAGAAACATGACCTGGCTGGCCACAATTATAACAGATCACCTGGCCACGGCCTCTTCCTTGTGCCGGGCCGGCATTTCTAACTCTCCCGTGGTATCCACCACCGTGACCTCTATATCCTCCTTGGTCATAGTGGGTGTTTTCTTGCTTTGGCTGATTTTCCTCTTGAACGTGATACATCCCAACACCTCTCATTGCTTCCATGTCGCACTTTCTTTCATTCATGAGCTCATACGCATGACAGTTGGATTCGTCATGTCCCACTGAGTTACAGAAATTACAATACAAGCTCTTAGGTGTTCTTACATATTTCTGTATTAGGTAACAATCTTCAGGCCTGTGTCCTCTAGTTCTGCAGATTTCACACCACGGTTCCTGATTATGATTCATATTGATTGGGTTTGGTGCACCACTTTCAAGATAATCTTGAAATAGAGGGCAATGTTCTCTGGTATGCCCTTCTCCTTTGCATCCGGTGCACCAAACTTCACATTTGTGTTCATACCTTTGTTCTTTCCCGTTCTTCATACCCTGTAATTCTAACGTCAGTGTAGTCAGCTGTCTCTGACTCTATGACATCCCAGCGCTACTCTCACCAATCGATGAAGCCTCCAACTGCATTGTGATCTCTAGGGCCTCTGCCTGCGACGCAATATTTTGCTGCATCAATGGTTGTCTGATATGGGGAAGTAGCGTAGCAATAAACCATTCCTTATGCTATTGCAGATATATAACAAAGCTTACTTGGTCTAATAGTGTCTTAAACTTTTGGTCAAATTCCTAGACTGATTTGGTAGGCTTCTGTTTAATTTCCTTTAATTTCGTTATGCACTGCGATTCTGACTTTGGCTTCTTAAACTCTGCGACTAGTGCAGCCTAAATTTATGTTAGGATTCTTGGTTGTGCCTAAGAATATTTCATAAACCAATGCAATGCATGGTCTCTGAAAGTAGTGATGAGCTGCGCTCTCTTCACAGCATCATCCTGGATTTGCTTTAAACTCCATATGGATTCACATAGAAACCAGTGCTACTCAAGGTCTTCTAGACCCATGCCTTTGAATATCGGTAGTTTTATATTGTTATCTGTCATTCTCCTTCCTGGTTGTGCACTGCTCTAAGTAGTGCTAACTATCTGTGTGGAAAAAACAAAAGGAATATTCAGAATACTGGGATTCTGTAGACTAGGCTGCGCAACAGTCGCAGCGGGTGGGTTCTGGTCTAAGGGTGGCGTGGTTTCTGAAACTGGCAGATTCTGAGGTGTGATAGGATGAATAGTGGCTGATAACGGCGTGGTCTGATTGTTAAGATCACATAGGAGTTCGGTATCTACACAGAGTTAAGTGCTCCAGGATTCTTTTCCTTATTAAACTTATATCTCTTTCCACTTCTTAGATTATGTCTCTTCGTCAGAATCACTATAGATGCTATTGACCATGACAGATGTAAAAATATTACTGCATCCTTAAAACTCCTTTCTCAACTAAAAGCATTTTAATGTATAGACTGAGATTGTTTAAGAACTTACCTTTCAATCCTTCGAAGAAGTATGCTTCGGCTTGACTGTAGGACTTCAGTGTGTTTACAGCAAATTCCATGACAAATCCTTCAAGTATGCTATCAACCCAAAAGTCGACTGCTTGCGATAGTGGGCTATCTATTGCTTTGAGTTGTGCTGTGAGCTATGGAGTCCACTCGGTAGGTACTCCTTGAAAACAGTTTTTCCTTTCTGCGAATCATGAGATCCACTCATGCAACTCGTTTCCAAATGAAGCCCAGAAAATCTCGTGAATCTCTCTCCACAAATATTTGTTCAACCACTGTACTTCGGTGAGATGCAGATGGCTGTTCTCTTTCTTCGCAAAATCTATTTCAATCTTGTCACACCAATCCCAGATCTCTTTCTTTTTAGGATTCCAATTGTCTGATCCTTCCGGGAACTGGTATTCTTATTCACACATTACTTTCCAACACTCTATCGCATCATTGGTCTTAGACTGGAAACAAAACCATTTGTTGGTTGTCTAGACTGAGTTAGAGGTTTCCAATGTAGACCCGGGTACTTCGCGGTTAAAGGAACCAACAAAACCCCAATTCACTGGCCCTTTCGGCAATAGGCTGCGCGCAGCCTGAGGTCTCACCCGAGGCGAAGATGCAGGGGGTGGTTGCGGAATCAAGTTTCCACAACCGGGTGATGCGATGAGGGGAAAGCTAATAAGTAGCACAACGCCTTTCCATTTGCGCGGATAAATAACTGCGCGAACCTTCTGTTCCGCATCGGATACTTCAACGTGCAACTATGGTCTCACCTCCAATGACTGTGCAATACAGGATACCTTTGTGTTATGATAGTAAGCTATCAAGAGATTACCTCGCAGCAACCTTCAATGAATCGGCGCATCAATGAGACTACACGTCCCTGCCACGGTGTCCAATTCTAACCACTCTACTTAGAATTCTTTATCCCTTTATTTCGTTTAAGTTCTTATCAGTAAATTGTGGATGGTTTAATAACATATGTTACCGCGTGCTCCAACGCTGCGCTTAAACTCAGTGTTCACTACTTAACCAATAGATAGATTCATACATGTTGAATACTTAACATTCCTCTGCGCATGCATTACTTAACATATTATTCCCATTCACTGCGGCAAATACATATAAAAGCAATCACATAACAGAATTTTCCAGCACTAAACATTCATACCAAGCAATTAAACAATCATAAACACACATTGGTCACACAACACAGAATTTAGCGTGGTTCATCCCCTGGATGGAGGCTACGTCCACAAGAACGATTGTTAATATTTCTCTTCATGGGAAGGGTACAACCATTCTTAGCCTGTGCACTCAGCTGCAGACTCTCTTCTCTCTCAGATAGGTCTCTGCGCACTCAGCTGCAGACTCTCTTCTCTCTCAGATAGGTCTCTGCACACTCAGCTACAAAGCCTTTACAATGGTTGTCTAAGCTTAATATTTTACAATATCCAAATACTTAACCAAAACCGAAGAGTGTCTCCCTTTCCTTACAATATTGTACCTTATTTATAGATCATGCCCATAGGCCATGTCTTTACAATCATTAGGCTGAAACCCTAAAGTTTCCAAAACTGACATGGCTAACTGCCATCCTAGCTGTCGTCATCAACAGCCTGCTCCAGCTGGGCCACTCGTGGCTCACACGCTCTTCTGACAGCGGTAGTCCTCAAAACGGTTACAAATGCATCATGGCCTGTCCCTGTCCTCTCCTTCTGCCTGCCTGTTTCCATCGGCATCATGGCCTAGCTTCTCCACTGCTTGTTGCCACACGTTCGAACAGGTCGCTTTCATCTATCGTCCACCTGTTCCTTTCCCAAAATAAGTCATGTCCATGTCTGACCTTAACCATGTTCTAAACCAAAAATAGCTCATGCGCATCATCCTACTGCACGACCATGCCTTAGATATTGCTGTAGCGCGACATGCATGAAACCCCAAAATTGTCTGTCGCCTGCCGCCGCGCGCATGTGCTTTTACCAAAACTGCTTTCTCTCCCTGCCACAGCGCGCAATGTGCAATTATCAAAATTTCCTTTTCTTCCTGCTGCAATGCGCTATGTGCATTTTTCCATACTTGTATGTTTTTCCAACCCACTTGGGCCCATCCCAACAAGAGATAGCACCTATATCACTAAGAATCCCGTTGCGCAGTGAAATACCGCATATGCAGGATATGCCAGCAACTTATGATAAAACGTGCACCGCAACAGAGACAAGCACTTATGTTGCACAGTTCCTATGGAGTTGCATGAAATTATTGAAGAGCACTGATGATGTAGTGGAATTAGAAAAAATGTTAAGCCAGTATGAACCACGCAGTGAGAGGGATACTGTCGAGAGTGCAATTCATCACATCAAGATCCATAAAAGAACACGAAGAGAAATGATGCTCAGTGCGCAAATAGGAGATTATGAGATGGATGAAATCATCCTTGACTTAGGGTCAGAGGTAAATTTCTTGACGAAGAAGACATGGCAGTAGATGGGGAGACCAAATTTGTCATGGTAACCCATACAGTTGAGGTTAGTGAATCAGCATAAAGTCATACGTTTTGGGAGGTTAGCCAATATTATTGTTGACATCGATGGAGTGTGAATTCATGCATACTTCAAGGTTATTGAAATTGTGGATGATAGTCATCCTTATCTAGCACTATTGGGTATAGATTGGGCAATGGATAACCTCGCCATCATAAACTTGAAAACAAAGAAGATGATATTTGAAGGGCAGTACATAAGGGTCATCGCACCATTGTACCCTTCATAGGGAGAAATATACAGTGAGCCGATTCAGGAAGAATCCAGAGCACAGGACCTTGATCGCATTTAAAAGATGACTGTGAATCATGACGACTACATTAACCCTATGATAGATGGAACGCTTAGTTGACGATGCGACAGTTCTTGCATCTCAGACTCTGACGTAGGACTGGAAAACTAGCAAACCAAAATGCATGAAGTATCTCCCAGAAGATGCACGCATATCACAAAGTCACTACGCTGGATTGGAAGAGAGGAGTGTCCAATATCCACCTATGATGGTTCGACTAATGTTTATTCATTTATTCAAGAATATATTGTATCAGTTACATCTGAACATCGCATACCAGCATTAGACATAACACTGCATGAGACACATGCCAAATGGTGGGTTGTGCATAAGCAGGCATTGAAAACACAAGATCAGTGCAGATGCATGATGGAGATCAGATTTACAAAGAAAGTCACGCTAACATTTTAAAATTATAATGGACAGATGGATCCGAGGGATCACATTGAAATATGTTCACAAGCATGGGAGGAAAGACCAAAGACATAATGGGTTCATCTGTTTGTGCACACATTGGAGGAACAGATTCCAAATAATTGGTACCTGGATACGGAGTTGCGTAGAGGAACTATAGATTGGTCTATCCTAACTGTGAACTTCCAGAGAACTTTTTTCTTTGAAGATGAAAGTCCAAGTATAAATGAATCTTTGCATATCATCAAGGAAAGCATATTCAAAGCACAATGCCTAAGTATGAACGAGGCATTGGAGGAACTCAAAGAGAGAGTGTTTGAAGATGTAAAAGTACCTGTGAACCTACAACCAGAATGGGAAAGACAGATAGAACATGCCCTTGAATGATATAACCTCACTGAGAATGAAGAACAAGAAGAGAGCAATGAGGAGGATCCATGCAAATCAATATACTTGATTCAGAGGGTGTGCTCGATGTCGAGGGACCTCCACTAGAAATTCCAAACATGGGTCAACCCATGAAGACAAGAAAAGTGAACATTGGACCAAGTGAAGAGTCTAAGTTCTCATCAATTGGATATTACTGGGATGATTCCATGGTTGCGTAGATCGCAGACCTTCTACATGAATATCAGGATCTGTTTCCGACAAAGTTTTCTTAAATTAAAGGCATTTTGGGCAACTTGGGATTTATGAATATACCTATCAAGCTAGGTGTGAATCCCATCAAGAAAAGGCCCTATAGACTGAACCCTAGATATAAAGAAAGATTCAAGGAAGAACTTGACAAGATGCTTGATGTAGGGATGATTGAGCCAATTAAAGAGTCAGAATGGATAAGCCCTATGGTTATCCAAGACAAAAATACTAAGGGTGAAATCAAGATCTGCGTAGATCTCGGGAAGCTAAACGATGCTTCGCTGCATGACCCATTTCCCACTCCTTTTACATATGAAGTATTAGATAATGTTGGAGTAAATGAGGCATATTCCTTCATCGATGGATTCTCTGGATATCACCAGATAAGGAGTGATCCAATAGACAGACATAAGACAACATTTGCTAATAAATGGGGATCGTTTCAGTATACAGTGATGCCCTTTGGTCTGAAGAATGCACTTGCCATCTTTTCCAGAGTTCTTGTTGCAGTATTTAAGGATTTTATGCATAAATTTTTAGAAGCACATTTTGATGACTGGACTGTCTTTGGTTTTCTGAAAAATCATTGTGAAAACCTGAGAATGATGTTAACTAAGTGTAGACGACATCAAATTTCATTGAATTTAAATAAATGTATTTTTTGTGTGCCTTATGGTATTCTACTAGGACACATTGTGTGTAGACAAGGTCTGATAGTTGATCCTACGAAGATCGCAGTGATTGTGAATTTAACTGCACCAAATTTAGTGAAGCAGCTTCGCACGACACTGGGGCATACATAATACTAAAGAAAATTCATCAAGGCTTATGCATAGATAACCGCGCCAATGGAAAAACTGCTAAAGAAAGAAGTTCAGTTCATATGGAACACAGAATGTGAGAAGGGATTGGACACACTAAAGGAGAAAATGGTAACTGCGTCGATCCTAGTTTTTTAGATTGGGAGAAGTCGTTCCATGTACATGTTGATGCTTCATGTGTAGCGTTGGGCATTGTGCTTGCTCAACCAGGTGAAGGGGGTATTGATCACCCCATTGCATTTTCAAGTAGGAAGCTCTCATCCACTGAAAATATTTATATGACCACTGAAAGAGAGGGTCTAGCTATGGTATACAGACTGTAGAAATTCAGGCACTATTTACTGGGTGCGCACTTCTCCATGTACACTAACCATTTAGCTCTAAAATACTTGGTCAATAATCCAGTGTTAGGCGAGAGAATCTGGAGATGGCTATTACTCTTCCAAGAGTATGATTTTGAAATTGTGGTTAAGCGAGGTAGATTGAACTTAGGACCTAACCATCTCTCAAGGATTGAGTCATGCGAGGAACCCACCAATCTAGAATACAGTCTGCTTGACGTGCAAATATTTTCCATACATATCCCAGATGACTACTATAAAGACATTGTCGATTTCTTAACTACTGGGTTGGCACCATCGGAGTTTACTACGCAGCAGAAGAAGCAGCTGGTAGTAAGAGCAGCAAACTTCACCATAATCGTGGGACTGTTATACAAATTAGAACCGGATGAAGTACTGCACAGATGTGTGTTAGATCATGAAAAGCCATTTATATTGGCTGATGCACATTCAGGTGTATCGGGAGGTCACTACGTAGGAAGAACCACTATGCAGAAGATACTGCAAGCAGGGCTATGGTGGCCTACTATTCACAAAGACTCAAAGGAACATTGCCAAAGCTGTGATGTCTGTCAGAGGACAGGAAGTCCCTTGCGAAGAGATGAAATGTCATTGAATCTGCAGTTGACACTTCAGGCATTCGAGAAATGGGTTATTGATTTTTTGGGACCCATTAGCCCACTAGGAAAAAGGACTGGTGCGAGATACATATCACTGCAACTGATTATCTCAGCAGATAGGAAGAAGCTAAGCCAGTGAAGGACTGTAGCACAGTTACTGCCGCATAGTTCATATTCAAAAACATCGTTACCAGGTTTGGATGCCCGAAGATATTGATGAGCAATCAAGGGACCCATTTTTTTAACCGAACTATTGAGGCCCTTACTGAAGAGTTCCACATTTATCATCAGAGGAGTACACCGTACCATCCTCAAGCAAATGGAACTTTTGAGGTTTTAAACAAGGTACTGGAGAATGCACTGACAAAGGTATGCAATGTTAACAGGGATGATTGGGATCTGTGCATTCCAGCTGTGTTATGGGCGTAGATAACTACCTGCAAGAAATTGACTGGCCATACACCTTTTAGTTGACCTATGGACAGGAAGCTGTCATTCCTATGGAGTATATTGTACCCAGCTTGAGAATAGTTGCGTTTACAGGCATGGAAGATCAAGAGGCCATAGAAGAGAGGATTTTACACTTGGTTGGGTTGGAGGAAAATCGCTTCATCGCAGGCTTCCACCAACAAGTGGAGAAAGATAGAGAAAAATCATGGCATTATCGCCATATCAAAAACAAGTCCTTTCAGGTAGGTGACCTATTCCTCCTGTATGATAGCAAGTTTATGAAATTTCCTGGAAAGTTTAAGATGCATTGGCTTGGTCCATATACTGTTATACATGTTACTAATGGTGGCACAGTTCATTTAACCACGTTAGCCGACGATACCTTACCAATTTGGTGAATGGAAATAGACTAAAACCCTATCGGGATAGTCCTACTATGCAGAACCCTCAATGAACAAAAGAGACGGAAATTTTCTAAGTGTCAAGTACAGTTGAAATTGGGTACTAGATATGCAAAAGAGTCTGTACACAGTTTTGGGACAATACGTGAAGTTGATAAGAAGTATGGATGTACCTTGCAGCACTAGTCGAGAAGTGAAGCTGCATGGACCAAAAAAAAAAAGAAGAAGAAAAGGAAAAGAAAAGAAAGGAAAAAACGTGCAGTGCGAAGCTCAAAATGTAGTTGCGCAGATCAAATGGAACAGAGCAACTGTGAAGAATGGGAAGTTGTGATGTGAGGCATGTGATGGAACTGAAGCTATGCAATTAAAGACAAATCAGCACAAGTGCACATGAGAACCTCTTGTCAAAACCACCAGTGCATCACAACGGAAAAAGGTGACCGTGACAACTATCGGCCGGTTAGTGAGTCGATATCTAAAAGGGCGGACTGAAAAGATCAAGCATTAAAAAACAAATCTGGCCATTCATCATAATAAAGAGCGAAGTGACCAAGATATCAATGAGATCCGGCTAACAGGCTGGTAATTAATCACCGATTTAACTAAATTAACAGCCTAGAAGCACCGACACCTTTTAGAAATTAAGGAAACATCATTGGCAAAGGGATAATTATTGGTCGACAAGACTGAGATCTCAGATGAGATATGGCTGAAGGACGAGACATTAACTACCTCAGTAACGGTCGATCGCAACATTCCATACCAGCAGGGTCTATAAATAGCCATCAGCCAAGCACTGGTGCATTTTACCGGGAATTCTATCTCATCTATGTGTGAATTCAGAGCTTCATCATCCAGAGAGCCGAGCAGTCTGTAAGTACATGAGAGAACGACTGACCATTGAAAAAGTATTAGAAATATTCAGGCAGTCAAGATTTAAGGGATTCATGTCGGCACCAGCCAAGAAACCTGCAGTGGAGAGGGGTACTTCATCCCGAAGCTCTGCAAGACAGGCTGGAGAGATGAATAAAGATAAGCGTCCAGCCACAAAGAAGGAAGAGTCGAAGGAAACAAAGCCACAGGAACTAGTCACTATCCAAGAGCGACCCATCCATATCATACACGAATACAACACTCCTGGGTGAGATGATGTGCCTATCATTACCCTT
Source organism: Larix kaempferi (assembly GCA_027924585.1). Classification (NCBI taxonomy): domain Eukaryota; kingdom Viridiplantae; phylum Streptophyta; class Pinopsida; order Pinales; family Pinaceae; genus Larix; species Larix kaempferi. The sequence continues at coordinate 1,845,520 of BSBM01001435.1, read as the reverse complement.
GAGAGAAATGTTGTTTATGAGATTCTGACACCGCCCATATCCAATAAGGTGAGGGTTGTAGGAGATATTCTAGGGAAAGTTAAAGACTGCAAGTTCGAAGACCATGACTTGCTGGAAGGAGGACAGTCAAAGCCAAAGAAGTTCACCCAGTTTCAACCAGACCAATATATGCATCACCTGGTTGATGAGCAAACTGGCGCCGAAACTCTATTTGTGCAGGATTGGATGAAAGGGCTTGAACCATCCGAGTTGCTTAACTTGCTGTGCATCCCGCATTTCGACAGGAGCCCAGAGCTTAACACAGTAGTGTGCACATTGCTTTCCAGTATGCACTCGGGATATCTATGGTTGGACAAGAGAATTGATATAAATATCGATAGGACACACAGCATCACACTGCTTAATAAAAGAGGCGAAGATCCTTCAAAAGTGTTTGTAGGAAAGGAACAGGAAAAATACCTCGCCAACAAAATCACAGAAGAATTTGGTATAATCTGAGGAAAACGTGGCTTCCCCACAACCGATATCAATGATAAAGCTACATGGTTCATAGTTCAACTGCTCGCAGGGAAGATACTATGCAAAAGAACACCACCAGAGGTGCTAGCCGCAGCAATCCACCTTGCCTCTAAAATGATGAATTTCACCCCTTACAACTGTGCGCAGTACCTGCTGAACGAGTTTTTGGCAGATGTCGAAGACACTTAGGATAACGAAACTCCGTTCCACTACAGTTGGATATTAGTACTAATTGCCTTCGTCAGTTGGAAAGAGCCGGTTTGTTACCAAGGAGTTCCAGTTCTCCCAATGCAATGCCGGGGAACACACTTCTCTAACTTATGGGAAAACTCGAAGTCCTCCAGGAAACAACAAATCAATGAATTATTTTACACATATTACGAGAAAATGTGTGATGCAATTCAGTGAACACTGCGAATCTCAAAGCCATTGACAGATGCCTACAAAGGGAAACTGAGATTCATGGCCGATATACATAGATCGTACATTTAGCCCAGGGCTGATACGAATACAGAGCTATGGTATCCAGGATTCTATCAGTTGGATGTTGAGAGAATTGAGAAGATAATGGAGGAATGGGCACCAGAATGGAAAGTGGACCAACTGATTGATCTTGAGTCCGACTACGAACAGGTCAAAGAAGAAGAAGTGAAGGAAGAGGAGGAGGAAGAAGACAAAGCAACACCTATTGATGAAGAACAAGAACCTATGCAGGATAAGCCAGAAGGCCAGACAGGGGGGAAGCAAAAATAAACTCCGAGCTCCTCATGAACAAAAGGACAACATAAGAAGCAAAAAGCCAGTAAGCCAAAGTTGGTGCCGATACTATACGCAGATGATTGTGAGACCATCGCAATGAAGGTGCAGGAAATATGGGAGGAGACTCGCGCAGAGAAGGAAGCGAAACAAGAGGAGTTGCATCTAAGCCTCATTGAGATGATGGAAATAGTAAAAACAATGATCGCGCAGCTAGGAAAAGGCTAGCAGGGCTTTGGATTAGATCTGGAGGGAAAATCAGGAGGGATAAGCCCGCAGAAGAGGAAACCTCATACAGTGAGCGCATACCCAAGGGTGGTGCATATAGAGTCAGCGCACATTATTTTTCCAAATGATAAGGTGCATGAAGCAGCAAAGAGCTCGGCACATTTGTTCCTCAACATTGGGTCATTGCCAATTGAATATTTGAACAATATGCATATGCAAATTGTAGAGGAGATCCATAAAAGAGGCATCGCCTCAAATGACCAGAGTATCCAGCTCCAAGAGAGTCTCGATGAGCTGAAGTAGGAGTCAGCGTGGAACACCAAGGATTTTTCTAAGGCTCAAGAAAGAAACCGCAAACTCAAAGAAATGGTATCAGTGATATGTGCAAAAATTGACAAGTGCGAAGAAGAAGCAAGTGTCGAAGACACAATAATCAAGATTGGGGCCAAAGTGGAGGCCCTTACTACAGAAATGATGGAAATGGAGATTTCCTATAAATGGAAAATTGCAGACTTGGAGGCTCGACATCCAAGTACCCCACCAGTTAAGCGCGCAGCTCCAACAAAAGAGGTAAGGGCCACTTTGGACAGCATTTCGGCCAAGGTGGCAAAGTGTCAAAATTTGCTAGAAGAAGAAAATATTGTGTTAGCTGGACTGAATGAAGATCTAGAACTTATGTAGCTGAGAGGGAATTTACAGAAAATGCAGCAGGAAATCGAGGCCACAAACGCGGAAATGAATACTTTTCCAGCAAGAACAAAGATGCAAAAATTCAGTGAAGTGAAAGAGATGCAAAAAAAGTAGGCACTGCTATGGGAAAAAGAGGTTGCCTCTTCTATAAAGTTGTATCCTATAGAGGACGAAGGCATGGCATTGATGCAACAAATTGATGAGAAGTTCGTTGAACTTCAATCAACAGAGGGAACTTTGAAAGAACAAGCTCAGGTGGAGATCTTGCAGGTGATGTTGGAGACCATAAAAGAATTCTAGAACAAGGAAAAGGAAATGGTTGCAGAGATAACCATTACTTTGCACAGCTTCACTACAAAGCTAAACACCACCGAAGGTGCACAGACGAAGTTGGTCAGTGAAGAAAGTGGCTTGGGGACAAGCCACAAGTAAGTGTTAGGGGCCTGTTGGGCATGGCCCAAGTTGGCATACTTTGAAGAAGGATAGTTTTGGGAACTACGCAGTTTGGGCTGCGAAGTCAGATGGCATAGTTTTGTGGAGTGCATAGCTCATATTGCATAGTCAATGTGCGTAGTTAGGCTAGTGCGCAGGGCCAGCACAACAACTATTTTGGGTAAAGAGTATAAGGGAAGGTTGAGTTGCGGAAGCGACCTATTTTGAGTAAGAAGCAGAGTGGAGACAGAGGAAAGTGACCTATCAAGAGAGTGGCGGAAAGCAGTTAAAGAGCTAAGACACTAAGTCGACGGTGACAGGCAGGCTAAAGGGGCCGAAAGTGATAGGCCATGATGCGGTTGTAACCGCTTTGGTGATGACTGTAGCTGTCAGAAGGGCGTGAGAGCCACGAGTGGCCCAGGAAGGCAGCCTGAAGCAAGTGGAGTAAGATGTCTATTATGATAGGCAGGGTGGTAGGTAACCGCACCAGTTTTGGGGAACCTTAGGGTTTTTGAGCCTATGCATTGTAAAGATGTGACCTACAGACACGATCTATAAAAGGGCACATTTTGTAATGGAAAGGGTTAATATTCTATTTGTGAATTTTTAATCTTTGTTGTTGAACATTGATCTATGTTGAGAGAAGATTGTAAAGGCTCTGCAAGCTGTGTGCACAGAGACCTACTGAAAGAGAAGAGAGTCTGTAGCTGAGTGCGCAGAGTGGAACTGTTGTACCCTTCCCAAAGATAATATAACAACAGTTCCTGTGGACATAGCTCCCATCCTGGGGGTGAACCACGTTAAATTTTGTGTTATGTGATTGCTTATGTGCTTGAATCTATGTATTTTCTTATGTAAATGGTTAAGATTTGGTTTATGAGCTCATGTGTTTTCTTTTATATGTAATTTCCAAAAGAATAATGCTGGGAATAATATGTTAAGTAACCACATATGTGAATGAATGTTAACTGCATAAGTATTTCGAAGTTTGTGAATGCATGATTCAATCGGGTAAACACTAGTCCGCAAAGTCGGTATAGTGCAATTCCCTGAGCACAACACTGGAAGTGCACAGTCACATGTTATTTTTATAGTGTATAAGGTCGCAAGGATCGCAGTCTAATATGCTTGTTGAGTGTGTCTATTTGCATTAAGTAAGATCCATTAAAGTGGTTAAGTGCCAAAGAGGAAGCCCAGTCTCTGTGGCGTTGTCCTATTGGCGAAGAACTACCCCGCATCGCGCAGTCCTTGGATGCATGATAGTCTAAGTGTTCATCGCGAAGAAGTTGAACTTTGCACAGTCCGTAGTTCGTAGTGCGAGTCCTGTAGCGCGCTGCTTATCAGTCTTGTTAAACACTCATCAGCTGATTGTGCAAACCTGATTCCACAGCCTCCCCATTACTTCGCCTCGAGTGAGACCTCATCCTGTTTGCAAGTTGTTTCCCAAAGGGCCGGTGAAAAGGGGTTTTGTTGGTTCCTCAAACCATGCAAAAATTGGGTCTTTATAGAAACCCTCAAGATAGTTATACAAGCCATCACCCATCCACAATCCACATTGTGGGTTGTGGGTTGCGGAACGAAAAAGTTTCAAAATTGAAAACCAAGCTTCCGCAATCTGCATTGCGGGTTGTGGAATTGCAGGTTGTGGAAGCACCGACCTTTAGGAAAAACTTGTGCTTTCCACAACTCTCAAAACACACAAAATCAAGGGAATGTTCAAAAGAAAATTTTACTAACTTAATCAAATCAAATGAAAGCAATGAAATCAAGAAGAAAACCCCAAAACGACCATGGAATTTGATAATTACTTTTTCATATAAAAAATTTGGGGCTCCCATGTTTTATTAGAACATGGGATCTGTCGTACCTACAACAAGTCCCTAATAAATATGGGACATGTTGCATTTGCATTGAATAAAGGGCTCTCAATAAAATTTCACTAAATAGTTGATATCATCTTCCTAGAATAAATGATTTTCTTGGTTGTTTGAAAGATTTGCTAAATTATTTTTCAAACTTGACCTTAATTCGGCATATCATCAAATTCCCATAGAGTCCTCATATGTATGGAAGACTAATTTCAAAACCAGGGAATGTCTATTTGAATGGTTAGTCATGCCTTTTTCTTTAACTAATGCACCTACAACATTTATGAGATATATGGATGATATTATTAGACTTTTGGTAGAAAATTGTGTCATTGTTTATCTAGATGATATCCTGATTTTCAATAGATCATGGGATGAGCATTTGTAGCATCATCAATAAGTGCTTAACACTCCCAGACAACATAAACTTTGCTTGAACTTGGATAAGTTCCATTTTGCAATGAATATTATCAAATATTTCGGCTATGTAATTGACTCAACATGAATTCGAGTCTATCGAGAAAATATTCAAGTCATCAAGGAATGGCCCGCTCCAGGAAACATTCATGAACGAAGGAATTTCCCTGGTTTAGCAAATTTCTATCATATATTTGTATTGGGATTCAGCCACATAACTTAGCCAATGAATCGATTGAATAAGGGAGGTGAAAAGACAATTTTCAAATGGACAAAAACAAGTTTTTGAATAATTCAAGAACAGGATTTACACATATCTAGTGCTTGTGCTACCCGATTTGCATTAGCCATTTGAAATCGACACCAATACATTAGACTATGCCATGGAAATCATGATCACTCAAGTAGGTCATCCAGTGGCGTTCCATTCGGAAAATTTGAATGATAATGTTCGCACGTATTAAAATTATGAAATGGAACTATATTCCATTGTACAAGAACATAAGTAATGGAAACACTACATTCTATGAAAATAAGTGATCAGTCATACAGACCATAATCCTCTATAAGTATCCCCATCATAGTCTAAGTTATAGACGATGGGACAAATCAAGTGGATTAGTTACCTACAACAATTTTAGTTGGTGTTTAAGCATTAGAAAGGAAATCCAACACAACAGCTTCTTTCCTTAACCGATGTAATGTCCCTTTTTAAAAAATTTATTAAAATGCCCAATTTTTCACTTTTTCCTCAATTTCAACCTTTGACTAGTTTTGATGTCTAGGTCTCCAAATTGACCCAAATGATCCCAAATCTTCTGAGGAGGTATATGAATGATATTAAGACTTGAATATGATGTTCATGAATGAATTATGGCCATCCAAATAATTCTTCAAACTTTTTTAAGATTCTGGACCAAGTATGGAATTTTACTAGCAATTTGACATTCAAATCCCCCCAGGGTAAGTTTTGAAAATGGCTCTCCAAATGCCTCCAAACCCACTCGAAATTATGAAAAGAGGTAGGATATTTCTAAATTACAGTATTTAGGTCTCATGTGCACCATTATTAATTATGTTCTAACCTTATCCCAAACAACAGCAAAAATCACTAGTTCGACCTTGGGGGAAATGGCATCAATTCTTCTCCAATTGTAATGAAACTTCACAAAATGACTCAAAATACTTATATACTGAACATGAAACTTGTATAATACATAAAAAAACATTCCATCCATCAATAAACCATCATTATTTTACTTATCCATTCGAATCCATCAACATTACATTGGTTCACAACGAGGTAGTGGGGAAATGGCACTGTTTGTCCATTAATGAGCAATTTAACATAGTTTTTCTTGGAATATCGACTTGTGGATATTATGATATGGTTATAACAGAGATATATATCATATTACATGTACATTAATTCTAAAGGGCATTCCTTCACTACTATATGCAACCGCAAGAGCGTTATGCAAGAGCTATGGGGAAAATGACACCATTTCTTCATTAAAAATCACATTTATACATTTCCACTTGGAATTTCAATCTCAAAATTTATGGAGATTAATAAAAGAGTATTTAATTTCATATTATAAAATAAATTTGGCATTATAATCTCCCCCAAAGAGTATAATATCTCACCAAAAACGCCCTTCCTCAAGGAGCAAGAATATGCCATCAAAACTGGAAATGGTTGAGAGAAAGTGCTTCACTAGAAGAAACCATGATCTTACCTGTAGCTTACACCTGCAATAAATGACTCCATTAAATCTCCAAATTAAATTTCTGAATGGACTTTCCAATTACCAACTTGGATTGGAATCTTTCACCCTCGAAATTGGCTAAGGCAAGAAACTAGTCATCCACTAGCTCTCCCTCTTCACAAATGCAATTGCAAATTCTAAAAATGATCAAAAGATTCCCTTATTATTTGTTCATGACTTTTATAAACTTCTACTGTCCTCCATGGGTCGAATTCCCTCCAAGAGATTCATGCCAACTCAATTTGGGAAGAGATTCACAAGTATGCCACTTGTCCTTCCAATTCGAGCCCTCTCCTTCTCCCAATTCGAATTGGTGTCTCTTTGGCTGCCCTAACTCACTTGAGAGTCCTCTTGGAGGATACTTTTAGTCCTGACATGTCATAAATGTCATATTTCATCCCTCGGGTCTGATTTGTGTCATAGATGTCATAGCATATTCATCATTGTTGTCATAGACCTAGGGAATCTAGCCCAAGTGTCTTACTAGCTCCAAATTGCCTCTTCCTCTTCCATGGGAGTTATTCTTCCACTCCAATTTGACCTTACATGACCCATTCCAAGTATATTGACCTTCTAACTCACCCCAAGAACATTTTTCCTCTTATGGATTCGAAATGGCAAGAGTAGGATGCCATGTGGCATGGCAAATCTAGCTTGTGTGGGTCCCACGTCCTCCATGTGTCTCCATGATCAATTGCCAATTTGATTTTCCCTTGTATTTATTTAGTTATATTATTTATTAAATATTTATGCCATTCTAATGTGAAAACACCATTTATTATCCTCCTTATTTCAAATCCCAAAGCTTCCACCCTCAACCTAGGAAACTAGTAATTTTCGTCCTAGGCAATATTTTGACCCTTAACATCGATTTGACAAACGCTCATGAATATGGTCATTGGGATTAGGCCATTGTGACTCAATGCCAAATTTGGGACATGAAAGCTGACCACCAATCACTTCACTTCTTATAGTGTTAAGTATGCATGGTTATGACACCATTAGTTGGCCTTGATTGTATGAAGAATAAATTGAATTCTCCTTAGTGTATCAACAACTCTAGATAGGTCAGTCGATTGATCTCAACTACCACTTCAAGCACAATTTGATTTGAAATATTGGACAAATTTGTGTACCTCAAGGTGAGCAAATACAAAAGCTCATTTTCGATGGTCATAGAAGCTCATTTGGGATACACACTACAAAAAAATAGCAAGTCATTTTGGAGTGGAAAAGACTCTCATATTACTCCATAATTACTTGTATTGTCCTTCACTCAAGATGTATATTAACAATTATATCAAGTCATGTGTGTTTTGTGCCATCCCCAAGCCATTGAATCGGTGATAGGGTTTGTATACACCCTTTCCCATTCCAAGTGGACCATGGAATCCAATTCCTTGGACTACTTGATTGGATATCCTGTCACCAAACACCATCATGATGCAATCTTGGTAGTGGTTGAAAGATTCTCTAAAATGGCTATCCTCATTCCATGTAAGAATACTACAAAAATATATAGTATTCTACTCATCTCTTCTTTGACCATGTTTGGAAACACTATGGCTTACCAACTACAACCATCTCTGACAAAGATTCTATATTTATCAACAAGTTTTGGAAAATAGTCTCGCAGTAGATTGACACATAGCTATCTATGTTGAATGTATTCCATCCTTAGACCAATGGATAGAAATAAGTTGTGAATCATGTGGTGGTACAGTTGCTCCACATGTACAACCATAATCATTTCAAAACATGGAATGAAAGTCTCTCTTACATCTAGCATAGCTATAATCAAGCACAACACAGTTCAATAAGCAAGAGTCCATTTTAATTTTGTTATGGATTTCAACGCTTAGTGCCTTTAGACTTAGTTACTTAACCAACTAGTCTAATCAACAAAGACAATAAATAGAAAGAAGTTGACAAGGAACTCAAGTTCAAGGATAGGGCTTCTGATATTCATAAACAAACACATGAAATTTTTAGCGATCTAGTGAGAAATTCAAGTCCCGACATCATAAGCATCATATTCCTCATTCATTCGAAATTGAGGATCGGGTCTAGTTGCATCTTAGTAAAGAAAGATTCAGTGGCATGCACATGAATTTGAATCCTTTATGACGTGGTCCTTACACCATTCTTGAGAAAATTGGGGGAAATGCTTTTAATCTCAACATTCCACCATACCTCAGTTTGCATCCAGTATTTAATGTGGACTTTCTTTGACCATATTTTCCACCACTATTGGAACATATTAACTTACATCCAACATACCTAGAATCCATCCATCCATATGTTCAATATCTCCTTGGCGGAAACACCATTGTTAAACAACAAGCACGCCACATAAGGATGCAAACCATTCCCTTGTTTTAGGTGGCCAAAGTAGGACAATTCATGAATCACACACCGAATTGTTCCATGAGTATGTAGATACTGATTAGGAGATCCTTCATAGCCAAAACGAGTAAATAGAACATTAAATGAAGACTTAACGACACACTAGGTTCCTACCACACATCCAATGTGAAATAAAATGGAAGTCACACATCACGTGTTTTTCAATACCCCACGTACTGTTCCCATCCAAAGCACTTATATTCCCATAAAACAACATGTGTCCTTTGCACACAAGGTTATTCCTGCTGCAAGTCTCTTCATTCATTTCATAAGCTTAGAATGACCACATTCTAACAAATATTTTTCATTATCTATATTTATCCAAAGCCATCAATGACACCTAAATGCATACTACATAAAGTGACCATTTGAATCATCCCTTGTTTACATCAATGCTCTTTTATTAAAATCATAAACTGGCTTCTGTAAGAACATTACTCTAAGAATTCGTCGTATTATACACTCTTTCATATGTATTTTCAATGCAAATTTCTTTATTAGATGTAATTCTATGTGCATAAAATTTTTCAAACATGTCAAGGTATATGTATAATGTTTATAACATACTTGATGCATGGGGTAATCATTCAAAAATACCTATGAAAGCATATGCAAGTTTCTCCCAAAGCTCTGTTATAGATTCATGGCGCTAGCAATTTCTATAGCCTGCAATGGTGACTAACACACCAAATGCCACTTTGAGTGCTTGTATTAGCATGCATCATAATTTAACTAACACACCCAGTGCCAGTAACACACTTACTATGTGAAGAGAACAACTGATACATACAATAATGTTATCTATATCCCGAGTACCATGTCATATTGAGATACTTTACATACCTCTAGCCTTGTATACTCCGCAGTAGCATTTAATCGAATAGCGGCTTTATTCAAGAATCTCATTATTCCATGTAAAACATAACTGTATTCTCATAAATTCAAGCACACACATATTTGCTGCAATTTTATTTCATTTGCGTACCTATGGTATAGCCATACCATTGTAGCATCTTTAACATGCATCAACAGGTGGTATTCAATTTTTCCCCCTTAAGCCCTCTCGCTTGAATCCCAGAAAATTATTTTTCCCCTCAATCCCTCTCGCTTGAGTCTGGGACAAATCTTTTTCCCCTCAAGCCCTCTCGCTTGAATCCCGGAAAATTCTTTTTCCCCTCAATCCCTCTTGCTTGATTCCAGGACAACTCTTTTTCCCCTCAAGCCCTCTCGCTTGAGTCCAGGACAACTCTTTTTCCCCTCAATCCTTCTCGCTTGAGTCCAGGGACTCTTTTCCCCCCCAAGCCTTCTCGCTTGATTCCATAAACTATTTTTCCCCTCAAGCCTTCTCGCTTGAGTCCAGGAAAACTTCTGATTACAAAAGACAACCCCCACACTCACTCAATGCTCCTGATTTTTCTTTGAGTGTCCCAGGGACTTTTAAGCCTCTGAATCTTGGAATCAACCTCTCACAGCCATGCAGTGCTCCTGCATTACAATTTGGTAGTACTCCTACCAGAACACTTCTCATGTTCAAATCTGCTTGGTAGTACTCCTACCAGAACACTTCTCATGCTCGAATCACCTTGCAATAAATTGGTATTACTCCTACCAAAACACTTCTCCTATTCAAATTCATATCCGGCTGCGGTTGTTCTACCTATGGTTCAAGTCTGTGCTCCAAACCTAACCTTCCTTCATTTCTTTCTTTTTGATTAGATTTATTTTAATTTAAGTTAATTTTATTTTAATTTGCAAGGCGCCTCCCTCCCCCTCCTGCTTATCTTATTAGTGTGATAGTTTTATTTAATAATATTATGTGTATATTTATCTTTTAATTTCTCTTGATGCTCTCAAGATTTTCACTTCTCTGGTCATATTGTCTCATGTGCATGCAACAATGTCTCATAACATTGCATTAGTGAACTCTTGGTTCTTATTGTGGCTCTAATGCCAATATCATGGCCAACCTGCTTTACCAACACAAGCTTTAAGTTGATCCTACTACACATGATGTTAAATTTTCAGAATTTACTTCAATCTGATCTAGGATCTTAACTGAGAGAACAACATGTACAGCATATCTACAGCATATCAATCATGGAGACAATAATGCAAGCACACAAGAGACACAAAGATTTACTTGGGGAAAACCATAAAGGTGAAAAACCCCAATAACTTCCTCAGAGATAGATAGAGCAATGATACAACCAACCAATAGAGATAGCCATAACCTAGCAGCAATCCTCCTCCTCCATAAGTGCGCCTCTCCTCCTTGAGAGCATGTGTGAGAAGTGAGTGAGCAAATAGAGTGCCTCCCGCACTCTATTTATACTTGACTTGACTTGCCTTTTTACCTAACTCATGTCAGCTCGAACTTAACCACATAACATAATGCTGAGTGGGCCGACCCCCAATAGGGTGGTCTAATAACCCTTTGACCCACATGGCCGACCCCCAATAGGGTGGTCTAATAACCCTTTGACCCACATGACTTATACAGGGCCGACCCCAAATAAGGTGGTCTAATAACCCATCAAGTATAAGTTACGACACTTACAATATTAATGACGACACTTCCTTATAGAGGAATAATACCATCTCTATAGGAGTACAATATACATATATGTGAAATACATTCCGAAGTTACATATACATCAACACTCCCTCTTAACTAGGAAGGTATTTCTCAGCACAGTTCTTCTAGCACAAGTCATCTTCTCTGGATCATCGTCACTGGATAATCATCATCGAGTCATCATCATCGTCACTGCTGCTGCTATCTCAATCAATCTCTGAATCTACTCGTCATAGGAAGTTCTACAGAGCCAGTCCTTTTTCATACTGGATGTAGGCCCACCACCTGCAGGTCTTCATCATCACTGGCCATACTGTGGAATCCTCAGGACTTATTACGTGCGTCACAAAACCTCGAAAGAGCATCCCGGGCTGTTACGAGCACACAGCTCTACCTATAGGATCTCCCAGGGCACCGAATTACATGTGACCTCACCACAAAACCTCGCAAGAGCATCTGCCAGATATCCCAGGGAACCGAATTACATGCCATAGGCAAAACCTCGAAAGACTATCTGCAGATCTCCCAGGGCACCGAATTACATGTGGTCATGGCAAAACCTCGCAAGAGCATCTGCCAGATATCCCAGGGAACCGAATTACATGCCATAGGCAAAACCTCGAAAGACTATCTACAGATCTCCCAGGGCACCGAATTACATGCCATAGGACAAAACCTCGAAAGAGCATCTGCAAGATATCCCAGGGAACCGAATTACATGCCATAGGCAAAACCTCGAAAGACTATCTGCAGATCTCCCAGGGCACCGAATTACATGTCCTCCCAGAGCAAAACCTCGAAATAGCATTTGCCAGATGTCCCAGGGCACCGAATTACATGCCATAGGCAAAACCTCGAAAGACCATCTGCAAATCTCCCAGGGCACCGGATTACATGCTCATCTGCACAACCTGATCCACGGCCATAGAGTATCAACCTGATACTCACCATACATCATCCTGATGTATCCATGATCATCCTGATCATCATCACTGCAACGTCCTGCTGCATGTCATCTGGAGCAACATCCTGAAGCTCGTCATCTATGATCATCCTGATCATCTCTGCAACATCCTGCTGCATGTCATCTGGAGCAACATCCTGAAGCTCGTCATCTATGATCATCCTGATCATCACTGCAACATCCTGCTGCATGTCATCTGGAGCAACATCCTGCTGCATGATCCACCTGATCATCAATGCATCTACCTGATGCATACCAAGTATCATACATGATCCTCCTGATCATCAATGTATCCACCTGATACAAATACATGATACATATCATCATACATGATCCTCCTGATCATCAATGCATCTACCTGATGCATATCATCATACATGATCCTCCTGATCATCAATGCATCTACCTGATGCATATCATCATACATGATCCTCCTGATCATCAATGCATCTACCTGATGCATACCAAGTATCTACCTGATACATATCATCATACATGATCCTCCTGATCATCAAAGTATCCACCTGATACAAATACAAATACATGATACATATCACCATACATGATCCACCTGATCATACAATGTATCCACCTGATACATATACAGATTCATGGTCCAAGCATCCAACATGATGCATACATACATAAATGATCCAACTGATCATATCCAGCATCCAACATGATGCATACATACATAAATGATCCAACTGATCATATCCAGCATCCAACATGATGCGTACATACATACATAAAAATGATCCAACTGATCATATCAAGCAGAAACCAGAACATCATCCTGATGCTCATCATCCAGCGCTTACATCCACAGCCATGTGAAGGATCCTCCTTCCAACATGCTTGGAATGGCTTCATCAAATGTGTCCATCACTTCTTCCTCGAAGTGTCCTCGATCTGAAGAACGCCAAGCCTCTCTCTGAAGTACTCGAACTTCACTCTGGTTAGTGGCTTCATCAGCACATCTGCAATCTGCTCGTCCGTTGCAACATACAGGAGCTTCACAGCTCCTCTCTGCACCATATCCCTGATATAGTGATATTTGATCTCTATGTGTTTTGACCTGTCATGAAACACTGGGTTCTCGGAAAGCTTCACACAACTCTGGTTATCACAGAAGATACCAGTAGCCTCCAACGGGAGATCAAATAACTCAGACAGTACCTTCCGTAGCCATACTGCCTCGCAACTAGCTGAGCAGGCTGCAACATACTCTGCCTCAGCTGTTCAGTGCTATGCAGGACTGCTTCCTGCTAAACCAAGAGATCACACCTGATCCCATACTGAAGCAACACCCAGATGTGTTCTTCCTATATGCAGCACTGCCAGCCCAATCTGAATCAACATAACCCTGCAGGTTAAACATTTGATTCTCCTCATACCTGAGCCCATAATACACTGTACCCTTCAGGTACCTCAGAACATGCTTTACAGCAACCAGGTGAACACTCCTCGGATCCGTCAGGAACTGGCTCAATGTGTTCACAGCAAAGCAAATGTCTGGTCTCGTGTTCGTCAGGTACATCAAGGACCCAATCATCTGACGATACATAGAGACATCAACCGGCTCAGATGAAGCATCACATAGAAGCTTCAGATTCGATGCCATAGGTGTGGCCATATCCTTGCAGTCCATCATCCCGAACCTCTTCAGGATCTCTACTACATACTTCCCTTGTCCAAGGAAGATTCCATATGCACTCTGCCACACCTCCATGCCAAAAAAAAATAGTGCATCATCCCCAAGTTCTTCATCTCTAACTTGTAAGAAAGCTTCCGCTGCATGTCGGCAATCAAAACAGGTCATCCAAATAGTAGTATCGATGGATTGCCTTCCTCATCCTTGTAGAAAAGGTTGGAATCCACTTTAATCTTGGTAAAGCCCAAGCTGGATAGAAAGCTGTCTATCCTACCATATCAAGTTCTGCACACATATATGACTACACCATGCTGTCTTGAAATCCATCTGGTGCATCTTCTATTTCATCACTTTTGTATTTCTCAATGCTGCCATCTGCAACATGCTTGATCTGATAGTTCCATTTGGAAGTAATAGCAAACTTCCCTTCATGTCTTGGGATTACATTCCAAACATCATTCTTCATGATCGACGGATCATGGCATTTCATTTCTTCATCCCAGATCCTGGGAACTTCAATATCTTCAATATATATCTTTATTGCTGGAACAAAATGTTGTAGTTCTTCTTTTGTAGGAGATGGCATACGATCTTTCCTACACAACAAGTTAAATTGCATGATTAGAAAACATCTCATAGTTTTCAGAACAAATTCTTACACATAAAGAAATATGCCATACAGTCATGCAATTATCTTAGCCAATGTTTCAATACAACATTTATCCATATTCCGTAACTTTCTAGATGCCTTCCAATCTCTACCAGAACATTGTTAAGAGTGTGCACAACTCCCAACATGTCAGCAAAGAGGTTTCATTCTAGATAAGTAGCAATGGAATGTTGTACAGTGCCATAGGCCACTTACCCATGCATATTAGGAGTATATTGTTCATCAATGCAATTATTCTAATATGCATAATACACAACCTAATTCTAGGAACATCAGTATCTACATTATTGAACAATATTATTTAAGAAATGACAATTCAAATACTTATCTTTGTTTGTTCGTTGGGTGGACTCCCTCTGAGTCTTCACTTCCTTGCAGGAGCTGCTAGAGTCCTAATCTGAAGTAGCTTCTTCTACACCTTTCTGTTGTGGGATGTAGAGAGATGGTCAACTCCCTCTGAATATCTGCATCCTTGCATAAACCACTGGAGTGTACTCCCTCTTGATCTTTGCTTCCTGGATTACCTGTTCTTGAACTCATATTCATCCTTGGTCCCTATGCATGCTCATTAGTATCATGATTGTGTTATCCTTGTGATCTCATATAAAATCATACATTCATTAGTATACTATTAAAACGCAATAATATCAAGCATGTATAGTCATGATCATTTCAAACATAAATAATAAGCATTAGCATTCAAGGTTTATGTAGGATTCTTATGGTTAGTCAAATCATAATAAACATAACATGTCTAAACCTGTAATTACTCAAACCTATGACTCTTCAGGATCGTTGAATCATCAATCAAGATAAGAGATATAAAATGCATAAAACCTGTGATTATTCAAACCTATACCATCATGATTCTTCTGGTTAGTCATATCATCAATTATGATAAGAAACATAATATGCATACAATCATGATTATTCAAACCTATGACTTCATGAATAATCATTATCAACAACAGTATAAGATACTAACACAAGGTAGGATTCTAGCTTGATATAGGAAAAACATACCTGGATTAGCATGCTAGCTAGTTATGTCTAATATACCCGCATAATGTCTTCTTGTTCTTCTTCAATGACTTGTGCTAGTAACCTGTATATCTCATAGGTTAACTATTACAAAACCAAGTTATACATACCTCGTAAATGGATCTTTTATGAGATCCATGACAATGGATGAATCTTTGTCCTCATGTTATCATGATCATATGTTCTTGGACCAGAACATGATTTGTATTTATTGGTGTACCTTTCATGTTAGTAGACAACATAAACCTCATACAACACAATAATGCATTAGTACAATCATAAGTGTCAACACCCTAACCAGTGAATATCTTCTATCATGCATTCATAATTTTGTTAAGGTTATACGACAAATCTAAAATCAAAATTGTACTAACCGTAATAACATGAAGACAAACATACCATAAACTTAATCATGGACAAATATCGAAACATACCTCGATGAGTCATACCTGTCGAGATCGCTTGTAATCTTCTTATGTAAGGCCTTATCCTCATCTCCCTCTGAGACAGGAACTTCTTCACTTATGCAGGTGATCAATCCATCTTCTTCTAGGATTAACCCAATCCACTTGATTTGCAAGAACTGGACCTTGAGCTGGATATGGGTTTGTCAGAGAAACCCCAAAAATTCAAACTTTGAATTTCAAACTTCTGACAGGATAGAAATATGTGCCGTGATGAGCTGATCAAGTTGGTATATTCAGAATTTGAAAAATGCAAAGTTTCACTCCTCAATTTTGCTTTTGAAACTTCTGGATTCACTGGACGTGACCCTGAACTGGGGTTTGATGAAGCTCACTCTTCTTCCCAATCAAAATGTTTGATCCAAATCTCTAATCTTCTATTTTTCTGAGGAGATTCCAGCCGTGGTCACAGATTTCAAAAATTCCCATTTTTACAGAAGCACTAAGTTTCCACTTTTCTGATCAAAGTCCCGAACTAGGGTCTAATCAAGCCCGGCCTTCTGCCCAACCAAAAATTATGATCTTGGTCTCTAAATTTCTATTTTGATGAGTAGCATCCAGCCGTGGTCTCCGATTACAAAAATTCCAACTTTCTCCAAAGCCCTAAATTCCGGAAGCCATGAATGAAGGTACCAAAAAATAATTCTGTTTTGACAGAAATATGTACCTGATTGTTTCTGGTGCAACTCCGAAATTTTTGATCCACAGGGTCCGAAAAAGTTTCTTGAGATAGCTTGACCTGTTATCTTTCCATCCTGACAGGTCTGACCTCAATTGGATTCTCTGAGAGAGAGTTATGTCAAATGTCGCAACATGACCTGTTTTGGGATAAAACAGGAGAGCGAACTTGTGCGGCGTGCCACGTGTCACTGTTTTAACTTCGGCCTCTGAAAAAGTTTTCTAAGATAGCTCGGCCTGTTACCTTTCCATCCTGACAGGTATGACCTCAATTGGACTCTCTGAGAGAGAGTTATTCCAAATGTCGCAACGTGACCTGTTTATGGGATAATACAGGAGAGCTAACTTGTACGGCGTGCCACCAGTCACTGGTTCAACGTCGGCCTCTGAAAAAGTTTGCTGAGATAGTACAGTCTGTGTACTACCTGTCACGTTTTACGAAATTTCATTTGGAGCTATCTAGCCCAAGTTATGACCTTTTTCCCAAGGTCACCTGATTTTGACTCAGATCTGGAAGAGGCAGAAACCCTATATTGCACAGATCATAAATCAGAAAGTACAACGAATTAGAGGTTTTCCTTTGGAAAAAAGGTACCTGGAGATCTTAGCTTCGTCCTATAACAATTTCAGATCCAAAACATTTGCCAAAACGGATTTATAGCGAAAGTTCTACGATGACTGGTTTTTGCTATATCAAGCCCTAGCATCGTAAGTGCAACAAGTGTCATACATGCCATATCATGCCTTCTTTCAGGCTAGCTCTGATACCATGTTAAATTTTCAGAATTTACTTCAATCTGATCTAGGATCTTAACTGAGAGAACAACATGTACAGCATATCTACAGCATATCAATCATGGAGACAATAATGCAAGCACACAAGAGACACAAAGATTTACTTGGGGAAAACCATAAAGGTGAAAAACCCCAATAACTTCCTCAGAGATAGATAGAGCAATGATACAACCAACCAATAGAGATAGCCATAACCTAGCAGCAATCCTCCTCCTCCATAAGTGCGCCTCTCCTCCTTGAGAGCATGCGTGAGAAGTGAGTGAGCAAATAGAGTGCCTCCCGCACTCTATTTATACTTGACTTGACTTGCCTTTTTACCTAACTCATGTCGGCTCGAACTTAACCACATAACATAATGCTGAGTGGGCCGACCCCCAATAGGGTGGTCTAATAACCCTTTGACCCACATGGCCGACCCCCAATAGGGTGGTCTAATAACCCTTTGACCCACATGACTTATACAGGGCCGACCCCAAATAAGGTGGTCTAATAACCCATCAAGTATAAGTTACGACACTTACAATATTAATGACGACACTTCCTTATAGAGGAATAATACCATCTCTATAGGAGTACAATATACATATATGTGAAATACATTCCGAAGTTACATATACATCAACATGTGCATATTATGTGTATATTTATCTTTTAATTTCTCTTGATGCTCTCAAGATTTTCACTTCTCTGGTCATATTGTCTCATGTGCATGCAACAATGTCTCATAACATTGCATTAGTGAACTCTTGGTTCTTATTGTGGCTCTAATGCCAATATCATGGCCAACCTGCTTTACCAACACAAGCTTTAAGTTGATCCTACTACACATGACAATCTATTAAAATTGGCAACCATATAGAGGCATTCACATACAATGATTTTTGTGAAATCCCTTTGGTTTAGCGATCCTCTCGCCGTTGATTAGCTTAGGTATTGAATGCAAATCCCTTACTTTGTGAGATCAATTCCTCGCACACAGCAACCAAATAGTTATATTAGCTAAAACCTCATGGAGGTCAAGTGTCAATCACACAAACATAATCATAATATTTTTGTATCGCATAACACTTTACATGATCATAGTTCTTTGCAACTTTAAATCTCTATTGCAACATCTTTCATAAATGAGCCTATAGGTCCTAGAGTAGCAACCTTCACTCCGATACCATATGTAACACACCCAACATCCTTGTTACGTTCCAAAGGAGATGGGGTGAAATTTTTATTTTCATTTAACATACTTGGTAAGTATCATTTCTTCTAGAATTGACCTCTTTGATTTAGTAAGTAGGTGTAACATTAATCTCATTATTGTTGTATGGAATTCGCACATGACAACTGTCAGTTAAAGAACAAACATTCATATGTCATAATCCATTCTTTAGTATAACCCAGTATAACTATGTTTCGATACTTATCCAACATCAATTCACCTACCATATTCAAATAACATCTAGACAACTGGTAACACACCTTTACTGCAATAATGAAAAGAATTTCCAAGCATTGAAGCATCTTCTGCAAAATAAGTTAGGTCCATACCTCGATGTCATATCCTCTTAGCATAATTTTCTTAACAAAAGTCAACTAAACATCAGAAGCATGCAAATGCACCATTAATCTCTCCATAGGTCAAATGTAGACAAAGATATATACTTATCTATCATTAAGATGACATGTCATGTTTTTTCTCTTACATCCATTAAACATTCCATCAATAGAAACTTATATCGAATCGTGCAAATATAGATTAAGAGAATTTAGCTATGCTATATCAACTGTCCTCCTTTACATCATTCACAAAACGAATACAATCATGATTGTTCAGCATGTCTTTTTTCACACATTCTTTTACATATATCAACATTGATGCATATCTATTGTAAGAGACCTTTATATATCTCTATTTTCACGGTCCTTGCTATTAATTAATTCTTTAAACTCGGGTTAGTGTCTTACTCTTTATCCACATAATATTTAAACATTAAATATAGTGAACATGCAAGTGCACCATGTTACTTTACAGAAGCTCATTCATTCTTCTATTGTACCCATAAACATATTATCATACATTAAACATAATTTCTAATACATATTCTCAAACATTAGACATGATTTATAATACATCCTGAACTACAATATGCCATATAGATAACGAAATAGTGAAACCATAAAGCATAGGTATGATACTATTCATCTATTAGGTCAGTACCATATCGAAGTCTATTATCCAAATTGCATACAAACTAAATGTAAGAGTCTTTTTCCTTTGACTATCTACCAATCAACTTTGCATAGATACATGGAAAAGTAAACATAAGAAAGGACTCTTTACTTACATTACCAAAACACTGTTAGAGATCAAATATTAAAGTCATTCTATCGTTTCCTTTTTTGATAGCATCAAGATATATAAAAGATTATAATAACTTTACAGAACATACTTTTCTTACCAGTTTGGAAAAGCTGAAAGAGGGTTTCCTCCCCGCCTTCACCTACCTGTCCTAATCACACTTGTATCATTCATTAGTACTACTAATTCTAACTGATGCTCTAAAACTCTAGATGTTTTTTCCATTATTCATACGATCTATCTAATTGATTAACATTCATAAATATATACTAAGAGGACTATGTTGGGAAATGCAACGCTCCACCCAACCGTAAGCTAACCGACGGCTTCTACTTAGTCCATCCGGAGGCCACCCCCGAGCTGGGAATGGTGATCCACAAGTAGAATAGGGAGTTTTAAGTCTCTACACCCTAGAACCAAACAGTCGCAACCTTAGTGGGTAATGAAGTGCCCCTGCAAATCATGAGGTAGTGCTCCTACCTGAACACATCTTGTGTTCTGGCCTCTTACTTGGTTGTGGTGTTGCTCTCTTTTGGCCAAAGCCTGTACTCCAAACTTGACCTTCTTTTCTCTATGGCACATCCAAGTGTTTACATGTTTGGATTTCAAGTCCCCAAATACAACAGGGATCAAATATAACACGCAAATAACAAAAAATATAATTATTATCATAGCACAAAAGAACACTATCCCCAGTACCACATGGATGAAATAAAAAACATGCAAGTAATAATAAACACAAATATTATCACAGCTATCAATTAAAATGTTACGAGGATCATTTCCCAAAGCCTTGCGCCATCATAGAAATGCACTTACAGCGTGCATACATATATGCATCTATCAAATAAAATGTTTATGAGGATCAATTCCCCAAGTGTCTACGCAGTAGACAACAAAAGGTATATAAATAAATAATATACATAGAGATCTTCTCATGCACACGCAGTAACAATAAATGGATATAATCCAACATCAATATATAATATATATCTATGAAATATATACAGGGGAAAACAAACTGAACCATAACTAGATAGAATAAATCCCCAAGCTCTACGCAATAAAATACGAATGGCACTCAGCAAGAAACATATAGTAGTCCAATGGAGGTATATATATATTATGTACATAGGGACCTTCCCCAAGCACTTGCGCACTCAACAATAAAACATGCACACTTCTTATCAAGCTATCAAAGAAATATAAACATAAATTCTTTCCTAGGCCTACACAGTCACAAATAATACTTTCAACAAAAAATATATAACCTATGAAATGTAAAATAGGGATCTTCTTCCAAGCACCCTTCATTTCTTCCAAACCTTCTTGTAGAGGTCAGTCACTTCTCGCCCAAGTCCGCCTTCTTTTTTCCTTCACGATGTAGCCAAAACACATATAAAACCAAATTTCCCCACAGGGTTCAAGCTCTAGCGAGCCACCCCTTCCTCCTGTGCATGCATTCTCCTCCCCCCAATCACCAAGAAAACGTTAGACCAAAAAGAAAGAACCGTTTCTTTCCCCAACCGAAGCAGTAAAAAACACCTTTGTTTCGGTTTAAAACCCACAAATACTCGCCCTTCAAGCGTTGGATACCCACGTGGATCCCCAACTAGACCCATGCCCAACAGAATGGTAGAACCAATAACTTGTTTAATTAACAACCTACCCAATACATCTACGTGAGGGTATTAAGAAGGGGCGCCAAAACTAGGTTAGAAATACACAAATATATATAAAAAGAGTGCACATATAGATTTTTCTCACATAAAACATATATATATATATATACTTTAAGGTAATACATATACATATGTATCTATTTAGAAATAGTTATGAGGCTTTAATTTTAAATCCATCTAGTACACATATATATTTTTTCTCACATGAAACATATATATCTACTAAAGGTAATACATATACATATGTATTTATTTAGCAATAGTTATGAGGATTTTTAATTTAAAAGCCAACTAAAAGGATATTCTTTTATAAAATAGGTATATTTGTATACGCATAAATATATCATAGAATAATTAACCTAAAAATCAAAGGATAGCATGGTTAACTCATGCTCAAAGGCTATTCAAAGCCAAAGAATCCCGAGGCCTCATCAACTTTAAAACTCTCCCCCATGTGGTTCATCGTGCCATTTTTCCACTCTAGGTTGCATTGTGTGTTCTAATCTAGGTTTTTGGTATTGTCGTTATGTAAATAGATAAAATTGAGTAATTAAGAATTTTACCAGAGATGGGGACATTACACAAGGAAAGTGGTATTCTCTCACCGAATTAGAGAACAATTTTCTTCATCTAATTAAGCAGGAAATAGGGACCATTTCCACTTAAGGAAGATGGTATGATCCATTCTAGGAATGGACTGGCCCATCGACTAGTGTCCATTCCTAGTCAACTAGTTGGTTGGGTCTCAGTTGGAATGACTTGATCAAACCTAAGGATCCTAAAACGATAAAATCGTTTCTTATACAAATAACCAATGTAAATAATACAAAGGATCCATAAATTGTCCAATATATAATTGATAAGATAAAAATGATGATTTTACAATGAGGATGTAGCCGCATATATAAGGCTTATATGGTGACTACTCACCAAGGGTTATGTCTCTTAGTTAATATAATTGACATTATATTTTATTTTATTATTTATATGATTATCTATATTATTCATATTATTTTAATATTTTTATTTGTTACATTGCATCTCTCTTAGAAAGGCTTTTTCCTCAAAGCCTTATAATGTTGTTGAATCGTTCCTTATGACGTCGTAGCTGACGAAACATGTCGATACAAACTTCTAAGTGTAAAGCATAACTTCCGATATGTTGACAGATCAATCCAGCCAAAATTGATTTGTTGTTGACTATTGGGATTCTCTATTAATCTATCGTAGAGAGCTTTGAACACATTAGTACCATTATCTTTCAACAATTCCCATTTTTTAGGATACTGGTTTATATGGTTGGGGTGTCGATATGGAGTTATTGTTGTTTGCTTTTTTACCAGATTGTCTTCTTTCTGAACTGTGACGAGGACTGAATTTGTATTTGCTTCTTTTTTCTCAACATAGATTTTTGAGTCCAAGGGATTTGATGTCCTCTTTTGAATTTGCTCCAACTTATTGCCTAAGGAGTCTTTTTCTTTTTAATATTTCAGGTCATTTATTCTTGTGCTTTCTTATAATCTTTAAGCTTCTGAATTTGATCCATTAGATCTTGTTTGTGCTTCTTGAAGTGACCATTTTCGTCAATGTTTTCTAATAGTTTCTTCTGAAGATCTTGATTCTCCTCTTCTAGCTTTTGATTCTATTTTGCTTTATCCTTCGTCTTTTTTATTTGAAGAAGCAATTTCTGATTAAGATCTCTTAAATGAGAGATCTCTTCTTCTTTATCTATGACGATTTTGTCGAATTTCGACTGCATCTTTTGATTTTCTTGCGAAATGACCGTGGTGATATCCTTGAAGTATTTAAATGCCATGACTTTGGAATCTAACTTCATTCTAACATAATGTAGTGTGACTTGTTTCTTCTTATACGAAAACATTAAAAACTTTTTCTTCATATTTAAGATAATGGTCTCCAATGTTTCCATCCAAGATAAGCCGAGAATGAATTCAACTTCATTTAGATAAATAGTTGTAACATTGAATTGGGATGTGAACTTATATTCATCAATTTCCAGTTGTAAGTCCCTAATTGCATATTTCTTCTCACCCCATTTATCTTTCTTTTAGATTATACTTAGTTCTAAGACAAAGAATTGATTTTCCGAGCTGACGTTAATGTGATTTTTCTCTATGCTTGGGCAAATAGTGATGCTAATAGTATTTCTTTGAATAATCCCTTCAAGTTTTAGTGTGTCAATGGCTACCTTTGAGTGGATCGTCTGGAATCTTCCTCTTTTGTCACACTCAGACTCCATTTTTTTTCTAAATAATAATAATTATTATTAAAAGTTAATAATTATAATATGATTAATAAATATAATGTAATAATTATTATTATTAATGATAATAATAATTATTAATAATTATAATAATTGTTTTTGGAGTGGAAGGATAATAAAAATGGTGTGGATTCTACCTTATAAATTTTGAGTATATTATTTTCACAAATGCTTCCAATATAGTTGGAAAATGAACCATGTACTCTTTTTAAGAAACCACGTACTTCTTGGTCTTTACTTTTTCATTTTTTTTTACTTCTTTACTTCTTTGTTTTTACTTTTTTCTTTTATTTTCACTTCTTTTGCTTTTTATTTTATTTTTCTTTCTATATTCTCTTTTCTTTTTACTTCTTGTTTTACTTCTTTGTTTTTTTCTTTTCTTTTACTTATTTTACTTTTTCTTTTTTCTTCTTTTCTTCTTTTTTTTTTTCTTTTACTTTTTCATTTTTCTTTCTTCTTCTTTTTTTACTTCTTTGGGCCAAGGGCCTGGTTTTTTCGACAAGGTCCTAGATTGATGGCTACAAGCGTGGCTCTGATACCAAATGAAACGATAAAATCGTTTCTTATACAAATAACCAATGTAAATAATACAAAGGATCCATAAATTGTTGAATATATAATTGATAAGATAAAAATGATGATTATACAAGGAGGATGTAGCCGCATATATAGGGCTTATATGGTGAATACTCACCAAGGGTTATGTCTCTTAGTTAATATAATTGACATTATGTTTTATTTTATTATTTATATTATTATATATATTATTCATATTATTTTAATATTTTTATTTGTTACAGATCCGTTGTTTCATCAACTCAGTCTACCTTGTGGATCAATTGATCCATCAACTCAGTTGACTCACGAAAGCTTCTACAATATCCATTCAACATGCATGCTCCATGACATTCGATGACTCAAACACATGTCAAAGGACATTTTGAACTATTAATATTTGGTTGATCTTTGGTCTTTAATTATTTTAGATGCAGAGACTTGAAGCAATGAGAATGTTAAATCCATGAAATTCATACTACCATAACACAAGATATACCCTTAGGAAAATCCTCAAAATTACGAGAACAAAAACAAAGGCAATTATTTTCAGTATAACATAATGGGTAGAAGAGAATGCTTTATTTTACAACATAGCAAATTTCTTTCGGAAGATAAGAGATCAACAAACACTCTTGAGGAAGATACATAAGCAATAGAGAAGAGAGATCAATCGGATGTGTGGCCATCACAACAATAGCAAGCACAAACAATACCCTGCACAAATAGAAGTGCCTTTCCTTCAATGGAGAAGAGAATTCGCTTCACATTGGATTCATCAATCCTGTATATCATATTTATGCATTCTTCTCTTCTATTTTCAACTTCTAACTTTGGGATGAACTTGCCATCAAACTGGATGTATTAATATTGCATGCATAGGTGCACCCCACTTCTCATGCAGTGTTTTATCTCACTGAGTTCTCACATAGGATGAACTCGCCTCTTAACTGAAAGATTTCCCACTTAGATAGGTGGCTAGCTTAAGTGTCGACATGCAAGTGTCACAACTCACGTGTGATATTTTATTTTAACATAAGTGTCGTCATGCAATAACACTTAGTTAACTATATCTTCTTTGTTTTCACTTAGTTAACTCTCTTTAACTGGAGTGTCGTCTTTTAGTTTAACTAAAGTGAAAACACTTTAGTTAACTAGTCCTTCTTATTAAACACTTAGTTAACTGAAATCATGACGATTGATTTACTTGAAGTGACCACTATGAGTTCTTTCGTTAACTAAGGCATATCTTTAATTGATGCTTTAACTGAAGCATTGATACTTAACTGAAACGTTAACCATTCGAGTTCTCTTTAATTAGCTAATGTGTTTGCATGGAAAATTTCGAATTATCTTGATCTCTATGCTTTATCTTTTATTTATTTATCTTTTACTGCATGGTCAATATGTGCTACCTTTAATAATCCATCACATTATATTATTATAAGAGGTTATCATATCTAAAGGAGACTTAATAGCAATCTAGTGACCATGCTTAATAATACATCACACAACATTAAATGCTTTTAAGAAGTAAAGCATGACCTTTATACGGAAGGTCCACCTCTATATGGGAGGTCCATCTCATGGATACCTTTATACGGAAGGTTCACATGAGAATCATGACTTGACACACAAGTCTGGAGGATTGTCCAACAAGACATAAGAACATCATTACTTTGATGAAGTACCTCTATACGAGAGGACAAACCTTTACACAAAAGGAAATCAAATTCTTCACCTCTATACGGGAGGATCAATCTTGGCTACATAAGATTGGTTTGGAGAATGTCTCTTGATGCTGTATATTTAACAATCCCTCTCAGCAAGGGAGACACTCTCTACCATGCCAAGCTTGTCTCAGAAGTACCTGAACTTTGTCACTGATAGAGGCTTTGTTAACACATTTGCAATCTTCTCATCAATAGCAATGTACTAAAGTTTCACTATACCTTTTTGGACTATGTCTTGAATGAAGTGATACTTCATTTCAATGTGCTTTGAATTGTCATGGAACACTAGGTTTTCAGAAAGCTTGATGAAACTCTGATTGTCACACCTAATAACTATAGGGTAAATATTTTAACCGGACAACCCTGCAAGTAGATTTATGAGCCATACTCCTTCTCAGCAGGAAACACTATAAGCTATGTATTTTTCTTTAGTAGTGCTCTAGGAAATGGATCCCTGCATCCTGCTAGACCAAGATATCATAGTTCTTCGTAGGCTATAATAGTAGTTGGATGTACTCTTACGGTCCACAATGCTTCCTCCCCAGTCTAAGTTTGTATAACCAAGTAACATGCCTCCTCCACTAGAGGGATATACGAGTCCATATGAAATTGTACCTCGAAGGTACCTAAGCACATGATTAGGATTTGTCCAGTGTCTATGTCTCTGATCAGACATGAATTGACTCTGAATTCTCACAGCATAACATATATCAGGCCTAGAGTGTATCAAGTACATTAGTGATCCTATAAGTTGTCTATACAAAGTGGGATCTACTAGATTTGATCCAAAGCATGACTCATGAAGTTTTCTCAAATTGGAAACCATCGATGTAGTCATAGATTTGCAATATATCATGCCAAACCTACACAATATATCTGCAGTGAACTTCCCTTCAGATAGAAAAATTACATCTTTTATTTGCCAGATCTCAAAGCCAAGAAATAGTGCATTAGACCTAAGTCTTCCATATCGAACTCTGATGTGAGCTCCCTCTTGCACCAAGCAATCAGATGTTCCTCTCTAGTGAGAAACAAATCATCAAAATAAATAACCAATATCAATGGTTGGTTCTTCGCTACTTTTAAGTACAAATTTGGATCATCCTCACTCTTATAGAAACCCAGTTTTCTAAGGTAGCCATCAATTTTGCAGTACCAAGCCCTGGGGGGTTTCTTAAGCCCATATAGAGATTTCTTTAGCTTGCAAACATGGGAGTCATTCCCATGCACCACAAATCCTTCAGGATGTTGAATATAAACCTCTTCCTCAACCTCACCATTGAGGAAGGTTGTGTTGACATCCATCTGGTGAAGTTTCCATCCTAGAACATATGCAAGTGCAATCATTGTTGGGATTGTGGTGTAACTTGCCATAGGGGAAAATGTCTCATCATAATCGATGCCTTCTTTCTGAGAGAAACCTATGGCAATGAATCTGGATTTATACTTCTCAATGCTACCATTTGTAGCATGCTTTATCTTGTAAACCCATCTGGAAGTCACAACGGACTTCCCATCAGGTTTGGGAACACCTCCCAAACATCATTCTTCATTATAGAGTTGTACTCTTCTGTCATTGCATCTTTCCAAACTTGCTTCTTTACAGCTTTTTTATATGATGATGGTTTTGAATCACTGATGTGACTCATCAGTGAAACATACCATAAATATCTATCAAGTGGCTTGCGCTCTTTAGATGAGCCTTCTTGTGCTCCATGTTTCTCTTCATTTTGTAATATGTCTTGGAACTAATCATATCTTCTTTTAGTGGGAGGTTCATCAGGTGACCTCTCAACTAGTTCTACTAGTTCTTCAGGAGCTATCAAATCTAATGCATCTTCTAGTTTCTCCCTCTCAAACTCTGAAGGGCGAGAATCAAACTCGGGATCCTCCATCTCTAAATAACATTGAACCTCTTTCGATCTTTTGAAAGTAGCTTCCTCATGGAAGGTAGCATCTTGAATGACTTCAATGTGTCTCACTTCAAGTACGTATATTCGGTATGATTTGGATGAATCACTATATCCCACAAAGGTACCTTTCTTTCTAGAAGGCTCCATCTTTGTTCTCTTTTCTTTCGGTACATGAATTTACACCGGGCTCCTGAAGATCCTCAAGTGTGAGATGTCTGGCTTCTCACCGGTAAACACTTCTTTTGTTGTCTTCTCGTCTAGAATGGCATGCGGGATTCTATTTTGGATGTACACAAATATAGGGGTGGATTCTACCCATAATGAGGTAGACATATCTTTATCATGCATCATGGCTTTTGCAGCCTCACATATGGTTCTAGTCTTCCTTTCAGAAACACCATTTTGTTGAGGGTTGTAAGGTATTGCTAACTCGATACATATTCTTGCATCAATACATAACTCATTAAATGCATGTGAATCAAATTCACCTCCATCATCAAACCTTAATTCACTAATGTGCTTCTCTTTCTGATTTTAAACTAGGGTTTTAAACTCTTTAAATTTGCTAAGAGTTTCACTTTTAGCCTTCATGAAATAAATCCACGACTTCCTAGAAAAATCATCTATGAACAATACATAATATAAGAAGCCACTTAGGGAGGGGGGTGACATGGGACCACATACATAAGAATGCATTAAATCTAAAATCCATTTAGATCTAGTAGTATTGTTGGAAAACATTTTCTTAACATTCTTCCCAAGTGCAGAACCTCGACGTACACTATCATGCTCAAAATAAAATACGGTCATACCTTTTACCATATTTTGAAGTCTTGGTAGTTATTTATAGTGTAGGTGTCCAAGCCTTCGGTGCCATAGCTCACATGGACTAATAGTGTAGTGAATCATAACTTGAATGTACTTCTCGGGTACCTTGTAGAGTCCTCTCTCTCGAACTCCAATCACACCAACATATTCTAGGCTTTTGTTCTTCAGCAATAAAAGTGTTTTGATATCCATGAAGATAACTCGGAATCCTTTTTCTTCAAGAATTGAAACTGAGAGGAGGTTCTTCTTCAAGCCTGGAACATATAGAATTTCTTCCACATGTAGAATATCACTGGTGCTCAGCTGGAATGAGGTGTATCCAACTCCTTGGATTGAATAAGTTGAGTTGTCCCGCAACTCTACCATGCATGTGAATTTTTCCTCCTTTAGATCGGTGATGGAACTCTTGTAACTAGTCATATGTTTGGATGCACCACTATCAATCAACCATGTGTCTGCATTTGTGATGGTGGATCCCGAAAGGGATGAGATAAGGTAATATTCCCTTATTGTCTCCTTTTCTTCGGATCCATTCTTTTGAGATATTCCAGATTCTAAGGCAGTAGAAGCATGACAATTTTTTTTCTGCTTTGCTTTGCACTCTATTGAGAAAAGGAGTTTCTTGTTACAATTGAAGCATCTAGCTTTTGACTTGTCAAATATTTTGTTGAACTCTTTCTTTAGATGAGACAAATTCTTTTGGAAGAAGGGTTTCTTTCCTTTCTTCATTCTTTCCATGAGGGCAAGATTTTCTTCTTTGATGCACACTGACTTGCTCTGGATTCGCCCCACCTCTTGGAGGAAGTCATGCCACAACCTTTCAAAGTTAGGTTGTACCTCTCGGCCATTTACCATAGCCAAGAATGTATCTCATGAGGATGGGAGACCATTAATAGTGCTTTGGAGAAGATCATATTCATCCACCACTACTCCAATACTAGCAAGTTAATCTCTTACCTGAGAGATCTTGGAGAAGAAGGATGTCACTGTTTCATCTGTATCCATATTTAAGTTTTTGTTACTTATTCTTCATTCCCTCCTTTGACTCAGAGCCTTCTTCTCATATATATTATTCAATGTATCATAACATTCTTTCATGGTATTCAGCGGTGTGATCACGAGAATCAAGTTATCTTTTGCCGAATCATAGATGATCCATTTGGCCTTAGCTTGATTCTTCTTTAAGTTGATGCGCCTTGCATTAGATGTAGGCTCCTCCACCATAGTTGAAGCGCAGCCATCAAATCATGCTCCTCTAGGATATTCAGAATCTTATCCTTCCAAGTGTAGAAGTTTGAGGTGCCCTCAAGATGGTCTTCCGGTCATAAAGAGACTGATACCATAGTCTTAAAATATTGTGCTCAACTTCTCAGGATCAATGTAGGTTCTAGATGGCATGCAAAGTTGAGCTCCTTCATGCCTTGAGCTCTGATACCATGTTAATATTTGGTTGATCTTTGATATTTAATTCTTTTATATGAATATACTTGAATCAATGAGACAATTCAATCCATGAAATTCATACAACCATAACACAAGATATACCCCGAGGAAAATCCTCAAAATTATGAGAACAAAAAACCCCAACAATTCTTATCAATATAATATAATGGATAACACATAATGCTTTCTTTTACAACATAGTAGATCTATTGCTCTCAGAAGATAACAGATCACCAAACATTCTTGGTGAAAATACAAAAGAAATAGAGAAGAGAGATCAATTGGATGTGTGCCCATCAAAACTATAACAAGCACGAAAAATACCATGCACAAAGAGAAGCGTCTTGCCTTCAATGGAGAAGAGAATTCGCTTCACTTTGGATTCATCAATCTCGTATATCATATTTATACATTCTTCTCTTCTATTTTTAACTTCTATCTTTAGGATGAAGTCACCCTCAAACTAAATGTATTAATCTTGCATTCAGAAATGCACCCCACTTCTCATGCAGTGCTTTATCTCACTGAGCTATCACTTAGGATGAACTCGCCTCTTAACTGAAAGCTTTCCCACTTAGTTAGGTGGCTAGCTTAAGTGTTGACATGCAAGTGTCACAACTCATGTGTCATCTTCTAGTTTAACATAAGTGTCGTAATGCAATAACACTTAGTTAACTAGATATTCTTTGTTGTCACTTAGTTAACTCTCTCTAACTGAAGTGTTATCTTTTAGTTAACTAGTCCTTCTCATTTAACACTTAGTTAACTAAAATCATGCTGATTGATTTACTTGAAGTGACCACTGTAAGTTCTTTAGTTAACTAAGGCATATATTTAATTGAAGCATTGATACTTAACTGAATCTTTATAACTGAAGATTTATAACTGAAGCTTTAACAATTTGAGTTCTCTTTAATTAGCTGAAGTGTGCACATAGGAAATTTTGAATTCTCTTGATCTCTATGCTTTATCTTTTATTTCTTTATGTTTTGATGCATGGTCAATATCTACTAAATTTAATTATCCATCACATTACATTATACTAAGATTAATTATCGGATGCTGTGATCAGATTATATTATTTGAGATCAAATGATCATATCCTAAAGTAATTCACTTTAGAGGTGATCAATCGCTAAAGGAGACTTAATAGCAATATGGTGATCATGGTTAATAACACATCATACAACATTAAATTATTTTAACGAGTAAGGCATGACCTTTATATGAAAGGTCCACCTCTATACAGGAGTTCCATCTCACAGATACCTTTATACAGAAGGTTCACATGAGAATCATGACTTGACACACAATTCTAGAGTCTTTTCCAACACGACTTTACAACATCATTACTTTGATCAAGTACCTCTATACAAGAGGAATAACATTTACATGGAAGGAAATCAAAGTGATCACCTCTATATGAGAGGATCAATCTTGGCAACACAATATTGGTTTGGAGAATGTCTCGTGATGTTGTATATTTAACATGAACAACTAGAAAGCACCAGGACAATGCCATCGACATGGAAACAGCGTCTCTTCATCTTCTTCTAGCTGACATATGGAAATAAAATTGTTGGTCTCCTTAATCAAGTTGTAATTTCTTCTTTGTAACTGTAATGCAGTGGGTAGGAACCCAAGTGTCCCTCATATTTGTATATATGCATGTAACCATGAATATGAAAGGATTACTTGTTCTTTATTGCACTAAGACATGTTCTGGAAGAGAAGGATTGATTGGTTTCTCACAGTTCCTTCATTTGAACTTCGTTCATGTAAATGACTCTTTCAACTTAATACAACTTGATATAGGGTTGGAATAGAGACATAAGATACCAACATCCCACATATCACTACTCAAAACAACCAAAGTTTTCACCTCTCGGGTTTCTTCATTATCAATTCCTAACTTGAATTTGATTGGTATTGTCTATTACTAACAATTGTTTAAGTTTATAACTGACATTGGCTTTCTTAATCAGTCTAGTATTATTCACTGCATCCATAACATAACTAGATTCATTCATTCAACTCCATTGTCCTCCTATCAACTCCCTAGGTGACATAGATCATAAATGTAGACATAGGGTCTAACTTATCCTTTCCACTCTAATCTTAATTATGCTTTTTCCTTCGGTTCCATATTTTTTTTATGCTACTCAGGAATATCCATCCATTACTTTTAGTTCTCCATGTACCTCCATATTGATTTCCTTTTTGGTTCCATGTTTGTTGATTCTCTCAACCTTTCCTTGATGACTATTGTTTCTCATGGTTATGTGGGTGGAGATATATAGAAAACTTAGTTATTGGTTATACTTTTTCTTTGACTCTACAACTTGTGCTTCCTTCGATTCATGTATGTCCTTATATTCTTCTTCCTTTTTATGTCCAAGTCCTTACCTTTTCTTTACATGTTCCTATATCTTTTTCTTCTTCTGATTCAACCTGTTCATTTTATGTGTCATTACATACTTCAATTATTTTACCTACAATGAATTCTTAGTATTCCTCCTCAGGCCCTTGTTGTTTATTAACAGAAATATCCTATAGTTTTATTTTATTTTTCTTATACCAAAGCTTCATAAACTTTTTTTTCACATTAATATTAATTGTACTAGCTCGGTCCATCCAAGCATACCCCAAAACATTTTCACATCATCCATATCTATAGCATGGAAAATTGAATGAAACACATATTTAGCCATGGTAATCTTAAAATATTTAAAAAATCAAACATTTTAACCCTCAACCTATTTGTTTTGAATATGATTTACTGAAAATTGCAATCTTTTAGCCAACTTAACATTAATAAAATTATTTTAGTAT
This sequence comes from Larix kaempferi, assembly GCA_027924585.1. Lineage (NCBI taxonomy): Eukaryota > Viridiplantae > Streptophyta > Pinopsida > Pinales > Pinaceae > Larix > Larix kaempferi. The sequence continues at coordinate 1,811,971 of BSBM01001435.1, read as the reverse complement.
GCGTGGCCACTAGTGGAGAAACACTCAAACAATTGATTTTAACTCCATTTCATGGACTTTGATATGGATGTTTTTTTTAAACAGGGTGTCTCGGTGAGAGGAAATCAAATCAATAACTAGGCTCTTCAGATTATACCCAAAAGGTTTCATAAATCAAGTTGAATAATAGCATCATTATTTTCCTTAAAAAACATGCAAAAATAAATTCCACTTTTTTGGCCCAAGAAACAACTATGATACTATTGTAGTGATCCTTAACCAAAAACTTTAATCACAAATGATATATAGAACCCTTGAACTTAAAAAATAATAATATATATTTACACTATAAACAACACAAGAATGCAAAAAGAACCTCTTAAGGTAGATTAAATCCATCAAATACTCTTTATGGAAGCAAACACTCCACAAGTCATGCTTTCTACAAAGCAACACCTCCAACAAATATCCATAAAATGATACTCATGCATTTTTATACGTTGCCATGAGTATTGCTAAGGGCTCTGTGCCACTTACCCCTTATTATTATATTAGTTCTTTTAACTACTTAGTGGACCAATTTATTTCCCACATACTACCATGTGGGCCTATTCCATAATTATGGTCAGATTGCAGACATTATCCCCTTAGGTAGCTCCCTAGGTACCCTATATTATAGTCACTAAGTACATTAAACAAAACTTGGTAATCTAATTAGGTGATCGTTATATCCATAGTCCTACTTATGATAACCACCATGAGAACCTTGGGTGCACTAAAAGGGTTTTCCAAGAGTTATACTAATACAATTAGTATGACACATGAAGCATTTTAAGGTAGATCTCCCATAATAGTACAAATAGGTCTACCTAAAATTAAAGAAATCTAATATTAAACTAAACCAATACTTAAAGCTATATAGAGAAAATAAGACATCAAATAAATTAGATAATAATTGATAAGGGAAAATACGATGCGTAATGTAACGTCCCCTCCCGCCTTCAAACAATGAAGGGGAGAGAACATGACCAATCATAGGGGGCTTTTGGCAGACTTAACCCCAACTTCCTTGCTTTCTCAAAAATTCATAACAATTAACATTTCTATGTGCAGCTTCAACTCAATAAAGCACAGCGGAATAAACATACTAGCAAGCACACAAACAGTAATGCCTAACATATATATATATATATATATATATGACAACAGAGGATGATTTAGCATATAAAGACTCAATCTCGTTCCAATGCCATGCATAGATTCCAAATTAAGATAATTAATTCATTTCATTAAACATAGACAATTAACATACTGCAGAACACATAATGCATGTAATTTGCAATACAGAGATAACACTTATCTTTGAGATGAATCTGTCCCAACAACTGGCTATGTGAGAGCAACATTCCACCCAACCATTGATCTCTGTCCAGCCTATATTCTTTCAGCTGAGAGATCACCCCCGAGCTGGGCTATGTATCCACTAAGGAAGAACTAGCTGGGCTCACTCACAGCCATGGTTTCGGTCATCAGCTATGCTAAGCCAACACACCGTTGGGTTTATCAAGCATACAAATGACAAATGAGGAGGATGCTAAGCCAGTGAGCTCAACCACAAAGCTACAGGCATCTCAAATGAACTCAGCAGTCATGGCACCCACAATACCTACCGCACCCAACACAAGGAAGGTCCCCTTCTCTGCTGCACAGTCCCTCAGGTGTCCCTTCCCTCCAGTGCTCTTCAGGGTGGGCATAGAAAGGTCCAGATGCTAATTCCTTGAGATTCTAGCCTTCACTGGGTTTATCAAGCAAACCAAACCTCTACTCAGTCATTCACACATGGATTTCTCACAGTTCTGTTATCTAATAACTCAATCCCGTCACTTCATTTCTGGGCTGTAAAAACTGGGTTTTCCAATGGATTTCGGGGTATCTAATACTCTCAATTTCGCCCCAAGGTTCATATCTATGGATTCCCCATTGGATTTCACTGTCAAATACCAATTTTGGGCGTTTATGGCTCTGCAAAACGTGGGTTCTCTCAAGGACGCGATTTCTGGTTTTTCTCCCTGCTGGCAATTCGTTTTTGGGATGGAAATGGTGCTGGTCAGTTTCACAATCAAATGGGAATGAGGAAGAAGCAACATCCATGAGGTAGAGTGGCTTTTGGTACAAGAAAACAGAGCCCATACTCTGCCATACGAATTTCTGGGCTGCCCATGCTCCATTGAAGCCATGGACTGAATTCTTCAACAACTTCCTTACAGCAAAATTAAATGCCAGCAAGAAAAGTCAAATGGGTTCTCACAGTGACATTTGGCAGCATATGGTTCATCCCCACAACCCCCTCACCACTCCCTAGTGGATACACATGGCCCCTTCTCATTCGTTTCTCCCATAGCCAGTTTTGGTATTTTATTTCAATGTTAAATATTTACATCAATTTACAATATCCCATGGCTTAATAGCACATGGGTAATAACATATCAAATACTTGTCCATTTTAATTAAAATACGAACATATACTAGCGGGGCCTTGGTCAAAATTGGGGTATTTCATGTATACAATATTTACATGAAAGCCAATATTTTCTAAGGGTCAAAATTGGGGTATTACATTCCCCTCCCCCTTAGAACAACACTGTCCTCGGTGTTCTCAAAACTGAACAAAAATGGGAATGCCTCCCTCATGGCATCCTCTAGTTCCCATGTAGCCTCATCGGGACTAAGGTGCTCCCATTGGATATTTACCTGCCCGATGGCTCTGTTCCGGAGCAATGTGACTTTCTTGTCGAGGATGCGCATAGGTTCTACTTGGAACTCTCCCTCGGGTTCCACCTGTATCACATTCCAATCAATCATATGATTAGGATCATGTACATACTTCTTAAGCAAAGATACATGGAAAACATTATGAGCTCTTATGTTAGCAGGCAATGCAATTCTATATGCAACTGGCCCTATCCTATCAAGGACTTCAAATGGCCCACAATATCTTGGTGACAACTTGGCACAACTCCCCAACTTGAGGGAACTCTTCCTTGGTTTCACTCTCAAATAAACATGATCCCCAATCTGAAATTCCTTATGTACTCTTTTCACAACTGCATAACTCTTTTGCCTGTCCTGAGCTGCCTTTAAATTCTGCCTGATTTTAACAATTTCCTGTTCCATTTCCTTGATCATCTCTGGTCCAAACACTACCCTGTTCACTGGGCCGTCCCAATTCACTGGCGTCCTGCATCCCTTGCCATACAATGCTTCAAATGGACTCATTCCCAAGGATGCATGGTGTCCATTATTGTATGCAAATTCAACTAAGTGTAAATAATCTTCCCACTTGGATGGTTTGCCCATCACATACATTCTCAGCATGTCTTCAAGAACTTGATTCACCCTCTCGGTTTGGCCGTCCGTTTGAGGATGGTAAGTTGTACTGAAATTCAATTTAGTTCCCAATTCCTGAAATAATCCCTTCCAAAAATTGGAAGTAAACTCTGTATCACGATCAGAAATTATTGCCTTAGGTAATCCATGCAATCTAAATATCTCTCTCATGAAGATGTTCGCAATGTCACTAGCCTTGTGAGTGGACTTCACTGGAATAAAGTGAGCTACCTTCGATAGCTTATCCACCACAACCATGATTGAATCATGCTTCTTCATTGTCATGGGAAGACCTGTTAAAATCCATGGAGATCACTTCCCACTTCCATTCCGGAATGGGTAAGGGCTGCAATAACCCTGCTGGATGTTGGTGTTCTGCCTTGACTTGTTGGCACTTCTGACACCTAGCGATGTACTCAGCTATGTCCTTCTTCATACCATGCCAAAAGTATTGTTTTCTTGCTGCTGTTATAGTCTTCTGATATCCTCGGTGTCCAGAGTACGGAATTTGGTGTATTTCATCCATCACTAGTTTCTTCAAATCTGCGTTATTTGGAATGTGCAACCTACCTTTATAGATGAGGATATTGTCTTCACCCAGCTGATATCCTTCACACTTTTCATCCACATTACCATGCTGCAACTTCTCTTTAATTTGAAGGCAAGTTTCGTCACCGTTTTGGGCTTCAAGAACTCTTGTCTTCAAATCTGATTTGTACATACTTACTGCTGAAACATGAAATTTTCTGCTAAGAGCATCGGCAACCTTATTCTCCTTCCCTTTTATATGTTTAATTTCAAAATCAAATTCACAAAGAAATTCCATCCATCTAGCTTGCCTAGCATTCAAGTTTGGTTGATCAAACAAATACTTCAAGCTCATGTGGTCTGTTCTAAGCTCGAATCTTCTTCCCATCAAGTAATGCCTCCACATCTTAAGAGCATGCACTATGGATGCTAATTCCAAATCATGTGTGGCATAATTCTTTTCATGCTCTTTTAATTTCCTGGATTCATAACAAATCACAATTCCTTCTTGCATGAGAACCCCACCCAGTCCTTCAATGCAAGCATCTGTGCACACTACAAAATCCTTCCTTGGATCAGCTATCTTCAAAACAGGAGCACTGGTAAGTAACCCCTTTAATTTCTGAAAACTTTTCTCACATTTTTCAGACCATACAAATTTGATGTTCTTCCTTTGCAACGAAGTGATCGGATGAGCTATCCTGGAGAATCCTTCAATAAACCTTCTGTAGTAACCAGCAAGGCCCATAAAAGATCTAACATCTGAAACGTTTCTTGGAGTTGGCCAATCTATGATGGAATTAATCTTCTCCGGATCCACTGCAATTCCTTCTTCTGAAATGACGTGACCCAAATATTGAATCCTCTTTTGATAGAATTCACACTTGCTTAATTTGGCATACAGCTAATGTTCTCTAAGAACTTGCAACACCATTCTTAGATGCTCCTCATGTTCTTCTTCATTTCTTGAATAAACAAGAATGTCATCTAAAAACACAATCACAAACTTATTCAAATATTTGCTGAATACGCTATTCATGAGACACATGAATGTGGCAGGTGCGTTGGTAAGGCCAAATGGCACCACAGTGAACTCATAATGACCATATCTAGTTCTGAAAGCCGTCTTGTGAATGTCTTCTTATTTAATCCTCACTTGATGGTAGCCAGACCTCAAGTCGATCTTTGAAAATAATTTGGCTTCCTTCATTTGATCAAACAAGTCATCAATTCTTGGTAATGGATACTTGTTCTTAACTGTCACTTTATTGAGCTGCCTGTAATCAATACACAGCCTTAAAGTCCCATCTTTCTTCTTGACAAATAACACCGGTGCTCCCCAAGGAGACACACTAGGCCTGATATACCTTTTATCCATTAATTCTTGCAGCTGCATCTTCAATTCCACCAACTCCGGTGTACTCATTCTATAAGGAGCTTTGGAATTCGGCGCTGCCCCTGGAACAAGATCGATGGTAAAATCAATTTTTCTCATCGGTCGCAACCCTGGTACCTCATCCGGAAACACATCTTGGAACTCTTGCAATATCCTGAAGTCTTCTAGTCTTGGCCCTTTATCCTCTAATGAATCTGGCATATGGACTGCATATAATTGACAACCCTTCTTATAAAACTTTTTCAACTGCAGGGCTGAAATCTGCCTTACTGAAACTTGCTTGGGAATCCCTTTTACCAATGTTGGCCTTCCCTTTTCATTAATGCACTCAAGTGCTTTCTCATAACAGTCCAATTTGGCTTTATGACTTTCTAACCAATCCATGCCAATTAATACATCATAGGATCCTAATGGTAACACATTCAATTCAGCACATGTGTGGAGTCCATTCAATTCTATGGGACACTCCATCACTACCTCACTTACTTTCCTCTTGGATCCCGTGGCTAATTGCACTAGCCAAGACTTATTATGCTTCATTTTTCTAAGAGAACAACCTTCAACCACTTTTGGAGAAACATAACTATGAGTGGATCCTGGATCAATCAAAACAGAAATAGATTGCGTAGCAATCTTACCTTCGACTTCCACCACTGATGATTGATGGTCTGCTTGATGATTATCCAGCGCTGCATAAATCCGAGGTGCTTCCCTTGCCATGTCCTCCACCATAGCTACTCCCTTAAGGTTGTTCAACTTCCGAGAATTGTCTTTTCGATGTGGACAATTCTTCAGCATGTGGTTTTCTCCACATCCCCAACACTGAAGTGGTCCCTTGGATGCTTTGTCTGCTGCCACTGCTGGTTTGAATCCACTCCTTGCTTCCTGCCCCTGTGGAAAGGCTCTAGGCTGACCTTTGAATGGTGGCTTGAAGCCATTCTTCTTTTGATCAAACTTCCCCCTTGGCTTTCATTTCCATGCTGGGTTAGCCTCTGTTTTTCCTTTATTCTGCTCATAACAATGCATTGCCATCCTAATGGCTTCATCCAAACTTGGTGGATTAACAAACTCAATACGATCTCTGAAACTTTGAGGTAGACCTCCAAGGAAGCATTGGATTTTTACTCTCTCATCCTTAATGTAGTCAACATACCTCAGTAATTCCAAGAATTTGTGGACATGCTCTTCCATAGACTTTAGTCCCAACCTGAGTTCATTAAACTCTTTTCTCTTACCATCATAATACCTAGCAGAAAGGTATTTCTCCTTGAAGTACCTCTTAAATCTTTCCCAACTGATCTTTCTCTCATTAATTCTTTTCACTTGCAAGAGATTGTCCCACCAAATGGAAGCTCTGCCATTTAGATTGTAAATGGCAATTCTGGCTTTCTCATTTCCTGAGTAGTCTTGAATTCTGAAGTATTTCTTCATTCCAAGAAGCCATGCTTCCGCCTCTTGGCCAGTCTTGCCTTCCCCATCAAATGTGGGAGGTCTTTCCTTCCTGAATTCTCCCTGTGGAATGCCCTTGAACTTCTTTCTTCCATCCAATCTCTTAGGTGCACGTCTTGGACTTCTCTTAGAACATTTGGAGTCACACGACCTGCTGGAAGAAGACCTTGATGAAGATGTTTTATGCTTTCTGCTCACCGAACTCTTCCTTGGGCTTGGAGTCCTCTTCTTCGTACGACCTCTAGAATGACTTCCTGCATCTCTTCCTTCTGCACCCATATTGCTTGGGTTGGACCCAAGGTTTATCTTATGCTGCATATCAGTGAGGCTTTGCAAAATAGCAGCATTGAGTTGGTGTTGTTCTTCTTGAGCCTTCATCAATCTTTCATTGAAGCTCACCATGGTTTCAACCAAATTTTGAGGAGTCACTTGCTCCCTTCTCCCATTGGATTCAGTCTCTGCATTCCCTTCATGCGCATTTTCTCCTAGAACGTCTTCTCCGTGTTCATAAGGATCTTGAGCATCATTTATGGTCACCATCTTTCCTGTATGCTACCTCTGCTACAATATAAATTTTTGTAAGCTGCAAGCACTGTGCATTATTACAATATTTGTTAGACCTCATAAAATGCATCTAGGAATATATATACAATCAATATCTAACATAATAGAACTCATGGAATAATTCACACAGCTGTTACTCATTCAATTCTTTTGCCCATTCATGCAATTCTGGAAACTGCCCATATTGTCATTAATTTGACAAAACAGTCACTGGTACATTTCTGCTCTAATTATCTATGACGTCTGCTAACCCAATTCAAATTTTGGTCATACACCATTATTCCTTGTTAGACAAGCTTTCCAATGCCTGTCTCCGTGCTCCATTCTGACATTGGATGTGGAAACAGCGTTGTTTCAAAAATGACAACTCTTACCCATAATTCTGCACATTTTACACAGTTGTATTTTGGTCCAGAATGCCAACTTCAGCCACCTGTGGAAGAAAATCTATGAAGAATCACAGAACTTTTATATTGGGCAAAGTTAGTCCATATAACAAGGAACACTCAGCAGTTTGCGGATCTCAATTTCGATGCACCATTCATCTTTTATAAAATTCTAGGTTTAACTACTTCTTACTTTTCACATTTTTAACTCCCTTTGCATCCTGTGCTCCATCTATGCGCCACCTGCGCACAACCTGCGCGCCATCCGCGCACTATCCGCGTGCAACCTGCACGCAATCTGTGCGCAATCCGAGCGCGATCTGCGCGCAATCTGTGCGCGATCCACGTGCAATCCGCGCGCCATCTATGCGCGATCCGCGCGCCATCTATGCGCGATCCGCGCGCAATCCGGGCGCCATCTGTGCGCGATCCATGCGCAATCTGCGCGCAACCCACACGCAATTTGCGCGCGATCTGTGCGCGATCCGCACGCAATCCGCGCGCGACCCGCACGCAATCTGCGCATAATCCGCGCGCAATCCGCACGCGATCCGCACGCGATCCGCGCGCGATCTGTGCGTGATCCGCGCGCAATCTGTGCGCGACCTGCACGCAATCCGCGCGCGATCTGTGCGCGACCCGCGCGTAATCTGCGCGACCCGCGCGCAATCTGCGCGCGATTTGCATGCAATCTGTGCGCAACCCGCGCGCGATCTGTGCACAATCCGCGCGCGATCTGTTGCCGCGCACCGCGTAGATTTAAAACTGCCGCCACGCACCGCGCAGATTTAAAACTGCCGCCGCGCACCTTGCGTTTCTTGTAACTTCCAAGGTCCATTTCTCCTTCGTCCCTTAACCAAATTGGACAAATTTGGTATCGTTGGAAATCTCTTGGAGAGCTCTATGCAATGGTGTGATCCTCTGCCACATCTGATAAGTCTGTCTCTGCCATTTCCCAAATCAAAATTCCGCCCCCAACTTCCCAATTCCACATCAAAAACCATTCTGTTTCTTGCCTGTAACTCAGAGTTTGGCCCAAGCAGCCCCAGTGCTGCAAGCTGGGCTCTGATACCACTCTGTAACGTCCCCTCCCGCCTTCAAACAATGCAGGGGAGAGAACATGACCAATCATACGGGGCTTTTGGCAGACTTAACCCCAACTTCCTTGCTTTCTCAAAAATTCATAACAATTAAACATTTCTATGTGCAGCTTCAACTCAATAAAGCACAGCGGAATAAACATACTAGCAAGCACACAAACAGTAATGCCTAACATATATATATATATATATATGACAACAGAGGATGATTTAGCATATAAAGACTCAATCTCGTTCCAATGCCATGCATAGCTTCCAAATTAAGATAATTAATTCATTTCATTAAACATAGACAATTAACATACTGCAAAACACATAATGCATGTAATTTGCAATACAGAGATAACACTTATCTTTGAGATAAATCTGTCCCAACAACTGGCTATGTGAGAGCAACGTTCCACCCAACCATTGATCTCTGTCCAGCCTATATTCTTTCAGCTGAGAGATCACCCCCGAGCTGGGCTATGTATCCACTAAGGAAGAACTAGCTGGGCTCACTCACAGCCATGGTTTCGGTCATCAGCTATGCTAAGCCAACACACCGTTGGGTTTATCAAGCATACAAATGACAAATGAGGAGGATGCTAAGCCAGTGAGCTCAACCACAAAGCTACAGGCATCTCAAATGAACTCAGCAGTCATGGCACCCACAATACCTACCGCACCCAACACAAGGAAGGTCCCCTTCTCTGCTGCACAGTCCCTCAGGCGTCCCTTCCCTCCAGTGCTCTTCAGGGTGGGCATAGAAAGGTCCAGCTGCTAATTCCTTGAGATTCTAGCCTTCACTGGGTTTATCAAGCAAACCAAACCTCTACTCAGTCATCCACACATGGATTTCTCACAGTTCTGTTATCCAATAACTCAATCCCGTCACTTCATTTCTGGGCTGTAAAAACTGGGTTTTCCAATGGATTTCGGGGTATCTAATACTCTCAATTTCGCCCCAAGGTTCATATCTATGGATTCCCCATTGGATTTCACTGTCAAATACCAATTTTGGGGGTTTATGGCTCTGCAAAACGTGGGTTCTCTCAAGGACGCGATTTCTGGTTTTTCTCCCTGCTGGCAATTCGTTTTTGGGATGGAAATGGTGCTGGTCAGTTTCACAATCGAATGGGAATGAGGAAGAAGCAACATCCATGAGGTAGAGTGGCTTTTGGTACAATAAAACAGAGCCCATACTCTGCCATACGAATTTCTGGGCTGCCCATGCTCCATTGAAGCCATGGACTGAATTCTTCAACAACTTCCTTACAGCAAAATTAAATGCCAGCAAGAAAAGTCAAATGGGTTCTCACAATGACATTTGGCAGCATATGGTTCATCCCCACAACCCCCTCACCACTCCCTAGTGGATACACATGGCCCCTTCTCATTCGTTTCTCCCATAGCCAGTTTTGGTATTTTATTTCAATGTTAAATATTTACATCAATTTACAATATCCCATGGCTTAATAGCACATGGGTAATAACATATCAAATACTTGTCCACTTTAATTAAAATACGAACATATGCTAGCGGGGCCTTGGCCTTGAGCTCCACGCTAGGAAAACATACATTACATGTATACAATATTTACATGAAAGCCAATATTTTCTAAGGGTCAAAATTGGGGTATTACACGTAAGATTGTCATAGTAAATAAGAGACATATAAAAAAGTTATCATAACAAATAGAGACATACAAAGTTTTATTTAGGTAAGAACATTATATTGCTATTTACCCTTTTTTTTTACATATATATTGTTATTTAAAATAAGATATTACTATTTTTTCCATGAATAAAATAGAAAGCTATGATTGATATTCATAAGGAATCAAAGTATATATATTTGGTCTTAATATATCCAAAACCATCTCACTAGCTAACACTATCTGAAAAGTATACAATAAAAAACCATCTCACTAGCTAACACTATCTCAAAAGTATACAATAAACATTTTCACAGTATAAATGTTGTTTCTTAATCAATCTCTTTAGAAAATAATAAAACACCCTGTAAAAAGACTTCAAAACAGATCACAATACATAAACAGCTTAAAAAAGCACCCAAAAGCAAACCAGAAAACCCCTGCTAGAAACAAACAACATCTCCAAGGCGTGATATCAATGTGATTGATAATATCTAACCATCTCACTAGCTAACACTAGCTGAAAAGTATAGAATAAACATTTTCACAGTAATAAACATTTTCACAGTATGAATGTTGTTTCTTAATCAATCTCTTTAGAAAATAATGAAACATCGTGTAAAAGGACTTCAAAACAGATCACAATACATAAACAGCTTAAAAAAGCACCCAAAAGCAAACCAGAAAACCCCTGCTGGAAACAACATCTGCAAGGCGTGATATCAATGTGATTGATAATATCTCTAAAAGGGAATGGATCCGATTTAAGTGTATATCAACATGCCTCGTAACAAAGATAAATTTCTTTGGTTTCACAATTGTAATATTGAAGAAAAAAAGGGCCTGTATGATACATCAATTCTAGACGTGGAAAAAAAGTCAACATAATACAACTCTGTATAAAATTCTTATTGTTAGAAACGTCATGTTCACTAATGTTATCTAGGTACACTAATGTTAATGATATGTAGATATACAGTTATAAAAAAAATAATAAACAAATTAGGTGAAGTGACATTTATAAAAAAAATTAATAAACAAATTGGGTGAAGTGACATTTATAAAAAAAATTAATAAACAAATTAGGTGAAGTGACATTTGTGAGAATATCTGATATCTGTGTCTAAGTCAAAACCAAGGTACATCATAAAACATTTAATTGGCATTTAAAAGATTCCACGTTGTTATTAAAACTTGCAGCCATTGAATCTGTTATCACAGAGGATGAATCTGTTATTTTGAATTATAAATGAATAAGTGAAAAGTAGGTAGCACATGTATAATTTCGCCAATATTGAATATGTTATCGACAGAGGATGAATCTGTTATTTTGAATTATAAATGAATAAGTTAAAACTAGGTAGCACAGGTATAATTTCGCCAATATTGAATCTGTTATCGACAGAGGATGAATCTGTTATTTTGAATTATAAGTGAATTAGTTAAAAGTAGGTAGCACATGTATAATTTCGCCAATATTGAATATGTTATCGACAGAGGATGAATCTGTTATTTTGAATTATAAATGAATTAGTTAAAACTAGGTAGCACATGTATAATTTCAACCCTAGTGCAACTTTTTCATGTCCATAAAATACTATTCATAGAATAAAATATATATATATATATATATATATATATATATATATATATATTTTTCCGTCTCTATAAAATATATATAAAAGGACCATATGGCTTACAGTAATATGGCAGCCATAAAAGGACCATATGGCTTACAGTAATATGGCAGCCATGGCTTACAGTGATAGGTTAGCCATGGCTTATAGTTGTATAGAAGCCATGGCTTATAGTTGTATGGCAGCTAGTTGTCATATCCTGTACATGGAGTTTCAACTTCATTGGGTTTCTAAGAGCAACATGGCTCGAGGCTATTCGAAAAGGAAGTTATCTTCACATAAAGCTCAGATCCTGTATCATCATCTAATTCCTCAAGAGTTTCTAAGAAATATGGGGCCTGTTGAGGGATTAATGATGATACCGGATTAGATCCTGTATTATCATTTAGTTTTTTAATGGGAATTAAAATTAGATTATGATACAGGATTTTGATCTTTCTGTGTGAAACAGAGGTTCATCTTCAATAACCTCGAAGGCCATATGCTCGTTATTAGAAAACTGCAATGGATGAAGCTCAATAAAAATGTGTTTGATTGGAAACTATTTTCATATGAAACAGGTATAACAGGTAGCTGCCATACCACTGTAAGCCATGTCGTCGTTATGTTTATTCTATGATTAGTTCATGCTGTATACCCTAAAACAGGAATTCAAAGCAGGGAGTATGTATTCATTATATTTACTCTAGATTAGTTCATGCTGTATACCCTAAAATAGGAATTCAAAGCAGGAAGTATATAGATATATACTTGAATATAACAGAATTCAAAATTTGAATCATGCATGATATTGTTTTTATTATGGGAAGATTTGCTTTCTATGGACAATGATGCTATACAGTGAGAGAAGTTGGATAAATCAAAATTGATTTGAACTTGTAATGCTTTCTATGGACAATGATGATATACAGTCAGAGAAGTTGGATAAATCAAAATTGATTTGAGCTTGTAATGCTTTTGTTATGCTTTCTATAAAGAATGATGATATACAGTGAGAGAAGTTGGATAAATCAAAATTGATTTGAGCTTGTAATGCTTTTGTTACAGGATGTTTTTATTATATGAAGATTTCCTTTCTATGAACAATGATGATATAGAGTGAAAGATGTTGGATAATAAGTTGGATTTGGTCTGTTTCCTTTTTTAAAGGATGGAAAGAGTTCATATTCCATCCTTCTTGCTACTATGACAATAGCTGACTCACAAGATGAGGTGTTTGGTCAAATTACTTCGTGCTTTTTCACTTCTTGTGCTTTCCAAACAACTATGAATGAGAGATAAAAAATGTATATTATAATACAAATTTAATTTTATTATTGTTATTGTTATTGAAAGAATTGTATTATTTAAACTTCGATTCATTACTAGAGTTTATGTATAACATAACAAAATGAATGATTGATGGAAGGTGTATCAGAATTGCATTGTTGTTATTGTAAGAATTGATTCTTTTACTTGCCTTTGAACACATTGCAGTTTTTATAAAGAAAACTGTAGAGAATGTTAAGTATAGTATTTCACTTGGGTAAAATTATTTTAGATTGATTTTAAATCCATATTTAAAAAAGTAAGCATGGATTCATATTTTGAAAAAATAAAATATATTGAAATAATTTCAAATATTATATTAATAAAATTTTATTTATGAAATATTTTCAAGTATAGTATTTCACTTGGCTAAAATTATTTTAGATTTATTTTAAATCTATATTTAAAAAATCAAACATGAGCGCATATTTTGAAAAAATAAAATCTATCAAAATAATTTCTTTATTTTTTTTATGTTAGGTAAATATTATATTAATAAAATTTTATTTATGAAATAATTTATATATTTTTATAGGATTAATTTTATATATATTAAATACTTTTCTTTCTCTTTAATTTTTTATTGAATTTCCTATATCTTGAGATTAGATCATGGATTTTAATATATTATTATAGTTATATTTTTTTCATGATTTTTTTAATAAGGGTTTGTTGGGGTTTTTTAAATAATTTATTAATTTTATATATATTCATAATTATAAATACACATAATTTGTTTCCACAATATCATGAATTTACTATATCAAATTCATTAACTATAAATAACTAAGAAAAATATACATACTTATTTTCATTAAAACAAATACAATACTTATAATAAATAATAAAAATGTTTTAAACTAACTAATTTAATTATACTATAGGATTTTAATCATTCATATTTTCTTATTTAAAATAAACATATTTTTTTTTTTTTTTTATGTATATAACAATTTGAGGTGTAGTTGTTTAGTGTACATAAACAAGTGTGTGCAAGGTATTATATGTGAATGCTTATTTTGTTGTATTTTTTTTATGAAAAAGTTTTCATTTTACTAACTTTTTATTTTCTTTTTAAAATTTATTTGCATCACAAAAACAACAAATTATTTACATGAGAGAAGAATATATATTGATAAATTAGAAGGTTGTTCAATAGAAGTAAGATGCACTTGCACGATGTTAACATGAATTGTCAATCCTCTATCATGTTGACGATATTGTTCTTTTGGCATGATGCTCCTATAATGTTGATAAGCAATTAAGAATTCTCTATGAGCATGTCCTTCCATATCAACAAAACCAAAGTTGTGTTTATAGAATTAAATAAAGTCACTTATGCTCATGTTTTGTATGATAATAGCAACTTGGAGGAAGTGTCTTCCTACAAATATCTTGTGATTGATATCCATCAAAATCTTAACTCGAAGTACAGTATCAAGAAAATGGTCAATGGATGGTGGAAAGCTTATTTTGGTCTTGAAAACAATTGTAAGTTGGAAAGCCTTTTGTTGTGGGATGAAAAGAAATTCCTCTTTGAAACTCTTGTCACTCTCGTTCTCCTATATTGGTGTGAAGTTTGGGGCTCCATCCTCTCTTGAGAATCTTGAAGAAGGATTGAGCAAATCTAGAAAATTTTTATAACTTACAATCTTAAAATTAAAATCAATATGCCATATCCTATTCTCGTGATTGAAGTGGGTATTTCCCCCATTGAGAGCATAGCTATGACTAGGTACCTAATGTATACAAAAAAAAATTAAATGACTTGAAATTCAAGTCAAAAGCACTTAATGATTAGCATAAAGATGTCATTTCTTGGTTAAAGATCTGGGGGATATCATGTCACTTTGCAAAATAGAGATGATATTTAAAATATTATTACTTTGAAGTTCAAAGAGAAGCCATGGTGTGATTAAAATTAACTATGTTGTGATGAAAATTTAGATGATAAAAGAAAATTAAGATATTTCAAGGAGGTCATAGGTCCTCTAATCTTGAAGATCAAAATTATGTCCATGTTTTAATTAACTAGTGTAAAGAAGAAGATATACATATCTAAAATAAGCATGAACTCTCATGAGCTACATAGTGTAACATGCTTTGGACCTTTCCTAAAACTCTTGGGATGAAAGGATTTTTTATCTTTTGATGTAGACACGACCTAGGTTGGTCGCATATCAGTGCTACACAACAGAAACAACACACACAACAAAATGATTTCCGAGAATTATGGCTTTAAATTAAATGATCAAATCTCTTTGGAGAGGTAAATACAACATGAGTTTATACTCAAGTCAGTCGAAATTAACATCAACTATTACAACACTTATTATACATAGGCGTGAGGGAATTATGCATCCTTAAGTAATCCCGAAAGTCTCCAATAGGAAAAAATGACACTTTCTCAGAGCATGAACTCATATTTATACCTATGATCTCAAATCGATCCACTTGGATCTTTCTCTAAAAGCTTCTCTTATCCCTAGGAATGACCATACCGCATTAAATACTTCATGTGGATTTCTTCATCAGGTTTCTCCACCTGGAATTCCGCAACTACCATCATAACTGCTTCTACAACTACTCCCACTACCCTAGCGAATCGGCTCCTTGGGACTCCAACTGTCTGAGTTAGCAGTCATACTTATCATCGTCATTATTCCACAACTACTTCCTTGATTAGTCGGTATCACCTTCGACCATTTTCACCGCATCTCATCGCCTCTCGTCAATTTATCTTGATTTGGATGATCACGACTTCTTTACTCCCATCGACTCTTTCTCTATTCCTAGAGGTCGTCGACTACCCTCCATGCCTTCCTATCGTCTATATATCACTTATGGGTTTGGGACCCAATGCCCCTACATCAACCTCCCTTGGTTGAAAAGAATGTGGTTTTGCAACTCCTCGAGCTTGTCTTCTAAAATCCAGGCCACTTCCTCCAAAGCTTGGTTCTTCCACCAGACCAAATATTCTTTTCTCTTCTGACTGTTGGTCTTCTTGAATTTGTGCTCGTCAAGCACTTCTATGACCTCTTCTGTCAACTGGACTGGTATCTATCCCTATGAGTCGTTTTTCATCACACTCCCACTCGCTGACCCTTCTTCAAACTTGTATAGGTCGGAAACATTGAATGTCGGTGAAATATCCATCTCCTTTGGTAGCTCCTGCTCATATGCATTGTCTGAAATATTCTTCAATATTTTGCACATACCAATCTTCTTTGGCTTCAACTTGTTATATGTTCCTATGGGGGAACTTTCTTTCCTCAAGTGCACGTACACTAAGTCACCTTCTACAAATGACTGCAGCATCTCTTCATGTCGTCTCTCAACTTATATGATCCATTGATTTTCTCCATCTTTCGCTTCACCTTGTCGTGTCCTTCCTTCATGTGGTCGGAAATGACTCTGCATCTACACTTATTTGTGTTCCCGTCGGCAACTCGACCAAGTTGGTTACTCCATGCGGACTTCATCCTTATGTAATTTGGAATTGAATCATTCCCATTGACCGGTTCACTGAGTTGTTGTACATCAATTCCGCCTATGGCAACACATTATCCCACTGCTTTGGTAAATTAACAATCAAACTCCTCAACAAATTTCCCAAGCTCCTATTCACGACTTTAGTTTATCCATCAATTTGTGGATGGTATGTAGAAATGAATTATATCTTTGTATCAACATTCTTTCAGAGGGTTCTCCAGAAATGACCCATGAACTTGGTATCTCTTTCCGAAGTGACACTCTTTGGAAACCCATGCAATCTTACAACTTCCTTGAAAAAATAGAACAATAATACCTATGGCATCACTTGTCTTCTGACAAAAAATAAAGTGTGTCATCTTAGAAAACCTATTGACTACTACAAAGATGGAGTTGTTGCCTTGGTGTGTTTGTTGGGCCTAAGAAGTTTTGGGTACCAATTTTGGGAAAGCGGTTTTGGTGTGTACAGAACCAAGGAAAGGAGGATAAGTGAAGTGGTCAACTCTAACGAAGTGGCTGAGAAACCAGGAAGATGGTTATTTTGAATGTGTCAAAGGGCGGGGTTAAGTAAGTTAGTTAGGTTTTGTCCACTTGCATTAATGAGTGGAGTAGTTAGATAGTGGTGTAGTGGGAGCATGGAAGGATATGTGTGCCCTATAAATATGTAAGAGGTTGGGATTTGGGGGGTTAGCAAGTTGTTCAGGAAGTTGTTAGTTAATGTCTATATTCGGTAAGATGCTTATTTTTGTATGTCGAAGTGTTGGTTGATGTAAGGAGAACAATTACATCATATATAGGCTATGTGCACATATCCATTGTAACGGAAGAAGGAAAGTCTATAAGTCTTTATAAGCATGCATTGCTTATTTTTGGATGTGACTCTTGAATAAAAGAAGCACTTCTATGGTTTTTCCCGTCTTGGGTTTCCACGTTAAAATCATGGTGTCAATTGTGATGTGATGTGTTATGTGATGTTTATGTTGTTTATTATTTGCATAAGTTGATGAATGAATTTGATTATGTTTAAGAAATGTATGAATATGAAATATGTGATATGTATTGAATATAAATTTAACTCATGATATCTAGTGAAGTGCATGGCTTGTCAAAGATCTTAATCTGTCAAAGTGATGGGTTATTTGTTAAATGATATTTATGTCGAATTTTTCCCCTCCCTCGCTGCAAAAACCTGGTTCCTACAGACCTCATAGTCACTTTGGCTGAGACTTCATCTGCTTTCTAGGTGTTGCTAAAAGGGCTAAAACCCTTTTGCGCCAGTATCTTGGGTTTTGTTGGTGTTATGTTGTGTGTGTGAACCCTGGTCGAAGTAGAAGTGCGCCAATAGTGTCTTTGGAAATCCTAGAACAAAATCCATGTTGATATCTTCCCATGGAGTAGTTGGCACTGATAATGGTGCATATAACCTTGTATTTTGACTTGTCCCTTTGGCATGTTGGCATATCCTGCATTGTTGGATACATTTCTTCACGTCCATCGCCAACCTTGGCTAGTAATATTTTTATTTGACCAATGCCTTGGTCTTATCAATGTCAAAGTTTCCTCCTAGTACTCTGTTTGTGCCAGAAATTGTTTCCAAGGCCAGAGAAACAAGCCAACACAATCTCAAACAAAATTCAATAAAGAAAACAAAGTTTAAAGGTTTCTGTAATGTGTTTTTGGTTGTGAACTTTGGGAACACACAGGGAATGCATTCATGAGAAAAATAACTACTGAATTATAAGCAAAAGAAGATAAAGATGCATGATATATCTAGCAAGATTCCAACAGAAACAGTATTGAGGTTCATACATAAATGACAAGCATTACTAGCATATAAACATAAACCAGTAAATGAATATATCAATTAAGCAACTAGACAAGCTGAAAAATGAAGCCAACACAGAAAACTGAAGGGTAAAAGTCACATATATCTCATAATTTCATCATCAACTGCATACAAGAGTTTTGTACTTAACTCATGAACAAGTCTGAAAACCAACTCAGTTTGAAGACCTCCTGAAAGCTCCCAAAAATCGAACCATTCTTCAATCCCTTTGTCCCTCTTTTATAATTACAAAGAAGTGGTTCTATGTCCCCTTCATTAGGTCGAAATTGAAACTACCGAGAAGTTACATTAACTAACTAACTCAACTAATTGACTAAAAATAGCAAATCGGATTCCTGGCAAATATGACGAATTTCTGGAAAATAGGTGTCAAAGAAGCTTCCATATCTCTCAATTGGTGACACCTGTGTCAAACCTGAGAGAGGTTTTTGTAAATGGGTTTTTGATGGACAAAACCCTCTCTTGGGTTTTCAAAATTCATCTCCAATCAATCAGAATCGGCCCCGCAAATTGAACACTAAAACAGGAAAATATTAAATATTTAAAATCCCTGGAAAATAGGCTGCAAAGATTAAACTGAATCTTTCAAGCCTTGACAGCTGTTGCAAAAATGAGATAGGTTTTTTTAGATGGGTATATTATGAACAAAAACCTCCTTTGGTTTTCAAAAATTCCTCTCCATCAGCTCGTGGTCTACATTTGACTTCAATAACTCAAAACAGGAAAAATAGAGCAGAATTTTGTCTCTACTACCTCCTTTTTTTTATGTCAGCTATCCTTCTTGAGATCTAGGCATCCTCTTTACAATTTTGAAAATTGAATATTCATCACAGGAATATATGTATTCAGAAATATTCATCATTTACCTGTTCCCAGCTGCATTCTGATTCAGAAGAAGTTTCCCCTAAAGTATTTTCAAGCTCATTTTGAGAATATATAAATGTGTACTTATTGAAGCTTTCAACCTTTGAGCCATTGTCAAGGAGAATGCTGCTAGTTTGACCCAGGGTATCCATGAAATTTTTTTTTTTTTTTTTTACAACCTAGCATCTCAATTTCTGCAAGGTGGACAAGTGGAACGATAGCCTACTGTGTTGTAATATCTCGCTGAAAATACTCCTCTGTTCTGACAAGCTGAATTGTATTTGGAGTAATGATGACCACGATTCCTTCCATAAATCAAAATCACCTGTTCACATGATGGAAACTGACATAGCACGTAATAAAATCCTCAAATCACGTAACTAGTCACTCCAGAACTGAGATCGTGCTAAATTTCGGCTAAAAAATTGGAGAAAATGAGAGTCGCGATATTCTTGTAGCGCGCTCTTTGTTAATTTCGGGCTCCAGCGCTACAAGAATAAAATTAACTACATTTTGGCGCTATTTTTCAGCTTTTGGTCATTTTGCATGCGGTTTAAAAGCTGAACCATACTCATGATGCTAAATGTGACTTCATTATTAATAATATGACTTTAAAAACCCTTCAACACCTAAAGGAGAAAAAACCAAAATAGATCTAAAGACAAAAAACCTAAAAATTAAAATAAATACCAAAATTTCCTATAGCAATTGAAAAAATAAAGTCAAAAAAATAAGCAAACTTGATCAAAAAGGTTATCAAGCTGTTAAAAGGTAAAAACAAATTCCTGACATAACATCTGGCTCTAGCTGCGGGATGAAGTCCTCCCTATGAGGCTTCAAGAACCTGTAGACCAGTGCCTTCTGTCTTCTATCTACCTGTCTGCGAACTTCCATTGGGCTATGGAGTCTTTATTCTACTTCACTCACACTGGTATGTACAATGAAAATCAACTCTCTTTCTCTAAGGAACCTTCCATCTATTGAATCAAATAGAAATCCCATTTCCAATGTAACCAAGAAAGAATTTGATCAACCCACCAAAACTTGTTTCCAACTCCAAATATATATATAATCAGAAATATTGGAAAACATGAAGAGCAGAGATTTAACAACTTATACCCACTTTCATCAAATAGTGTCTCTAAAATAACAGATTTATAACCTGGTATTGACTCTAAATAATCTGCTACTAGATCATAAAAATTTCCATGAGTTACCTCTTCCTGTTCTATGAAAAAGACATGATGTCCATAAGAATATTTTGTTCCATGAATATCAATCAGGCATTGGCGATAAAAGATATCTGGATCAGCTTGAATTTGCTCTGGATCTTTTTGGATAGTATCATTAATAATGTCAATAAGCTGAACCTCCTTTTCCACACTGTCCTCAAATGAATGACTATTAGGCATTGGATTTTGCTATTCAAGGATAATAGACTGAATGCATTCTTGAATATGCTGATCAGATTGTAACATATTACACTCCTCACAGATTTCTGGGTCTTTCTTTTCAATTTCATCATCATATTTATTAAGAATTAGACCATCTTCATAATGATTTTGAACAACAAATTTATCATAACCATGAATGTAAGCAACTTCTGAAAATTTTTGAACAGCCTGGCCTTCATCAAATTTAATATCAAAACCAAAAGGGATAGAGTCAAATTCATCACAGAATTCTTGTCTTGGAACCCTAATCTCTTCATCATAGCAAGGAGTATTCTGAGAAATTTTGAATGATAATGCTAAAGGTTCATCTTTTCCTTCAATACAAAACTGATCTTTAACATAACACTGATTTTCAAAAGTTTGTTGAACTAGAGATTGATCTTCAAAAGGATTTGCATTCAAACTGTTATTAAGGCTGTTGAAATCATTATGAGAATGTTCCAAACTATCTCTACTGATCTCTTCACTTGGATAATCCTCAAACTAACCTAAAACAACAACTTGATTATCATAATGATCATGGCATTCTTCCTTAACAACAGTAATTGAAAATGTTACCTTTTCATCTTCAACAAATTCTGAAACTTCAACTTCTTCATGACATGTTTTGAACCCTTGATTGTACTCATCATCATGGTTTTTTGAATCAGAAATTGTATGATAAACAACAGCCTGCTCACAACAATCTTTTAAAAAGAGTTCAGCTGGGAATAGATACTTACAACGTTTTCGAAAACATGTGTGGAATTCTTTTAGTGAGGAGATGCTAGCAGCGGGAAGAGAAAAATACCAATCTCGTGCATCTTTTTCAAGTGAATACATGAACATCTTCATGAGCACATCTTCATGCTGGTTATTTAACTGGACCATACATTGATGAAATTTAATGAGGTGATCTGAAGGATTATCCTCTTTGCTTTCTCTAAACCGTGGAAGACAATCTCCCCAAACATCCATAATAGGTACTGGATTTGGAAAACCAGGAATATCAGAAAAATTGAAAGGGGCAAACCTTCGAGCCAGAATAGCTTCCATGGACATCGGTCTCTGCATGTTGAAATAGTGGAGTCGCCAGTCAATTTGTCAGGACAGATTTTGTTTCTTCTTCTCAGAAAGAGAAAGGGGTGACAGTGGTTCAAATTAGTTAGGGCTGCATAAAGTTGGGGATAACTGAAACTTTCTAATTCTTCCAACTCCTCTAGTAGCCACTCTGTCAAACTTGGTGAAAATAGCCTTTAAAAAGTGTTGGTTCAAGTCCACCTCTTAAACCAGGAAAAATGATAAGTATCCCAGAGAAGATATGCTTCAGCTTCGTCCCCGGCAACGGCACCAAAGATGTTTGTGCCAGAAATTGTTTCCAAGGCTAGAGAAACAAGCCAACACAATCTCAAACAAAATTCAATAAAGAAAACAAAGTTTAAAGGTTTCTGTAATGCGTTTTTGGTTGTGAACTTTGGGAACACACAGGGAATGCATTCATGAGAAAAATAACTACTGAATTATAAGCAAAAGAAGATAAAGATGCATGATATATCTAACAAGATTCCAACAAAAACAGTATTGAGGTTCATACATAAATGACAAGCATTACCAGCATATAAACATAAACCAGTAAATGAATGTATCAATTAAGCAACTAGACAAGCTGAAAAATGAAGCCAACACAGAAAATTGAAGGGTAAAAGTCACATATATCTCATAATTTCATCATCAACTGCATACAAGAGTTTTGTACTTAACTCATGAACAAGTCTGAAAACCAACTGAGTTTGAAGACCTCCTGAAAGCTCCCAAAAATTGAACCATTCTTCAGTCCCTTTGTCCCTCTTTTATAATTACAAAGAAGTGGTTATATTTCCCCTTCATTAGGTCGAAATTGAAACTACCGAGCAGTTACATCTGGAAAATAGGTGTCAAAGAAGCTTCCATTTCTCTCAATTGGTGACACCTGTGTAAAAACTGAGAGATGTGTTTGTAAATGGGTCTGTTATGGACAAAACCCTCTCTTGGTTTTTCAAAATTCATCTCCAATCAATCAGAATCTGCCCCGCAAATTGAACACTAAAACAGGAAAATATTAAATATTTAAAATCCCTGGAAAATAGGCTGCAAAGATTAAACTGAATCTTTCAAGCCTTGACAGTTGTTGCAAAACTGAGAGAGGTTTTCGTAGATGGGTATCTTATGAACAAAAACCTCCTTTGGTTTTCAAAAATTCCTCTCCATCAGCTCGTGGTCTGCATTTGACTTCAATAACTCAAAACAGGAAAAATAGAGCAGAATTCTGTCTCTACTGCCTCCTTTTTTTTATGTCAGCTATCCTTCTAGAGATCTAGGCATCCTCTTTACAATTTTGAAAATTGAATATTAATCACGGGAATATATGTATTCAAAAATATTCCTCATTTACCTGTTCCCAACTGCATTCTGATTCAGAAGAAGTTTCCCCTGAAGTATTTTCAAGCTCATTTTGAGAATATATAAATTTGTACTTATTGAAGCTTTCAACCTTTGAGCCATTGTCAAGGAGAATGCTGCTAGTTTGACCCAGGGTATCCATGAAAAAATTGTTTTTTTTTTTACAACCTAGCATCTCAATTTTTGCAAGGTGGACAAGTGGAAGGACAGCCTGCTGTGTTGTAATATCTCGCTGAAAATACTCCTCTGTTCTGACAAGCTGAATTGTATTTGGAGTAATGATGACCATGATTCCTTCCATAAATCAAAATCACCTGTTCACATGATGGAAACTGACATAGCACGTAATAAAATCCTCAAATCATGTAACTAGTCACACCAGAACTGAGATCGTGTTAAATTTCGGCTAAAAAATTGGAGAAAATGAGAGTCGCGATATTCTTGTAGCGCGCTCTTTGTTAATTTCGGGCTCCAGCGCTACAAGAATAAAATTAACTGCATTTTGTCACTATTTTTCAGCTTTTGGTCATTTTGCATGCGGTTTAAAAGCTAAACCATACTCATGATGCTAAATGTGACTTCATTATTCAATAATATGACTTTAAAAACCCTTCAACACCTAAAGGTGAAAAAACCAAAATAAATCTAAAGACAAAAAACCTAAAAATTAAAATAAATACCAAAATTTCCTATAGTAATTGAAAAAATAAAGT
Organism: Larix kaempferi; assembly: GCA_027924585.1. Lineage (NCBI taxonomy): Eukaryota > Viridiplantae > Streptophyta > Pinopsida > Pinales > Pinaceae > Larix > Larix kaempferi. The sequence goes on along the minus strand of BSBM01001435.1, from coordinate 1,787,813 downwards.
CAAAGAAATAAGCAAACTTGATCAAAAAGGTTATCAAGCTGTTAAAAGGTAAAAACAAATTCCTGACATAACATACTCCATCGTACAACTCCCGGATTAGATTCTCTCTCATTGATCCCTTAAGGATGCATAACTGATTACCAAACAAGTATCCTTCTTGGATGAATTAATCCAAGTATGGAGTTCTTTCGCCACTCTATGGTTCCTTTGACGCCTTCCAAGCATCGACAAAATATTTGTCGACTTCATAGTCTGCCTTTATTGACTCTAGCCTCGTCAACCTAATAGTAGTTGTTCCCAACAGTGCGACTCAATGCGTTGGCTACCCTGTTAATCTTCCCCGACTTATGTTTCAATACAAAGGTATAAATTTGTAGAAACTTGACCTACTTAATATGTTGTTGATTTAACTTTGTCTGAGTATTTAGATATATCAGATCTTGATGGTCGGTGAACAACACAAATTACTTGGGTAGCAAGTAATGTATCCACTTCTTCAATGCCTAGACAATGGCATAAGACTCTTGGTCATAGCTTGAATAATTTTTCTTTGCTTCATCCATCTTCTCACTAAAGAATGTAATTGGTTGGCCCTCTTGGATCAACACGAATCCAATTGCTAAACCACTCACATTGCAGTCAACTTGGAATACCTTGTCGAAGTCTGAGAGAGCTAAGATTAGATTCTCAGTTACTTTCTGCTTCAACTTCTAAAATGCTCATTAGGCAGTTTCCATCCACTTGAACTCGCCCCTTTTCACGCATGCCATCATTGGTGCAAATGTACTATTAAAATCTCTGATGAAATTTCGGTAGAAACAGGAAAGTCCATGAAAAATTCTCACCTCACTGGTGCTCATCGGCTCCAGCCACTCTAAGATCACCCTTACCTTCTTTGGATCCATCTTCATCCCTTGTATGGAAATTACAAATATAAGGTACACTACCTCCTTTTGCATGAAGGAACACTTCTACAGGTTCACCACCAGCTTCTCCTGACTTAACCTCTGCAGGACCTATCGAAGATGTGATAAGTGCTCTTCCCTTGTATTGTTGAAAATCAATATATCATCGAGATACACTACGATGAACCATCCCAAAGATGGTTTCAGCACTTCGTTCATTAGCCTCATGAATGTACTTGGTGCATTAGTCAAACCAAATGGCATGACCATCCCTTCCTTTGTCTTGAAGGATTTCTTCCATTCATCACCATCCCTAATCCATATTTGGTGGTATCCACTCTTTAGGTCAATATTGATGAAGTAAGTTGCTCCACTCAAGCATTCAATCAAGTCGTCCATCCTTGGTAAGGGAAACCTGTACTTGATAGTGATCTTGTTGATGGCCTTGGAATCAGAGTACATCCTCCAGTCTCCTCCTTTCTTGGGTTCTAGTACAACTAGTACTGCACATGAGTTTAGGATTTCTTTGATCAACCCTCTGTCCAACAGCTCTTGGACCAGTTGATTCAACCCAGCATTCTTTGTCGGTGTCATCCTATGTGGTTCCTTGTTTGGCAGACTTGACCCTGGAATCAAGTCAATGTTGTGGGATATGATCCTTGTCAACAGCAACCCAGTCGACATATCATTGACCATTATTCCCTTGAACTCCGGCAACACCTCTTTGACTTCCATCAAGATTTTTTTGTTATTCTATCGAAAATCAAACCCTTGGGAATGGTTGTGAAGTGACACTATTGCTTCTTTTCCTCCTTCATGAATTCTTTCGCTGAACACATCAACACTCTCTTCTCCCAGTAGCCATTCTCTTTTCCCCAACTATTATGCTCTTCGACCAAGGGATTCATTCGAAAGCTCTTACCATCCTTCTCGAATGTTACCATATTCTTTCGACCATCATCCACCATTTTTTGGACGTATTTCCATGGTCGTCCCAACAACAAATGACATGCATCCATCGGAATCACGTCGCACAACATGTTGTCTTGCAACCCACCGATCTTGAAATTGATTAGGCACTGTTGTGTCATAGTGACGTGGTGACCCTTTTGTAACCACGACACCCTATACAGATTTGGGTGTGTTCAACACTTCAACCCCAACTTATCGATCACCTCCATTGAGACCAAATTATCTCTGCTTCCCCCATCGACTATGGTCATACAACATCTGTCTCGAATCTTCACCTTTGTCCGAAAAATGGACTTCCTCACATCGCCTCCTTCTCCTCTCATTCCATAGATTGCAATGACATTCTCTGGGTTGTCAAGTTTTGATCTCCCTTTAATGCAGCTTCATCTGAACTTCCCCTCAAATTCAGACCAATCTCATCGTCCTTAGCCCGACTTCTGGCTTCCGATCAACTAGTGGTATGCAAATTTTCTAGGCACTCATATGCCTTATGTCCTAAATCTCGACACTTATAACATACAATATTGGGTTTGTCTACACATCTTCCTCCGAAGGTTCCTCTTCAACCATAGGTTCCCCGACCTCTCGGGTTCTCTTCTCCCCATCGATGCTTAGGAATGCTATCTTCGATCGTGCTTTCTTCTCGTCGATCATCATGGACTTCCTCCTTCATTTCCCCATTGGTCTGTCCTCTGGTGACAGCAATACTTTTGCTTCGAGTAGTGGACTTTCCCCTGATCATCGAATTCTTTCACAACTGTTTTTCCTCTACCTTCAGGGCTAGCTCATAGGATTATCCGACACTCCTGAACCTTAAAAGGCTTAACTTGTCCTGAATAATATACTTCAGGCTGTTTACATAACTGGCGAATTCCTCCTCTCCCTCGTCGGTTTGTCCTGACTAAATAGGCAGTCGATAGAATTATTATATGAATTATTTCACAGTCATCTCCTTCTATCTCAGGTTTTGCAGTTTTCTGAATAGAGAAATCATGTAGTCAATGGGAAGGAACTTATCCTTTAACTTCACGACCATTTTGTCCCAAGTCTTCACTTTGTCCTTTCCCTTCTTCATCCTGTCGGCCTGTACAGTGTCCCACCACAATGAGGCATGACCTTTCAACTTCAGATAGGAAACCTTTACCCTCTTGGGGTCTTCTATCTGCTCCATATAAAAATATTTCTCCATTTCTCTTATCCATTCGATCAACTCTTCAGAGTTCAAGCTCCCTGAGTAGGTAGAGATCTCCATATTAGATCTACACCTCAAATCTGATAATACCTTCAACAACTTATCTCTTGGGTCTTCCTCTCTTTCATCCTCAGGAGTGTGTGCTTCCTCTTCAACCTCATCGTCACTATGGTCCAGGGTAACAATACATAGTCCCCTATTTTGGGCTTCTTTTGCTGCATCTAGCTCGCTCTTCATATTCCTCATGGTCTGGAAACATTCCTCAAGCATCTCACGGTCGATCGTGGCCCCTGAACCTCCATGCGTCCTTCATCCTCTGCCATAGACGTTTATGCCTCTCTGAGGCATTGTCACTGATTCAACCGATGAAACTCGCACTACCCAATCGAAACCAGGTTTTCTACATCTCCTGCAACTCTACCCAACTGCAACTAGTGTCACTCTTTCGTCCAATTGCAACTAGACTCACCATGTAGGATTACTTCCTGCTCAGATACCAACTGATGCAAACATGAACTGGGTTGGCTGCATATTAGTGCTACACAACATAATGATTGACAAGAATTATGACTTTCAATTAAATGATCAAATCTCTTTGCAGAGGTAAATACATCATGACTTTATACTCAGGTCAGTTGGAATTAACATCAACTGTTACAACACTTGTGATACACAGGCGTGAGGGAATTTTGCATCCTCAAGTAATCCTAAAAGTCTCCAATAGGCCAAAAGGTCTCTTTCTCAGATCATGAACTGGTATTTATACGTGTTCCCTCAACTCAATCCACTCAACTCTTCCTCTAGAAGCTTCTCTTATCCCCAGGCATGGCCATACCACATTCAATACTTCAAGTGGCCTTCTTCATCAGGTTGCTCCACCTGGTAGTCCGCAACTACCGTCATAACTGCTTCTGGAATTGCGCCAACTACCCCAACGAATCGGCTCGTCGAGACTCCAAATGTCTCAATGGGAAGTCATACTTGTTGTCGTCATTGGTCCATGACTACTGCCTTGATTGGTTGGTATCACCTTCGACCATTTTCAACACATCTCGTCACCTCTCGTCGACCACTCTTGGTTGGGATGATCATGACTTCTTTACTCTGGTCGACTATTACCCTGTTCCTGGAGGTCCTCAACTACCCTCCGGGCCTTCCTATTGTCTATCTATGACTTATGGATCTGGGCGTCGATGCCCCTGCTTCATCTTTGTGAGAATGGGTGTTGAGGATGAAAATCACTTCCTCTTAAATTTCCTTGCACACACCCACATAAGATCTCACTTTGAACACATGGAAAATAAAACTCTAAAGCAATAGTTCCTTATTTTTCATTCTTAATGTCGAATAAACAAAAATTAGTCTAAGAAAACTTTAACTATCATCATAATATAATCGTTATAAAGTAAAATTACTATTTTAACCTCTCTTTTTTCAATTTATCAATTCAAACTATTTAAAAAAAAATAACATTTTGAAAAATCAATATTCATCCTTGATCACTTATATCTATTTATAAAAATATTTATTTTCTTAATTATTAAAATAGATTATCTAATGCATATTGTTGTATTTAAATTACTCAGTAAAAGTAAAACTATCAAACTACGATGTTAAATACACTACTTAGTGATGAATGGTTGTGTTTTGTCTAAATCATATTCAGAATTAAACATCAAATATTAGAATTACTTACTAAGTAAAAGTAAGACTGTTCAACTATATGGTTGAATAAAACTAAATACTAAAAAATATGTTGATGGTCAAAGTAAAACGACAAACTACATGGTTGAATAAAACAGAAAAATATGTTAAAAAATCTTAGAATTATATAATAAATAATTAAATTTCTATATAACAGGAAAATCGTTTTTTAGAGTTTATTCATTTCAATTATTTATATATATTTATAATAACTTTTATGTCATTTCCATATTATTTAGTATTGGTTGGCTGAGTTAAAACTCTTGTGAGTTAATGAGTAATCTGAGGTGGAGTGTCTAAGTGAAAAAAAAAAAACTTGAAGAGCTGTTTAAAGCTAGAGAAAGTTTGAACAAGTCAAATGTATTTAGTAAGTAATTATATTTTTTTTGACACCACATTATATGTGATGTAAAGTTTGAACCTTATACATTGAGTACCTAGTTTTATGATGTCATATGCCCCTTATTAGAAATATTTGTAGGTATTTCACTCGTTCATTAATAAATTTGAGATGAGCGGAGCATTATTAAATTTGAGACGTTTATTTTGTTCGGCCGGAATGCTTATTTTTTCATTTTCTATTTTTTAATTTTTATATAAGCCTATGTGAGAATTTATTTATTTAATATTTTTAAATATAATTTATATTAAAAATAATTAATACATATTTTTCTTTTTTTTTGACATGGATTAGAATTCATAGATATAATTCCTAAGTTGGGTGAATAAGCATGGGCAAATGCATGTGGTCATATAATTCCTAAGTTGGGTGAATAAAGGGCTTCAAGTGTGCAAGCAAGGGCCAATGCATGTGGTCAAGGCTCATGAATGTCCATGCACATGTCTCATGCATAACTTTAATATAATATAATGATGGGAGACCTCCATCCCAACTTTCCATTATTTAATGGGATAGATCTCAAGTGGTGTGGGAAATTGAAGGCCAGGAAACTTTCCTTGAGCATGATTAATGACAATTCAATGTTAATGGAGTGGTACCGGGGTGTGTTGTATGATGATTTGAATGTTGAGTATGTATTTCTAGCCTCTACTTGTACATTTGATTTCAAAGGATGCTTGACAATCTGCCTACGAAGCACACCAATTACAGTTTGGGCCCTAAAGCGAGGGATTAATTCGAATTGGGAAACTGACAATGATGAAAATTTGTGGTCTTTGTTGGGGTTGCGAAAAGGCGAAGGAAGAACAAGTAAATATTGGCCAAAAATGAGAGCAACGCTATAGGGAAGGACAAGGTCTATTAGCACTCTCCATGAATTCAACTAGAGGCCAAGGCCAAGGCTTATTGCTATGCTAAATTTATTCCATCGAAAATTAAAGAGAAATCTTCAAGGCTAAGGAATGGGTGCAACATGAGCAGGTGACTGAGCAGACATGGGAGGTGTTGTGAGACATGGAGAGATGGATTCCTTATGTGGGATCCTCCTGAAACTGGGAGACAAAATACACCCAAACTCTATGGTTTTATTGGGAAATCAAAACCCTGTTAAGTAGGGCACTTATGAATCACACAAAAGAGCATAAGGTGATATTACTATATATGGATGACCTCTAGGGACATGTCATGAGACAATGCGAAAATAAACTTCATTATTCAAGCCACTACCCGATTCAAATTTGCTGAGAGGACAATTTCTTCTAAGGACATTCCTTCAACCTCTACCCAACACATTCAGTTATAATTGAGATTTTTGATGATGAAAAGTAGTTATAATTGTTTTAGTTTCCCCAGGTCCATTTTTGTTTTGTCACTACATCCTCGATCTATATGCTTTAGCGTGATATTCTACTAATTTATATAGTCATGTGTTGTTCCATTTTTGTTTTGTCACTACATCCCCGATTTATAAGCTTTAGCGTGATACTCTACTGATTTATATAGTCATGCACAACACTCATATGGTGACTCACAACATTTCTTGGTGCTATATTGGTGTCATTTTTGGCTTCTCATATGTTATAGCTTTAAAAAAAATTCATACATTAATTTAAAATTAATTTTTGTATCTTTTGTTTCAATAATAATATTTTTACATTATTTTTAATTTTAATAAAATAATTATTATTTTTATGATATTTTAAAAAAAAATAATTTTAAACCCGTTTTTTATTGTAAAAATACTTATTTGTGTCCTTAATTTTAAAGAGGGGTATGTAAAAGGTGTGTGAAATGTTTTGTTTTTTTGTAAACCATTGTTTATGAAAACCAACTCATAGAAATCATAGAAATGGTTTTTTTTTTTTTGGCAAAAATGGTGCACGGGAAACCCCTACATTTCGTGTATGGTAACGATGGTAAAACCATCGGCCAGAGATAAACGGGCTGACCTAATCCCAAAGGACTCAAGACTCGAACTCGTGACCTCCCCCGTACCAAGGGAGTGTTCGCACATCTTACCAATTGAGCTAACCCTTGAAGCTAGAAATCATAGAAATGTTATAATCATTGATCATTATTTTATTTCTTATCTAATTAAAGAAGTTAAATACATAGATAATATTTATAACTTAATTAAATATTAAAGAAATCAAATATAACAAATAATATATATTAATTAAATATTAAGGAAATATATATATATATATAATTAAATATTTAAAAAATCAAATGCATTTCATTAAGCCGTATGACAGGATGGAAAAAACAAACTGCGTAATAGCCTAAAAGAACATTCGCAGGTATATGTTGACTTTTGTAAGTATTGACTTTTGAAGATTACAAAGAACCTTTTGAATATGTTGCCACGTACGATGAGTTAATGCTGCTGCACGCTTCCCACTAATTTCCTAGGCATTCCAAGTCAACAATATTCCAATCCGATACACTACAATTTGGAACTATTCTCAGGTTTTTCTAATAGAAACGTACATTTGAAGAAAAAAAAAAAGTTTTCCTCGTACCTTCGATAGTATCCCATCAACTAACTGAAAAAAATCAATAGTGTTTGCCCTTGACATGGAATGTGTAATATTTGTACCTTGGTGGCTCATATTAAAGGACATTACAAATACTTCAATATTCCATATGAGATCCTTTTCAGCATTCAATATATATTATGTAGAAATGCATTTAATGTTGTTATCGAACAGTGAATCCAATAATCCAATATATGATATATTTTTCAGCATTCAATATATATTATATAGCAATGCGTTTAATGTTGTTATCGAACCGTGAATCCAGTAATCCAATAGTGAATCCAATAATCTAATAGTTCATAATCATGCTTCAATATTAAATAATATTGATGTAGAGTACATATTCATTTCCCTTTTTGTTTTGTACTAAAGCATCTGCTTAGTTCACTTTGACCTTTGTACACATGTCTCCATTCTCCTTCTCCACCATATTAAAATGTCTACAACAATTTATTCTCCAGCTAAGGAAGTAGGTTCAATATGAAGAATTCTTAGGCACCTCATGCCAATCATAATTAGTTCTAACCTGTTACACAATTAGATTGCACGAGGATGAAACAAGTGTACTCTCTAGATTGATTTTAAGGCAGTCCTTCAAAATTTGAAATAAATAATATCAAAGAAAAAAGAGTACAAAAAATAACTTTACAACTAGGCATGGAGAATCCATATTCACAGCCACAAATTAAGTGGCTATGGTAGTCTAAACTCTTTACCATTAATACTTTTTTTTTCCAGTTATTTTCGAAATCATCTAGGAATTCCTAAAATGGCAATTATATATTGTTGGAATTACATAATGTGGAACCCAAAAAAATTGAATTATGCAAAATTATGATTTTGAAAATTTATCACTAAATTCAATAAAAATGACAAAAAAAACTTGTAAAAAATTACTTCTTAAAATTTAAACCTTATTAAAAACTCTAAAATAATTAAAACATGTTTCCATAATTTACACCAACATAGATCCATCTTAAAAGGGGATCTACCAAGCGCCAAGAGGGATCTAATCTCTCATAGGCGCAAACCCTTTTTTAGACTTAATGCAATGTTTATAGTTTTAATTTATTGAATTTGTGTAGTTTTATATATGTCATTCTAAATATTTTAAATTTAATTGGAGCTTACATGTTATTTTTTTTATAATACTTTATACTTTTTATAAAGGATACATGTCAGCTATAGGATGAGCACGAAAGGAGTTACATATCTCCCCTCTACTGGGTTGTAGAATGTGCCTCTTTTGCACAAGTAACTTAAAAAATGACACATCACCTAACACTCCCTTTGTAGGAGGAATTTCTTTTCAACCTAATTTTTTTTATAACTTAGACAAACTTTTCCAAGTTAAAGGTTTTATAATTATATAAACCAACATAACATTATTGAACATGTCATCGTCAAGCATAACATCTAGAGTTGTAGAATCGTAGAAAAATAAATTTATTTACTCCAATTATTGTGTAACGAAATAAACTTATCTTTGTTATAAGACATACTTTGAGATATCCACTATAAATCTATAACGTATTTATCCTTATTTATTAAATACATTAGTTATAAATATTAAATGTTTATATAATAGTAATTATTTAATTTTATGTAAATTTTCTATAAAATTATGACTCCGTATATGATACTAATTACATTGATACAACTCTCCCACAATTTTTTTAGTGGATTCAAATATCCCATTTTAATTACTATACACACACCTATTCATATCAAAATCACCCAAATGAAACTCATAATTCTTCATAATCTTAAAAAGTTTAGAATACTCACTTCTTCCATCCTTGTCATACTACTTAAATGTCTATAAAAATAAACACACACATTCAGTGTACCGAGTGAAATAAGGTGCTTTACAGCCCAGTATGGGGGAGATGTTGTCCATGTAACGTTACACACGAGTATGAGGGAGATGTTGTAACGTTTGTCCAATAACGTTACACGAGTAAAAAAAAAATTAATAAATATAAAAACTTAAAACTTAAACTCGGATCTATCAATCAAGAGATATCAAATTTCTTGAGTTTAAATTTTTAAAAAAAAATACACCTCAAAAAATTGGATCCCTCTAGGTGTTTGATAGATACGAGTTTAAGATGGATCTATGCTAATATCAAGATCACCTAAGTAAAACTCACAATTCTTTATAATCTTAAAAAGTTAACAATACTTAAATGCTTCATACATCCTTGTTATACTACCTAAATGTCTATAAACATTAAAGGCAAAGAAAACGTTATATTCTTTGAGTTTGAATTCTAACATACTACCTAAATGTCTATAAAAATTAAGGGCAAGAAAAACGTTTTATATTTTAAGTTTGATGTAACATCCCTCTTTTGTTCCTTATTATTTTATAAATTGATGTCAAAATGTATAAATGTTTACGGGTGAGCAGCAAGGCCAAGGCCCAAAACCGGTTACAATGCACTAAATAAGAAGAGAATGAGCCTTAAAGACGTACGTTACCAAATGATACAAAGAGCCTTCACCTATCCTATGTATAGGCATGCATAAGCATTATCAACACCTTAAAACAAAGTTTTACTATACAACTTTTGGTGAATGCTTTATCGTATATATGAGTAACCATAGATATATATATATATACATAATTATTCATTTATACTATAAAGCATTGGATGAAAGCTTTGTTATTATATTATATATATGTAAAGCATGGGATGAAATCTTTGTTATATTATATATATATATGTGAATATCCATATACATGTAATGATACTATTGTGCTACTATATAGCATTTGGTGAATGTTTATTATATATATATATATATCCATATACATATAGTTATTCTATTGTGCTATTTAACATTTGGTGAATGCTATTGTATATATATATATATATATATGAGAGTATCTATATACATATAATTATTCTATTTTATTGTGTTATTTAACATTTGGTGAATGTTTATTATATATGTATATGTGAATATCTATATATAGTAAAGGGTGAAAGTTTATATGAGTATATATATGTATATATTTATTGGTTTTAACTTTTTAGATTTTAAATATATATTGTTTTACTTAAGAAATTTGTTGGTTTGCCCATCTTGTTTAAAAAGGTCAAGCCATGGAGGTGACAGCTCTCACTTACTACGTGAATATGTATAGGAAACAAAGACCACCAAGTGGCGGAAGAAGGAAGCATACCTAAGTAGGTAGTTGCCACTTGGAAGCCTTCTTTAAACCGTTCTTTTGCTTGCTGAGCCCATTTTGAAGGGGAGCGAAGATCTGTAGAAGGGGATTTTCTACCAGAAATAAAAGGAGGATGGTTCTTGTGTAGAGGGATATCGGGTTTTGGGTAGTCCAGAGAGAGGATAATTTGTCTACAGAAATTGTCAGGAGGACTTTGGATGATGGGCTCTAAGTTATTTTCTTTCCTGTCTGCCCAGTGTTAGTTGTATATAATTTTGATAATGTGTATTTTTATCTGCTCATAAAACGTGTATTGATATCGATTGCCTGAAATCGCTGATCTTGGATGCAGTGGTAGGACGCAGGGGCAGTTTATATATTTTGATAATGTGTATTTTTATCTGCTCATAAACGTGTATGTTGATGTATTTGTAACTTCGGAAGATATTCACTTGTATATTATATTTGTACTTTATTGTTATCCAACAGAGATGTATTATTCTTCTGATTGGAAGTGTCGTCATTTTTATTTGCAAGTGTCGCAAGTTACATTGTAAGTGTCGTCATTTGTATTGATGGGTTATTAGACCAGCAGTGTGGGGTCGGCCCTAGTTAGGTCATGTGGTTGGGTTATTAGGCTTCCTTAGGAAGTCGGCCTTGTTGGTTTATTGGCAGGTCAGGTCAATGTATAAATAGAGGGTGTGCCGCTCTCATTCTATTCATTCACTCACTTCTCAAGCTCACATAGATAAGAGAGAAATTGGTGCACAAGTGGAGGAGGAGGAGTATATGCTAGAGAAATTTCTTTGGGTTTGATCATTGTGATCTTGGTTTGTGGATTATCTCATCTCTGAGGAAGTTGTGTGGTCTTTCACCTTCTTGGTTTTCCCCGAGGAAACTCTGTGTCTATTGTCTCTTGTGTTTATGATTGTTATGTTGCACATGTTATTCTCTTAGTGATCCTAGATAATATTGAATGAAATTATCGTAAAATTTAACATGGTATCAGAGCTGACCTAAGAAGAAGGCACTATGCAACTGCGGAAGCTAGGGCTTCGTAATATTTAGGTTTCTATCCACAGATCATCATCAAAGGCATGAGGCTAGATTGACTCTCCTAGCAAGGGCACATCTTTCTGTCAAGACAAAATTCAATTCTGAGCATTTTCAGTTTTTGGCCCGTCACTCCTGCGGGAAATTAGGGTTTCAGAAAAAGTTGAAATTTTTGGAATTTGAATCCACGACTGGATACTCCTCAAGAAAATCGAAGCTTAAAGCTTTGGATTGAACTTTTTGGTTGGGCAGAAGGTCAGGCTTTATCAAACCCTATTTCGGGGTCTTGTCTAGTGAATTCAGAAGTTTCAAAGACAATTTTGAGGGGTCAAATTTTGTAGATCTCAAAATCTGAGTATACCAGCTTGATCAGCTCAGCAAGGCGCATCTTTCTATCCTTTCAAAAGTTTTAAATTCAAAGTTTGAATTTTTAGGGTTTCTCTAACAAACCCTAATCCAGCTCTAGATCCAATTTTCAGCAAATCAAGTGGTAAGACCTAAAACTTTCTATTTCCATTTGAAGTACTCTTTAAGATGTCTCACCACACCAAGCTTGAGGATAAGCTTGAAAGAGCCGATAGCTTCCGATTCTGGAAGTATAGGATTGGGTTAATCCTAGAGGAGAATGAGTTGGACACTTACATAAGTGAAGAGGTTCCAATTCTAGAGGGAGAAGAGGCTAAGGCCTTACACAAGAAGAACTTGGTTAAAGCCAAGAGAATCATTGCTGATTCTATCAAGGACCATCTCATTCCCCATGTGTCTTCCCTAAAGACACCTAAAGAGATGTTTGACTCTTTGACCAAGTTGTTTGAAGGAAAGAACATAAATTGGAAGATGACTCTGCGGAACCAATTAAAATGGGTAAAAATCCAGAATGGGGAGACCATCCAATCCTACTTTACTAAGGTCTCTCAAATCAAGGAACAACTTGAAGCTGTGGATGAAGTAGTGGAGAATGGAGAAATTGTCATGACCACATTGAATGGCCTACCTAGGTCATGGGAATCCTTCATCCAAGGAATCTGTGCAAGAAGGAAATTGATCTCCTTTAGTAGACTTTGGGAAGAATGTTCACAAGAAGAAGCTAGGCTTGTGGCCCGAGAAGAAAAGATGGGAAGTAAAGATCAATCCCTCACAGCACACACTAAAGGAAATAAGTTTAAGAGGGATAAATCTAACAACAAGAAAAGATATCATGCTCATGCTGCTGAGGGTGATGAACCTCCTAAGAAGAAGAAAAGGGCAGAAAGTGATGATTTTTCAAGTGAGGAAGAATATTTGTTGATATCTACTCTCACAGGTACTATCTCACATGGATGTGATGATTGGCTTATTGATAGTGGGGATTCCAAACACATGACGAGATTTAAAGAATCCTTTGTAGACATATCTTAACATGAGTCACCTCATAAGGTGAAACTTGGGGATAACTATCAATATCCCATAAAAGGAAGTGGTGAAGCCTCCTACAAGTTAGACTCTAGGAAGTCTTTGAAGATGCAAGATGTTCTATATGTACCTAGACTCAAGAAGAACTTTATCTCCATATCATCTTTGGATGCAAAGGGAATGAGAGTTGCATTCATAGATGGCCAAGTACTCATGTGGCCAAAGGGTAAGACAATAGATGATGCAGTGGTGATTGGAGAGCAAAAGGGAGGATTGTACAAATTGAAGGGACAACTTGAACATGCCATGGTACATGAATCCATGGAGCCAAGTGAGCTTTGGCATAGAAGGCTTGCGCATGTGCACTATAGAGCACTTCCAATTGCAAGCAAAGCAGTAGAGGGTCTTCCTGAAATCCAGTCAAAGCATGAAGGTATTTGCAAAGGGTGCGCAAAATGAAAGAACACAAAGATTCAAGCATTTCCAAGTAGTGAAAGCAAAGCAAAATGAATCTTGAAGATTATCCACTCTGATGTATGTGGACCAATGTCATCCAGTTCTTTTAGTGGGTATGTATACTATGTTTCCTTCATTGATGATTTCTCTAGGAAGACTTTGGTTTATTTCTTGAAGAATAAAGACGAAGTCTTCGATAAGTTCAAGGACTTCAAAGCCTTGATAGAAAATCAAACTGATAAGAAGATCAAGATCTTCAGATCCGACAATAATGGAGAATTCACTTCAGGTGACTTCAAGAAGTTATGCAGTAATTCGGGGATTAAGAGGGAGTTGACTACTCCTTACAATCCACAACAAAATGGAGTTGCAGAAAGGAAGAATAGAACTATCATGGAAGCAGCACGGGAAATGCTTCATGACCAAGATCTGCCTATGCACCTATGGGTAGAAGCAGCAAGGAAAGTTGTATATGTGCATAACAGAACACCTCACAAAATACTTGACAACAAGACACCAAAAGAAGTGTTTTGCAGTAAGAAACCTGAAGTTAACCATCTTAGGATATTTGGATGTCCAGTATACACACACATTCCAAAGGAAAATAGGACAAAGCTAGATCCTTTAGGAAAGAAGGGCATCTTTGTGGGTTATAGTGAAAGCTCGAAGGCTTACAGAATATACTTTCCAGGGTTCAAGAAGATTGACATCAGTAGGGATGTAACATTTGATGAAAACTCAGCATACATCAAATCAAGGAAGATGCCTGCTGAAGACAATGAAGAACCAAGGGTAACCATAATTCAAGACACCACTATGAATGAAGCAATTCCAGAAGAATATCGTGAAATTGAAGATCCACAAGAACTTGTAGATCCACCCCTTGAGAAGATCTCTCACAAGAGGAAACCTGCATGGGCTAGAGAGCTCATCCAAGATGCAAAAAGGTATGGTATTCCATAATAGCAACACAAAGAAAGGAAAAGGACAAGATCACACACTAGCTATGTTGCCTTGCTCTGTGCCATTATGAACAAAGAACCTTCCAGTTATGAAGAGGCAGCAGAAAAGAAAGAATGGAAGGATTCCATGGTCGAGGAATACCGATCAATGATGAAGAATGATGTTTGGAATGTGGTCCCAAGACCAAAAGGGAAGTCTGTTGTGACTTCCAAGTGGATCTATAAGATCAAGCATGCTGCAGATGGTAGCATAGAGAAATACAAGGCAAGATTTGTAACTCGTGGCTTCTCCTAGAAAGAGGGAATAGATTATGAAGAGACTTTTGCACCTGTAGCCGGATACACTTCCATCAGAACAGTACTTGGTCTGGCTGTAGTGATGAAATGGAAGATACACCAGATGGATGTCAAGACAGCTTTCTTGAATGGTGTAGTCGAAGAGGAAGTGTATGTGGAGCAACCACTTGGTTTTGAGACACATGATAGGGAGTCATATGTGTGTAGGTTGAAGAAAGCCTTGTATGGCTTGAAGCAAGCTCCTAGGACTTGGTATGGTAGGATAGACAACTTTCTATCCAGCTTGGGCTTTATTAAGAGTAAAGCAGATTCCAACCTTTACTACAAGGTTGAGGAAGGCAATCTTGTGATACTAATACTATATGTGGATGACCTGTTTGTTATAGGTGAGGATGGGTTGATTTTCGACACCAAGAGGAAGCTTGCTGTCGAGTTTGAGATGAAGGACTTCGGGATGATGCATTAATTTCTAGGCATGGAGGTGTGGTAGAGTGCAGATGGGATCTTCCTTGGACAAGGGAAGTATGCAGTAGAGATCCTGAAGCAGTTCGGGATGATGGACTACAAGGCCATGGCCACACCTATGGCATTGAACGTGAAGCTTTTGTGTGATGCTTCATCTGAGCCAGTTGATGTCACAGTTTATCGTCAGATGATTGGGTCCTTGATGTGCCTGACGAACATGAGACCGTATATTTGCTTTGCGGTGAACACATTGAGCCAGTTCCTGATAGATCCGAGAAGTGTTCACCTGGTTGCTGTAAAGCATATTCTGAGGTACCTAAAAGGTACAGTTGATTATGGGATCAAGTGTGATCTCTTGGTTTAGCAGGAAGCAATCCTGCGTAGCATTGAGTACAACCGAAGCAGAGTATGTCACAGCTTGTTTGGCTAGTTGTGAGGCAGTATGGATTAGGAAGCTATTGTCTGAATTATTTGATCTCTCATTGGATGCTACCTGTATCTATTGTGACAACCAGAGTTGTGTGAAGTTGTCAGAGAACCCAGTGTTCCATGACAAGTTGAAGCACATCGAGATCAAATATCACTATATCAGGGATATGGTCCAAAGAGGAGCAATGAAGCTCCTGCATGTTGTGACGGATGAGTAGATTGCAGATGTGTTGACTAAACCACTATCCAGAGTGAAGTTTGAGTACTTCAAAGAGAGGCTTCGTTTTATTCAGATAGAAGATACTTCGAGGAAGAAGTGATGGGACACATTTACAGGAGCCATTCCAAGCATGGTGGCAGGAGGATCCTCCCATGGCTATGGATGTAAGCACTGTGTGACGAGCATCAGGACGATGCTTTAGATGATGTTCTGCATGATGTTGATCAGGATGATCATATGCATCAGGTGGATGCTTTGTATGATTAGTTTGATTATACGATGATGACGAGTATCAAGATGATGCTCTAGAAGACATGCATCAGGACGATGCTATGATGATGATCAGGATAATCATATATGACTAGTATCGGGATGATGCTCCAGATGACATGCATCAGGACGATGCTATGACGATGATCAGGATGATCATATGTGACGAGTATTAGGACGATACTCCAGATGATATGCATCAGGACGATGCGGTGTGACGATGATCAGGATGATCATGCGATGATGATGTGCATCAAGATGATGTACTATATGATGATGATCAGTATAATCATGAGTATCAGGTTGATACTCCGTGGATGTGGACAAGTTGTGCATGTAGCATAGAAAAGATCCTGGGAGATCCGATAGGTTGAGCGGTAAGCTCGTAAATCAGTCTTGGGATGCTCTTTCGAGGTTTTTCTACTAGAGGCATGTAATCAGTCCTGGAGATCCGATAGGTTGAATGGTAAGATCGTAATCAGTCCTGGGATGTTCTTTAGAGTTCTTGCAAGAAGTAAGACACTCTTTAAAGTTTTTTCCTAACCGCATATAACACGGGGGATTCACTCAATAAACCACTATCATAACACGTTCGTTCGTGGCATATGAAACAATACCCCTAATTTCACTAAATATTGGAAAATACCTTCCAAAATCAGTTTTTTTTATCCCCTCCCAATGTGCCTTTTCAATTTTAAAAAACCCCTATTTTCACCTGATATTGTATGTATCAATTTTTTCATTAACATTTTTCATACCCCTTTATATTTCTACCTAGTATATTGATATGATACCCCTCTTATGACCCCACATGCATTCTACAATGCACCTTGCTTCTTTCGATGTATATTGTGGATGCACATTACTTCACCCACAATGCAATTACTCAACCACGTATCATTATGATTTGCAACATGTAATGGTCTAATGAAGAGATAGGAGATCACTTCTTGTATGTCACTAGAGCCAATGCACATAGTACAACATTTAGATTGCATATTGTAGTTCCCAATCGTTGACTAAGCCTATTATGGGCTAGGTATCCAAGCCCCCAGGGCCTGTAACAAGCTCTAGGAGGCTGACTAAACCTATCAAGGCCTGTAATAGGCACGAGTGTTTGGGTATTCAAGCCCCTAAGGCCTATCGAGGGCCTATAACAGGCCCTAGAGGCTTAGATCCTTCCAAGGCTATTGGTGACAACTGGATGAGTGCTATTGGTAACAATTTATTGTCAATGACCACTGTCTCTTGACTATGATCGACTGGAAACCCACTTCACCACGAAAACCCTGGCCTCAAGCATGCCTCAAGATGTGATTTCCCTGCGTACTGGTAAGCCCGAGCCTTGCCTCAACCCGATTTTTCATCCAGCTGTGATCCCGCCATCTCCATTTGGTGGGTATTTGTCAGCTCGCCCATATAAAAAAGACCCCAAAGTATTTTTGTATTGTTACATTAAATTAAAAAAACCCTTTGCCCCTTAATATATAAGCAATATAATTTTTAGGTTTTCATGAATATTTAATACCGCAATATGAATGAACGTGATATTATATTGCCTTCTAGTGAATCCCCCGTGGCATATAATCAGTCCTGGAGATACGATAGGTTGAGCGGTAAGCTTGTAAATCAGTCCTGGGATGCTCTTTAGAGTTCTTGCAGGAAGCAAGACACTCTTTTAAGGTTTTATGGTGGAGGTCACATGTAATCAGTCCTAGATATCCAATAGGTTGAGCAGTAAGCTCGTAAATCAATCCTGGGATGCTTTGTAGAGTTCTTAAAGGAAGCAAGACACTCTTTTAACGTTTTGTGACAGTCAACATGTAAAAGATCCTGGGAGATCCGATAGGTTGAGTGGTAAGCTCGTAAATCAATCCTGGGATGCTCTTTCGAGGTTTTGTTGATGCACGTAATAAGTTTTGAGGATTCCACCGTATGGCCAGAGATGATGAAGACCTACAGGAGGCTAGGACTACATCCAGCATAAAAAAGCATTGGCTCTGTAGAAATTCCTATGACGAGAAGAATTCAGAGATAGCCCAGTGATCGAGATGTCGAGTACAACAGCAGTGATGATGATGATGCTCCGTGATCCAATGATCCTAGATAATATTGAATGAAATTATCGCCGATCTTGGATGCAGTGGTAGGACGCAGGGGCACTTTACATATTTTGATAATGTGTATTTTTATCTGCTCATAAACGAGTATTGATAACGATTGCCTGAAATCGCTGATCTTGGATGCAGTGGTGGGACGTAGGGGCAGTTTATATATTTTGATAATGTGTATTTTTATTTGCTCATAAACGTGCATTGATATCGATTGCCGGAAATCGCTGATCTTGGATGCAGTGGTAGGACGCAGTGTAGTTTACATATTTTGATAATGTGTATTTTTATTTGCTCATAAACGTGTATTATTGCCTGAAATCGCTGATCTTGGATGCAGTGGTAGGACGCAGGATAGCTGCATATTGTGATGATGTGTATTTTTATTGCTCATGACCTGTGTATTGATTTCGATTGCCTGAATCGCTGATCTTGGATACAGTGGTAGGACGCAGGGGTAGTTTGTATAATGTGATGATGTGTATTTTTTTTTATTGCTCATACCTGTAAGTGGATGACGATTTCCAGAATCGCAGATCTAGTACGTAGTGGTAGGTTGTATACTGTGTGGTTATTGCATTTTATCGCCTCCGATCTTCTGTAGTTCTGAATCCCTGATTAAAGACTCTGCAACTTTGTTATTTTGGAATCTCATTCGCTCAGCCTTTTCTATGTGATGAATGCGTTGTTACATTTTTTTATCTTATCCCTGAAAACGTAGATGCTTAGGCCAGCATCGATCCGACCTATGTAACTCTGAGTTCCTGTATATATCTTCTTTTAGTTCCGTGGTGAATAATTAATATTCATTTATTCAGTTTTAGTTATTTATTTAAGTGACCTCTGTTGAGATGAGCAGAGCGGCACCCGATGAAAAATCGTGGTTGCTTTTCGTTCCACTCCAGTACTGAAATCAATTGATAATCAGTCAGTCGTTGGGCTTTCTGATTCTCACATCTCGGTAATGGTTAAGAGAATATCAATTAAGAATATTTCTGCATTGTTTTCATAATGATATATCGGTCAACTTTGGATTTTCATACTTATGTTTTGTTTAAAAGATATCAGTACAATGACGCACCTCGATCGGAGAAGGGAAAGCAAAAAGGCTTGATCCTGATCGAGATTATCTTCTTATGTATGCTTTACTACAATGCAATCGGATGACCCTCTGTGTAGGTAAGAAAGTAACTAAATTGTGTATTCTGAGATGGAGTTCTAGGTGAATGTGTTTCATATTGTTTTCCGATCAAGAGATGGATCCTGGAAAATTATTGTCAGCAGTGAATAGCCTGCGGACCATGAAGAGGGATTTGGGAAAATGAAGCAAAGTTTGACGTCTGTGTTGTAGAGAAATGGCAACGATTGTGTTGTAGAAAATGTAACCCTCTATTTATTGCACTGAGTGTAATGAGGTGCTTACAATTCAGTATGGGGGAGATGTTGTAAGGTTTGTCACATTTATCACGTTTGTCACATTTGTAACGCTTGTCATGTTACAACCCACTATGGGGGAGATGTTGTAACGTTTGTTACATTTGTCATGTTTGTCATGTTACATTTCCATGTCGGCTCATAACTTATAAAAAATAAAAAACAATTAAAAATTTTATGTTCGCTCATAACTTATCAAAAATAAAAAATAAAAATAATTAAAAAATTAAAAGAGAGGGATCCAATTTTTTGAGAGGGTAATTTTTTTCTTAATGTGTAAAAAATTTAAGATGACACAAAAATTACACCTCAAGAAATTGGATCCCTCTCGGTGCTTAATAGATCCGGGTTTAAGATGGATCTATACTGGTATAAAGTACAAAATACAATTGCCTTTAGTGGACGTAGCCCAAAAGATGGGTAAACCACGTGATATTGGATGATATTGGGTCTCTCTTTTATGTGTATGTTATGTGAGTTATTTTATTGTGATGTATGATGGAAAAGTTTGTGATATTCAAAGATGAGCTAATATAATCATACGAGATAAAGCCCCTTCACTTTGAAAGTATCATTTTAATTGAAGAAACTTATTAAGGATGTATATGAGGTCTGGTGTATTATTTCCATTTTGTATAAGTGTCCTAAGTGGAAAGATGTATGAAGGGGAATATATTAAGTTGTTTAGATGTGGGGTTTTAACTTGATAGATGAATCGATAAATGGCGAAATGTTTTACAAAAATATGACTTGTATTTTGGGATGTCACATTTGAATTCTGAAAAGGAAAACGTTCTATACTTTGAGTTTGAATTCTGAAAAGTCACAGAGATTCAATATATAATTGATATTATTAATATAAATTTATTTTTAATGTGAATTTATTAAAATTAAAATTTTTAAGTAAATTTTTTTAGTAATACATAATAAAATTAAAGTAAAAAAAATTATATTTCTAAAAACTTAATCTAATTTTTTATTTTATATTGAATTGTAGAACACTTCACTACTTTAAACACAAAATCTCTCTAATAAATAATAAATAATAAATAATAAATATTTTTTTTTTATATATATATGCAAAAGAAATACTAAATAACAACAACTAATATATAAAAAGTGTGTCAAGGATACAGTGGTCCATTGGTGGGGTTAGATGGATTTCATTCCATCCACTCGAGTTCAATTCCATTGAGACATCTTCTAGCTTGCATTATCAGCTGACAGTTTGCTCGACCTACCATCCACGATATTTGAGGAAGTTTGTTGAGATTTTCCGTCCATTGTTAGCTTTCCTTGATTCCTTCGGAATAGCAGGAAAGTGATTTTTCCGCAGATATGAATATATGGCTTGCATGGAAACAACTAATTATCATATAAAAGAATGATATGAGTTAATGTGATATAACAGTCATGGCTTACAATTGTATAGTAGCCATGGAGATATGGAAACTACATGTCATACCTTGCATGCTCCATCCATATCCACAGCACTCATTCATTGAAGTGCATGCTTTGACTAAGAGTGGGAATATTTGTATATCGACCACTTCCAGAAAATCTTCACCCCACATTTGTCATGACATTTGGTGGACAACTTCATTAACTTTATGTGACATGTCACACCTGGACATGCAATAAGAAGACGAGGGCTTGTTTTTTTTTTTCTTTCTTTCTGTAGAGGGAAGCTACATTTAAAGTCCATCGAATCTGCAGTTTTTTTGGTAAGACGAGTCTTCTAAAAACAATGTATGGGAGAAAAGATATTGAACTTGTTCAAGAATTTGCATCTCAAGAAAAAGAGCAATTTGCTCAGTTTTAATAATGATTTAGTTGAATAAGTGTTGGAGGAATGCAATGAACAAGACATCAAGATCAAGGATACATAATTTAATAAGTTCCTGAACTTCAAAACTTGATCAAAGATTTTTTTGGAGGACTTTTGTGATTTCTATAAGGAGGAAGAGATCAAGAGGGAGCCAACAAAATAATAAAAGATAAGTATTTGGATTTAGATTATCATTTGTCATTATTTTTTTCATCTTTTTCATAATAGTTATATGTAGATCTGTGATACATTTTCTTTTATGGATTTATATATGATTGAGATTGACGAGCAGTAGGCTCATGTAGTGCATGTTATAGATATGTTAAGTAAGTACCCTATAGTGTTGCACAACATCCCGTGATCCCTTGATGGAGCTAGTCTATGATGAAACCTCTTTGCTAACATGCTGAGAGAAGTGCACGCTTTTGATAGTGTGTTCCGGTGAATATGGAAGGAATCCAGATAGTTACCAAGTGTGTTTGGGATATAGATGGGTGTTGTGCTATAGCAATGGATAAGATGCAAAATTCCCTTGAATTGTTATGTAACTGTGTGAACTACATCATTATACATATAGATCGTCATTGCATTGAAATATCAATATGATTTGATTGAATTTAATGATTATGCAATGTTGCTAATTATTTGACTAAATATGACTTGTAGGGAACTTGACCGTATGCTATGGCCTACAAGAGAAGGATGATGAGACTTGTTCAGAAGGACAAGTGATGGATGTAAAGTCTTCCATATTACAAATCTCGTTGATTTTCAGTATTTGAGAGGGACCAGGATGCTCAGAAAATGGGAGGTTTCTAGGAGCATGACTCTTAAGATCAGATAGAAGGATGATTTCCGTGATAGAAGGAGCATCTACAGTGGATTTGTTGACTATTCAACAATGACAATATTAGATATATGTGGATCTAACACATTCAGCATATGTGGACCCATGACCCATAGGTACAGAGGATATCATATGAAGATTGACAGTTGAGAGTAGGTCGGTCTCTTTATTACAAATGTTCATCCTTCCGATGATCATAAGGATTTGCAATTAGTTGTAGAAGATGGGTCCTCTAAAGTTACTCAGTTACTTTAGTATGCTACTTGAGATGTGGGGACCACATGCAGAGTAGTTGGCTTCCAGTTAGAGTCATGACATACTCTAGAAGTGGTTAAAGCATTACTTGTGCCTGAGTGAAGATTTAATATTTCTCTATATTAATCCTGGAGGACAAGAACTACTTAGCTGACCTATGAGCAGGTATAGTATACATATGTTAAGTTAGAACAATGGATCAGGATTCAACATGTGCAGATGGTACAAATTATTGATAATGATCGCTTGATCGTGATTCATTGACAGATGCAGAGGGAGTTATCCTTTGAGTTCAACATGTGGATCTTGACCTATTGTATTACTTCTTGAGATTGGAGGTGTGGCCGATACCAAATGAGATCTTCCTTGGTTGAGGGAAGTACATAGTTTATATACTGAGCAGATATAGCATTGTGAATCCATGGCTACATTGATGGTGACAAACCTGAAGAAGCTGAGTGTGCTTCAGTTTCAGATTTGGTAGATCACACCATGTATAGAAAGTTGATTAGATATATGATATACTTGGTTGATACCAAACCAGTGTACTCTCATGAGGATATGTGCTTATTTGTTCTATGAGAGATGGCGTTCAGGATGCAGTTCAGATTGACATCCAGGACGACACCTTGTATAGGTTAATTCCCTAACCCATGAGTAGCTCTAGAGGGAGACTACGATGCACGTTTCCATAGGGACTCTGGAATGATATCCAGTGACATAGAGAGAGAAAGAGACTTATTTGAGTAGACTCACATGATGAGAAATAAAATTGTTGGAGGAGCAACAATGTACTAATACCCCCAAGACGTTTCAATTATTTTTGAATACTCTCCAAAAAATTATTATTTGTAAAAGAGTTATAAAACTCTATACTCACATTCATGTGGGTGAATATTATATTATTTTATCATTATTAATAAAAGGAAGGCACTTGGAGAAACCAGTTGAAAGAGGAGACACCATCATGAGACAATGAACAAGTGGCTAGCAAGCAAGATATTTTGTATCAATCAAATCCAAGTCAAAAGCTCGGCAAGACGACCAGATCCACCATTATAGGGATGAGCATATTTGCTTGAAATTTGATTGAGATGGCACAAGACCTGGGAAAAAATATATAATGGTTCACTAAGAAGACACACACCGCTATGTAGTGCATGGAGAGATGGTTGCTAAGCCACTGAGTATTTTTCTCTCTTTTTTGAAATTCCATCACTTGATTTGCTACAGACTCTATCGAAGAGTGTTGCGTTCAAATTTGCTTAGCTAGTTCATTGGTCCATGGTAGTGATCCAGATTGGGGGTGAAGTTGGACAAGCAAAGTGGATATCATATTCTATGGTTGGGAGGAACTGAAAGACTCCAAGTGCTTTTCCCATTTTTTTCAAGTAAGTAAATTTTATTTTTTGTGTGTGTGCTTAATAATTTTATAAAGGACGTATTTTTCTCAAATGTTTACAATGGATCCGTTGTGAGTGGTAGTATTTATTTTCGTTTTTTTTATTTTTTATAATGGGATAAAGAAATGAGTGATAAGCTAAGATATATAGAGTAGATTATAGTAGCATAGTATGTTTATGCCGAATTTGAGGTATGTTCCAATGTGGTATCAAAGCATGGTTGTGATCGAGTATTTTTACTATAAGTTCATAGGGGGAGATGTTGTCACATTTATCATGTTTGTCACATTTATCATGTTTGTCACATTTATCATGTTTGTCACATTTGTAACGCTTGTCATGTTACAACCCACTATGGGGGAGATGTTGTAACGTTTGTTACATTTGTCACGTTTGTCATGTTACATTTCCATGTCGGCTCATAACTTATAAAAAATAAAAAACAATTAAAAATTTTATGTTCGCTCATAACTTATCAAAAATAAAAAATAAAAATAATTAAAAAATTAAAAGAGAGAGATCCAATTTCTTGAGAGGGTAATTTTTTTCTTAATGTGTAAAAAATTTAAGATGACACAAAAAATTACACCTCAAGAAATTGGATCCCTCTCGGTGCTTAATAGATCCGGATTTAAGATGGATCTATGCTGGTATAAAGTACAAAATACAATTACCTTTAGTGGAGGTAGCCCAAAAAATAAGTAAACCAAGTAATATTGGGTGATATTGGGTCTCTCTTTTATGTGTATGTGTATGTTATGTGAGTTATTTTATTGTGATGTATGATGGAAAAGTTTTTGATATTCAAAGATGAGCTAATATAATCATATGAGATAAAGCCCCTTCACTTTGAAAGTATCATTTTAATTGAAGAAACTTATTAAGGATGTATATGAGGTCTAGTGTATTATTTCCATTTTGTATAAGTGTCCTAAGTGGAAAGATGTATGATGTGCTACTGTTGTATAAGCATCCAAAGGGGAATATATTAAGTTGTTTAGATGTGGGGTTTTAACTTGATAGATGAATCGATAAATGGCGAAATGTTTTACAAAAATATGACTTGTATTTTGGGGATGTCACATTTGAATTCTGAAAAGGAAAACGTTCTATACTTTGAGTTTGAATTCTGAAATATGACTTGTATTTTGGGGATGTCACATTTGAATTCTGAAATGGAAAACGTTCTATACTTTGAGTTTGAATTCTGAAAAGTCATAGAGATTCAATATATAATTGATATTATTAATATAAATTTATTTTTAATGTGAATTTATTAAAATTAAAATTTTAAGTGAATATTTTTAGTAATATATAATAAAATTAAAGTAAAAAAAATTATATTTCTAAAAAATTAATCTAATTTTTTATTTTATATTGAATTGTAGAATACTTCACTACTTTAAACACAAAATCTCTCTAATAAATAATAAATAATAAATAATTTTTTTTTATATATATGCAAAAGAAACACTAAATAACAACAACTAATATATAAAAAGTGTGTTAAGGATACGGTGGTCCATTGGTGGGTTAGATGGATTTCTTTCCATCCACTAGAGTTCAATTCCATTGAGACATCTTTTGGCTTGCATTATCGGCTGACGGTTTGCTCAACCTACCATTCACAATATTTGAGGAAGTTTGTTGAGATTTCTCGTGCATTGTTAGCTTTCCTTGATTCCTTCATAATAGTAGGAAAATGATTTTTCCACAGAAACATATATATACATATATATGTATATGTATATATATACATATATATGTATATATATACATATATATGTATATATACATATATATCTACATATGTATATATATACATCTATATATGTAGATATATATGTATATATATACATATATACATATACATATACATATATACATATACATACATACATACACATACACATACACATACACATACACATATACATATACACACACATATACATATACACACACATATATATATATATGGCTTGCATGGAAACGACTAATTATCATATAAAATAATGATATGACTTAATGTGGTATAGCAGTCATGGCTTACATTTGTATAGTAGCCATGGAGATATGGAAACTACATGTCATACCTTGCATGCTCCATCCATATCCATATCACTCATTCATTGAAGTGCGTGCTTTGACTAAGAGTGGGAATATTTGTATATCGACCACTTCCAAAAAATCTTCACCCCACATTTGTCATGACATTTGGTGGACAACTTCATTAACTTTATGTGACATGTCACACCTAGACATGCAATAAGAAGACGAGGACTTGGTTTTTTTTTCTTTCTTTCTGTAGAGGGAAGCTACATTTAAAGTCCGTCGAATCTGCAGTTTTTTTGGTAAGATGATTCTTCTAAAAACAATGTATGGGAGAAAAGATATTGAACTTGTTCAAGAATTTGCCTCTCAAGAAAAAGAACAATTTGCTCAGTTTTAATAATGATTTAGTTGAATAAGTGTTGGAGGAATGCAATGAACAAGACATCAAGATCAAGGATACATAATTTAATAAGTTCCAGAACTTCAAAACTTGATCAAAGTTTTTTTTGGAGGACTTTTGTGATTTCTATAACGAGGAAGAGATCAAGAGGGAGCCAACAAAATAATAAAAGATAAGTATTTGGATTTGGATTATCATTTGTCAGTATTTTTTTTTCATCTTTTTCATAATAGTTATATGTAGATCTGTGATACATTTTCTTTTATGCATTTATATACGATTGAGATCGACGAGCAGTAGGCTCATGTAGTGCATGTTATATATATGTTAAGTAAGTACCCTATAGTGTTGCACAACATCCAGTGATCCCTTGATGGAGCTAGTCTATGATGAAACCTCTTTGCTAACATGCTGAGAGAAGTGCACGCTTTTGATAGTGTGTTCCGGTGAAGATCGAAGGAATCCAGATAGTTACCAAGTGTGTTTGGGATACGGATGGGTGTTGTGCTATAGCATTGGATAAGATGCAAAATTCCCTTGAATTGTTATGTAACTGTGTGAACTACATCATTATACATATAGATCGTCATTGCATTGAAATATCAATATGATTTGATTGAATTTCATGATTATGCAATGTTGCTAATTATTTGACTAAATATGACTTGTAGGGAACTTGACCATATGCTATGGCCTACAAGAGAAGGATGATGAGACTTGTTCAGAAGGACAAGTGATGGATGTAAAGTCTTCCATATTACAGATCTCGTTGATTTTCAGTATTTGAGAGGGACCAAGATGCTCAGAAAATGGGAGGTTTCTAGGAGCATGACTCTTAAGATCAGATAGAAGGATGATTTACGTGATAGAAGGAGCATCTACAGTGGATTTGTTGACTATTCAACAATGACAATATTAGATATATGTGGATCTAACACATTCAGCATATGTGGACCCATGATCCATAGGTCCAGAGGATATCATATGAAGATTGATAGTTCAGAGTAGGTCGGTCTCTTTATTACAAATGTTCATCCTTCCGATGATCATAAGGATTTGCAATTAGTTGTAGAAGATGGGTCCTCTAAAGTTCCTCAGTTACTTTAGTATGCTACTTGAGATGTGGGGACCACATGCAGAGTAGTTGGCTTCTAGTTAGAGTCATGACATACTCTAAAAGTGGTTAAAGCATTACTTGAGCCTGAGTGAAGATTTAGTATTTCTCTATATTAATCCTGGAGGACGAGAACTACTTAGTTGACCTATTAGCAGGTGTAGTATACATATGTTAAGTTAGAACAATAGATCAGAATTCAGCATGTGCAGATGGTACAAATTGTTGATGATGATCGCTTGATCGTGATTCATTGGTAGATGTAGAGGGATTCATCCTTTGAGTTCAACATGTGGATCTTGACCTATTGTATTACTTCTTGAGATTGGAGGTGTGGCCGATACCAAGTGAGATCTTCCTTGGTTGAGGGAAGTACATAGTTTATATCCTGAGCAGATATAGCATTGTGAGTCCATGGCTACATTGATGGTGACAAACCTGAAGAAGCTGAGCGTGCTTCAGTTTCAGATTTGGTAGATCACACCATGTATAGAAAGTTGATTAGATATATGATATACTTGGTTGATACCAAACCAGTGTACTCTCATGAGGATATGTGCTTATTTTCTCTATGAGAGATGGCGTTCAGGATGCAGTTCAGATTGACATCCAGGATGACACCTTGTATAGGTTAATTCCCTAACCCATGAGTAGCTCTAGAGGGAGACTACGATGCACTTTTCCATAGGGAGTCTGGAATGATATCCAGTGACATAGAGAGAGAAAGAGACTTATTTGAGTAGACTCACATGATGAGAAATAAAACTGTTGGAGGAGCAATAGTGTACTAATACCCCCAAGACGTTTCAATTATTTTTCAAATATTCTCCAAAAAATTATTATTTGTAAAAGAGTTATAAAACTCTATACTCACATTCATGTGGGTGAATATTATATTATTTTATCATTATTAATAAAAGAAAGGCACTTGGAGAAACCAGTTGAAAGAGGGGACACCATCATGAGACAATGAACAAGTGGCTAGCAAGCAAGATATTTTGTCTCAATCAAATCCAAGTCAAAAGCTCGGCAAGACGACCGGATCCACCATTATAGGGATGAGGATATTTGCTTGAAATTTGATTGAGATGGCACAAGACCTGGGAAAAAAATATATAATGGTTCACTGAGAAGACACACACCACTGTGTAGTGCATGGAGAGATGGTTGCTAAGCCACTGAGTATTTTTCTCTCTTTTTTGAAATTCCATCACTTGATTTGCTACAGACTCTATCGAAGAGTGTTGCGTTCAAATTTGCTTAGCTAGTTCATTGGTCCATGGTAGTGATTCAGATTGGGGGTGAAGTTGTAAAAGCAAAGTGGCTATCATATTCTATGGTTGGGAGGAATTGAAAGACTCCAAGTGCTTTTCCCATTTTTTTCAAGTAAGTAAATTTTATTTTTTGTGTGTGTGCTTAATAATTTTATAAAAGATGTATTTTTCTCAAATGTTTACAATGGATCCGTTGTGAGTGGTAGTATTTATTTTCGTTTTTTTTATTTTTTATAATGGGATAAAGAAATGAGTGATAAGCTAAGATATATAGAGTAGATTATAGTAGCATAGTATGTTTATGCCGAATTTGAGGTATGTTCCAATGTGGTATCAAAGCATGGTTGTGATCGAGTATTTTTACTATAAGTTCATAGGAGGTTCTCAAAATATTGGATGTTAATTTGTTTATGAAAACCTCTAGATGATCTTACTATCTGTAGAAAGTATTCTAGTTGGATGTGTTATTATGGATCAACTGGGCGATCCATAATACACCCGTAGTGATAATGCAGACTATTTGTTTTATTTTAGCATTCCTAATCTCAACTGGGCGATCTCATTCAAAGAATCGACCCATGATGAAATGCAAACTATTTGTTTCATATAAAACTCTGATCTAAATTGGGTGATATCTGTGAGAGAATCGACTCGTTATTAAAACATAGAATGTTGGTTTTTGTTTAAAATTTCTCAACTCCATAGACGTGGGGCCTCGTGAATACAATTATTGATTGTGGTTTTAAGTTATTTGCTACCATTTATTAAATTAACTAGAAACGCTGAAACAGGGTGGTCGATCTCGTTCTTTATGGAGTTATGTAGTATATTACCATTATCTTCGCTTTCGTTTGACTGCATTATTTCTTGTATAATTTGCTTATGGTGACATATCAAGTCTTATCTTTGTGTATTTTAGTTGTCACCTTTAACTGTGAATTTGGTTACTTTCACACCTTAGTATAAACTATGGAAACTCTTGTTAATAATTATTGAGGCTGTAAATGGCCGTGAGCGCATATATGTCTCTGTATTCTGCAATAGAAATCGAATAATTTGTAATTAATCCTCGTTGAATAATACAAGGATATGTTTTGTGCGTTTGGTTTCTGATAATGTTATTGATAAGAGCTAGTGCGATTCCCACTTGAGAATCAACCCCATACCTCAGGCTTTGTTGCTGCTATTTCATTATTATTTTATGTGTTCTTTCCTCGTATGATAGAAATCCAGTCCTTGCATTCTTTGAACATTATGAAATAGAGTTGTAGTGATTGTTACGACTGTCAAAACCTACAGTTAGTCGTCTGATTAGAATGTTAGTATATTTGGTGAGAAGCAACGTGAGTGGGATGAGCCTATGTTAAAATATCCGAGTATATTTTCTCTATCACTAACGTTGTTGACTTTAATCATTAGAAAATGTGTATGCCGATTCCCTACAGCATGGGGAAATCCTGTTGTTTTCCACGTCTGTCACGTTTCCATACTTTGCGGCTCTACCTTTTCTTTTTTTTTCCTTGGGAAATCTGCTAAGGAGACTGCCTTCCTTATTTTATGCATGTCTGTCTACGATTAATGTCGAGGTAATGCCCATAAATATCAGCGGAATGCTACCTAACTCTTCTCTTATCAAAACATCAGCTTGGGTGTTGAGATGTCATGATTGGAGAAACCATGTCCGGTTGTGAAGTTATGAAGTGAATTCGCTGTTCATGATTGATGATAAAAACAATAATATATTTATAGAAGATGCTAAGATTTTACAATGAAGCTCGCCTTTACCAGCTTGAGCATGCATAGTGAAGGGTTACACCCTTCCACTTAGTAATTAATAAATTATAATTAATATATTATTTTATATTTGTTACATTGCCACCCCCTTTAAAGGGAGGTTTGTCTTCAAAGATGTATTTGTTGGCATCGACTTTTGTTCTTGATTTTTGTTGATGCTTGATTTGAGCTAAGCGATCTGGAATGATCTCTATATCGTGATGATGGATTGAGTCCTTCTTATGCTGCAGTTCTTTTTGCTTGGGTGGCGAACTTCTCATACCATACAATCGATACTTACTTTCATTCCATTTAAAATTCATGTACTATTTTTGTAGATTGGTAGAGTATGTCTCTAGCGATGCTAACTAGTCGGTGCCTAATACCATGTCTACTTCCTTGAGTGGTAAAACAATACAATTGAGTTGGACGCATATGCTTTATAAGTCATCCCGTACTGTTTGTTGATCCATAGTTTGTATTAGCCCATGATATTGACTCATAGTATTGGACACATATGCTTTGTAAGTCATCCCGTAGTATTATATGTCCCATGGTATTGACCCATAGTATTGGGAATAGACTTAGTATATAAGTGTGTGTTGAGGCCAATGAAGGTACCATGAAGTTATTTGTATTGAGCTTGCTCAAAGGAGGTTTCCCCCTCGAAGTGGCCTGAGATCAATAAAGCGATTCTGAGTTCTGTTATTTCTGCTATGTCGTGTGTTTTCATTAATTAATTATTGCAGGTTCTTCACATATGTGATTCTGAGTTCTGTTATTTCTGCTATCTCGTGTGTTTTCATTAATTAATTATTGCAGGTTCTTCACATTTGGTATCAGAGCACTTTCTTGGGCTCGTTGGGTGGAATTTCTGCTAAAAACGTTTTTTGCATCTGTTGCAAGTTCGGATCTGGGAATAATCCCTATCCGCTTAACTATGGGAAGTACTTGGGCATACGCCCTAAAAATCATTGTGAGGAGTACCACATGAACCCCAAAGTAGCTAGCCTATTGAGAGGACCTGCCAGGGAAAAGGGAAACGACCCCTACCTGATTGACTAGTTCCCACCCGTGAGGTAAACCAAGAGCTGTCATTTGTGGCAAAGTGGTTATCAGTTTTAACTGAGCCATGGAGTGAGGGGTATTGCCCCAATACACAAGCCATCAGGCAACATTGGTGGCCTACTGAAACCCTTGAACTGTTAGGAAGCCGAGCATACCTGGGGTCCATATCTATTTTCAGCTGGATTGTTGCCGATCACTTCTGCGCCGTTTCAGATTCTGCCATTTTAGATCCATTCCGAGCCGTTTTAGATCTAGCCATTTCAGATCCATTTTGGAAGTCGTTCCATATCCAACCATTTTAGATCCAGCCGTTTTCGATCCATTCAGTTCCATTCTGAAAAATTCTATTTTTATGCCATATCTCCTTTGTCTTAACTCTGTTTCCCTTGGAATTTAACTAACACTTCTGCAATCCCATTCTGCATATTTCATTCATGAGGACCTTATCCCAAATTCTACTTCCCAAAACCAGAAATTTCACATTTGTCTATTTTTAGGGTTTTCCATAACTTTTTCGATTTTCTCTTAATCGCTTTCAAATTTTTCCACCGTGTTCATTCCTTATTTCTGCTTCTTTGTCCCTCTCTGACAATTTTTCCCATTCGTTCACCCCACTTTTGAAATCCTCATTTTCTGCTTCCCTTTCCATTCGAAAGTGTCCAAAACCTAGTCAAACCCCAATTACCCATCAGAGTTTTTCCCAAATCCAAATTTCCCTTTACTAAATAAGCTTTTGTTTGTGTTTTTCTACCCATTCGCCCCCCCCCCCCAAAAAAAAAAAAACTCATGGTTATGGTTGTCACCCACGCAAGAGAAAACACCATAGAGGAAGCACTTGCATCCATCCAAACCAAACTCCAGGATCTGTATGAAGAATTTCTTGGCCTCCATCTTGAGAATTCAGCCATGAACAACAAACAACAGTCCGAGTCTGCATCAGACAATGGTTTCTCTTCTTCCATCCATTTTCGTGGTTCGAAGCTTGATTTTTCTTCCTTCAATGGTACTGATCCGACTCGATGGATCCATCATGCAGAACAATATTTCAGTTTGCATAATACTTTTGATGTCAACAAAGTTCCACTTGCATCCTTTCATTTGGAACAGGACGCTCTTCAATAGTACCGTTGGTACATCAACGCTCATGAAGAGCCAAAATGGCCAGATTTTTGCCAGCTCCTTTTGCAATGATTTGTTGCTAGTGCTTTTGATGACTTCACAGGATCCCTCACTAAACTTCGCCAAATTGGCACTGTGAGAGAGTATCAAACATAATTTGAGAAACTAGCTAATCACATGGAAGGATTGTCTGATGAATTCTACAGGAGTTGTTTTATCAGTGGTCTTAAGGATGAAATCAGCTCAGAGGTTAAAATGTTCTGTCTCAACACAATGATGGAAACTCTGGGGTTGGCTAAGTTGGCAGAAGACAAGATTGTAGCCCAACAACGCTCCAAACCCCACTTTTGTTCCCTTCCGAAATATGGGTTCTCAACGACCTCCCATCCCGCCAGCTCCTCTCCCAACTCTTATCAAGCATTTGTATGAAACAGAGATGCAGGAATCTAGAGTAAAAAGGCTTTGTTATAATTGTGGTGAGAAATTCACTCAGGGACATCGATGTGTTCAGCAAAAGCTCTATCTCTTGGATGTGGATTCTTCTCCTGCTTCTGAAATTGGTGAAAAATCTCTAGATACAATGGATGATCAGGTCAACATTCAGGAGCCTCCCATTGACCCTCTGTCTCATGAAGACCACCCAGAGATATCTCTCCATGCTTTAGCCGAAATCACCACCCCCCAAACAATGCAGGTCAGGGGTTACTTCAAGAAGCTTCCTCTTACAATACTCATTGATTCTGGTAGAATTCATAACTTCATTGAACCTTGGATATCCAAACATGCTGATTGTTTTGTCCATCCTTGCTCCAAATTTGAAGTCATGGTTACCAATGGGGGCACCTTACCTTGCAAGAGAAAGTGTCACAATGTGCGTATCTTTCTGGAAGATTATAACCTACGCTCTGACATGTTTTCCTTGTCCTTAGAAGGATGTGATGTGGTTTTGGGCGTTCAATGGTTATGCACACTTGGCCCCATATTATGGTATTTTGCTGAACTTTGGATGCAGTTTTTAGTCAATGGGACACAACACAAATTTATGGAATTACAACCAGGGTCTCTCCGCATCATCAGTTCACATCGCCTAAAAATATCCTTAAGAAGAATTCACATGGTGTCATCGCTCAGATCCATTCCATTCAGATGCATCCATCAACGGTCTCCACTACTTCCTTTGATAGATATGCAGGTGTCTTTGTTGAACCAGTGGGATTGCCGCCTTCAAGAGACCTTTTCGATAAGCATTTAGTTGCATCTATATCTCACTAGGAAATGATGGCTATTTTGCATGCAGTACAGAAGTGGCAGCCATCCCTATTAGGAAATTATTTCTGCATCAAGACTGATCGTCAGAGTCTGGAAAATTTCCTGGAACAATGGGTCTCCTCCCTAGCACACCTGAAATGGGTTATCCAACTCATGGGTTATTACTATGCGATCACTTACAAGAAGTGTAAGGACAATATGGTGGTAGATGCTCCTTCTCGCACATTTGATGACCCGGTTTCTCTTACAACTATTTCTCTGCTTGTTCCAAATTGGTTGCAATCTGTTCAACAGGGATATCTCTTCTATGAACTCCATGCTTCTTCATCGGTAGGGAACTCTAGGTTCCTCAAAACGTATGACCAGGAACAATGTGAATTCTTTTGGAAGGGAATAAAAATTACAATTCAAGAGATGGTGGCTGACTATGATACTTTCTAGGTCAACAAGGGTGAAACGACCCTCCTTTCGGGACTGCTCGGACCCTTTCCCATCCCTACACAGATTTGGACAATAATATGAATTTTCTAGAAGCGCTCCAGTAGTACAATACCACATCTAAACGAACACCATATGAAGCAGTCTATGGATAGGCACCTCCAGTTCTTCTTCCATACACCCTCAACATCTCCCCAGTTCAGGCTGTTGACTCGGTTCTTTGAAACTACGATCAAATTCTTCTCATTCTGCAGGACAATCTTCACATGGCAAGAATTCGACTGAAACTACAAGACAAGAAACATTGTTCTGAGCGCACTTTTCATGTATCTCATATGGTTCTTCTTCATCTACAGCCTTCCAAGAAATCCTCCCTGAAACTCAAAAGGTGTTAGTGGCCCGGAATGCAACTTGAGGATGCTACAGGGGATCCACTCCTTCAGATTCTGCATCAATTTCCACATCTAAAGCTTTGAGGACAAAGGTTTTTCTAAGGGAGAGGGGATGTTAGGAACCTATTTCAACCCTTCTCTTTACTTCGTTAGTATATTGTTGTTGGAAGCACATTCTTTGTAAGTCGTCCAGTAGTATTTGTTGATCCATAGTTTGTATTAGCCCATGGTATTGAATCATAGTATTGGATGCATATGCTTTGTAAGTTGTCTCGTAGTATTATATGTCCCATGGTATTGACCCACAATATTGGGCATAGACTTAGTATGTAAGTGTGTGTTGATGCCAATGAAGGTATCGTGAAGTTATTTGTATTGAGATTGCTCAAAGGAGGTTGCCCCCTCGAAGTGGCCTGCGATCAATAAAGCGATTCTGAGTTCTGTTATTTCTGCTATCTCGTGTGTTTTCATTAATTAATTATTGCATGTTCTTCACAAGTTGTAGGTGTAAGTTTTGTATGTGCAATGACACCTTATGACATTTTCCTACTTTTTCTATGTGTTGATCAGCGATGGTTGATGCTTTAAGCCCTTTTGCAGGAAACACAAAAAGGTTAAGTTCCTTTGCCTTGTTGATGTCAATCAAATTATGGGTACTCCTGAAATCGACAAAAATGTGATATCCCTATCTTTAATTTTCCCATTACGTTGTAGTCTTTTTGGCCTTGACTTCCTTCATTATGTTACTCGGAATATGAGTTGTTCATTTTTAAGGATGTCATGACTTCTCAACTGAGGTGTAATATATTTTTCTGCGAGCGCTTGGTTTTCCTTTTGTTGGATGTAATCTATCTTATGTGTCTCTACCCTTTCTTCCTCACAAGCTTGTTGAGTACATGTAATCGTCGCAATGGATGCTTCAGATGAGATTGTTTATGTATCTAATCAGTTGTATCTGCCTCTCTTGATACCCGTTTTTGCTTCCCATTAATGATTTTGCAATGTACTGTGTGATTGGTTTTCCTTTATGGCCTGGGAACCAATCTTCTCTACATCGACGATAAGTATTCTTCTTCTTTTTTCTGTCAGTGTCGGTGTGACTCCTCGGTGCTTTTGAACTCTTTTAAACTTCATAGCCATACGAATGATATTTTTTACGCTGATGACCGGGTGACCATGTATATTCACAACACATGCACTGTGTCTCTTGCTGTAGCAAATATTCCTTGTTAAGGTTCCCTTGTCTTGATTTTTATAATTTTTCCTCAAATTTTTTTTCTTTGCACCTAACCTTATCCAAACTGGACACATTATGCAATTATAATTCTTCTCTTATGTATGGTTTAAGACTAGAGACATATGTTTGGAGTCATTGACCATCTGTTAATTCTGGTACTCGTGTCATTAATGCTTCCCATTCGTAGGTCTATTCTTCCATGTGGCCTTCTTGTTGTAATCTAGTTATTTTGGCAAACAATTCTTTCTCTGTCACATCTTCGAATATTAAAAAAAAAAAATTAATATGTCCCAATTGTAGGTGCATACTTTTGTCGTTTTCTTCCACCACATGTACCAAATATATGCGTGACCTTCGAGCTGCATGGAGGTGTATTTAATTTTTTCATCATCTGATAAGATTTTGTGAATGTAGAAGAATTCTTCCGCTTTGTTGATCCATGCCACACTCTTGTTTGTTTCTCCATCGAACTTGGGTAAATCCAATTTAGGTTTTATTGAGTATCCCCCCATTGATCGCATTGTATCCCAATATGATTTATGATGATTGTAGTCTTTGTGGTCTTCTGGGATCTCCACTTTGGGGGAATTTGATTGATGATTATTGGTATCGACTGAATCACGACATGAGTGCTCTCCCTTTGGCGACTCACCATTTTTAGCGTCATCGAGGTATGCTTTCATTTCCTCTCGAACCTTCCTCATTTCCCATGAGACTGCTCTGGCAACTTCATATTGCACATTGCGTGATAACTCGTCTTTTTCTTCTCAAAACTCTATGTCAAGTTTATCCATTCTGGAATTTAGACCTTCAAGGATTTCCAAATCTCGAATTTGGTATTTTTCTAATTTCTCCAGTCGGTCCTTCATTTCCAACATGGTTCTTGATCTGGTGTGGGGAGGTGAATATTTGGGCCCAATTTTGGTGTATGGGATAGTGAAAACAATTAATGACTTAGGGAGGAATGAGGATTAATAATAATTATTATAGCAATAACAATTACTATAATTATTAAGTGTATTTAAATAAAACAATAAAAATATAATAAATATTATATTTTATTATAAAGTGGAAAGTTTTAATAAAATTAAAAATATTATATAATAATATTAGTATTATTATTATAATTTTTATTTTATTAATAATTTTTTTTGTTTGCAGATTTTAGGGTTTTTCCATAAGTGGGGGGGCTGCGTAGAGTGGGGGAATAGCGCAGAGATGGTGGAGGATTATGGATTGGAAGGAAACAAGTGGAGGCGCAAGGGAGTGGGGGCAGCGTAGAGCAATGAGGGGAGGGAGTGGGTGCAGTGTAGAGCAATGAGGGTGGAAGCACAAGGGAGTGGGCGCAACGTAGAGCAACGATGGGAGATGGGGGCTGCGGTAGAGAGAAGGTGGAGATGTGGCTAGAGGGACGCAGCGGAGGTGGCCCGAATGGAGGGTGAAGGGGGGTTCAAATAGGAGGGCACTGGCATAGTGGGAGAAGGAAGGTGCATACACAACAAAGGGAGTGGGCTGATGGAGATGGGTGTATCGAAAGAGAAGGAAGGGAAGTGGAATGGAGGTGTGGGGAACTGGTATGGCGAGGAAATGGATTATGGTGGCATATGGAGTGCAGGAAAGAAGCACGAGGGACAACGCTATGGTGGACAAAGGGTTGACGGAGGATGATGAAGAGGCAATGCGCAGGGTCAACGTAGGGGAGTGTGAGGGAAACTAGTTAAGAGGGTCAAGCTGGAATGGAGAGATGGTGAGGCCGAATGAGTGGTGGGAGATGAGGTGAGAGATGAGAGTAGCCAAGCTAGGAGCCAAGGATCTGATCCGGATCTGATACCAAATAGAGCAACCGTGCCTGGTTGTGAATTTATGAAGTGATTCCGTTGTCCATGATTTATGATAAAAATAATAATATATTGATATAATATGCTAATATATTACAATGAGGATCACCTTTATAGGCTTGAGCATGCATAGTGAAGGGTTACACCCTTCCACTTAGTAATTAATAAATTATTTTATATTTGTTACAATGATAGACGTTAAGTAACCAAATGTTAGTACAAAAGGTTATACTGGCTTTTAATTGAATCATTTTAATGAGATTGTAGTTACAATATGGTCAGCTGTAGCCTTTCTTGTGGTTGGTCGTTGGTTGATTATTGAACGCTGGTCGACTTGTGTGGTAAATCATAGTAAGTGGCAGCAAGCCATATGCGTTTTGGCTTGTTTTCATTCTGGGTGTGAAGTAAAAACACAACGTGCTTGTCTCTTATCTTGTTAGACCTTATTTTTTCGGACTCAAACCAAACCGTGACGTATTTCCTTAGTCTTAGTGTTCTTTGTGGCATGTTGGATGATGACCAAATATGAGGGAAACCTGATAGTAAATCAACCGCTCGTATCTAAGTAATCCATAGATGGTTATGGTTTGAACTTGTAGATTTACCATCTTCACCTGTAGTTTGCTAGCAGATCGATATTGTGTTGTGCAAACAAACATATGGTGCGATGAATCTCTTCAGTAGGATGACATCGTGTTTCCCTAATTTTGTTTTTAATGTTTCCATACTTGGCAGCTTGTTGACTCAAATTTCTTCCCGAGGGTCAACAAATGAGCAACAACCCAATCTAGGGGTATTTAGCACCCCGAAGTCATTTAACGTGACTATACTCGATGGGTTTTAAGGCTCCGTTATCCTACTAAACTAACATAAACTAAAAAAACTAAAAAAACTAAAACTAAAGTAAAACAAAGAAATCACCTAAACTAGATATCTACAAATTTACAATTATGAACATAGGATTTCCCCGATGAACGTCGAGATAGAGTTAAAGTCTTTATGAAAAAAATTATTTGTTTTTGTTAAACAAAAGATATAAAATTTATAAAATGAAACTATTTACTCAATCCCAAAACAACCATGACTGAGGACCTAGCAAACAAAACACTTAATTAAATACAATCCAACCTCTTTTATCTTCTTTTCTATTTTTATTATATATATTTTATAACTTAATCAAACAGAAAATAAAAAGGAAACACTCCGAAAAATAAACTTTAACCTAAAACACACACTTGGCCAAGATTTAGAATGGTTTAAAACGATTGATCTGCTAAAATTCCAAGTGCTGCCAGTTTCTTTGATGCAATTAAAGATTACAAAAATGTCCAAACAGAAATTAGTATAGAGAAGACTTAAGTTCAAAACAAAGGAAACAATTTCAACATATTTTGAAATGAAATTCTAATCCATGTACAATGCAGATCAATGAAGTACAATTATGCAAATCAATATATGTATATATACGCAGTTGAAGAGTCAACAAAGATACAATTTATTGATCCCTACACTGTGCACATAATCAAAAGAAAAATACTTATTCTATTGATTATTGTAACACATAATCCACAGGAAATTAAAATAATCTCATTCGAAATACATAACAAAACTGTGGACTGATTAGAATAACTGGTATATTAAAACAAAAGTAATCACTTATTCTATAGATAAAATTCTATGAAAAAGTGAAATAACAATTCATAAAGACAAATATGCAAGACCCAATTCGTAAATCTATTTTAAAGAATCTGATATGATATTGACTACAATGGGCGGAAAGCCTCCACCCTCATGTACGACCCTTGGGGTGGAGGATCGTACATGAAAACCAAGGGCGGAATTTACTAAGAAGGGAACATTTAACATATGATTTTGGTCGCTAACAATGTGCTAACATTTAAATTCATTCCTATTCATTCCCAATGCACCCAACCTACGTTCAACTAAGATTCGTATCAACCCAGCATGTGACAGCCTATGAGTAGGGGTAGCAGAGGCTTTCTGCACTTGCTTGGCCATAGTCCTCAAACTCATATATGGAAAGTAAGGAAGATTAAGTTTGTGCCCTAAAAATGCCATTAACAAGCATATCCCATAGCGAAGCATGATAGTAAAATGGCCATCACATGTAACAAACGGAACCATAATCACACACATCTCATGCCATTGTTTTCTAAAAAGAGTTTTCTTCATACTTTTTTGGTTATAAATAGCAGAGGTAGGC
Source organism: Larix kaempferi (assembly GCA_027924585.1). Lineage (NCBI taxonomy): Eukaryota > Viridiplantae > Streptophyta > Pinopsida > Pinales > Pinaceae > Larix > Larix kaempferi. The sequence goes on along the minus strand of BSBM01001435.1, from coordinate 1,747,299 downwards.
TTTCGAAGAAGCTTCGACCATGGAACATCCTTCAACGTCATGTGTTTGAACCATTTCTATCTCGTGAGGAGAAAATTTGTGGCTTCAACGACAAAATTCTCATTCACTTTGAGCTCAACATCACCAATAGAATCCTGATGGTTGTCAAAGGACTGAGCAAAGGCAAGAGAGACAGCCTTGTTATACTAAGTGATACCCTATAAAACTCAAACAAGGGGCTTATTTTCCCAACATTGTTTGCATTACAGGTTCAACCTGGTTTATAAGGCTCATTATGAAACAAGCACCTGGAGGAAAACTAATAGAGGTGAACCAATCAACGGGCTAAAACATCGAAAGGATAAAGGCAAGCGGGGATAATTTTAAGGACACGTAGTTATTTAAAAGCGTATAAACGTTGGCGAATCTTACCAATTCTTAAAATGTCAACTATAAAATATTTGGCGATATATTTCTAAAATTATTTCAATTTATAAGGATTTTATATAGTTTATATAATAATTTGGCGATTTTTTGTGTGAAAAAGTTTACCCCATCAAAATTGGGTGAAATGGGGCTTCAAAACATGCAAATTGGTGAATCTGTTTTTGGAAAAAAACATGGAAAAATAGCCCAAGGACTAAATTTCGCCCCTAAAATTATCTGCTGCAAGGTGTGAGAGAGGCGATAACCAAAGAGAATCCCTAGGAAGCGGAAATAATGAAATGGGTAACACTTGAGTGCATTTAAGAAGGTTTGAGCACAGTACAGGCTTGCCATAAGCAAGGTAGTACAACGACATCTCAAATCACGACATTGGGATAACGGTCGAGGGTTAAGCCAATTATATGATAGACAATGCCATTCCCACGGTAGTCTACTTGTATTGATAGCTTAACATGTAATAATCTCCATGTGTTCAAGCACTATGATCATGGAAGAAAGTAAGGCCATTTGGAAGAGACACATGGGTGATGACCCGTTGATTAAAAAGATGTGTGGTTTCATGTGTCACACCAACCAAGTACAAATCATCCAATGTCATGATTAACCAAGGTTTAAATCATATTTGGGAAAAGACACTGCATCACCATCATGAGGGATAGCCTTAACCTACATCAAGCAACAATCGATTGATACAATGCAAAATGCATAGATTAAGTTATGACATTAACATTTGACCAATCGATTAAAGTTAATTCGCTCATGATTTAGTGTCTAATGACGAAAGGTCTATGATCAATTTAGGGGTAATGTTAATATATGTGTAAATTAATTTCCCCTTTATAATAATTTCAACACCAAAAACCATTGTGAAATGGATTCAATTAAAACCAAACCAATTTTTTTTTGTTATAGTAGAGTAGCTATGTGAAAATCAGAGATAACCAAGGTATAAATCAAACCGAGTGAAAGAAATCGAAACAAAGGTGCTGGCCTTGGGCAATTTCTAGGCATGAATAAACATCCACTCTGCAGTGTTCATCATATTTGGACATTGGAGACCCATTCATAAATTTGTAGAAATAAAATCAAGTGAAGATTAAGCCAGCTGCAGAATAAATGAGGAAACAGAAACTAAATGACATAAATTTTTATGCCAACCTATCCATCTGCAATGGAGAAACATGATATATCCATCAGTGACTTGATCAATGTAAGCAGCGAAATAAAAGTAAATCATGATATTATATATGTTTATCCTAAGCTGCAGAATAAGGATGCATAATGTAATAATGTTGACTCCATCAAAATGACACTCGCTAGAATGAATCCCATGCTTCCAGTCATGGAATTAATTGATTAAAGAAAAAACTTATTTAATATTGAACCCAAACAATTGATTTGTACATAGATTGTCCCAGTAATCTACCACAAATAAACACATGAAATGAATAAACTAGCAAAACCAAATAGTAGTCTACTTCCCTTTGTAAGCATTTGACAGTCAAAGTTAATCCTCCTAATATGTAGGGGTAAGAAAATTTGGTGAGGACCCATTCATTTGTGACAAAATAAAAAATGGGAGGTTGTTGGTAGGGGCTAACACAACTCTACTAGATCCTTGTGAGATCTGTCCCCCGCCCTATAAAGTTAATCATAAATAAAACAAGTATAACATGAAATCATCATGAAAGAATAGAACAGTGCTAGTCAATCTATAATTATAAAATGTGATGTCTCTCCAACTGATCATAATGAGAATTAATAAGAACAAAAATGCTTTGCTGGCCAGACACCCATTCGAAAGCATGAGCAAAACCTATAATGATAACATGTTATCATTAGAAAACATTACCTTTGATATGGATCAATGGGTTCAACTTCACCTTCTACTATAGCCTCTCTCTCTAATGCCTTAGCAACTAGCCTCTTTGCATTCAAATTAAAAAAGAACATGCAATTAAATTATGGATAAGCGTTCTACTAGGGATAAGTGTTATTAAAGGAAGCATATACTATTGAATAATAATATGAATTTATGCATTGGATTTATTTATGTCTTAATTTACTTTCTGGTTTAGTAAATCGGACTGTCCCTATCTCCTTAATCTGTGTCGAAATGATTGAAGTGTGGTCTTATACTTAGTCTCGGTGATCAGCATAAATATTAACGTTTAAGTTTATATATATATATATCCTTATATTAGAATTGTATATTGCGTAATAATTGTTGAGTTGCACGATACTTTAATGGAATTTCGATCTCATATATATTATATACATAACCTAGAGCCAAGAGCATGGGTTAATCTATATGAAGTAGCTAATGGTTTTATAGATGCTAAGTTATTATTAATTGAAAGCGTTTCTATTTGATATGGAAAGGATGAGAACGATATGTTTTTACATTATTTTAGTTGTAAGTCATGTGGATCGGATATGCAATAGTGATTGTATGTACTGTCATGATGAGGGTTGTTCATTTGTTTATATTTATTATTGAATTATGTTATTTTGAAGGTTATATTGTTAATTCATATACTGTCAACGAGATTTATAACAATATTTGAATATTAAAGGGATTAATATATGCTTAAGAAATGTTTTACTCGACATGTTTTCATAGAGTAATCTTTATGTGGGGTCGCCGTTATGGCCGGGTGGTTGGGGCGGTCGGTTGTGGCCGTCTCCACCCAGGATCGACCCCAAGACCCATTCAGATTCGACGCTCTCGTAGTATTGAGCCGCCGGTTACACTATCATATGGAAAAAAAAGAGTAATCTTTATGTATTTACATATAAGGGATTTATGTATAGAGTGGAATGGTCTAACACAAACTTACAATATTTTAGTGTTAAAGTAAAGTACCTTTTGAGGAAGGAGGAGCTATTGTGTTTCTCAAGATTTAAGATAGGAAGAGTATAAATATAAGTGGATGATAATCATTGAATGGTTGAAGCACTTATTACTAGTATTTTTTTATAGAGGTTATGATGTTTAGAATAATTAGCTTATTATGTACTATTTGTGATATTTGTAAAGAAGTATGTGTATATTTATCAATTAGAGAAGCGTCCCTATTTTTGTGTATACTATAACTATGAATTCTTAAAGATGCTTATGGCACTTTTATAGGGTTGATTATAGCATTGAACTAGACACACACATGCGCACACACACACACACACACACACACACACACACACACATAGTAATTGGAAGATAAGCCTTTTTTACCGTAACGATAATAACTAGATTCCTAACATCTATTTGGTTCATACTTGAAGGTAAATAAGGTATTGTTAGGAGTAGTGAAATCAATTAAGGAATATGTATGTATAGAAGTTATCGAAATTATTAAGAGGATGTGTTTTCATAATAGTATAACAATAAATAGTATGTGTGAAAAACTAATAGAATAAAGTTAGTAGGACATACACTACCTTAACAAAATAAGAGAATTTAGTGTATAGCTATATGGTAGTTTGTAAGGGATTTTTATCATGATGAATTAACCAGATTTCTTATGCTAATGAATTGGTGCTTTTGAATATAAATGTTACCTTAGAACCATTTTTTTGATCAAGTAAAAGATTCTTGTACACCATGATGTAATTTAGTAATTGTTATGTACATTTATTAATGGAATTTGTGGTATCTTTAATGTTTTATTGTGAAAGAAGTGTCTCCTTAACTTTCAATGTGCAAAACAAGTTGAAGGGATATTAGTTCATGTAAGTAATATGATGGTTAGAAATCACAATATCGCAAAGGTTTGAGTTATGATCAGAGTTAATAATGAACATATAAGTGATGATATGGTTAAGTACCTATTGAGTGCCAAAGTAGACCTTTTTTGTCCATATCCATCAATACCTTTTTTCCCTGTTTTTCCATATTTTTCTACAACTCAGGCATATATATTCCCAAGCCAAGCATGGATTTTAATAGGTATAATTTATTATTGCTTTGTTTCATTAATGCTTAATATTGTCTATGGTTATGAACTTTACCTTTGAATTGTGCTGACTTGTGTTGATTTGATAAGAAAAGTTGAGAACCTCAAAAGAATCCAGGTGTAGCAGCTTGTTGAACTCATGGGGTAAAGAATACCTGGCGTCAGTTGCCCCTTTTCAGGATCTTGTTTAAGTCATTGATGAAATAGCATATGTGTCTCTCCACGTGGCCAACAGAGACTAGTTCATGTTGAAACAGTCCAAGCATCTTCCCTCCTAATCAGTAGGAACCTGTTCGGCCCGTGATAGTTCGGATTAAAAGCACATGCATGATTATGAACAAACTCCACTTAATGTAATAATGGCTATAATTGTTTTTGTTTCGATTCGGAAGCCTGAAGATCGTATATCTTCATGGTTTCCCGAAATTAGTAGATCCAAACTACCTCGTCTTTGTATAAGTATACAAAGGCAATTTGAGCCAGAGGGTTAGCATTTTATGGAAAAGAGATTGTAGCAGAAGGATACGACACTTGTAACACTGTATTTCCATTATTTTAATGAAAGGAGAAACAATTCTCAATATTTTCATGTCTTAGATCTTGTTAGCCTTTAACGACATCTCTGTTAGAAGGCCAGGGCCCGCCTTCTCATAGATTTACCGAATTTAGTAGATGTTTTAGTTTTAATTTATTTTGGTTTAGTGTGGAGTTACAGTAGGGAGTGTTTTCAGATTGCTGCAACAGTAGTTATTGGATAATTGCATAATTATAATTTCCCTTTGGTTTGCTGCAACAGTGTGGTGTGAACAATTGACTGTGTAGAGTATATTTCTTTCCTATGCAAGTGTGTTAATTAGTATTGTTGATTATAGTCAAGCTTAGCTCCTGTGTATTATTGTTATTTATCTTTCCCATAATTTGTTGAATTAGATAGGTCTTGGTTTGAATTACTTTTAATCTGATATTTTAGGATTTAAATTCTTGCAAAAGCAATTCTAGTTAATTCATTCTTAGATCAGTTGTTGTAGGATTGATGTTGTAAGAAAATAGGAATCCTTTTAGTTCTAAGATTGATAATTGAGATTGGATTTCACAGTTAGTTTATTTTGGCTTAGCAGTTAGGTAGGATGAATGATCTTTATTATTTAGTCAGCTACTGAAGTGCTTATGCATATATTTTGCTTAGTTACCTTTGAAACAACTAGAATTTCTTCGGTTGACAATTTATATTGAGCACTATCTTTGTTAACTAAAATTAATGAGCATATAGAGTGGCAAACATTTTGGCGTCGTTGCTGGGGAAGATAATTGGTAGACATAGATGGTAGATGATTAATTTGATTTCATTATCTATGAATATTTGAAGCTTGCACGAATACGAGAATAAAAGGACGAGAACCCCCCAGAAATACGAATTTTGCATGTGGAAGAGGTCGTGGCAGTAACCAGGGTTTAGGAAGAGCGATGTTTATTGATGAGTTGGTCGCTAAAGATGATTCCTCTACCAGAATGCCACGGAAATCTTCAAGAAGAGGAATCTCCATTCTCCCTAACCTTGAATTGTCATCATCAACCGTGGAGAATGCAACGAGACCTTCAACTCCCATTCTGGAGAAGAGACCTCCTGAAGATAAGGGAAGTGCTGCAGCTGTAGTAGAGATTTATCGAATCAACAAACATAGAGTAACTAAGGAGGAGTGGTTAGATCATCGTCAAGAACTAGAGGAAGAAAGAAGGAGAGAAGAGGAAGAAAGAAGGAGATAAGAATATAGGAACAAGGAAAACATGGATAATGAAGATCACAGAGAGCATCAAGAATGTCCCCATGACTACGAAGAGGAAATAGGGGATAATAAACATGGAGACACTATTTTCACACTTGAATTTCCTATTTGATAAACACCTGAGGCGACTCCCATGAAGAATATTTCACCTTCCGTTTTGCTAAATTTTCATGGTAAGTCCACCGAATATCAAGATGAATTAATTTTTGAATTTAATATCCTCTATCGGAGCTATGATTATACCTCCAGTGCACAGAAGTTGAAACTATTTCCTGCCACCCTAAAGGGAAATTCCCTGCGTTGGTTCATGAGTTTGGGTCGTGAGACTATTACCACTTGGGAGAAAATGAAACAAATTTTCCTTGCTAAACATCAAGACTATTGCAGAACTAAGGATAGGAGTGAAGAAGTGTTTAAGATGGTCGAAAAAGAAGAGGAGATTTTGGAGGACTTTGTTGAAATACTTTTATACAATTTGCAAAGATCTGGTCACGCTGATATTGGGAAGGATGTCCTCAAAATTATTCTACTACGTGGAATCGGAGAAGACTTCCTGGACATGCTTAATTTATTGGGAAAAGGGGATATCTCAAAAGAACCTTTTGAACATTTCATCAAACTATGTCAAAGATACTCTAGAACCAACACCCAAGATCGAGATGTCCTCATGAGGGCACATAAGTCATCTAGTGGAGGGGCTACTTGGGAAGAGATATGCAATCTTCTTGAAAAATTTAAAACTAACATGATGAGTTCCATTTCCTCACAGTTGGATATTTTGAGAGCAAAACAGAGGCAAGCAGAAGAAGATATGGCACCAGGTGTATTTTGTGCTAAATGTAGAAAGAAGCACCCATTGAGGGAATGCCCGCTTGATAAGGTAGAGGTATGTGCCCTGTGCGATTTTGAGCACAATACTAAAGAATGCCCTTCACTCCCAAAATTTGAAGCAGTCCTTCAAGAATCCACCTTGGATGTGGAGCAAGCCTACTTCATCTCTCAAAAGAAGCCTTGGCAACCTCATGCTCCAGGTATGAATCCAGATCCCTTGTCTTTAAATTCTTGGAATAATATGAATAATAAGTTTCCTTCACACTGTTCCTATCCTAATACTCAATGGAATACACCTACTCAACCTACAATGTAATATTCTCCTCCTTGGATGCCATGGGAACAACACTCAAACTAATAAGCTCCTTGGTGTCCTGGTTGGAGAAAACCTTATCCAAGAAATTAGTTTCCTCACAATCAAAATCCTCACCCACAGTATCAGCAACCACAACTTCAACTCCAAAATAACGCCACACCAATGAATACACCACTACGAACTCACTTGCCTGCTCAACCCAACCCTAATCCTAATAACAAGGTAGTGCAACAATCTGAAACCGCCAACATGCCAGCTTATTCCATTTCCCCTGTCCCTTACAATGAATTACACTTACGACTGGGGAGGGTAGCGGAACCTATTGTCATTGAGGATGTTCCATCCCCTGTGACTGAAGAGAGAATGAATCAAGGATTTGAGAACCCAGTCAGTACAACAATCCCCATTATTGAGGATGCTGAAACACCTACTAAGAAACCTACTGAAACACTTGCAGAAACACATACCAAAACTCATCCTACACAATTTTCGAGAGAACCGTCGTATCCTGAATGTTTGGCCTTACATAAGGCAGTGGAACAACCTCGTTTCAATATCCTAGGAGAATTAAAGAACCTTTATGTTAAGATTCCACTATTACAAGACCTACACGATGTACCTATCTACGCCAAAACTGTTAGGGATCTGTGTGTAAAAAATACAGGAAGGAAGCCTAAGGATCCTCCTATAGTTCATGTAGTGGCGAAAATATCTGAACTAATGATGGTAAGGGCTCCCATGGCCAAATACGATGACCCGAGTAATCCCACTGTCACAATATATATTGGGGCTACCTAGATCCCCAATGTTTTGGTTGATTTAGGTGCAGCAATAAATGTTATGACCATTGAGACTGTAAAGAAGTTAGGACTCACTAATATCAGGCCTACCCCTACTGTACTAGAACTAGCTGATAGATCTATGATCTGACCTAAAGGAATATTGGATGACTTGGTAGTCTCCATCGAATCATGGGAATAACCTACAGAATTCCTTGTTTTGTAGCCTAAATCACAGTTGGGGGGACACCCATTAATCTTAGGGAGACCATGGTTAGCTATCGCAGATGCGTGTATCAGCTGTAGAGTAGGACCCATGATTATTTCCGATGGAACTGATATCAACATCCTGACCTTATATACTTGATCCCAACCAAGCTCAAATGTTGAAACTCCATTATGGATGGAATTGGAGAAAGAGGAAGGAACTCATCCATTGCTAACAATTGGGAGATCCCTAAATTTCAAAAATCAAATTGAAGATGACACGATCAACAGTTTTATTAGTGATCCAATGTATGTCACCAAACACACATATCAAATCTTAGATAGTACCTTAAGCGAACTGGAACAAGAAGAACTCACTGAAGAGACCCTAGCTAGTAATTCCGAAATAGTTCCAGTAATTGAGAACTCAAAAAGTACTCTAGTAGAAATCGAGCCTAGAAAAACCTTGAATATTAATCCTAATCTTACGCCCAATGAACTGGAACGTCTGGTTACATTGTTGAAAAGGAATAAGGGGGCCTTTGCATGGGAGTATATAGACATGAGGGGTATTCTCTTAGGATTGTGTACTCACCACATCTATATAAAAAATGGTTCCAGGCCAGTATGCCAACCTCAACATAGAATGAACCCAAACTTAAGAGATATTGTGAAGGAAGAGATTCATAAAATTTTGGAGGCAGCATTCATCTATCCTATTTCAAATAGCGAGTGGGTTTCCCCACTGGTGATCATACCTAATAAATATGGGAAGTGGCGAGTTTGTGTAGACAATAGAGAATTGAACAAGGAAACATAAAAATACCATTTCCATTTACCATTTATCGATCAGGTTTTTGATACCTTGTCTGGAAAAAGATTATTTTCCTTTCTGGATGGTTTTAGCGGATATAATCAGATCCAGATCGCCCCCGAAGATCAAGATAAAACCACTTTAACTTGTCCTTGCGGCACCTTTGCATATAGGGTGCTTCCTTTTGGGTTATGTAATGCACCAACTACATTTCAAAGAGTTGTAATCATAATCTTTTCTGAAATGGTCAATGAATGCATGGAGATATTTTTGGATGATTTTACTTCGTATGGTAGTAGTTTAGACGAAGCCTTAAGAAATTTGGAAAAAAGTTTTAGAATGCTATGAATAGACCCACCTATCCCTGAGTACTGAAAAGTGTCACATGATGACGAGTGAGGGTATAGTTGTTGGGAATTTTATCTCTGCTGCAGGAATCCAAGTAGATCCAGCTAAAATAAAGGTAATTGTAAACATTCCTACTTCTGGAACGTAGAAAGAGGTACATATTTTTCTTGGACATGCTGTTTACTATAGACGATTCATATAATTTTTTTCTAAATTAGCATCTCCTTTATTCACTTTGTTAATGAAGGATGCACAATTTAATTGGACATATGCATGCCAGACAGTGTTTTCATAACTAAAGAGAAGGTTGTCCACAACACCTATTTTAAGAGGGCCTAATTGGGCCTTTCCTTTTCACATGTCTTCTGATGCTTCAGATACTTCTATTGGAGCAGTGTTGGGATAGCAAGAAGGCCATATACCATATGAAATCTATTATGTTAGTAAGAATTTTGCCCCTGCTGAACTAAACTACACCGTGATAGAAAAAGAATTCCTTGCTATTGTTTATTCCATTAATAAGTTCAGACATTATATCACTGGGTATTCTACTTTTGTGCATACTGATGACTAAGCTATTAAATATTTAATGAATAAACCTGTTACTAATGCTTGAGTGACTTGGTGGTTTCTTCTATCACAAGAATTTGATATTACTATTATTGATATACTAGGTAAAGAAAAAGTTGTTGTTGACTTCCTTTCTCGACTAACTAATAATGTTGATAATTCACCAGTTGAGGATTATTTTCCTAATGAGAATTTGTTCGTAGTCTCAGCACACTCCCCATGGTATGCAGTTATCGCTAATTATTTGGCTGCAGGTAAGCTTCCAGTGCACTTATCAGAAAGAGAAAGAAGAAGAATCATACAACAGAGTGCTAGATACTGTTGGATAGAAGGACATCTCTTTTACATAGGGCCATATTTGGAGATCAGACGATGTGTGAGAGAAGATGAGATTCACAGTATCCCCAATGCATGCAATGATGAGCCTTGTGGGGGGCATTTTGTCGATAAGAGAACTGGTCATAAGGTACTAAGAATGGGATATTTTTGGCCAACTGTGTTCTAGGATGCAAAGAAATATGTTTAAGCCTATGGAAGCTTCCAAAGGATGGGTCAGCTAAATAGATTGGATGAAATGCCGCTTCAGCCATAGTTAGTGGTTAAACGTTTTGACAGGTGGGATATGGATTTTGTAGGGCCTATCAACCCTCCTTCAAAACAAAAAGTTTATATCATGGTTTGCACAGACTATATGACCAAGTGGGTGAAGGATGTGGCTATGGTAAGAGCCAATGTTCAAGCTGTGATAGATTTCTTATATGAGGATATCTTCACCCGCTTTGGGGTACCCAAAGAAATAGTAACAGACGGAGGATCGCAGTTTGTGTCCCAGAAGATTGAATCCCTATTGCAGAAATATCATATTCAACATCAAATAACTTCACCATAACTTCCAAAAGCCAATGGCCAGGTGGAAAGTACGAATAACGTAATTGAGGCTATACTTACAAAGACAGTGAAGAGTCACCGCAAAGATTGGGCTAAGAGACTTCCAGAAGCATTATGGGCATATCGTACTACATGGCACAATACTACAGGTTTCACCCCATATGAACTCGTATATGGGAATAACGTTGTCTTTCCTATTGAATTTGAGGTCAAAACTCTGAAGACAATTATATAAGCAAATATGGACTTAACGGAGGCTCAGAGGAACCGGTTGAATAAGTTAAATGAATTAGATGAGAAGCGCACAACTATTGTACATCAGACAACATTAATTCAACAACAGCGCTTGTTGACACAAACCTAGTCGACAAGGGTTCCCAACACTGTCGACACCAACCCACTGCGATCTCCTTGAGCATCATCCCAGACAAGTTTTACCCCATCTAGCAACACCTGCAGAGTATATGAGGTCTCACCCGAGATGTTCAAGGGAGAGTTGATGGAACCATGTTTCCGCCGAATGAAGGAGGATGGTTGCGACTCAATTACTTAACTTATTGCAACATTTCGGAAATAGATCTATGCATTTAAATCATACATCATTTATATTCATAGCATCATTCAACAAAACCATTCACCATCGCAACAAATATAATAGTAAGGCATTAATTGAACAAGGAAACATCGGATCATTCATATATTCATATCGCAACATGCATTACCATAGGTGAACAAAAAAAACATAGGGATTCCACAAAACAGCTCTGTCACATCATATTAACTCCGCAAAAACCCAGATACACACTATTTAGTCTTCAACTCATACTCCGCAAAATACAGATCTCACAGATACCTCCAGATCTAAGATACATAATCCAAGATGCCTCAACACTTACAAATCTATGACTATTTATAGGATTTCTCCTTTACATTTCTTGTCCACTTACTAACAACTTCCTAACCGACACTTCAAGCAAATGACCCAAAATCTGTCTAATGTGGTCCAAATGACCCAAAAACCTGCATATTGTGGTACAAATGACCAAAAAATTACATAGAATATCATCATCTATGCTCAACTTTCCGTCTTTCGCAGTATCGCAGCACTTGCGGTGCTGTGATAATGACCCATCCTAACTGCCTACCAAAATGCCCCCAACACAATCTTGTGGCTTGCCCTCAAGCCATGTCAGCAAGACAAGGTGTATGCGGTGGTCTTGACCCTGAATTCCTAGTACTGTTGGTCGATTTCCGTGACCCGCTCCTTTACCGCCATAGCCAGCGCCTGACTATCGATCACATCCCGGGAAGATGGATGCTCACTTAGCTTTGCCGCAACTTGGCGGTGACCCTCCTGTACATCCTGGAGTGCCGCACCGGCTGTCGTCACAAACTGACCGCCATTCTCATGGAACTCCTCCAGCTGCGTAGCGTGCTTCTTCTGTCATTCGTCGGCCTTGGTGATGCGCTGCTGCAACTCTTTTAAGTCTACGGACTTGGAAACCTGCTCCATTGGTGGCATCGTATGCATCGCCATTTTGAGTGTTTCCAACTGCCCCTCCGCTTCCTTCCTGAGCTTGGTCAACTAGTCAATCTGCTCATCCTGAACAATGCGTCCCCAAAACTAAACAGTGTCGGCTATAAGTTTTGTCACTGTCATTTCCAGCTCCACTATCTGGGCTGTCACCTCCTCAATGTCACATTTGCGTTCAACCACCTACGCTTTGGGTGTACCATGGTTCACCAGGGCTGTTAACTCCTAATTTTCATGCTACAGTTGAGCAATGGAAACCCCAAGTTGCTGCGCGCTTTGAACGACGTCCAATGCTGTGGTGGGATATGGCACATGGTGACAAGCCTCTGCGATGTCCGCCTCCACCCACACATTTTGATCCCACAAAGTGGCCTTCTCCACAATGAGCCGATCCTGTGCCTGATTCAACCCTTCAATCACTTGAGCCTTCTTAGCCCATTCTTTCTTGATGTCCTCTTCCAACTCATCCATGGCCTGTCGCGCTGTAGCGGCCCTCTCGGTTAACTCTTCAACCGCTTCCCTAGCAACTACCTCGCTTTCTTGTAAACGAAGGCACTTACTACTGATCTCATGCATCCTGTCCGCCATTTATCGGGTGGAAACCGCCTGCATGGTTGTCAAATACTTTGCTGGAAGCGTATTGACATTTATGGTCACTTTCTCTAACGGCTGCAGCAAAGCTTTCAAAGCCTCATTATTTGTCACAATCGTAGTCGGGGGAATATCAACATTCCTGACCCGCGGCTTAGCACTGATTGTGCCAATTGCCTGCAACGGTGTTCCCTCTAGTGCCTTCTTCAAAACAATGTCGCACAAGGAATCCAAGCGGGTAGTGATCTCATGGAAACCTTCATCCTCCTTTACACTCATTGTTTGAACCGCTACATTGGTTACAATATTTATAGTGTGGAGTAGTCGGCCAAGCTTTGCCTCCGACGACAGGGGAATCCCACTGATTGTCCCACGGTCATGGTGTCCTTTTGTTCTGCCTTATGCAACCTCACACTTGTCATCCATAGGGGTTTGCGATGACTCCTCATCCGACACATGACGCGGGTCGTTCATGACTGGCACATCGGATGGTATCCCCATAGACTCCTCCTCCTGAATAATTGGTTCGCACCATTCGACCGACCAGTCGTTGATGATCGAATCCAAGTCTTCATCTATTAACTTATAGGAGGTCTACAACCACTGCCTATCTGTATCATGGCGCGCTTGCACGTAGATACTGTGTTGTCCAATCGCGAACCGGGAAATCTCCTTGTAATTCTCAACAGTGGCCTGATTCAACTGCGAAATCCACTCAACGACCGCCTGCAGCGCTTTCCAATAAAACCAGAAATCATGGCACAATCCTTGAGATGCTCTGGTTCCTGCACCCACCACATGTTTTGGTAGCGAGCTCCCTTGCGTTCTTACACAGCGTCCACCTCCATTCCTTGATAATCGCTGGGTTCCATCCAGGTGACCAACGCAACTAATATCAGCGGCCAGCTATAGGTGAATGACCGCTGTCCTGCTTGGGCCACCAGCGCATCCTCCGTCAACTGGTTAAGTAGAAATAGGGACCCGTTTATCTACACGCATGCTGTACATAGCTCCATGTAGGCAACAACCCTGGAGTTTCCTTGATTGGGTTGAGTGTTCCATGGGATTTTGGTAGCCAAGATTCACGCCCCAATCTTGACTGCAAGCTCATTGATAGTGTCCAAGCGGTAAGCCCATCCATCTTTCTGTATTTTGTACTGCTTTCGTAACCTTGCCACAAGATTTTTGTCATTGTTCTTCCCTTGAAAGTATTATGATGGTCCGACCCCATCCTTTGGAAATCCTGTGATGTCAGAAATTAGGTCCACCATCATGGTGACTTGCCTGTCCAACCATAACACCCCACCATGAAAATAAGCCAGCAACTGTTTGACGCAGGCATTGGCTTCCGTCAACCGCCTGAAATGTGTCATGTAGATCAAACCCAACAACCCATCCTTCTCTAACCCTCGCGCCCAATCATGTGGAATGCGTGGCATTGGACCGATATCCCCTGGTGCTCGTGGCTGAAAGGGCTCCATCATAACATCTTCCAGCGCTAGCAAGTCGTAGTCGTGATCATCGTACCACAGCTGCATCAATGCCGGTACGATGTCGGTGGTACAAATCATACCTGGAGGGATTGCCGACATCCATATTTGATACCGCTGGTTCTTCGTGGGATTCCTTAGCGACATCCCAGGTTGACATGGAGGTCGGTAGCATGGGATATCTGCAACAAAAATGCCTGCACGGACTGTGGATTCCACAACCCCCGAGCTCGATGGGATCTTCGTAGGGACGCCTTCTGGCACTTGGGTAGTGGAACGGGTGTATCGCTTCTCGGGCCGCTCAGAGCTAACCTGTGTCCCTGCCCTCTTCTGGAGCACAATGGAGGATGATCCCACCGGCATGCTAGCAATTTCTTGCACAAGATTGACCTCCTCTTCAATACTAATAGGGATGAGGGGTGACTCAGCTTCACTTGAAATCTCCACCGTATCCAGTTCACTCGGCATGCCGCGCTGAATTCATGCAATGCCAACAAATGGCTCAACCTTTCTCAACCCAGAACTTGCCCAACACACTTCAACGGAACTCTACAACACACCCCAACCTTGCACAATTCAACAATTGGCAACTGAACTCACTCGTCACGAACAGGTTCCTTCCGACCAGCCTTGGCCTGTTCTTATAGCGCCCAACTGAATCCCTCGCAATCATGACTAAATCCTGGATTAACTCAGACCAAATATTGTCTTAATGACCCAAATCCGCCGTCAATCCTGTCATCCGATCGGCGGGATCGACCATTAATTCCCATCATTCGAATAAGCACCATTAATTAATTGTCTAAGCTTTCAGCATTTATTGTTGATTTGACCCAGTCGCGGTCCTACCACTACCGCAAACCACTCCTAACTTGCGGCACAAGCCTCCCTGCTTGCGCATTTAGTCCCTGTCGGTGCACCACCCTGCCACCGACTATCCTGCATTTTTTTTTTTCCCCAATGCGACTTAGGCATCATGCTGCTCCAAGCCTAACCAATAGGGCTTCAATCAGCTGCCATTGATCAACTCTGGGAGCATCACTCCATCTAATTGCTGCAACTGTACTGATCCTCTTAAAGTTATGCGACTGATGTGATATGGACCAAGCCAATGCATCTGCAATTTTCCTGGATGTTTCATAAACTTGGTGTCCTACAACAGCACCAAGTCACCCTACTAAAACTATTTGTTCTTGATGTGGCGATCGTGCCAAGACTTCTAGCGATCCTTCTCCACACTCTGGTGGAATCCTACAATAAAGCGATCTTCTTCCAATTGTACTAACTGCACTAGACGTTCTTCTAATGCCGCTGCAACATCCATACATGTTGTTGCGGCTATGTGCAGACATGGAACGATGTACTCCATAGGCATAATTGTTTCTTGCCCATACACCATCTTGAATGGTGTATGTCCCGTCAACCGTTTACACATGGTGCGATTTTCCCACGAGACTGCTGGTATTTTTAGATCCCAGTCATCCCGGTCCACGTTGCACACCTTTGTTAACGCATGTTCCAATATCTTCTTGAAAGCTTCCACCATGCCATTTTCCTATGGATGATATGGCGTACTCTTCTTTTTCTATATCTACAGTTCCTCCGTTAAAGCGTTGATGGTGCGATTGAGAAAATGACAGCCTTGATCACTCATCAATATCTTGGGGTAGCTGAAGTGAGTGGCGATGTTGTCAAACAAGAAACGCGTGGCTATGGCCGCAGAACAATCAACAACTGGTGCAGCCTCCACCCATCTTGTCAAATAATATGTCGCTGTGATGATGTATCTTGCACCAGTGCGCTTCGTAGGTGGGTTGATTGGTCCCACGAAATCCACTACCCATTTGTCAAATGGCTGCAGTGTCAGTTGAGGTATCAATGCCATCTCATCCCTCCTGGAGGGATTCCCAGTTCTCTGACAAACATCGCAGGACCATGCATAGTCTGTCGCATCGTTGTGCAGCTTGGGCCACTAGAGCGCTGCGCAAAGCACCTTCCTGGCAGTCGCACGACCGCCATAGTTCCCCCCAACCACTCCTGCATGCACTTCTGACAAGATCTACCCTTGATCATGAGGAAAAACACAACGTCGTAGTATCTCATCTGATCCCAATTTGTATAACTCGCCTGCAATTAGCTGGAAATCGATAGCCTTGACCACCAAATGCTTCTTTTGACTAGTGGTGAACTCCTCAGGTGTGGTACCTGTCGCCAAAAACTGAATGATTTATTTGTGGTATCCATTGGCTACTTCAACCTTAAAGAATTTCACATCAGGAAACCCATCTTCGATGTTAGTTGTATCCTCTCCTTTCTTAATCCACGATAGATGATCAGGTCCGGCATTCAAACATCTTGGCTTCACAATCACTTCAAAATCGAACTCCTGAAAAAGAAGTAGCCAACGACATATCTTACCCCCTAACACAGGCTTATTGACTAGGTATTTTAAGGAAGAATAGTCTATGAACATCTTAAAGTGGCCTCCCAATAAGTAATGTCGAAACTTCTACAGTGCATAGAGCATCGCCAGGCCTTCTCTCTCTATAGTGGTATAGTTCCTTTCTGCTGATGACAATTTACGACTTGCGAAAGCAATGGGGTGATCGAGATCCCCCTCTCCTAGTTGCGCCAGCACCACACCTAGTGCGATCGATGATGCATCAACATGGACATGGAATTCCTTACTCCAGTCCGAAAATACTAGTATCGGCGCTGAAGCCATCTTAGCTTTCAGAGTCTCAAAACTATCTTGACATTCAAGGCTCCATTGAAAGACCACGTCTTTCTTCAATAACTTCTCCATAGGGTTCGTAATCGTTGCATAACCCCTGATGAACTTGCGATAATAACCAGTGTGGCCCAACATCGCTTGCAATTGCTTGATGTTAGTCGGTGGTGTTAAGCTCATAATAAGTGCAATCTTTGCAAGGTCGACCAACAATCCCTACATGCACACAATGTGACACAGTAAGATGCCAAATGGTGAACAAAAGATGCATTTCTTTAAGTTCAGTGATATCTGATGCTGTCGACAACGCTCCAACATCAACTGCAGGTTTTCTAGGTGATCGCTAATCAAGCCATAGACTGTCCATTCATCCATGTATACTTGCAAAAACTTCTAAATGAAATCCCTAAACATAGCAATGACAACCCGCGAGAATATCGTAGGTGCATTTTTCAAGCCAAACGACATCACTTTGCCGGTCTTCTTGTCCTGCACCACCACAGGACTGAACCACTCTGACTCTTCAACCAGTTCAATAATACCAACATCCAACATGTGATCAAGTTCTACCTTGACCCTTTCCTTATGTCGTGGATTCAGTCGATAGGGTCGCTGCCTTATTGGTTTAGCATCTGGTTTCAACAGAATCTTCATCTCCCCTAGATCGCCCAAGATTCCCTTCATATTAGAAAACTTTGTGGGGAAGAGGTCTTGGAATTCATGTAGCAAGTCTATGACTTTTCCCATCATCTCATCATCCCAATAGTCCCCAACATTCGCGAACTTTGGACTGTCCTATATCCCAATGTTGACCTTACAGAGCTTAAGCAGTTGGCTAATCGGATCACTTGGTGCATCAGGTGCTACAACATCGCGACTTCCTTCAGACTTTGAAATATTGACATTCCATGGATCATCATCGTCTTTTGGCCCACCAGTGATATGGTAGCATTCCATCATGGATTGAATTTGGCAGTGCGTATGCGGATCCGCAGGGTACGCCACTGGTACAACCTTCAGAACCACATCGCGGATGAGAGGCAAAGCATTATGGATGTCTAGGTTGGCATCTGTGAAGCTGAACGTATGAGTAAAACAAACTGTCAACTCCAACCAAGTAGTAATTTCTCCCTGCAATTCAGCTACAGTATACCACGAGTGCGGCATCTCATCCAAAGTATGGACAAAGGCATGGACCCACTCATCTCTTGGTCACTATGCCCACAATATTTGACACTCCATCAAATGACTGCTAGGGTCATTCCGACCATCATATTTCCCTGTGTGGTAAACCTCAGCATCGTCGAAACGAACCACCATCAATCTCCTGCATTGCGACCATCCGTCAATTGATTTCTTATGTGTCTCCCACAGCATGCTGGAGCAGCCTTCAGTGCTTCTTCCAATTCCAACAGTCGTTGTGGTTCTGAAATCGTTTCCTCGAATGCTGCCAGAAATTCAGACAAGCTAGGAAGCCCTTCGTATAATGGTAGTGTAACCATTTCCATCACAATGCGGCACAATGAATGCATGACTAACCCACACTGCATCTGCAACAACGGGCAATCTTGCTGGTAGTGTCCCCATATCACGCAGTGATAGAACTGTTGTGGCCACAACAAATCCCATGCTTAGTTAAAGCACGGGAGCCCCGTTTTTAATCAATTTGAAGGTATATGGGTAAGTTTCTCTTTGTAAATATGATTTTCGGTTAGATGTCTTTAAACATTACTGCCCATGTACCTGTACTTCATTTTCACTGCTTGATCTGGCTTTCTTTAAGTGTCCGGTTTGCAAAATCTTTAGATTTTGACTATTTTGGCATTTCTCTTGGCAATCCCGAAACCTGAAATTTTCAGGTGCGGGAGTTTGCTGTTTTCATTTTTGGATTTTGGAACCCGAAACCCGAAACCTGAAAGTTTCAGGTGCGGGATTTTGTTGCTTTTGAAGTTTGTTTTTAATGAACCCGAAACCCGGAACCCGACGATGTCGCGTGTCGGGATCCGGGATTTTTTGTTTGTGAGTTTTAATAAACCCAAAACCCGACACTGTCGCATTTCGGGATTCGGGAACTCAGTTTCAACATTACATTTAATTGTGGTTCCAAAACCCGAAAACCGCAAATTTCGGGTTGCGGCTTTCGGAAATTTGGTTTTAACTTGGTCGTATTTTGAAACTCGAAACCCACCAGTTTCGGCTTTCGGCTTTCGGCTTTCGGGAGTAGTAAATAGAACTTTTTGTTATGTTTTGAACCCGATCCCGCGCTTCGCATCGGTCAATCTCAGCCTTTCATTTCTCTTAATCCTATGGTCGTGATTTAATCTTGGGTAATTTGATAAATATAGGTTTTATTTACTTTTCTTTATCATTTTTTACTTGCCGAGTTACTCCCTTAATCTGATTTTTTACTGCGAATATAGTTGCTAAGGGTCGTTATTGTTGGTTTTCAGTTTTTCCTAGGATTAGTTGTTTCCGTTGCTGCGTATTATGCTTAGAAGTTTGGTTATTTTTGGTTTTGTGATGGCCCTTTTTGTTATGTAATTTGATCCTCCCAGGATTTGCAGGTTACACCTTTTCGATCTTCACAGTATGGTTCGAATCTTTATGTTAAATCATCAATCTGCATTTGATCTCGCAGGTGAAATCAGACCGCCATTTTATGTGCTCAAACTCCTGTCTTAGCCTTTCCGCAGTCATAATTTCCACCTCAACTTTCATTTTTTATTTCAAATCCAAGGTTATGATTGTTGATATGAACAAACTTGTAATGATGAGCTTTCACGTGCTTTCTAATTCATGCAAATTTTGATTGATTTTGTACTTCTGCATGGATCCAAATCCGGTTGGTATAACTCGTTTTGTTATAGTTTGCATGATTGCAGTCTCCCAATCGTAATAATTTGACCATTGTAACCGGCTCTGCTCAATCATTTGCTATTCTATCAATTGGCCTTAAATTGGCAATGAATATGAAAGCCTTCAGTTTGTCCTTTATATTCTGTAAGAGGAAAATTTTGCATGTTTATGTTGTAAGTTTCTTCTTGACATATTTGGTATGAGCAACATGCAGACAGGAAATGAATCTCTTCATGTGTGTTTCGAGAATGAAGAACTTCAGTCTCTACTGTATCAAGAACCTTTATCACCGCCTTTTGATGCAAGTATTTCTGATTCAAGCAGTGATAGCAAACAAGAGGATGTTCAAGTCCCGTCTGTCTGTATGCGATTCCTAGAGAGTAAGGAAAAGAAGTGTTCTGAAAAGCCAATTGATCAAGATGATACTGTTATATTGGACTATATAATCAATGAATAATCTGATATCCCGCCAATTTCTTCTGATGTGGACCCTTTAACGAATTTCTCTATTTTTGAGAACACAGTCTCTCATCCAGAAGTCCCTACGACGAATTATCTGCAAGTCGAATCATCTGTTGCTGATAATGAGCAGGTTGGGGCAGAATTCTTAATTATGATGTGAGGATCTTTTTAATTAAGGAATATATCTTTAAGAATCTTTTTGAAAGGTGAAGGAAATAATCTATTTCGAGCAAATGGAAAGGTTTCTTGGATCAATAGTTGAAATAGACTCGTTACTGATTTTGGAATCCCTATTCGGTAGGATTCTCTTTTGTACTTTGTTGTATATTTAAGGAAGAATACCTCTCAGAGGAGGGGGTTGGAATTTTTGGAATTGTAATTCAGCAGGAGATAAGACTGAGGATACTCTGTGGCTAGAGTCATTGTAATTTTGGTACAAGACATCTTAATACAGTAATGTTATCTTCAGATCCATCTTTTGATTATCACTTAAATTTCTTTAAGGATTTTTGATTCTATGTTCCAGATTGTCATCCGCTATACACATGATCTCTTGTTAGACATATAATGAATACATAGATCTTTTGTATTGGTTTTTATGTATAACTAATGTGTGTATGAAAATATTTGATTAAATTTCTTTAATTAAATACTTTCTTTATTGATTTCTGCAATTGATCACATATATATATATATTCAATCATTGTTGATTTTTCAATCAACAAAAGGTTAACAGGTTATATCTTGATGGTCTTCAAGCTTGGATTATCATTGTTTAATTTTCATTAAACAAATCATAATTTAACTCAACAAATATCTCATCTAAAGGCATTTATGTTAAAGTTGATAGATTGTTTGCTCTCTTACACCTCAAGGTTGATCTACA
This sequence comes from Larix kaempferi, assembly GCA_027924585.1. Lineage (NCBI taxonomy): Eukaryota > Viridiplantae > Streptophyta > Pinopsida > Pinales > Pinaceae > Larix > Larix kaempferi. The sequence goes on along the minus strand of BSBM01001435.1, from coordinate 1,725,830 downwards.
TAAACACCAAGCTTTTCATTTTAGAATAAATTTGACTTAAGATTAGGTTCTTTTTCTAAGAAGGTTAAGTTAGAATTTCTCGCTGTTTTACATACCTTTGTTTCCCTAAATTGGGAAACAGATCTTATTGATCAAACCACTTACTCATAGAGTGCCAGCAGAGGCCAAATATCCGTGGGTGATTACCACACCAAATATATCGAGGATAGAATTTCCCTTGTGTAGGGTCTTTCTAAGCCCTTGGATGGATTTTCATCCCTTGTTGTGTGCCTTGGAACCCATTCCAGCACCTTGCACTTACCCTGCACACCCGAGGCATAAAAAAATGGTGCTAGAAGGAGGGCCACTAGTATAACATGCCTAATCAAACCGCTAACAAACCTCCTCCAGCAAATACTTCAATGGTTCAAACCCGAAGCCAGTATAGGGATTCAACATCTGAACAACCAACTGATTCACGACCTACAGTTGTCCCTGTTACATCTGCTCAACCTACACTTACACCTGTCACACTTGTGATACAACAGGAGAACAAAGGGGAAATCATTTTCACATCACCTACACGGGGACCCATGTCGTTAGAGCAGATATTGAAAACATCTGCTGACAGGGTATTAAGAGCAGAACAAGGACTTGCCAATCAAAGACGACGTGGTATGGCAGCCTTAAATTTAGAAAATATTCTACATAATTGTGGTTGGGAAGATCAACAAATTCCCACTGCACAGACTAGTGACTCACAGATTCAGTACGCCACTGATCTAAACACACAGGATCAACACACAGTTGATCAACAACCTGAAAACCAAGAGTCGATTCATCAACTAGATTCCCCTGAATATAACCGTGAGACCACTCTCATAGGAACACAAGGTCAGCCAAATTCTGGAACTGGTGGTCCACCACCATCTCCTCCTTCATCTTCATCATCTTCCTCAGACGGTGATAATTCTTCTAGCTCGTCCTCAGAAGAAGAAGAGCAAGAACCTACGATGGCAGGAGAAGGGAAAAATAGACCTTGGCTGGACCAAGGTGCAGTTTTCATATTAGGAGATCAACATAGATTACCAAAGAATCCTGAGAAATGGATGCCTAAATTCAACCCTGATGATAAGATACCTGCATTGGATCACATAAAAACTTTCATGCAGGCAATCAAACTTAGAAGCATGGTACATGAGGATGTAGTATGCAGACTCTTTCCCTACACTTTTGAGGGTAGAGCAGCCACTTGGTATTTCGCCTTACCGGCAGAATCTATAACCTCCTGGGATGAATTCGAGAAACATTTTACCCAAAAATTTGGGGATGAAAAAACACTGCAAGATATTGTCTTAGATTTGTCCTCCATGAAAATCAAAGGAAAAGAAAGGGTAAAAGACTTTAACCAAAGGTTTTCATATCTCAAAAATAGAATTCCTACCAATCTTCTTCCTGGTGAAGAATTGTTGGTAGCTTATTATGAAAAAGGTTTGCCTATCCCTATTGCAATGTGGGTCAAAAGAGAACATAAGGGTACTTTACTGGAAGCATTTGATGAAGCAATCCAAGTTGAGAAGGACATGTTTTGTCTGAAAGACAGCCCTGAAGCTTCAAAAGAACAACCTTCTACTTCCAGAAAAAGAATTGAGAACGCCCCTAAACCCGCTGTTCAGAACAAGGATCCATTTGATATGACTGACATGAAGAAATTCCTGCAAAGGATGTCAAATAAGATGGTGGATTTAAAGAAGAAAACTAATGATAATCAGAATCAAAACAAAGGTTTTGTAAGGCCACCATTTAGGAGACCTTACTAGCCTCCACAAAATCCACCACCACCAAATTCGACAGATGCACTCACAAACGATGAACTCTATTATATTTTTAGAGCATTGGCAGCAGAATCTCAAATCACCCCTGACACTTCCAATGATCAGACCATCCTGGATCCACCACTACCTGAAGAAGAAGAAGAAGGTGATCCATAGTTCAATGCTGTGGGGTGCTTTTCAAAATTTCCTATGTGTGAAGAAGAAGAAGAACCTGAGGCCGTGTTTAACACACAACATCCTTATAACACAAGGTCAAGACCACAACCACCTCAAGAACCTTCATCTTATCCTTCGGTTCCCACAAAAAGCAAGACTGTCCCACAAAAGGATACAGTCCTCCCTGAAATGGAGTACAATCTGGTTGAAGACTTGAAAAGAGTCAAAGCAAACATCTCTCTATTTGAGCTACTTAAGATCCCTGCTATGAGGGATTCCTTACCAAAAAAAATGATAGTCAAACAACCAAGAGAGTCACAAAGTAACAATCTAGACTCTATTACTAAATATGATGATCAGAAACCAGTAAGCAAGAGGACTCCTCCTTTCTTGCTCACTTTTGAGATTTTCAACCGGAATGTGCACAACTACATGATAGATTCAGGAGCGTCATCAAATGTGATGCCCCTCTCTGTTTGCAGGAAATTGAATGGAACGTGGGAGCCTAGCCCAACTCAGATTGTGCAACTTGACAGATCCAAAGTCAGAGTGGTAGGTAAGTTGAGAAATGTTTTGCTTACATTGTCAGCTGATCCCAGGATCCATCAAACAGTTGACATCGTGATAGCTGACATCCCGGAGGCCTATGGGATGTGGTTAAGCAGGGATTGGTCAAAGAAGCTTAAGGGTTACTTTGCAACAGAATGGTCCCACTTATGGTTTTCCTACAATGGTCAAACGAATAAAATTAAGATCAACAGTGAACCTTTTATGAAACAGACAGTCACTGATCTTAATGATTCAAGTCAACCTGTTGGTTATCTCACTTCTCGGGTAGAGAAATTTACATTCGATACCTTTTTTGGTGAATTCCCAGCTGATGCCTCACTAGAAGAAAGCATTCAAAATGAATCACATATTACTCAAGTTACTTCTATACCTTTCTCTGGTGAAATTGTGCATAATGTATACAATGTAAATACAAATTTTAGGTTAGACCCTGTCTCATGGACTTTATTTTTTGATGGTTCCAAGTCCAAGGAGGGAGCTGGAGCAGGTTGTGTCCTAATTGATCCTAAGGGAATGAAAATTATGATTGCTTGCAGGTTAGGATTTGATTGCACTAATAATGTGGCTGAGTATGAGGCTATGGTCCAGGGACTCAAGAAGGCTGTTGACTTAGGTGTGCAGGTGATTGAATGCTATGGAGATTTTGAAATTATTGTCAAGCAAGTCAGAAATAAAATACACTGCTTATCTCCATGCTTGGCTAACTATCAGAAGATGGTAAGGGATTTAACCAACTCATTTTTAACATTCAATATTAAATCAGTTCCCAGATCACAAAATTTTGATGCAGACCTGTTAGCAAATACAACGTCTAGACTGATCCCGCCAGAAGGTTTGTCTCCTCAAACTTTTTCCATTGAATTGATGTATAGACCCTCTAGTCCGAATAATGTGACTAATTGGAAAGTATTTGATGATGACCGACATATACTTGACTTCCTCACGGCTCAAGATACATTCCAAGATATGGCCATTGATGAAGCAGAACATGAAAAGTCACTCGCTGATCTCTCAAACGTTATCCCAAAGTCAGTGATCAATCTGGAAAATTTTTATGATTTGCAAGATAAGTTCAAATCTCAAACTAATTGTAAAACTCAAAGCTCATCCTTGAACTATGAGTGAGTCAATTTAGGCACCGAGCAGGAACCACGTTTCATCAATTTGGGAGTTGATTGTACCCCTGAGGAATGGAGGGCCATCATTGCATTGTGTAAACAGTATAAAGATTTTTTTTCCTGGAATTATGACGAATTGAAAACATTTGACACTAGTGTCATATTCCATAATATACCCATGAAACCAGAGGTTAAGCCATTTCAACAAAAGCTACGGAAAATGCACTCTAGCTTAGAGCTATTGGTAAAAAAGGAGTCGGAAAAGCTGCTCACTGCTCGAATTATCTTTCCAGTCAGACACACTCAATGGATAGCCAACTTAGTGCCTGTTCGTAAGAAAAGTGGTGAAATTCGACTGTGTGTCGATTTCACGAACTTGAATCAAGCTTCTGAGAAAGACAATTATCCTGTTCCACCTATGGAACAAATTCTTCAGAAGGTAGCCGGATCGGAGATGTTTTCCCTCCTAGATGGTTTTTCGGGATATAACCAGGTTATGGTTGCTCCGGACGACCAATTAAAAACAATGTTCAGGACCCCTTGGGGCACTTTTTACTATAGGCAGATACGTTTCGGGTTAATTAATGCAGGAGCTACTTTCCAGAGAGCTATGGACATAGCTTTCCGAGGGTTAACACATAATTCTGTTGTAGTTTATCTTGATGATATCACTATTTACTCCGAAAGGTGACATGAACATGTGTTTGCTCTGAAACAGGTTTTCGATCGTTGCAGGAAATTCGACATTTCTCTCAGCCCCAAGAAATCTATTTTCGCAGTAACAGAAGGAAAGCTTCTAGGCTTCATTGTTTCGAAAAAAGGTATGATTATTGATCCCAAACACACAAAGGATATTTCAAATATTGGGTTACCAGGCTCATGCAAAGCAATGCAATCCTTCTTAGGTAAGATTAATTTTGTAAGTAGATTTGTACCAAATTTTTCCCAGATTGTTAAACCATTACAAATTTTGGTTAAGAAATATGTGCAGTTTACTTGGTCGCAGGAACAAAGAGATGCATTTATCCAAATTTGAAAGGCTATCGCTGAAGCTCTTGCTCTCATGTCCCCAGATTTTGATAAGGATTTCATTCTTTATACTTTTGCCACTGACTTTTCTTATGCAACTGTCCTGACGCAAAAGCATGACGATGATGCAGAAGTCCCTATCTCTTTCATGAGCTCAACATTTAAGGGTGCATAGCTTAATTGCTCACAGATTGATAAGCACGCCTATGCGGTCTATAAGTCTGTCAAACATTACACACCGTACTTGCTGAAGTCTTGAACTAAAGTCATTGTTCCATACTCTGCCATTAGAAACGTCCTCATCCAGAAAGAGTTAGGGGAAAAGAGGGCCCATTGGATGACGACCCTACAAGAATATGATCTTGAGATCAGACCAGCTAAAATTGTCAAAGGATAAGGTCTTTGTCTTCTTACCGCTCAATCTAATGACCCTACGCAGCAGCAATCCGAATGGGATCAAGAGGAAGAAGTTCCCTCAGGTGTTGTTAATGTTATCGATGCTATGACATCTGAATGGTATGATGATATCATATTTTTCCTGAACCATGGGTTTGCCCCTGTAACTCTTGATTTTAAGAAAAGAAGGGCTTTGAGACTAAAAGCTACTCCTTATCAGTTTATTGATCAAGTTCTTTTTAGGAAAAATTATGATGGAGTATTTCTTAGGTGCTTGGAAAAACATGAAACTAATGACATCTTATTCCAATTTCATGCAAGACCTGCTGGATGCCATTTTTTAGGTGAGACTATAGCACATAAGATTCTCAGGCCTAGATATTATTGGCCCACGTTGTTTAAATATGCTTACGCTTATGTAAGGAAGTGTGAACCATGCCAGAAATGCACAGGCAAGTTTAAGAAACTTGCATTTCCTCTTCAACTAGTCACAATTCCGTTTCCATTCCAACAATGGGGATTGGATTTTGTCGGACCTATAAACCCTGCTTCGTCCCTCCAACATAAGTATATTCTTATAGCAATTGACTACTTCACCATATGGGTGGAGGCAACCCCTCTTAAACAATGTAATGCCAGTCAAGTAATTTCCTTCCTTGACAGTCAGATCATCACACGGTTCGGCACTCCTCAATACTTAGTTTTCGATAATGCATCCTACTTCTCTTCAATCGATTTAACTAAATATGCCTTTGAAAAGGGGATTAAGCTTAAGTTTTCTGCCAATTATTACCCGCAAGGAAATGGTTTGGCTGAATCGTCAAACAAAAATATGATAAATATTCTCAAGAAGACTGTAGCTTCTCATCACAGAGATTGGCACACACAGTTATATAATGCCTTATGGGAAGATCGAATAACCCCAAAGGAAGCCATTGCAAATTCCCCCTACTGTCTTGTTTATGGAAAAGAAACCATCCTTCCTACTAATCTCACCATCCCTTCACTACAATTGGCCCAATCTGTCTAAGAAGATGATTCTTCCCCTCTCCAACATAGAATAGACACTCTCTTAAAGCTAGAGGAGGACAAGGAAATAGCTAAGAACAAATTGTATCATCATCAGTAGATGGTGAAAAGATGGTTTGATGAAAAATCTTCATCTGACAGGGAATTTTTTGTTGGTGACCTGGTTCTGAGGTGGGATAAGAAACATAAAGATAAGAACCAATACACCAAGTTTTAGCACCTTTGGCTAGGACCCTTCATTATTACAGAAAAGATTGGTCCCAGCACTGTTCGATTACAGACACTAGACGGAGTTGTAGACACCTTCCCAGTGAATGTGTCTCTTCTAAAAAAGTATTTTGTTTGAACAATCTGGTGCACTTGTACATAGGTGTGGTTTGTTTTTCAATCATTTGTTTTCTTGAATTGACATTTTGATTGGTCTTCTTGTTTTGTTTTGGTTTTCATTAATAAGGATTCACACGTCTGGTAATGGCTTATGATCATGTTTCTTAGAAAACAATTGCTGCTGAAGTCTCAACATTGTTATCAATCTTACTTTCTGGATTTTGATTAGAATCTACTCTAAAGAATAAACAGTCAAATAAGTGCAGTGCCTTTGGATACTTTTCACTTTGACCATTATCTTTCACAATGCTTTATTTGTGTAATTGAGGTATGGAGGATGGTCATCACTTCTCGATCTGGTGTTTCATGGTTGAATGACATATCATAATAACCTGACCAGCTCCGATTGCTCATGGATCCTTTTACAATCACTTTGAATATGAATTTTGTTTAAAATTATAAGTTACAAGGTGGGTGGTCTTGTTATCAAGCAATCCCATTAGGTTCATAGGTGTTTAAGTGGAATGACATCTTCACATCAAGCCACCACACTTGGAAGATGACTTTCAGTTTTTTCGGAAGGTGGAAGATCCTATTACAGGTCCGTTCATTCATGATCCGCAAAGCACTAGTGAGTAACATTACCACTATATGGTCACCAAGCCATGGTAATGCCTTGTAGCATATGCCAAAATAAATTATTTTGTCTTTCATTATGGGATTTTGTTGTATACAAGAACAGGGGGGTCTTATCACAATCCATCCCTGCTATGATCATGGGTTTGATCTTGGACTGGAGTTATCACAATATGGTCACCAATCCATGATAATTTCTTTTGGTCTTACAGCCAGAAGACAAGGAGTCTCGTCATCGAGCTAGCTTGACCAGCTTCCAGATTAGGCCTGTGAATGGCGCTGTTTCATCTGATCACCAAGTCGGTACAGTGGTCTTGTATCAACAAGGTTCTATATATATATATATATATATATAAGAGAAAAAAGGAAAAGAGAAAAGAAAAGATAAAATAAAAGACAAAGAAGTATATATAATCCATAGAGGATCACTGAATATACATGCAACTAATAAACCAAGGTGATTTGTAATTAGGATACCCATGAGCATTTCTAAGACTGTGCCCAGGTTCAACACAAGCTGGTTTTCAATGATTACATCATGGTAAAGATTTGGTATTGCTCTCTAAATCTCCTTATTAGATGAGTGTTATCTTTAAAATGGTCACTGTTTGAGATCTATCAATTTTCATGTTCACTGTTTGTTGGTTGTTATCTTTTGAGTATTTTCTTTGAATTAAGTTTCAAGAAAGTGGTTGATTAACATGTTGTCTTTAGTCATGATTTGATTGCAGAGATAATTGGTTCTTCCCAGCCAGTCACCATTTGTTGTGGCCACAACAGATCCCATGCTTAGCTAAAGCACGGGAGCCCCGTTTTTAATCAATCCGAAGGTATATGGGTAAGTTTCTCTTTGTAAATATGATTTTCGGTTAGATGTCTTTAAACATTACTTCCCATGTACCCGTACTTCATTTTCACTGCTTGATCTGTCTTTCTTTAAGTGTATGGTTTGAAAAATATTTAAATTTTGACTATTTTGACATTACTCTTGGCAAGCTCGAAACCCGACATTTGGAGAACCCGAAACCTGGAACCTGAAAGTTTCAGGCGCGGGAGTTTGCTGTTTTCATTTTGGGATTTTGGAACCCGAAACTCGAAACCCGAAAGTTTCGGGTGCGGGATTTTGTTGCTTTTGAAGTTTGTTTTTAATGAACCTGAAACCCGAAACCCGACGATGTCGCTTTTCGGGATCCGAGATTTTTTGTTTGTGAGTTTTAATAAACCCGAAACCTGAAACCCGACACTGTCGCGTTTCAGGATTCAGGAATTCATTTTCAACATTGCATTTAATTATGGTTCCGAAACCTGAAACCCGCAACTTTTGGAAATTTGGTTTTAACTTGGTAATATTTTGAAACCCAAAACCTGCTACTTTCGGCTTTTGGCTTTCGGAAGTAGTAAATAAATTTTTTTGTTATGTTTTGAACCCGATCCCGCACTTCGCATCGGTCAATATCAACCTTTTATTTCTCTTAATCCTATGGTCGTGATTTAATCTTGGGTAATTTGATAAATATAGGTTTTATTTACATTTCTTTATCATTTTTTACTCGTCGAGTTACTCCATTAAGCTGATTTTTTACTACGAATATAGTTGCTAAGGGTCGTTATTGTTGGTTTTCAGTTTTTCCTAGGATTAGTTGTTTTCGTTGCTGCATATTATGCTTAGAAGTTTGGTTATTTTGGCTTTTGTAATGGCCCTTTTTGTTATGTAATTTGATCCTCCCAGGATTTGCAGGTTACACCTTTTCGATCTTCACAGTATGGTTCTAATCTTTATGTTAAATCATCAATCTGCATTTGATCTTGCAAGTGAAATTAGGCCGCCATTTTATGTGCTGAAACTCCTGTCTTAGCCTTTCCGCAGTCATCTTTTCCACCTCAAATTTATTTTTTTATTTCAAATCCAAGGCTATGATTGTTGATATGAACAGACTTGTAATGATGATCTTTCACGTGCTTTCTAATTCATGCAAATTTCGATTGATTTTGTACTTTAGCATGGATCTAGATCCGGTTGGCACATGTTATAACTTGTTTTGTTACAGTTTGCATGATTGCAGTGTCCCAATCGTAATAATTTGACCATTGTAATCGAATCTGCTCAATCATTTGCTATTCTATCAATTGGCCTTAAATTGGCAATGAATATGAAAGCCTTCAGTTTGTCCTTTATATTCTGTAAGAGGAAAATTTTGCATATTTATGTTGTAAGTTTCTTCTTGACATATTTGGTATGAGCAACATGCAGAAAGCAAAAGAATCTCTTCATGTGTGTTTCTAGAATGAAGAACTTCGGTCTCTGCTATATCAAGAACATTTAACACAGCCTTTTGATGCAAGTATTCTTTATTCAAGCAGCGATAGCGAACAAGAGGATGTTCAAGTCCTGTCTGTCTGTATGCGATTCCTAGAGAGTAAGGAAAAGAAGTGTTCTGAAAAGCCAATTGATCAAGATGATACTGTTATATGGGACTATATAATCAATGAAGAATCTGATATCCCGCCAATTTCTTCTGACGTGGACCCTTTAACGGATTTGTCTATTTTTGAGAACATAGTCTCTCATCCAGAAGTCCCTGCGACGAATTCTCTGCAAGCCGAATCATCTGTTGCTGATAATGAGTAGGTTGGGGTGGGATTATTAATTATGATGTGAGGATCTTTTTAATTAGGGAATATATCTTTAAGAATATTTTTGAAAGGTGAAGGAAATCATGTATTCTGAGCAAATGGCAAGGTTTCTTGGATCAATAGTTGAAATAGACTCATTACTGATTTTGGAATCCCTATTCGGTAGGATTCTCTTTTGTACTTTATTGTATATTTAAGGAAGAATACCTCTCGGAGGAGGGGGTTGGAATTTTTGGAATTGTAATTCAGCAGGAGATAAGACCGAGGATACTCTGTGGCGAGAGTCATTGTAATTTTGGTACAAGACATCTTCATACAGTAATGTTATCTTTGGATCCATCTTCTGATTATCACTTAAATTTCTTTAAGGATTTCTGATTTTATGTTCTAGATTGTCATCTGCTATACACATGATCTCTTGTTAGACATATAATGAATACATAGATCTGTTGTATTGGTTTTTCTATATAACTGATGTGTGTATGAAAATATTTGATTAAATTTCTTTAAATAAATACTTTCTTTATCGATTTCTGCAATTGATCACATATATATATATTCAATCATTGTTGATTTTTCAATCAACAAAAGGTTAACAAGTTATATCTTGATGGTCTTCAAGCTTGGATTATCGTTTTTTAATTTTCATTAAACAAATCATAATTTAACTCAACAAATATCTCATATAAAGGCATTTCTGTTAAAGCTAATGGACTGTTTGCTCTCTTACACCTCAAGGTTGATCTGCATAAACATTAAGCTTTTCATTTTAGAATAAATTTGACTTAAGATTAGGTTCTTTTTCTAAGAAGGTTAAGTTAGAATTTCTCACTATTTTACATACCTTTGTTTCCCTAAATTGGGAAACTGATCTTATTGATCAAACCACTTACTCATAGAGTGCCAACGGAGGCCGAATATCCATGGGTGATTACCACACCAAACAAATCGAGGATAGAATTGCCCTTGCATAGGGTCTTTTGAAGCCTTTTGCTGGGTTTTCATCCCCTGTTGTGTGCCTTGGAACCCATTGTAGCACCTTGCACTTACCTTGCACACCCGAGGCATCAACAAGCACTTAACAGGTTGGTGACCCCCTCGTCCTCCTCTGCAACCAAATCCTCTGCTGCGTCCACCCTGGAATCCTCCACGGAATCCACCTTGTTGTTGGTACCGTAGTTGATTGAACTGTTGCTGCATAGGATTCAGTTGCATGCCTTTCCCTTTCTGCGCATACTGTGGTTGTTGAACGTACTATGGCTGTTCTGGAGCCATTTGCATCGGAGCATATTGCGGCATAAACTGTCGTGGTTGCTGCTGCAGTAAAAACTGCACCTACGGTTGAGGTAGCGGCTAGGATACCTGTGGCTGCGGTTGTGGTTGTTGTACGACACGCTGGTCATCCTTCACATAGAATGAATCATACATTCTCTCATGAAGCAACCCATATGCCGGAAAATCTTTGTCTTTGTGTCCCACAGATTTGCAGAATGTACAATATAGATTCATCGATTTTGTGACCATTTTCGGCATGTATTGACATTCGTCATGGTGGTGCCCATATACCTGACAAATGCGACACCACGACATACTGCCTCCACTCAATGTATTTCGTGCTCCTGAAACCAAATAATTGCAGAAGTCGGGGCAATTATCCTTAGTATGCCCTTATCCTCGATATCGCGTACACCATACTTCTTCACATTCTTCCTTGCCCTTCTTAAGATCATGCAACTGTATGGTCAGGTTAGCCAGTTGTGTCTGAATCTCCGACATCCTAGGTGTGTTTTCCCCAATTGGCGACGCTTCTAACCGCATTGCGATTTCCAAGGCTTCACTGGGCGTTGTAATGTTCTGTTGCATTAGTGGAAATCGAATGTGTGGGAGAAATGATGCGATGAACCATTCTTTATGTTGGACAGTGCTCATGTCAAAACTGACCCTTGCCATCAATGTTTTGAATCGCTGGTACTGGTTAATTTCCTTTAATTCTGTAATATGCTGAGCTTCAAATTTGGGTTTTTTAAACTCCACGATTAATCCAGCTCGAACTTCATCCAATGTCTTCTCTGGAGTGCCTCCAAGAACCTGCACAAACTTCATGAACCAATCTAATGTGCGACCCCGAAGGGTTGTCACCAATTGTCCTTTCTTAGCATCATCATAAGTAATCTGCTTTACGGTCCATACTGCTTCACATAAAAACCAGTACTGCTCAAGGTTATCTATTCAATTTCCATGGAACAACGGTAACTTAGTATCCTCACCTGCAATCCTGGGATTCCTTCCTTCAGTCGTTGAGCTACTAGCAATTAACTTTTGTTGACTTGCTGAGCACGGTGGTGTTGTAGTTGTATTTCTTACAGGTTGAGAGATATTGAGAATAGGTGTGTGTACGTTTCCGCTGGGGTTTGGTCCTGCCTCTATCCTGGGTGTAGCCTGTTTGTCCTTTTCTGGACTTTGAGGTCGCTTCATACCATGTGGTCTTCCTTCACGGCCTTGCGGTTCGATCGCAGGAGGACCTTCTCCTATCCTCTACCTCTTTTCCTATAGAAACCTTGCTCCTCCCCTTGTAAAACCACTCTCTTCCTTGGATTCACTCACAGCCTCGTCATGACCTACACCCATCTACCCCTTATCATTCCATGTACTGCCCCCTACTATCGCGGTACCCACGGCCTCCTCCCACCAGGGTTTCTACTTATCAAGATGCATCTTCAATATTCCCTTCTCACAAATGAGCATCTTAATAGACAACTATAATGACAACAGAAACCTTCCCCGGGGTCCGCAGAAGAAATATCTTTCAGCTTCACTATAGGATTTGATTGTATCAACCACAAATTTAGTGATATAGCCTTCCAATATGCTATCAATCCAAACTTCGATAGCCCGCGACGCTTTGTTGTCGACTTCCTGCAGCTCTTGGATCAACTCTGGGGTTGAGGTCGTTGGTTCACCACCTTGGAAGTTCCTCTTCTGAAAGGTCAACTTTTCCAACCACTCGAACAAGATGAATGGGAATTCACAGAAAAAATATTCATGTGGACCGTCGTGAATATATCTTTCCACCCACTGATCTACCGTCAGTTGAGAGTTTTGAATTTCTTCTTCAGCAAATTCCTGCAACTTCTGATCAAACCAATTCTGGATTTCCAGTTGCGTTGGATGCCACAACATATCCTCCTTTCACTTCACACTATGGTCCCAAAAATGGAACAATTTTTTGACACAAACCCAGTCGACAGGGGTTCCCAACACTGTCGACACCAACCCACCTAGATTTCCCTGAGCACTGGCCCAAACAGATTTTATCCCATCCAGCAACACCTGCAGAGTAGATGACATCTCACCTGAGATGTTCAAGGGAGGGTTGACGGAACCATGTTTCTTCCGAATGAACCTCCATTCTCTTTAAATAGAGATCATGGACCAATCGGGTGTTAAGCCACGGATCAAGGTTAGGTTTGATCTAAGAGAAGTTGAGCCTTCGGATCAATCTATGTCGGGAACATATCGTGACCGTCGGATTAAGTATTTACAAATGCATACTAATGCATACTAAAGAAACACACTATCCCTAACGGATATATTACACAAGTTGATCTTAACTAACTCCTAAGTATCTACATATCCTGAGGTCTCACCTGAGATGTTCAAGGGAGAGTTGACGGAACCATGTTTATTCCGAATGAAGGAGGATGGTTGCGGCTCAATTACTTAACTTATTGCAACATTTCGGAAATAGATCTATACATTTAACTTAGACATCATTTATATTCATAGAATCATTTAATAGAACCATTCATCATCGCAACAAATATAACAGTAAGGCATTAATTGAAGCAAGGAAACATCGCATCATTCATATATTCATATCGCAACAGGAATTACCATAGGTGAACAGAAAAAACACAGCGATTCCGCAAAACAGCTCTGTCACATCATATTAACTCTGTAAAAAACCATATACACACTATTCAGTCTTCAGCTCATACTCCGCAAAATACAGATCTCATAGATACCTCCATATCTAAGATACATAATCCAAGATGCCTCAACACTTACAAATCTATGACTATTTATAGGCTTTCTCCTTTACATTGCTTGTCCACTTACTAACAACTTCCTAACTGACACTTCGAGCAAATGACCCAAAATATATCTAATGTGGTACAAATGACCCAAAAACCCGCATACTGCAGTACAACTAACCAAAAATTACATAGAATATCACCATCTGTGCTCAACTTTCCATCTTTCGCAGTATCGCAGCACTCGCAATGCTGCGATAATGACCCATCCTAACTGCCTACCAACAGTGCTCCAAATGGCATGACAGGTTCATAAAAAGAAAGTATTTTGTGAAGGAGACTGGGATTTATTATATGATTCACGGTTCAAGAAGGATTTTAGGGGAAAATTGCATACAAGATAGTTGGGACCTTACAGAATAGACAAGGTATTCGACAATGGAACCGTCTGCTTGACCACTATTGATGAAAATCAGACATCTGTATTTGCTAATGGTCATCGGATATGGATTTATAATAAAGTTATTTCAAAGGATGCATTCATTTCCTATGTTGCAACTCATCCAAATTATCAACTGATACAGGAACAAGGGTTTTCCCCCGTTTCTGAGAATCCTTAAAATCTACTGCAATTCCACACAAAAAATTGTATATAAATAAATTGTTTTTTTTTAATCTTTGATTGGTTTGTTTTTTTGAGAATTGTGTACAGGAATACATGCAAAGGATCAGTCAGAGGGAAGCAGACTCATTGGGCCAAGTGATTGTGGGAATTCTGATGACCCTTCTCAAAATTGGATGACTCCTTATAAAGAAAAGTGAACAAAATTGCATACCTCTATCGAAAATCCATCAATCTCCCCGTATTTTCACAAAAAATCCATCTGATCTTTTCGTTGAAACTCCGCCAATTTTTCGGCTGAAACTCCTCCATATTGTCCATTTCTTTTTGCCGAAACTCGGTTGATTTTTCCGTTGAAACTCTGTCAATATTTTGGCTGAAACTCTGCCAATATTTTCTCTAAATTTTATTAAATTTACGCCACATCTCCGGTGTATTTTCTCCCAATCCTTTCTAGTTTTTGGAAAAATTCTGCTAGAATTCCACCACCTTGCTACAGTTCCCAAGAATATTCCATGCATCCTTACAATTTATGCTTATGTGGACGTATTTAATCTGCTCATTGGACGAAGAACAACTTATTTTATGGAGACATGTGCGTAATTATGTTCCTATTAAATGATTTGACAATGAAGGAAACAACCTTGGAAATATCATGGTTCAACACGACAACGAAAATGTACGATGTATGACTATAGGCATGATTAGGCATGAATCAATATAGAAATAATGATTATAACTTGTCTTTTAGTCCACGTCAACAGCCCGTAACCAATCAACCTCTAAGGGAAACATCTCAAAAATCTCACCCGTACTTATTAAACGACTGTCATTCCATCCAATCCGTGCGATAACCTATTAAACTATCTTATTCCATAACTGCACCGCCTTTCTAAAAATACTCAAACGAACCTCGACTATCCATCAATTGTTCTTGCATGCTGTGAGCTCCAACATTTAAAACTGGTAGCTATTGCATTCATGATTAGACATCACAGAAGAGAAGCATTATGGGTTTTCTAGTAAGACATGAGCCCAAGAAAATAGATGCTCTGCGTAGAAATGGAATAGATTTTGTTACCTTTGAGGAAGCCGGATCGATAGAATATTTTCAGAGATTAAATGGCTTCCACGAAGAGATGACACTTCAATTTTCTAGGAACTTGACCGAAACCCATTCAGAAATTAGAGGATTGAGGATAGACATCTCAGAGGCGGATTTGGCGGAGGTTACAGGGTTACCCATAACTGGAAGGAGATGGTTTTGCCAAAAGAGGCACAATTCGACTGCAATAGAGGAATTTCTTGCAGCAGGAGAGAATGTTCAACCGAGGTCCATAGGAACAACATTGGAAACACTTCCAAGGCCTTGGGACCAGGTCACAATCTTCTTAAAGAAATATATAACCTGTGAGGGAAGGTACCGAGTTGTTTATACTTATGATTTTTTTCTACTTTCTCATTTGCGCCATGGTAGAATGCTTAATATGCCATATTATCTTTTAAGAAACCTACTGAACATGGCCCATTATGTGAGAATGTCTCGACATCCATTATCCTCTGTTACAAACCATGGACTTATCAAATTGTTAGTTCTAATAGCCTTAGCACATGGAAATCAAACATGGGAACAATTTATTGCTGGGGCTAGGGTAAACCGGGGACCTACAATGGAATTAATAGGTATTGAGGAAGGGGATGACAAGTGGGGCTCCTCAGAATCAACTGGGGGGAGGGATATAATAGTACAAGAGTTGGAAAATGTTCAGGAGGAAGGTTTAGGGGAAGCTTCAATAGTAGCAAACCCCGTGGAAGAGGCGGTTACAGTGGTAGCTATGGTAGCAGAAACTGTAATATTAGCAGCTTCAACAGTAGAAGATGAAACTGGAGCAGCTGGAGAAGCTGTAGCTGCGGAGGTTGCAATCGGATAAGAAGTTACAATGGCAGAATAATTTAAGGGATTAAAGCCTCAGGAGCTGAGCGGGATCCCAGTGCATCAAACATAATATCATGTAGGAGCAATGAGGGAAGGAAATGTAGAAGTTTTGAACATTGAATCTTCTCATGAAATAAGGGGAACTATAATTCAAGAAGAGGAATTTCTGCTAGAAGCTTTTACCCCTTCCGTGTTACGGAGGAGAAGGAAGAGATCAAGTATTAAAGGCCAGTCATCTAGTCCCTCAAAAAGAAGGAAGACTAGATATTCTACTGCAGCAGAGGCGGTACATACAATCTAGGAAAATACTGAAACTCTTATTCTAAAACTTTGATTAGACTCTATAGCACAAGAACTAGAGGGTAATGTAATTCTATAATCCGTCAACCCACAAGAAACTGCTGCAGATCAACCTCAAATTGAAAATTTTCTTTTTGAGAATGAGCTGTTGAAAGAAGAAGTACAAATACTCAGAGAAGAATTGCAAGGGTTGAAAGAAGCATTCAAAAAGAAGACAACGCAAATATTGAACACATTGGCTAAAGCTACTGACCAATTGGAAAATCTACCTTATGTTTTAGAGATTGGGGAACATGATGAACTGTTATTCCCAGAATGCAGAGATTTATTTAAACTTGCGGGTTATAAAGTCACAATGGTGGAATTGTCAGCATGGAAACTTGCACAATCAAGGAAAGGGAGAAGTGAAATACCAACAATAGAATCAATGGAGGAAAAGGAGCCAAATTTGAATATAACCCCTGATTAGGAATTACAAGAACATGAAGAAATACAGTCTCAGAACAATCTCAACAGTCAGTAGTTAGGGGACACTGAATTACTCCCAGAACAATCTCAACAGTCAGGAGATACTGAAATGATCCAAGATAAATATCAGCAGTTAGGGGACACTGAATTACTCCCAGAACAATCTCAACAGTCAGGAGATACTAAAATGCTCCAAGAACAATCTCAGTGGTCCAGAGGCACTGCAATATTTACAGAACAAGGTGTTGTTACATAAGAACCAACATTCCCAAAATCGGTTGCGAAAACAACAACACAATTAGAAGTTGCTAATATTGAAGTACAAAAACAAGATGCTTCTACAAAAGAACTAGCATTCCCAAAATCAGTCACTGAAGCAACAACACAAACAAAAGTTGTTGAGATTGGAGGACAAAAACTGGATGATGTCACACAAGAACCAGCATTCCCAAAATTGGTTGCTGAAGCAGGAACACAAACAAAAGTTGTTGGAATAGTGTTGGAAGAAGAAGCTACTAAGTTGGTGATACAAGGTAATATTCCCGAAACACAGTTGTCACTCCGAGTGGGAAAAATTGAGGATGAAATTATTGTGTTGGACAAAGTAGAAGGAAGAGATAAAAGAGGAGAAAAAGAACAAGAGTTGAAAAGGGAGCTCTCCCTGTTACAACTTGAGCTGAGTAAATGGAGATATCGTACCATTCTGTGTGAGAAGGGGATGATTTCCCTTCCTAAACATAGGAGGATTATCCAAGATCTTAAATATAAATGGGCTGAAGAACTATCCCAATGGGAATATTTGCAAAAGGATCTAAAGGAATTGAGGAAGCTCGATCCCTTAAAGAAAGAAAAGGAGCAATTGTACAGTTTAATTCAAGAATTGTTAAGTTGCAGAGCTCCATCTCCATCTTATCGAGTTTTTTTGTATGAATAAATGAATATGTTCAAAATAGAATCTTTAAAAGAAGGGAGGCCCTATCAAATAGTGTCAAATCCTCAATTATTAGACACCTTCATCATGAGTGATTTTTTAGAACAAAACCTGCTATGTGAATTGTATTTGCATGAAAGTGTTAATTTTTTGATAATTTCATTCCATTATCATTTAGGATCACTAAGAGAATAACATGTACAACATATCAATCATAAACACAAGAGACAATAGACACATAGTTTCCTTTGGGAAAACCAAGAAGGTGAAAAACCCCGCAACTTCCTCAGAAATAGAATAATCCACAAACCAAGATCACAATGATAAAACCCAAAGAGATATCTCTAGCAGATACTCCTCCTCCTCCACTTGTGCGCCACTTTCTCTCATAGCTATGAGAGCTTGAGAAGTGAGTGAATGAATAGAATGAGAGAGGCACATCCTCTATTTATACATTGACTTGACCTACCAATAAACCAACAGGGCCGAATTGCTAATGAATTCTAATAACCCAACCACATGACCTAACTAGGGCTGACCCCACACTGGTGGTTTAATAACCCATCAATACAAATTACGACACTTACAATGTAACTTGCGACACTTGCAAATACAAATGACAACACTTCCAATCAGAGGAATAATACATCTTTGTTGGATAACAGTAAAGTACAAATATAATATACAAGTGAATATCTTCCGAAGCTACAAATACATCAACACTCCCTCTTAACTAGGAAGGTATTCTTTCGACACATGTCATCAATACATATTGGCGCAAGTCTTCAATTCTGGAACTGGATCATCATCATTGGATCATGGAGCATCATCATCATCACTACTGCTACACTCGACATCTCAATCACTGGGCTATCTCTGAATTCTTCTCGTCATAGGAAGTTTTACAGAGCCATCCCTTTTTCATGCTGGTTGTATTCCTAGCTTCCTGCAGGTCTTCATCATCACTAGCCATACTGTGGAATCCTCGGGACTTATTACCTGCATCACAAAACCTCAAAAGAGTACCCCAGGATCATTTATGTGCCTAAGCATGACCGACAAGATCTCCCAGGGAGCTATTACATGTGACCCCATCACAAAACCTTAAAAGAGTGTCCTAGGAACGTTTATGTGCATAACACAACTTAAAAGAACTCTAAAGAGCATCCCAGCAACTTTTATGTTCCTAAGCATGACTGAAAAGATCTCCAGGATTGATTACATGTGGTTCGGAAAAACCTCGAAAGAGTATCCCAGGACTGATTACGAGCTTACTGCTCAACCTATCGGATATCCTAGGGAGAAATTATATGCCAAGGACAAAACCTCGAAAGAGAATTTTCCAGATATCCTAGGGAGCTATTATATGCCATAGGAAAAACCTCGAAAGAGTATCTGCAAATCTCCCAGGGTGGTATTATATGTCCTCCAGTGCAAAACCTTGAAAGAGCATTTTCCAGATCTCTCAGGGAGCTATTATATGCCATCGAAAAAACCTCACAAGAGTATCTGCAAATCTCCCAGGGCGCTATTATATGCTTATTGCACAACCTATCCATGGCCACGAAGTTTCATCTTGATACTCATCATACATCATCCTGATGTACATCATCACATGATCAACCTGATCATTGTCATAGAATCATCCTGATGCATATCATCATCGCATGATCATCCTGATCATCGTCATAGCATCGTCCTGATGCATATCGTCATTGCATGATCATCTTTATCATCGCCACAGCATTGTCCTGATGCATATCAATGGGAGCATCGTCCTAATGCTCATCACACAGCTCTTAGATCCACAGCCATGGGAAGGATCCTCCTACCACCATGCTTGGAATGGATCCTGCATATGTGTCCCATCACTTCTTCCTCGAAGTGTCTTCAATATGAAGAACACCAAGCCTCTCTCTGAAGTAATAAAACTTCACTCTGGCAAGTGGTTTTGTCAACACATCTGCAACGTTCTTCTTCGTCGCAACATACAGGAGCTTCACTGCTCCTCTCTGCACCATATCCCTGATATAGTGATATTTGATCTCGATGTGCTTTGACCTGTCATGGAACACTGGGTTCTCAGACAGCTTCACACAACTTTGGTTGTCACAGAAGATACAGGTAGCATCCAATGGGAGGTCAAATAACTCAGACAGTAGCTTCCTAAGCCATACTACCTCACAACCGGCCAAACAAGCTCTGACATACTCTACTTCAGCTGTACTCAGTGCTACACAAAATTGCTTCCTGCTAAACCAAGATATCACACTTGATCCCATACTAAAGAAACACCCCAAAGTGCTCTTCCTATCTGCAGCACTGCCTTCCCAATCAGAATCAACATAATCCTCCAGGTTAAACTTTTGATTTGCATCATACTTGAGCCTATAATCAACCGTACCCTTCAGGAACCTCATAATATGCTTTCAGTAACTAGGTGAACACATATGGGATCCGTTAGGAACTGGCTCAATGTGTTCACCACAAAGCAAATATCTGGTCTCGTATTCGTTAGGTACATCAAGGACCCAATCATATGACGATACATTGCAACATCAACCAGCTGAGATGAAGCATGACACAATATCTTCAGGTTTGATGCCATAGGTGTGGCCATGGCCTTGCAGTCCATCATCCCGAACCGCTTCTGGATATCTACTGCATACTTCCCTTGTCCAAGGAATATTCCATCTACACTCTGCCACACCTCCATACCTAGAAAGTAGTGCATCATCCCCAAATCCTTCATCTCGAACTCGAAAGTAAGCTTTCTCTTCATGTCAGCAATCAACCCATCCTGACTTGTAACAAACAGGTCATCCACATACAGTAGTAGTATCACTGGATTGCTTTCCTCAACCTTGTAGTAAATATTGGAATCCGCTCTACTCTTGGTAAAGCCCAAACTGGATAGGAATTTGTCTATCCTACCATACCAAGTCCTAGGAGCTTGCTTCAAGCCATACAAGGATTTATTCAACCTGCACACATATGACTCCCTATCATGTGTCTCAAAACCGAGTGGCTGCTCCACATACACTTCCTCTTCGACTACACCATTCAAGAAAGTTGTCTTGACATCCATCTGGTGTATCTTCCACTTCATTACTGCAACCAGAGCAAGTATTGTTGTGATGGAAGTGTATCTGGCTACATGTGCAAAAGTTTCTTCATAATCTATCCCCTCTTTCTGGGAGAAGCTACGAGCTACAAATCTTGCCTTGTATTTCTCTATGATACCATCTGCAGCATGCTTGATCTTATAGATCCACTTGGAAGTCACAACAGACTTCCCATATGGTCTTGGGACTACATCCCAAACATCATTCTTCATGATCGACTCGTATTCCTCGACCATGGTATCCTTCCATTCTTTCTTTTTTGCTGCTTCTTCATAAGTGGAAGGTTTTTTGTTCATAATGTCACATAGCAAGGAAACATAGCTAGTGTGTGATCTTGTGCTTTTCCTTTCTTTGTGTTCCTCTTCTGGAATACCATACCTTTCTGCATCTTGGATGAGCTCTCTATCCCATGTAGGTTTCCTCTTGTGAGAGTTCTTCTCACGGGGTGGATCTATAGGTTCTTGTGGATCTTCAATTTCACAATCTTCTTCTGGAATTGCTTCATTCATAGTGGTGTCTTGAATTTTTGTTACCTTTGGTTCTTCATTGTCTTCAACAGGTGTCTTCCTTGATTTTATGTATGTTGAGTCTTCATCAAATGTTACATCCCTGCTGATGTCAGATCTAAAGGTCTTGATCTTCTTATCAGTTTGATTTTCTATCAAGGCTTTGAATTCCTTGAACTTATCAAACACTTCATCTTTATTCTTCAAGAAATGAACCCATGTCTTCCTAGAGAAATCATCAATGAAGGAAACACAATATGCATACCCACTCAGAGAACAGGATGACATCGGACCACATACATCGGAGTGGATAATCTCCAAGTTTCCTTTTTCTTTGCTTTCACTGCTTGGAAATGCCTTCTTTGTGTTCTTTCGTTTTCCACACCCTTTGCAAATTCCTTCATGCTTTGAATGGATTTCAGGAAGACCTTCTACTGCTTTGCTTGCAATTGGAAGTGCTCTATAGTGCATGTGTGCAATCCTTCTATGCCAAAGTTCACTTGGCTCCATGGATTCATGTACCATGGCATGTTCAGGTTGTCCCTTTAATTTGTAAAATCCTCCCTCTTGCTCTCCAATCACTACTGCATCATCTATTGTCTTTCCTTTTGGCCACATAAGTACTTGGCCATCTATGAATGCAACTCTCATTCCCTTTGCATCCAAAGATGATATGGACAGAGGATTCTTCTTGAGTCCAGGTAGATATAGAACATCTTTAATCTTTAGAGACTTCCTAGAGTCTAGTATGTAAGAGGCTTCACCACTTCTTTTTATAGGATATTGATAGTCATCCCCAAGTTTCACCTTATGGGGTGACTCATATTCAGATAGGTCCATAAACGATTCTTTAAATCCTGTCATATGTTTGGAAGCCCCACTATCAATAAGCCAATCATTACACCCATGTGTAACCGTACCTGTGAGAGCAAAGATTAAGACATATTCATTGTCACTTGATGAGTCTTCACTTTCTACCCTATTCTTCTTCTTGGGAGGTTCATCATCCTCAGCAGCATGAGCATGATACCTCTTCTTGATGCTCTTCTTCTTGTTGGTGTTGTTGGAGCTCCTTTTTCTCTTGGGACATTCTGAGGCAAAGTGTCCCTTCTCATTACATGTAAAGCATCTCAGGTCTTTCTTATCTCTATGATGATGGGGGTGTGAAGATCTCTTGCTATTAGATGGTTCCCTCTTGAAATTTCTCTTCTTGGTATGTGCTATGAGAGCTTGATCTTCATTCCCCATCTTTCTTCTCGGGACACAAGCCTAGATTCTTCTTGTGAACATTCCTCCCACAGTCTACTGAAAGAGATCAATTTCTTTCTTGCACAGATTCTTTGGATGAAGGAGTCCCATGACCTAGGTAGGCCATTTATTGTGGTCATTACAATTTATCCATTCTCCACTACTTCATCCACAACTTCAAGTTGTTCCCTGATTTGAGAGACCTTAGAAAAGTAGGATTGGATGGTCTCTCGATTCTGGATCTTTACCCCTTTTAATTGGTTCCATATATTCATCTTCCGATTTATGTTCTTTCCTTCAAACAACTTGGTCAAAGAGTCAAACGTCTCCTTAGGTGTCTTTAGGGAAGTCACATGGGGTATGAGATGGTCCTTTATAGAATCAACAATGATTCTCTTAGCCTTGACAGGTTCTTCTTGTGTAAGGACTTAGCCTCTTCTCCCTCTGGAACTGGAACCTCTTCACTTATGTAAGTGTCCAACTCATTCTCTTCTAGGATTAACCCAATCCTATACTTCCAGGCTCAAAAATTATTAGCCCCTTCAATCTTATCCTCAAGCTTGGTGTGGTGAGACATCTTAAAGAGTACTTCAAATGGAAATAGAAAAGTTATTAGGTCTTACCACTTGATTTGCTGAAAACTGGATCTAGAGCTAGATTAGGGTTTGTTAGAGAAACCCTAAAAATTCAAAATTTGAATTTCAAACTTCTGAAACGATAGAAATATGTGCCTTGATGAGCTGGTCAAGTTGGTATACTCCAAATTTAAAAACTACAAAATTTGACCCCTCAAAATTGCCTTTAAAACTTCCAGATTCACTAGACACGACCCCCAACTAGGGTTTGATTTTCCCGGAGCTTCACCCAACCAAAAAGTTCGATATTGGTCTCTAATCTTCGATTTTTCAGAGGATCTTCCAGCCGTGGTCTCATATTTTAAAAATTCCAACTTTCTCGGAAACCCTAATTTCTCGCAGCAGAGATAGGTCAAAAATTGAAAGTGCTCAGAATTGAATTCTGTCTCGACAGAAAGATGCGCCCTTGCTAGTAGAGTCAAACTAGCCTCCTTCCTTTGATGATCTGTGGAGTGAAACCCAAAAATTAAGAATCACTAGCTTCCGCAGCTGCATAGTGCCTTCTTCTTAGGTCAGCTCTGATACCATGTTAATTTTTTGATAATTTCATTCCATTATCATTCAGGATCACTAAGAGAATAACATGTCCAACATATAAATCATAAACATAGGAGACAATAGACACAAAGTTTCCTCGGGGAAAACCATGAAGGTGAAAAACCCCGCAACTTCCTCAGAGATAGAATAAGCCACAAACCAAGATCACAATGATCAAACACAAAGAGATGTCTCTAGAAGATACTCCTCCTCCTCCACTTGTGCGCCACTTTCTCTCTTAGCTATGTGAGATTGAGAAGTGAGTGAAAGAATAGAATGAGAGAGGCACACCCTCTATTTTTTAAAATTAGTCACAGCAGATCTAATGAACAAGTAAATCAATCACAACAGATGAACATAGAAAATATGGTGTAAAACTGTGCAAAACATGCAACAGTGCTCAATATCCCAATAAGGGTGAATAATTACAATACAATCTGACTATGTGAGTGAGCAATTCGAATTGACTAAGTAGGCCATTCGAATCACTGAATGGAGTAGCTTGAATCCAACTAGGAGTCCTCATCATCAATCGGTGGTGCTCATTAATGCACAAGAACTAGTCATCCAGGTGTCAATCTGAGTCTAACTGAGTGTAACAAGTGTAACTGAAGTGTGTAACACTTATTAAGGGAAGGAGGCTCAGTGGGGGGCGCATGGGAGGCTAACTGAAGTCAGAACAAGTCATCTAGTCAATCTGGAGGTCCAACGAAAGTGAAACAGTCAGTCGGGAGTGAAACTAGCCTCAAATCAGGGAGAAGCAGAGCTAACTGAATGTAACTGAAGTGGCACTGCAATGGTAGGTGAGAAAGTGTGCCCTTCTCTGGCAGTAGGTGAGAAGTGGGCGCCTTTCAGACTAGGAGGGCTAAAGAACTAAAGTAAGTGGCTCCCGGGTGCTAGAATAAGGTGGCTAAGGTGCTGGAGGCATCAACCTGGTGACTGGGATGCATGCAAAGTGCATGCAAACCCTAATTGCATGCAAGATCCTGAAAAAGATGATGTGGATATCCGAACACCCCCCCTCAAGCTAGACTATGATGTGCAAAATAAAATAATGTGGGGCCCTGGTAACTAAGACCAAAGGTCACCCCAATACAATAATAATCCAAACTAATAACAGTAAATAAACCGAGGAAATGGGGAAAACCTCATGGGAAAAATACCCCTCCTCAAAATGAACTATAACACACCAAAAGATTTAACTGCTCCAAACTCAAATAGATATGTCTGGAGGTATCTTACTCTTGGGAGTAAATGGATTATGCTCCAAAAACATGTCCTTGAATTCTCCATCAGTGGATGCAAGCGAATGTGGAGACTTTATGAAATTGCTCTTCATACCGAAAATGGTGAGAACGAATCTGAAAATATGAGGATGATCCTGGAACCTGTGATTCGAACCAAGTGAGGTAGGAATAACTCCAATCGGATCAAATAGATCTTGAAACTTGAACTTCTTATCAATAGAAGTTAAATCAGCTCCAAAAATAGATGAATGGTTTCTTGAGATCTCCTTTGAACCAACAAGGGTGAGATCAAAACCAAAATCAGCAAAAAGTGCATGAGAATTGAACTCAAGCGAATGGTAGTTCTCTTCATCTTCATTAAAACTCTGAGAAAATTTGCAAATGATAGAACATACATTTATAGAAGGCATGCAATCAAGGAGGGCGAATGCTTCACCTCCAAAATCAGATTTTACCTCCAAAACTTCAAGTAGATCATTATTCTGCATGCCGACAAACTCATGTGAAAGAGAGGATTCAAGAACCTCTTCGGAATCTAGAGTATGAGCTTGTTTATCTTGCTCAGAATTTGAAATAGAAGAATTTGAGAGAATGAGTGTTGAATCTACAGTTTCTTCTTCATCTTGAACAATTGTTGAGGCCAACACATGATCGAAAAGAACACATAAGGACATCTTAATGGGCTTGTTCTCCAAAAGGCTAGCATGATCCTCTTCTTCCTGCTTTCCAAAATCTCTGTCAAGTTGGACCCATAGATCACTTGGATTTTCAGCAGTCTTACTAAGGTAGCGCATACAAGGAGACATAGCAAGACATATTGCTCCAAAAGCTCTATCACAATCATTGAGGCAATCATTCTCCTCTTCATCGGAATCAAAATCTCTTGTATTACCAATGCACATATCAAAAAGACATTGTCTCTTCAAGAATGCAATCATCTTTGGTTTCCATTCATCATAGTTGAATGGAGTAAGGATATTTTGTGAAGAAGAAGTCTCCATCTTTGCATTAGCGAATGTACATGGAGGAAGTAAGAAACCTGCAAATCACACACAAACAAACACTATGTTTTCAGCCTTGCATGCACTTGAGCGAATGCAGATGAGATTTTGCATGCCGCTGCTGAAATATATCCGTGAGCAAAGATTGATCTCTCTTCATGTAGAACACCTGTAGAAAATAAATCTTGTCCCTGCCATGGCTCTGATACCATGTAAAATTAGTCACAGCAGATCTAATGAACAAGTAAATCAATCACAACAGATGAAAATAGAAAATATGGTGTAAAACTGTGCAAAACATGCAGCAGTGCTCAATATCCCAATAAGGGTGAATAATTACAATACAATCTGACTATGTGAGTGAGCAATTCGAATTGACTAAGTAGGCCATTCGAATCACTAAATGGAGTAGCTTGACTCCAACTAGGATTCCTCATCATCAATTGGTGGTGCTCATCAATGCACAAGAACCAGTCATCCAGGTGTCAATCTGAGTCTAACTGAGTATAACAAGTGTAACTGAAGTGTGTAGCACTGATTAAGGGAAGGAGGCTCAGTGGGGGGCGCATGGGAGGCTAACTGAAGTCAGAACAAGTCATCTAGTCAATTTGGAGGTCCAACGGAAGTGAAACAGTCAGTCGGGAGTGAAACTAACCTCAAATCAGGGAGAATCGGAGCTAACTGAATGTAACTGAAGTGGAACTGTAGTGGTAGGTGAGAAAGTGCGCCCTTCTATGGAAGTAGGTGAGAAGTGGGTTCCTTTCAGACTAGGAGGGCTAAAGAACTGAAGTAAGTGGCTCCCGGGTGCTAGAATAAGGTGGCTAAGGTGCTGGAGGCATCAACCTGGTGACTGGGATGCATGCAAAGTGCATGCAAACCCTAATTGCATGCAAGATCCTGAAAAAGATGATGTGGATATCCGAAACCAAGATCACAATGATCAAACACAAAGAGATGTCTCTAGAAGATACTCCTCCTCCTCCACTTGTGCGCTACTTCCTCTCTTAGCTATGCGAGATTGAGAAGTGAGTGAAAGAATAGAATGAGAGAGGCACACCCTCTATTTATACATTGACTTGACCTACCAATAAACCAACAGGGCCAACTTGCTAATGAAGTCTAATAACCCAACCACATGACCTAACTAAGGACGACCCCACACTGGTGATCTAATAACCCATCAATACAAATGACGTCACTTACAATGTAACTTGCGACACTTGCAAATACAAATGACGACACTTCCAAATAGAGGAATAATACATCTCTGTTGGATATACAATAAAGTACAAATGTAATATACAAGTGAATATCTTTCGAAGTTACAAATACATCAACAGAAAGAGCATGTTTCATGGATTCTCGCTCTGATCCAGTTCCTAATCTGGGAGACATTCATCTAAGAGCATTTAGTTCATTTCAAGGATAATTGTAAGGACCCATACTTATTTTAAAGTGTATAAACCTTGGCAAATCTTACCAATTATTGAAATCTCAACTATAAAATATTTGGCGATATTTTTCTAAAATTATTTCAATTTCTAAGGATTTTATATAGTTTATATAATAATTTGGTGATTTTTAGAGTGAAAAACGTTTACCCTGTCAAAATTGGGCGAAGTGGGGCTTCAAAAAAAGGAAATCGGCGAATCGTTTTTTGGAAAACAAAAAATGGAAAAATAGCCCATGGGCTAAATTTTGCCCCTAAAATTATCCTTGGTTCATTTGTCACTAATCATATGAATTGATGGAGTGCTATTCATACTATACATAAAAATGGGGACACTTCCACCCTTTAGGTCCGAAGTGAACCTCAATCTCCTATATCATTAAGAATCAGATATTTGAGAAACTTGGAATCTCCTCAGAAGGTTAGTTAGATGGAATCCTTCCAACAAGAGGTTATCTCTACATGTGTTAAATTGATTTCTTAGCAATATCTCTTTGAAATAGAAGGAAACAAGAGTAGTTGGGATGCTTCTTCTGAATCTGTAAAGGTAAGAGACCCATATTGTTTTGAAAACTTCAAGTATCCCCAATCCCAATTGCTCGAATATGTTACATGTATCCAAACTTGTGGACCTAGTTGGCTGGGACTGAGATTCAGATTTCCCATTGTTAGGATATTTAGACACTTAGGAGTTAGTTAAGATCAACTTGTGTAATATATCCATTAGGGATAGTGTCTTTCTTTAGTATGCATTAGTATGCATTTGTAAATACTTAATCCGACGGTCACGATATGTTTCCGACATAGAGTGATCCAACAGCTCAACTTCTCTTAGATCAAACCTAACCTTGATCCGTGGCTTAACACCCGATTGGTCCATGATCTCTATTTAAAGAGCATGGAGGGTCATTGTTTAGTTGATCGATTATGAGAAGCTCATTTGTAACTTTCTTTCTTTGCATAATAAATTGTCCCGTAGAAGCTATTTGGCCGGGGCCGTGGAGTGTTTCCCTCAAGAGGGTTTAAACCACGTCAAAACATCGGTGTGTTGATCTGTGATCTGTTTGTGTGAAGTGGTTTCTCTTGGTGTTTGGTCCTTTGGTAGTACCCTGTGTACCCGAACATGGTATCAGAGCTTTTATGAAGTGCCGCTTCCGGTTATGATCTAGATCTTGAACTGTTGTTGCCGAAACTCGAAAGGGTTTCTAGTTCTGGTATTTCTGTGCATTTCTGGGCTGTGGGAGGTGTTCCATTGCGTCTGGAGCATCGTTTCCATTGGGAAATAGTTTTCGTTTGATCGAAAACGGTTCCCGGTTGCTCCAGAAACGCGTATTTCATCAGATCTGAAGGTATAATGTTACAGTGACGCATTTTTTTTATTTCGTTTTTTAATAAGAAAAAAATCTCTATTTCATTTTTCTTTACTGTTAAATTTTTTTTTGGGTTCGGATTGTTGCTTTCCCGTCTGCGTATGCTCTTTGCCATGCACCTTGAGCGATCTCGGCAAATCAGAAACAGAAAGGGAAAGGGTTTTTCTCGGCTGCGTATGCTCTTTGCCGTGCACCTTTGCGTGATCTCGGCAAATCAGAAACAGAGAGAAAACGTAGACTTTTCGGGCAAGCTAACAAGATCTAACTCCACAAGTGTGGAAAAGTTTTTTTTTTTTCGTTTTTTTGGTCTGTTTTGCAGGAAAAAGGGCAAGCACGCAAACCGAGCAAGAAGAGTAAAAAAAAAAAAAAAAAAAAAAAAAAACCCCTTCCTCATTCCCATATTTTACATACCTTTTAATCTAGCTCACTTGGTTCAAAGTTGTTTTATTCCTTGATAGGTCTTGAGTTCAAGTCTTAGGAAGTTACTTTTAAAAGGAAAAGTGCATGCAATTTCTATTTTCAAGTTACTTTATTGTAAAAGTGCATCTCACTTAAATAATAAAAAAAATAAAAATACAAGTGAGTCACTTAAGTTTTTATTTATTGTTGCACTATTTAAAAAGTAATATCATTGTAAAAGTGAAATCACTTATTTTACAAAAGTGATTCACTTAAAGCAATTTTTTTAAAAGTGATTGTCAAAAGGTTCATCTTGGGAAGAGGGGGGTTCTTTTTTGCTGGACATTCTCTAGCTGCCACGTCACTATTGGGGACGTCTTCAACAGTTTCTTTGTTCAAGCATAACTTCATCATACAGAGTCAGTTTTCAGTGCCGTTTTTTTTTGAAACCGCCTATTTTTTCGAGCTCTTCACATTCAGACTATTGGTTTCTGCTTTTACAGCCATTACTTTACAAATATGGCTGCCCCTTGTGATATTCTACTTAACAGTTCTAACTATTTCTCATGGAAATCTCGTATGGAGGATGTTCTACGAAGTAGAGGACTTTTCAGAATTACCACAGGGAAAGAAAAAGAACCCACTGATGATGATAAGAAAATAAAATGGGAAAATAGATGTGATGAAGCTCGTGGATTGATTGGGATGTCAATCTCTACTGATTTGCGATTCCACATATCTGGAATTGATTAACCTAATACTGCTTGGGACAAGTTGGAAACTGTGTTTGGTAAACACAATGAAATTCGAGGTCACCAACTCGAAAATGAGTTGATTTGTTTAAATCCAAGTGATTTTTCATGCATTCAAGATTATTTATCTAAGTACAAAACTCTCAAGCTTTTATGTGCAGAATGTAAGATTGAGAGGGAAGACAAACAGTGCATTTATCATATTCTTTCCAAACTTGGACCTGCATATTCTGTTTTTGTATCTACATTTTACTCCATGAAAGCATCCTTGAATGCAGCTAGCTATCAAGAGCCTAGTCTTGAATCCTTTTGTGATTCCTTGATTAGAGAACAAGATAAACTCATTCACCTTGGAATAATCAACAATGCAGATACATCTGGGAAAGCCTTATTGTCCCAACAGAAAGAAAAGTCCAAGCCTCCTAAGAAACAAAATTTTCGCAATAATAAGTCAAACAAGGGTCCCAAACCCTCTCAGTCAGCTCCTTCTTTAAAAAATGACAAAGGATCCAAGCCAAAAGGCAAGAAGAATGAGCGGCATTGCAACTATTGCGGGAAAGATAATCATGATGAATCAAAGTGTTTCAAGAAGATGGCAGCCTTGGAAGCAGCAATGAAGAAGCACCACATCAGCCTAGATTCACCATCAGAATCTACCTCTCATGGACATGCACTTTGTGCTTCTGGTTATTCTTATAATGCATCTTCTTCTTCTACTTCAAATGAATGGCTCATTGATTCTGGAGCATCTTATCATATGGCTAAGGATCAAGCCATCTTTTCTACTATGCATGAATGTAACACCAAACAAATATTTGTTGGTGATGATAGATCTCTAAGTGTTGTAGGAGCTGGAACAGTTCCAGTAGATAATGGTCATTTTAGTGATGTACTATGTGTTCCAAGAATTTCCTGCAATTTGTTATCAGTCTATCAGATCACTCATTCTGGTGAAGGTAAAACTGTGACCTTTACACCTCACCAAGTTGTAATCAAGGATTTTAAAGATCCTCAACAGGTTCTAGCTACCGGAATTGTTGATGATATTACCAGGTTGTACAAGTTTAACAACTTTGGGTCATTACCTTTCCCCTCAGTTTTTGTTGCTCATAGTGATAACTTGAGCAAACTTTGGCATGAGCGATTTGGTCACTTAAATTATCGCTCATTGCAACAACTATGTAAAGAAAATATGGTGACAGGTCTTCCGATGGTATCTTGCAGAGATGGTGTTTGTTCCGGTTGTGTACTTGGAAAACATCATCGGGACAGTTTTGACAAACGTGCCTCTTGGCACGCCTCGGTTCCCTTGGAGCTTGTGCATAGTGACTTGTGTGGCCCTCTTCCATCTGCTTCCTTTTCTGGTTTCAAGTATTTCTTAACTTTCATTGATGATTACACCAGACGCACTTGGGTTTATTTCCTAAAACTTAAGAGCGAAGTATTTAACATGTTCTTGGCCTACAAGGCCCTTGTTGAAAAACAATCTGGTCATCAAATTATTAAGTTAAGATCTGACAATGGAGGAGAATATGTTAACAAATAGTTCACTACTTTCTGCACTGAACAAGGCATCCAACAACAGCACACTGTTCCATATACACCACAACAAAATGGTGTAGCTGAGCGGAAGAACCGCACTTTAAAAGAAATGGCTAATTGTATGATCCAATCTAAGGGACTAAGTCTTCAATTTTGGGCTGAAGCCATAAATTGTGCAAATTACATAGTTAATTGCACCCCCACAAAAGCATTACAAGGTATAACACCGGAAGAAGCATGGAGTAAAATTAAACCTGATGTAAGTCACTTTCGTGTGTTTGGTAGTGAAGCATGGGCTCACATTCCGGATGAAAAACGGAAAGCATTGCAACCTAAAAGTGAAAAGTGCATATTTGTTGGATATTCTGAAGATGTAAAAGGTTATAGACTTCTTCAACCACATTCTCATGCTATAATCATTAGAAGAGATGTTAAATTTGATGAAAATATCTTGGCCCGCGAGCCTAACTCGGCGAGTGTGCCATCTTTGGCCTCCGAGCCTGATTCGGCATTTGTGCCTCCTTCTTCTTCTTCTTCCAACTTCCTTGACAGGTTTCCAACTTCAGTTTCTGATGATGACAATGAGGATGAAAATCCACCTCCGCCTGCTCATGTTCCTCCAGTTGCACCAGCACAAGTGCTTCCTCGATGGGTCCGTTCAACATGTGAAGCAGTTGGTGATCTTGCCGGTGATCCTAGAGATCAACGTCGAACACGTTCTCAGTTTCAGCGAGCCTCTTATCTTTTGGCTCAAGTTTTCGAGAATCATGATCCAGAAACTTTTGTAGAAGCTTCAGGGAATCCAGATTAGGATGCAGCCATGGATGAAGAATATCGTTCCTTAATGGCGAACGATACTTGGGATCTTGTACCTCTTCCAAAAGGAAGAAAACTTGTCAGATGTAAATGGATCTACAGAACTAAGTATGCATCAGATGGAAGTGTTGAAAGACTTAAGGCAAGGTTAGTTGCCAAAGGTTTTTCCCAAGTTGAAGGGATTGACTACAATGAAACCTTTGCTCCCGTCGCCAAAATGAACTCCATCCGCCTTGTTCTTTCCATTGCAGCCTTACACAATTGGGAAGTCCATCAAATGGATGTCAAGTCTTCCTTCTTACATGGTGATTTACAGGAGGAAATTTACATGGAACAACCTCCTGGCTATGTTCAGAATAACTCTAGCCTTGTCTGCCGCCTTAAGAAATCCTTATATGGCCTTAAGCAAGATCCTAGAGCTTGGTATGCCAAAATGGATAACTTTCTCCTTGACACTGGTTTTTCTAGATGCCATTCTGACCCCAATGTCTATACCAAGAAAGTAGGAAACCATCTCATCATACTTGTTCTATATGTTGATGACCTTATTCTTAATGGTAGTGACCCTAATCTTATAACCCATGTGAAATCCAGTCTTAAACAAACTTTTGAAATGTCAGACTTAGGAAATTTGCATTATTTTCTTGGCCTCCAAGTTCTGCAAACCAAAGAAGGAATCTTTCTTTCTCAGTCTAAGTATGCTTGTGACCTTCTTCGTCGCTTTCACATGGAAGATTGTACACCAGCCCCTTCTCCCTTCCAGTATGGAGTCAAAATTTTTGCCACTTGTACTTCACCTGAAGTAGATGCCACCTTGTATCGTCAGCTTGTTGGTAGTCTTTTATACTTGACTCATTCCCGTCCTGACCTTTCCTTTGCTGTTGGTCGAGTTGCCCGTTATATGCAGACACCTCATGAAAGTCACTGGAAAGCAGCTAAAAGAATACTTCGATATATTCGAGGTACAGTTCAGTTTGGGATTCATTACAGTACAGGGGGAAAACCTTTGTTGGTTGGTTTCACTGATTCAGATTGGGCCGGCGATCCTGATGATCGAAAGTCTACTGCAGGTTATGTTTTCAGTCTGGGATCTGGACCTATTACTTGGGCTTGTAAGAAACAACAAGCTCTTGCTCTTTCTTCAGCAGAGGCAGAATATCGAGCAGCAGTTAATGCCAGTCAGGAAGCTTTATGGCTTCGACAGATCCTTTCAGAGTTTGGATTCGAGCAGCAGCAGCCTACTCCACTTTGGTGCGACAATCAAAGTGCCATCAAGCTTGCCAAAGATCCAGTTCTACATCAACGCAGCAAACACATTGAGCTACATATGCACTTCATCAGAAATCTTGTTCATGTTCGTGTTCTTGAAGTGCTCTTTTGCCCTATAGATGATCAAGTTGCAGACATCTTCACCAAGTCTCTTACAGAAGCGAATTTTTCTAAACTTCGATCTATGTTAGGAGTTCAGGAACTTGTCATTAAGGGGGGATAGGCTCTAATGCCTCCTTCCTTCTCCTAATAGTATCACTTTTGTAAATCCTTCAATCCTATCCCAAGTTGTTCTTAAGGGGGGATGTTAGGATATTTAGACACTTAGGAGTTAGTTAAGATCAACTTGTGTAATATATCCGTTGGGGATAGTGTCTTTCTTTAGTATGCATTAGTATGCATTCGTAAATACTTAATCCGACGGTCATGATATGTTTCCGACATAGAGTGATCTGACGGCTCAACTTCTCTTAGATCAAACCTAACCTTGATCCGTGGCTTAACACCCGATTGGTCCATGATCTCTATTTAAAGAGCATGGAGGGTCATTGTTTAGTTGATCGATTATGAGAAGCTCATTTGTAACTTTCTTTCTTTGCATAATAAATTGTCCCGTAGAAGCTATTTGGCCGGGGCCGTGGAGTGTTTCCCTCAAGAGGGTTTAAACCACGTCAAAACATCGGTGTGTTGATCTGTGATCTGTTTGTGTGAAGTGTTTGCTCTTGTTGTTTGGTCCTTTGGTAGTACCCTGTGTACCCGAACACCCATCATATGGTAATATGGTTTCTAGCAAGACAATATAAGAGCATGTACAAGCTGACTAAGAAGGCATAGAAATAACGTTGGGATGATTTAATTTCCTGTAACGGGTTCAGGAATTTAGGAGAGAAATCTGAACTTTCCTCAATCTCACTCATCTTCATCGAAGGAGTTTGGAAGCAAAGACAGATTCAGACTAGAAGGAGCTCGCTGCATGAGGACATGCAATTGGATAGCTAGGGGGCGATGTTGGGTTCCAAAATAGGCCCTTTTTGTCCATATCCATTAATACCCTTTTCCCCTATTTTTCCCTATTTTTCTACAACTCAGGCATATATCTTCCCAAGCCAAGCATGGATTTTAACAGGTATAATTTATTATTTATTTTTTCATTAATACTTAATATTGTCTATGGTTATGAAATTTATCTTTGAATTACGCTGATTTGTGTTGATTTGATAAGAAAAGTTCAGAACCTCAAAAGAATCTAGGTGTAGAAGCTTGCTGAACTCTTGGAGTAAAGAATACCTGGCATCAGTTGCCCCTTTTCAGGATCTAGTTTAAGTCATTGACAAGATAGCATGAGTGTCTCTCCACACATCCAACAGAGACTAGTTCATGCTGAAATAGTCCAAGCATATTCCCTCCTAATCAGTTGGAACCTGTTCGGCCTATGACAGTTCGGATTAAAAGCACATGCATGATTGTGAAAAAAATCCACTTATTGTAATAATGGTTGTAACTATTTCTGTTTCGATTTGGAAGCCTGGAGATCGTAGATATTCATGGATTCCCAAAATTAGTGGATCCAAACTACCTCATCTTTGTATAAGTATAGGAATCAAATTTGAGCTAGAGGGTTAGCATTTTATGGAAAAGAGATTGTAGCATAAGGATACGACATTGTAACACTGTATTTCCATTATTTTAATGAAAGTAGTAGCAATTCTCAATATCTATGTGTCTTAGATCTTGTTAGCCTTTAACGACATCTCTGTTAGAAGGCTAGGGCCTACCTTCTCACAGAGTTTCCGAATTTAGTAGATGTTTTACTTTTAATTTATTTTGGTTTGGTGTGGAATTACGGTAGGCAGTATTTTCAGATTGTTGCAACAGTAGTTATTGGATAATTGCATAATTATAATTTCCCTTTGGTTTGTTGTAACAGTGTGGTGTGAACAGTCGATTTTGTATAGTACTTTTCTTTCCTATGCAAGTGTGTTAATTAGTATTGCTGATTACAGTCAAGCTCAGCTCCTGTGTATTATTGTTATTTATCTTTCCCATAATTTTCTGAATTAGATAGGTCTTGGTTTGAATTACTTTTAATCTGATATTTTAGGATTTAACTTCTTGCAAAAGAAATTCTAGTTAATTCATTCTTAGATCATTTGTTGTAGGATTGATGTTGTAAGAAAATAGGATCCTTTGAGTTCTTAGATTGATAATTGAGATTGGATTTCACAGTGAGTTGAGTTTGGCTTAGCAGTTAGGTAGGATGAATGATCTTTATTTATTTAGTCATCTACTGAAGTGTTTATGCATATATTTTGCTTAGTTACCTTTGAAACAACCATACTTTTCTCAGTTGACAATTTATATTGAGCACTTTGTTTGTTAACTGAAATTAATGAGCATACAGAGTGACCAAAAATATCGAATCATACGAAATGCAATAACTATTGGTATATAATTAATTTGAAGTTGATCAAAGCTAATTTAGTCAATAAGTGGACTTATGGTTGATATGATAACAATATGATGTTGCTAAGTTAAGTATTTGTGAAGTTGTGACAGATTCAAAGGACTTCGTGATGGCAATAAATAATGGAGCCATGATGAGAACCAAGTTTATGTGTTGCAAGTAGTTAAATGTTGTGATTGACAGTAAATATAAATACTATGGTCATTTTTACTGATCCATGAATGGGGAAAGACAATATATAGATGGTAAAACACCAAGTGACTAAATTGATGATTCAAATCCAACAGGCTAAAGTAATTTTCCTGGACTCAAGCAAGAGAACTTGAGTGGAAAAGAAAGTGATTTCTTGGACTCAAGCAAGAGAGCTTGAGTGGAAAAGAAAGTAAATTCTTGGACTCAATCAAGTCAACTGGAGTGGAAAAGATGATGCAGGAGCATCCTACTCTCCATCTAAGTCCAATGTTTGGTCAGACCTTAGGGTCTTGGCATTTTCCTAAGCAAAGGTCTTTGATGAAATATTGTAAATAATACCATGTTTTAAGTATGATTCTAGATAGGTGATGATTCATTAGGTGAGTGATGAGTCATTTAGTGAGTTGTGTAACTAATTCCACATCTAATGGAAATATTCGATGAATATCAAAGGATCTCATGAGCGAGTCATAGAGATAGGGTTGAGAGTTTTATAATCTTAGAAACAATTGATAAGATGTAGGAGTGTGTTGAGAGGTTTCTGGATTTGAACCACAATTGGTTTTAGAATCCTGATGTATATATTGTGTAAGACTACAAGGCTAGAGAAATGGCCAAACAAGGTAAATTAGGCCAAAGGAGGTGATCATGATTGTATCAGGTTTCTTATGACTTAATGAAGAAGGATAAGTATGCATGTATTTGTATCAAAGGATGAATTATGTCTGAATTGCTATAGATGAATAGTTATCTCTATGTGTATGATTCCATGAATTGAATGATTAATGAACTTTGTCCATGCTTGATAAATCTATGTATGAATAGCCTAAAATTGGGGTTTAGAGAATTGAATGTTACAAAGGATGTTTGACTGATCTCTGGGTGTGAATACTTGAATAAATGTTGTAATTGGAAGTGTAAACCCTATATCATTGATCACTGAAAGGATTGATGCTCCGCATATACGAATCCGAAGAGGTGAAGCTATGGAGATGATGATCAGATCCAGGGAAGAAGATCAATCCCGATGAAGGTCAGTTGAATCCTAATCGAGATATTGATTGGTCGATTCTCTGATCGATCAATGCACAGTCACAAAGATTGCATTCGGTTCGTTTGATAGAGTCTGGACGATCTATATTGAGAGAAGGCACATCAATGAAGGGGAAATGATTGCGCGAGGAGAACTTGCGTGGTAGATAGAGTTCTGCATTGATCACATATCGATGGATTGTTGGAATATTCTAACCATCATCATTTTTATTTCCATGCATGCATCCAGTCATTAGTATGGTAGTCTCCCAACACCTAGTGCTTATTTTTCATCCCCTTGGAGTGTGTTTTTAACCATCAATAGCCCTACTTCCTATCTAGTGCACCTTGTTTTCATCATCTAGATACTAATGCGCCCTACTAGACACTTATAGGATTCCATTAGTCAGTCCATGCATTGATTGCTCAGTTTCACTTCCTGTAGCTTCCAGTTGTCTATATCGGAGTGCCACTTGACTACTGACAGCCTGTCATGTGCCCTTGGAGTCTCCTTCCCTTGATTAATGCTCACATACATCAGTTAGACTCGTTAGACTCATATTTGACTGACCTTTGACTATATGTGACTACTACCACTGATTGAGTGATGTCTCCAATGCAGTCCAAGCAACACCTTGAGGAGAATTCGAGTCACCTTTGGGGAAATTGAATTCATTCTATTGTACTCTCATATTTTTCCAGCTTATAGCTGATGAATGACATTACAACAGTTTTCCATATTCTTTGAGTTTCATGTGTGAATATTGATTCAATTCTTCTTCTTCTTCTCTGCAATTCTTGAGTGAAATTTGTGAGGTTTGTTCAAGTTAAGTGATCTCTCCTGTAGAATTTCACATGGTATCAGAGCTTGATACATATTTTCAAGTTGCAACAGTTTATTGAGCAGTTTTTTTTTCAGTAGAGAACCAGAAGCCTCGGGATTTCCACAACAAATCCTAGTGCTATTGTATTCAATTCACTGGAGCAATCCAGTGAGGTATATCTAGGTGTGAAGGATCCAGTCACATGTACTCACCATCCTAAAGCAGTGTTCTTTAGATCTGCAACAAATCTCCAGCCAAAATTTCATTTGTTTTGCAGGTTATTCCATCTACATATTCGAATTCAGCAGCTTCCATGGATCTAAAACTGAACTCCTTCAACTATTTCGAATGGAAATCCAAGATGAACATATTCATGAAGTCCAAAAGTATTTCTAGAGTGTTGAATGGTACTGCAATCAAACCCATTGGTGCTGTTGAGAAATCAAAGTATCTTGATAAACTTGATGAAGCAGTTGGCCTGCTACTCCTTAGTATTTTCGATGATCTACATTTTCATATCATTGACCTCAAGGCTCCTAAAGAATTTTGGGACAAGCTCGAATCTCTATTTGGGCATAAATATGATTTGAAGGGTCACCAATTGGAAAATGAGCTTATCTCTTTGAACCCCGGCAGTTTCGACTCAATCAATGAGTTCTTCACTAGATTCAAAAATTTGGTTTCATAGCTAAAATATTATGGAATAGAGAAAGAGAAGAAGAAACTAATCCTATCCATTCTGTCAAAATTGAGCCTTGATTACTCAGTTTTTGTCTCTACCTTCCAGTCAATGATGCTATCCATTCCA
Source organism: Larix kaempferi (assembly GCA_027924585.1). NCBI lineage: Eukaryota > Viridiplantae > Streptophyta > Pinopsida > Pinales > Pinaceae > Larix > Larix kaempferi. Next base: position 1,686,613 of record BSBM01001435.1, on the reverse strand, counting down.
AATTGGAAGAGGCCCACTCTTTCTACATTCATTTTATCTCTCTCTCAAGAGCAGGATAAGCTTGTGCAAATGGGATTGATCAAACCAAGGGTGGATTTAGCACTTGCAGTTGCTGAAGTGAAGAAAGCGAATGGTAAAGGCAAGAAAAAAGATAAATACAGAAAGTCGAATGAGAAGAAGACAAGGGAGGCTCCCTATCATTCAGAAGGGGCTTCGAATTGCAAGAAAGGAAAGCAATCTCACAAGGAGAAATCCAAATGTCCTTATTGCAATAGAGGATTCCATCCTGAGAGTGCCTGTATGAAGAAGACAATAGATCTAATGGCTCAACTTCTTGAAAATAACAACCTTACAGTACCTACAGGTTCCAGGAAGAAAGAAGCTGAATCTTCAAGATATGAGGACAAGGAGAGGTTGCATGCACTCATGGCAAGTGCTTCAAAATATTCCTCCTTCATCATTGATTTAGGAGCATCAATACACATGTCTTCCTCCAAAAATCACTTCTTTGGTTTCGAATCCACAGTTGAAGCTTCAATATTGTTGGGGAATGATTCTGAGGTCTCCTCTGAGGGGATTGGAAGGATCAACATTGAGCATGGGTACTTCTCAGATGTGATCTATGTCCCTACACTTACTGCCGACCTAATTTCATTCTACCAGATGACCCATACTAGAGTACCCAAGAAGGTGATCCACTCCAAATGAGGTCAAAATCCAAGAGATGTCAACTGGAAACGTCATAGAAAAAGGTGTTTCTAATCACAATTCGAAACTCTATGTGTTTTCTCACTTCCTACCTTACTCCAAATAGTCTGCTCTTCACACACATGCAAATGAAGAGAGTAGACTCCGACATGAATGATTTAGGCATCTCAACTACAAGTACTTACACGACATGCACACTCAAAATATGGTTGAAGGTATACCTAATATCAAGTTTGATAAAGGCAACAATAAAGGTTGCTTGATGGACAAGCATCCGGAAAATAATTTTGAGAAAGGAAATGCAACGAGAGCCTCTCAACCTCTTGAACTAATTCACAGTGATGCTTCAGGGCCACTTCCAGATATGTCTTTGAACAAAGCAAGGTATATCTTAACTTTCATTGATGACTATTCTAGATTTAGTTGGGTATACTTTCTTAGATTCAAAATTAGAAGTGTTTGGATACTTTAAGTTTTTCAAGTCTTCTATAGAGAAGTTTTTTGACAGAAATATCAAGGCCCTCCGCACTGATAATGGAGGAGATTATGTTAAAAGTGACTTCCAATCCTTTTGTGTTGATGAAGGCATAGATATGCAACACACTATTCCCTAAACACCACAACAAAATGGTGTTGCAGAGCGAAAGAACGGAACCTTGAAGGAGATGGAAACCTGCATGCTAAAGTCGAAAGGATTACATCCTAGTATTTGGGAAGAGGCCATCAACTATGCTGCTTACCTCCATAACAGAGTCCCTCGCAAAGGATTGAAAGGTAAGACTCCTTTCAAAGCATGGATGGGTTACAAACCTGATGTATCTCATCTTAGAGTATTTGGATCCAGGGCTTGGGCTAGGATTCCAACAAGAAAAGGAGAGCCTTAGATTCACAGAGTAGAGAGTGTATACTGGTGGGTTATGCACTAAGTGAAAAGGCCTACAAAATTCTTGATCCTTCTACTATGCAAACATTCCTTGAAAGGAGTGTTCAGTTTGAGGAATGGCCATTGCAAGATGCTCATCTTGTTGAGCAAGACAACTTTCCTACCACACCACCACTACTTGATGAGAAAGAGAGTGAATCTTTATCTCAAGAAGGTTCAGATTTAGAATATGAAAGTGAAAGTGATGAAGAGTGAATGCTAGATCTAGATCCACAAGAACCTAAATATCTAGCACATGAAAGTGAATATGATTGAATGGAAGATCCAGATCCACAAGAACTTGATGATATACAACCTGAAGATCCTTCTCTTCTGAGATGGGAAACCAAAACTCCTAGATCTTCTGAAGATCTTGTTGTAGATCCACTTGATCAAAGGAGAACTGGATCTGATTACTAGAATGGAAGGTTTCATCCTTCTCACATTGACCCATTTCTTGCCGATAGATCCTTTATCGGTAAAGAATTTCGCTTACCTTTTGGGGTGATTGATGTACATGATTTATTATCTTACCACAGTCTATCTTGTACGGAGTGACCTTTGGTCTTAGTTACCAAGGCCCTACTAGTTTTTAGTTATGTGTTTCCTCATAGTCTAGCTTGCGTAGGTGTGTTGGAATATTCTCACCATCATCATTTATATTTGCATGCATTCTGCATGCATTCAGTTATCAGTGTGGTAGTCTCCCAACACCTAGTGCTTATTTTTCATCCCCCTGGAGCGTGTTTTTAGCCACCAGTATCCCTCCAACCTACCTAGTACGCCTTGTTTTCATAATATGGATACTAATTCTCCCTACTACACACTTCTAGGATTCCATAAGTCAGTTCATGCATTGCTTTCTTAGTTTCACTGCTTGTAGGTTCCAGTTGTCTATATCGGAGTGCCACTTGACTATTGACAGTATGTCATGCACCCTTGGAGTCTCCTTCCATTGATTAGTGCTCACATACATCAGTTAGACTCATTTATACTCATATTTGACTGAACTTTGACTATCTGTGACTGCTACCACTGATTGGGTGATGTCTCCAATGCAGTCCAAGCCACACCTTGAGGAGAATTTGAATCACCTTTGGGGTAATTGAATTCATTCTATTGTACTCTCATATTTTTTCCATCTTACAACTCATGAATGACATTACAAAATTTTTCCACATTCTTTGAGTTTCATGTATGAATATTGATTCAATTCTTCTTCTTCGTCTTTGCAATTCTTGAGTGAAATTTGTGAGGTTTGTTCAAGCTGAGTGATCTCTCCTGTAGAATTTCAGAAGGATGAGAAAAGTCGCAAAGAAATAAACGTCTAGGACAACATCTTGCTCATGTAAGTGAGAGGAGGTTAATGGACATAACAGATGTAGAATTAGTACATAAGATCGGACTCCACCGTTGATATGGATCCGATGGTACAAGACAATTGCGAAGGATGTTGGAACACCCACAATTGTGGAAGGAAGGCGATTGCGGAAGGTTGTTACAGAAAGGTAATTGCGGAAAGGTAAATGTGGAAAGAAATTGCGGAATATAATTTCGGAAGGCACACTTGCTCGACGCTCCACATTTAGGTGAGACCCGAAATTTGTATGAAATCCAGTTCAACGCAAATTTGAAGTCTGCCCTCCAACGACCATTTGGTGAAAGACTTAGCTGATACTGCTAAGTTTGGTGATTCTAATAAGTTTGGGAATCAGATAAATCCTAGGAAAGCAGGTTGGATTGGTTTTGTTGACCCCTCAAGCATCAAAAGAGAGAGTGTGAGTGATCATCAATGGAAAGACATAGGAAAACTAAGTCTTGTGTAGGGCGAGTGATCATCAATGATTTTTTTTTTGTTCATATTAAATTTGTACAATTGCATCGATATATACATGTTTCCTTGAGGCTGGTCTGGTCTCATCTACTACTAGGGAGGTGCCCCGAAAAACACCCCACAACAAAAAGATAGAAAAAATTATCTAAACGAAACCAAAATACTCACGGAAAAAACATAATAAGAAAACATATTCATGTATTTGAATTGTACAATAAAAATCATGTATACCTATTCCCCCGAGGCTACTGTTGTCTGATCAACAACTGGGAGGTTTCCCCAACCAACAATATTCAATAAATATATAGATAAAATTATCTAAACGAAAAAAATATACTCATGAAAAAACACAACCAAAAAAAAGATTTTTTCATATTATATTTGTACAATTACAAATATGTATACCTACTGCCTTAAGGATGTTGTACTCCTATGACCAGCTGCTAGGGATATGCCCCGATTACTACCCTGCAAAGTAAATATAGAAAATTTTGATGAAATTCTAACAATATATTAACGAAAAATCCATAATATGTTAAATTCATTAATAAAAGGTTTGGTAAATTGTAAGATGTACCACTCCCATAATAACCATGTTTGTATCTATTCGATTCAAATTGTAATTAATAAGCAACTCTTCCCCCACAGTTATTGATTTAATGGCACATACAAAAACATTGTTCCCTTCACACCCCTCAAATATGCATTTGGGTTGCTTAATTGTAGACCCTGGTTGTGTATTGTTTATAAACCCTGCAATATTCCCTGTAGCCTTTGGCCTTCCATCAATGTACAACATTGCTCCTTGTCTTTCAGCTGTAAATAATTTGTTGACAATCCATATCTCTGCATACTTCGTTTATATTGGACTAGGTGCATCCAATCTTTGTAGTTGTAACAGGGTCCAACATACTCCATCAATTCAGTACATCTATCGCAATCGAACTTTATTCCATCCATGCAAAACAACCCCAAACCATGTAATGACGATGGTGCAATTCGATATATCCTCTCATTCACACAAAAATATGCGTTTAGTTGAGGAATATCCTTGGGTACCCATTGTTTCACTAGATGTTTGTACCTCAATGGCACCTCTATGTCACCTTTGTCTCATCATCATAGGAACATGACCGCCCTTCAATGAGAAAAAATTTCGTGCGTTTATGGAATTTTATTATGATCTTTTGAAATCTAGTTGATATAACTCTTGTAGACCTACTAGATGTCTCACTTTCCTCTAGTCTTCCTAAACTCCCCTCGCTCTAGGTGTTATAGGTGAAATTTTCACTTCTCCGTCCGTGATCACCTTGAGTTGTCGATTACACAAAAGGACAACTTGGATTGAAGAGCATGATGACCTCATATGAGACCTTGACCTGATTCACCTCCTTGCAAGCTGGAAAAACCCTAAAAAATACCATATTTTGACATGGGTGCTACTCTACTTCAATAAACCAGCGCATATGCCCTATTCCAGTGTACAATAGTGGCGCACACCTCCTTATGGGCACTACTCCTCTTCAATAGACTAGCGCACAACATTTAAAAAGTGGCAAACACTAGTATTTAATGTTGTAGTCATGCCCTGGGCACTACTCCACTGTGAAATAGCGCACATATTAAAATATGATCAAAAAAATATTAATTTGACGAATGGGATTAGTTTCAATTGGTTTCCCAACTTCCCTAACTTCTCCTTCAAACCACCTCTCGACTTGAACTGCTTACCTTGTCCTATAAATACAAGGAGGATTGAAGAGAGGGGTTAGACATAGAGACATGAGAGCCATAGAGAGAATCTTCTATATGAGAAGCTTGTATTTAAGGAGGTTATGCTGGAGGAACTTTGAATTCAGAGAGGAGCAAGATCCTAGGATCAGGTTGCATGAGCATGCTACAAAGTCAGGTATACTTTGTATCATTCATATGTTTTTGACAATAAAAGGTTGAAGCATCTTTCTCGTCCAAATCAAGTGCTTATTGGATTATGTATTTGTTTGGATCAATGTTGGTTAATGCTTGATGTTTGAATTACTTTCAATTCCGTCATTATTATATTGGCAAAGATACGCTGAGAAAGGTCTTTGTGTTGCAGGTTTATCAAACGGGAGATTGAGTTGAGGATCGAGCGCAAGGTTGGACAAAAGCTAGGATCAAACTTTGTTCATATGGTATGTCCTCAAGGTCTCTAATCTATATCCATTTATAAACGCTTCTATAATTCAATCAATATGTTTACCTATCACCCCTTTAAGTTGATAGTGTCTATTTCCTCACTATAGGGTAGTATTTCCTGCCAACAGACTGGTGACTCCGCTGGGGAGGTTGTTTTTCTTCTCTAGGAAACCCTTCTTGATTGTCTTTCCAGTACCTCTTAACCCTTTTAATCCTCTGAGAATCCCTATAGGTTGTCCCTACCTACTTCCCTTTGCTTGATTCAGTCTTGTTACACCTCTGCAAGGTTAATTTTTAACTCTTTAAGACCTGTGCGCTACCCTGCTGTACATACAGTAGCACCCATGTGCCATTTTGTCTCTGTACAGTAACACCCACATCCCCAAGTGCGCTAGTTTGCCTACTGCATAGTAGGGCACATTCCTATAGCTCTCTGTTTGAGTTAGGGTTGAGTTTTCTGCCTGTTTGGGTGATTTTTTAACTTTGTTTTTGGCCTTCTTGACTGGTCTTTGAGGTATGTAACCTTTCTTTGAGTCTCATTAGCCTCTTTTGAGTCCTTTAGGTCATATTTTGGTCACTTGTTTACTTTTGAAGTGTTTGGTTCATTTGTGACTCTTTTTGGAGATTGGGCATTGTTCCTTAGTGAACACGGTTACTCATTCCATACCCTGATAGTGTGTTGCTGATTTACAAACCTTTGCACTTAGCATTTGCTATTCGTTGCAACACTTGTTTTCTCTTTAGGTATCTCATCCTTTGTTTTAGGGTTTGATCCATCTTTTGGAGCCTTTGGGGTGTCTTCCAAAACTTTTTGAGTCCCAACATTTCTTGACTTCGCTGTCTTTTCCAGTATCAAGTGAGTTTGAAGTGCTTTAGTTTGCTTCATCTTTCAGTCTTTGTGTTAGTAAGGTTGTCTGTAGTTCGCTTGACTACCTATTGCTTGGCATAGTGGTCTTGTTAGGTTTTGGTGCTTTGGAGCATTCCTTTAAGATTGATTTCCAGTTCTAAGCATCTTTCCTCTTTGTTTTCTTCCCGCCTTGTTTCCAAGTTTGAGAGCTTTTTCTTTTGAAACAACTTGTAGGACAAGTCTTTGTCGAACTATTGTTGTTGGCAGTTGTGAACTTTAGAGTTATCTTGCCATTACTTACACATCTCTTATAGGTCTTATTTGCTTCCACTTTCAAGTTATTTTTTGTTCATATATAACAGAAAAGCAAAATAAGTTTGGTTGTTCATAATAGTAAGGCTTATAATCTTTGCAAAATAGCATAGTTTATTTTGTTAGGAGTTAGAAAAGAAAACAAAAATGAAAGCTTTGTTTAGGTTTGCTTACTCTTTACTTTGGAAAGAATATTAAATGAAAAATAAAAAGTCCTTTTGTTGTTGAAAGTTGTTTCATTTCATGCACTTTACTTTCTGTTGCAACCACATCACACAATGCACTGCCCCATTGAGTAAAAAGTAACCTTAAAAAGAATTTTAATAAAATCAATTAGAAATTATTTTCTTTCTAGGGATACACGACACCAACAAGTCTAGGCTAGAGTTTCGAGCTTAAAACACCTTTAACTGCTCGAAGCTTGTTTCATTACTCAAAAATCGTAGTGCGACTGTCATATAGGTAAACCCATATAAATCAAATATTCCTGGGAAACTCTATTGAAACCAACGCTAAGCACGAGGCCGTGGAATATCGGAATCATTGAGGATACCTCCCTCATGTTCCTTTTGACCATAAACCAGGGTCGATTTGTGTACGGGGATCCATCTGGATTTCGGGCTTTGTTATCCTGCCCACACATTTTGATCAGGCTGACGAATGTCCCCCCAGGATATTTCATCTGTATGGTAGCCTTAGTATCTGACCATAGGATCATACACAGGTGACAGTAGAGGGTATATCTATTGTACCTAGGACAGACATGGGAGGAAATCCCTTGTAGGTCTTTGGGAGGGCGCTTGGGTGATTCCAGTGCTTACACCCTTAGTCATTGTATTGTGGACCCCGGGTAACTATTCTTCATCCTTCGTTGAGCTGTTTAGGGCCCTCATCATCCTATACTCTTCTCCGGAAGGCATCTTGTTTGACTGGTTTGAATACTTAGGATGTTGTTTTAGTGGTGTGTTGTTTTCCCCCTAGTCTTAGTGACCACTAGGTTTTTTCTTAGTTCTTATTTTTATATATAATCGTGGAAGACCAACAACTTCGTAGGTATAGAAGGTTGCACAACCTTCTCCCACCACCGCCACCCAAATGACAGAGGGTAGACTCCAATGTTCCTTTGGAAACTACTGATGAAATAAAGGTTCCTGAGGAACCACAACCTGCAACAGAAAGACCTGAAATAGAGGTTCCTGAGGATTCACAACTGGGGACTCTAGATCAACAAGATTTTAATACAGTTGAGATTGAGGATCTCACTTTTGGTGAGTTTAGTACTCCATTTTAATACAATCCGCTTCTGTTACCCGTTGGTTTCCAGCAACCTGATTATAGTGCATATTCGTTCACACCTGGGCATTTTATGACTAATACATAAGACGAACAGGGAATTCCACAGACTCCCACAATAGGTATGAACACAAATACTGTAAATCCTCCTCCCACTACTACACCGAGTTTGACACATCCAACTTCTGTTTCAACTCCGTCCTTTAGCTTTAATGTCGGTACCTTAGGCATGCCGAGTTCAACAACTATGGCATCCACCTCTACACCCACTTTTGGACCCAGTAGTACAATGAATCTTGTTCCACCTCCTGCAACTCAATAGCCATATCCAATACCTAGTACTTGGATTTTCACACCAAATGTAGGGCCAAACGCCTTTGCAACTGTGCCCGTCATGAGTACCATGACCGCATCGTTCACCATGATTACCCTTGGTTTTAATGCCTTTGCAGGTTGCAATATAAATCAAGGAAATGTACCTACAGGAAACACCCCTTTTTCTTTGTTTTCTGGAGGAGGGGGTAACATCCTTAATAAAAAATATGGCGGGGCTAACACCTAGCCTCAGTGGATAAACGTTTAGAGTACTAACCCACTTTCATTTGGATGGGGAAATTTTAATAACACTTTCACACAACAACAAGTGCTTGGGGGAAACCCCTACCACCAAGTGGCTGGGGGAAACCCCTACCAGCAGATGGATGGGGGCAACCCCTACTAGCAAGTGGCTGGGGGCAACCCCTACTAGCAATTTACGGGTCAAACTATGGGTGGTTCTCCCTTTATGACCCCAACTTATCAAATGCCATCTTGCGGACCCGGTTTACCATTTCTAGAAACTCTGAACTTGCCAGACCTTTCCAAGTTAACAAATGATCCAGTATGAGATAATGCGGCTTGGCCACCAGTTCCTACTAAGTTACCTTCGAACATTCCAAAATTTGAAGGAAAATCCGGTGAAGACCCTGGTGATCATGTCACCACATTCCATTTATGGTGTTCTTCGAACTCGTTGAACGAAGATTCCGTTAGGTTGAGACTTTTCCAAAGAACCTTAACCGACACTGCGGCTAAATGGTACATTGAGTTACCTGCAGCTACATTTTTTAACTTTCAGGATCTCGCGACTGTTTTTTTGAACCACTTCCAGCTTCCTATTCAGTACGATGCCGGGATAGATCTTTTGTCTAGGTTTAGAAAGAATAAGGCCACTCACTTATCTGATCACATTCAGGAGTGGCGAAGATAGAAGAGGCTCATTAAAGCCAATATACCTCCAGAATTCCTTCTCGAGTGGTATCTGAAATCACTCCTTCCTTACATTTCTAAGGAAGTAGCTACTTCTTGAGTGTGTACAGAGGAAGAATCCATTTTACGGACCCAACAGCTAGACCTTGTCTATGCATAGTCTGGGCTACTTTATGATATTATACCAGACGCACCGCTATCAAACACTGATCTTGGTAGACCTAAACCTGGACCACATGCTGACGACATAGTAGGTTCAGTAGATTCTGCAGCTTTCAAAGCATTGACCAAGCAGGTTCATGCCTTATACGTCAAACAATCGACTGCAGAAGTAACCTCCATCACAACCTCTCCTTCTACTTCTGAATCTATGAACCAGGTTCAGAACAATCAAAAGGGCCCTCGGCAGCCCAACAATAAAAATGTTAAATTTTCAGAATTTACTTCAATATGATCTAGGATCTTAACTGAGAGAACGACATGTATAACATCTCTACAGCATATCAATCATGGAGACAATATTGCAAGCACACAAGAGACACAAAGATTTACTTGGGGAAAACCATAAAGGTGAAAAACCCCAATAACTTCCTCAGAGATAGATAGAGCAATGATACAACCAACCATGAGAGATAGACATAACCTAGCAGCAGATCCTCCTCCTCCATAAGTGCGCCACTCCTCCTTGAGTGCATGAGTGAGAAGTGAGTGAGTAAATACAATGCCTCCCGCACTCTATTTATACTTGACTTGACTTGCCTTTTTACCTAACTCATGTAGGCTCGAACTTAACCACATAACATAATGCTGACTGGGATGACCCCCAATAGGGTGGTATAATAACCCTTCGAACCACATGGCTGACCCCCAATAGGGTGGTCTAATAACCCTTTGAACCACATGACTTATACAGGGCCGACCCCAAACAAGGTGGTCTAATAACCCATCAAGTATAAGTTACGACACTTACAATATAAATGACGACACTTCCGTATAGAGGAATAATAACATCTCTATAGGAATACAATATACATATATGTGAAATACATTCCGAAGTTACATATACATCAACACTCCCTCTTAACTAGGAAGGTATTTCTCAGCATAGTTCTTCTAGAACAAGTCATCTTCTCTGGATCATCGTCACTGGATAATCGTCGTCAAGTCATCATCATCGTCAATGCTGCTGTTATCTCAATCAATCTCTGAATCTACTCGTCATAGGAAGTTCTACAGAGCCAGTCCTTTTTCATACTGGATGTAGGCCCACCACCTACAGGTCTTCATCATCACTGGTCATACTGTGGAATCCTCAGGACTTATTACGTGCATCACAAAACCTTGAAAGAGCATCCCAGGATGTTACGAGTACACAACTCCGACCTGTAGGATCTCCCAGGGCGCTATTACATGTGACCCCACCACAAAACCTCGAAAGAGCATCCCAGGATGTTACGGGTACACAACTCCAACCTGAAGGATCTCCCATGGCACAAATTACATGTGGTCACCACAAAACCTAGCAAGAGCATCTCAGGATGTTACGGGTACACAACTCCGACCTGAAATCTCCCAGGGCACAAATTACATGTGGTCATGGAAAAACCTTGAAAGAGCATCTTAGGATGTTACGGGTACACAACTCCGAACTGAAATCTCCCAGGGCCCAAATTACATGCCATAGGACAAAACCTCGCAAGAGCATCCCAGTATGTTACGGGTACACAACTCCGACCTGAAAGATCTCCCAGGGCACAAATTACATGTCCTCCCAGAGCAATGTCTCGAAAGAGCATCCCAGGATGTTACGGGTACACAACTCCGACCTATAGGATCTCCCAGACATGCTCCTCTGCACAACCTGATCCATGGCCACAAAGTATCATCCTGATACTCACCATACATCAACCTGATGTACACATGATCATCCTGATCATCATCACTGCAACGTCCTGCTACATGTCATCTGGAGCAACATCCTGAAGCTCATCATCCATGATCATCCTGATCATCAATGCAACATCCTGCTGCATGATCCACTTGATCATCAATGCATCTACCTGATGCATACCAAGTATCTATCTGATACATATCATCATACATGATCCTCCTGATCATACAATGTCTCCACCTGATACATATACAGATACATGGTCCAAGCATCCAACATGATGCATACACAAAATACATACACATGATCCAACTGATCATATCCAGCATCCAACATGATGCGTACATATAAGTGATCCGACCGATCATATCCAGCATCAACATGATGCGTACATACATACAAAAAATGATCCAACTGATCATATCCAAGCATCCAACATGATGCATACATACATACATAAAAATGATCCAACAGATCATATCCAGCAGAAGCCAGAACATCAACCTGATGCTCATCATCCAGTGCTTACATCCACAGCCATGTGAAGGATCCTCCTTCCAACATGCTTGGAATGGCTTCAGCAAATGTGTCCATCACTTCTTCCTCGAAGTGTCCTCGATCTGAAGAACGCCAAGCCTCTCTCTGAAGTACTCGAACTTCACTCTAGCTAGTGGCTTTGTCAGCACATCTACAATCTGCTCGTCCGTCGCAACATACAGAAGCTTCACAGCTCCTGTATGCACCATATCCCTGATATAGTGATATTTGATCTCTATGTGTTTCGACCTGTCATGAAACACTGGGTTCTCGGACAGCTTCACACAACTCTGGTTATCACAGAAGATACCAGTAGCCTCCAACGGGAGATCAAATAACTCAGACAGTAGCTTCCATAGCCATACTGCCTCACAACTAGCTGAACAGGCTGCAACATGCTCTGCCTCACCTGTACTCAGTGCCACGCAGGACTGCTTCCTGCTAAACCATGAGATCACACCTGATCCCATACTGAAGCAACACCTAGATGTGCTCTTCCTGTCTGCAGCACTGCCATCCCAATCTGAATCAAGATAACCCTGCAGGTTAAACTTTTGATTCACCTCATACTTGAGCCCATAATCCACTGTACCCTTCAGGTACCTCAGAACATGCTTTACAGCAACCAGGTGAACACTCCTTGGATCCGTTAGGAACTAGCTCAATGTGTTCACATCGAAGCAAATGTCTGGTCTCGTGGTCGTCAGGTACATCAATGACCCAATCATCGGACGATACATAGAGACATCAACCATCTCAGATGAAGCATCACATAGAAGCTTCAGATTCGATGCCATAGGTGTGACCATGGCCTTGCAATCCATCATCCCGAACCTCTTCAGGATCTCTACTGCATACTTCCCTTGTCCAAGGAAGATTCCATCTGCACTCTGCCACACCTCCATGCCAAAAAAAAAAAATAGTGCATCATCCCCAAGTTCTTCAACTCGAACTCAGCAGCAAGCTTCCGCTGCGTGTCAACAATCAATCTATCATCTCTTGTTACAAACAAGTCATCCACATACAGGAGTAGAATCACAGGATTTCCTTCCTCAACCTTATAGAAAAGGTTGGAATCCGCTTTATTCTTGGTAAAGCCCAAACTGAGTAGAAATCTGTCTATCCTACCATACCAAGTTCTGCACATATATGAATCCCTATCATGTGTCTCAGAACCAAGTGGCTTCACCACATACACTTCTTCTTCAACTACATCATTCAAGAAGGTTGTCTTGAAATCCATCTGGTGTATCTTCTATCTCAACACTTTTATATTTCTCTATGCTACCATCTGCAACATGCTTGATTTGATAGTTCCATTTGGAAGTCATAACAAACTTCCCTTCACATCTTGGGACTATGTCCCAAACATCATTCTTCATGATCGACGGATCATGGCATTCCATCCTAGATCCTGGGAACTTCAATATCTTCAAGATCTTCAATAGATATCTTTGTTGCTGGAACAAATGTTTTAGTTCTTCTTTTGTAGGCATATGATCTTTCCTACACAACAAGTTAAATTGCATGATTAGAAAACATCTCACATTTTTCAGAACAAATTCTTACACATAAAGAAATATGTCGTACAGTCATGCAATTATCTTAGCTAATGCTTCAATACAACATTTATCCATATCCTGTAACTTTCTAGATGCCTTCCAATCTCTACCAGAACATTGTTAAGAGTGTGCACAACTCCCAACATGTCGGCAAAGAGGTTTCATTCTAGATAAGTAGCAATGGAATGTTGTACAGTGCCATAGGCCACTTACCCATGTATATTAGTAGTATACTGTTCATCAATGCAACTATTCTAATATGCACAATACATATCCTAAGTCTAGGAACATGAGCATATAAATCATTGAACAATTTTATTTAAACAAACACATATGCAAGAAATGATAATTAAAATACTTATCTTTGTTTGTTCGTTGGGTGGACTCCCTCTGAGTCTTCGCTTTCTTGCAGGAGCTGCTGGAGTCCTAATCTGCAGTAGCTTCTTCTACACCTTTCTGTTGTGGAATGTAGAGAGATGGTCAACTCCCTCTGAATATCTGCATCCTTTCATAAACCATTGGAGTGTACTCCCTCTTGATCTTTGCTCCCTGGATTACCTGTCCTTGAAATTATATACATTCTCGATCCCTATGCATGCTTGTTAGTATCATCATTGTGTTATCCTCTAGGTCTAATATAAAATCATACATTCATTAGTATACTATTAAAACAAAATAATCTCAAGCATGTATAGTCATGATCATTTCAAACAGAAATAGTAAGCATTATTATTCAAGGTTTATGTAGGATTCTTATGGTTAGTCAAATCATAAGAAACATAACATATCTAAACCTATAATTACTCAACCCTATGACTCTTCGGGTTAGTTGAATCATCAATTAAGATAAGAGATATAATATGCATAAAACCTGTGATTATTCAAACCTATACCTTCATGATTCTTCTGGTTAGTCATATCATCAATTATGGTAAGAAACATAATATGCATACAACCATGATTATTCAAACCTAAGACTTCATGAATAATCATTATCAACAACAGTATAAGATCCTAACCCAAGGTAGGATTCTATCTTGATATAGGAAAAACATACCTGGATTAGCATGCTAGTTAGTTATGTCTAACATACTCACATGATGTCTTCTTGTTCTTCCTCAATGACTTGTGCTAGTAACTTGTATATCTCATACGTTAACCCTTATAAAACCAAGTTATACGTACCTTGTAAATGGATCTTCTATGAGATCCATGACAATGGATGAATCTTTGTTCTCATGTCATCATGATCATATGTTCTTGAACCAGAACATGATTTGTCTTTCTTGGTGTACCTTTCATGTTAGTAGACAACATAAACCTCATACAACACCATAATGCATTAGTACAATCATAAGTGTCAACACCCTAATCAATGAATATTTTCTATCATGCATTCATAATTTTATTAAGGTGATATGACAAGTCTAAAATCAATATTATACTAACCGTAATAACATGAAGACAAACATACCATAAATTTAATCATGAACAAATCTCAAAACATACCTCGATGAGTCATACCTGTCGAGATCGCTTGTAATCTTCTTATGTAAGGCCTTAGCCTCATCTCCCTCTGAAACAGGAACTTCTTCATTTATGCAGGTGACCAATCCATCTTCTTCTAGGATTAACCCATTCCACTTGATTTGCAAGAACTGGATCTGGAGCTGGATATGGGTTTGTCAGAGAAACCCCAAAAATTCAAACTTTGAATTTCAAACTTCCGAAAGAATAGAAATATGCGCCTTGATGAGCTGATCAAACTGGTATATTCAAAATTTGAAAACTGCAAAGTTTCACTCCTCAATTTTGCCTTTGAAACTTTCGGATTCACTAGACGTGACCCTAAAATGGGGTTTGATGAAGCCCACTCTTCTTCCCAATCAAAAGGTTTGAATCAAAGCTCTAAGCTTCTATTTTTCTGAGTAGCTTCCAGTTGTGGTCACAGATTTCAAAAATTCCCATTTTTACAGAAGCCCTAATTTTCCACTTTTCTGATCAAAGTCCCAAACTAGGGTTTGATCAAGCCTGGCCTTCTTCCCAACAAAAAATTCTGATCTTGGTCTCTAAATTTCTATTTTGATGAGTAGCATCCATCCGTGGTCTCCGATTACAAAAATTCCAACTTTCTCCAAAGCCCTAAATTCTGGAAGCCATGAATGAAGGTAGTCAAAAATAATTTTGTTTTGACAGAAATATGTACCTGATTGTTTCTGGTGTAAATCTGAAATTTTCAATCCACAGGGTCTGAAAACGTTTCCTGAGATAGCATGACCTGTTATCTTTCCATCTTGACAGGTTTGAACTCAATTGGATTCTCTGAGAGAGAGTTATGCCAAATGTCGCAACGTGACCTGTTTTGGGATAATACAGGAGTGCGAACTTGTACGACGTGCCACGTGTCACTGTTTGAACTTCGGCCTCTGAAAATGTTTCTTGAGATATCTCTCCCTATTATCTTTCCATCCTGATAGGTATGACCTCAATTGGACTCTCTGAGAGATATTTATGCCAAGTGTCGCAACGTGACCTGTTTATGGGATAATACAGGAGAGCGAACTTGTACGGAGCTCCACGTGTCACTGGTTCAACTTCGGCCTCTGAAAATGTTTCCCGCGATATTAAAGTCTGTGTACTACCTGTCAATTTTTACAAAATTTCATTTGGAGCTTCCTAGCCCAGGTTATGACCTTTTTCCCAAGGTCACCTGATTTTGACTCAGATCTGGAAGAGGCAGAAACCCTATATTGTACAGATCATAAATCACAAAGTACAACGAATTAGAGGTTTTCCTTTGGACACAAGGTACATGGAGATCTTATCTTCGTCCTGTAACAATTTCAGATCCGCAAACTTTGCCAAAACGGATTTATAGCGAAAGTGCTACGATGACTGTTTTTTGCTATATCAAGCCCTAGCATCGTAAGTGCAACAAGTGTCATACATGCCATATCATGCCTTCTTTCAGGCTAGCTCTGATACCATGTTAAATTTTCAGAGTTTACTTCAATCTGATCTAGGATCTTAACTGAGAGAACAACATGTATAGCATCTCTACAGCATATCAATCATGGAGACAATAATGCAAGTACACAAGAGACACAAAGATTTACTTGGGGAAAACCATAAAGGTGAAAAACCCCAATAACTTCCTCAGAGATAGATAGGGCAATGATACAACCAACCATGAGAGATAGACATAACCTAGCAGCAGATCCTCCTCCTCCATAAGTGCACCACTCCTCCTTGAGTGCATGAGTGAGAAGTGAGTGAGTAAATAGAGTGCCTCCCGCACTCTATTTATACTTGACTTGACTTTCCTTTTTACCTAACTCATGTAGGCTCGAACTTAACCACATAACATAATGCTGACTGGGCCGACCCCCAATAGGGTGGTCTAATAACCCTTCGAACCACATGGCCGACCCCCAATAGGGTGGTCTAATAACCCTTTGACCCACATGACTTATACAGGGCCGACCCCAAACAAGGTGGTCTAATAACCCATCAAGTATAAGTTACGACACTTACAATATAAATGACGACACTTCCGTATAGAGGAATAATAACATCTCTATAGGAATAAAATATACATATATGTGAAATACATTCCGAAGTTACATATACATCAACAAAAAAGAAGGGAAAGAAAGGAGAGGGGAAATAGCAAAATCCCAAGAACAAAGAGAATGCCGAGGAGGGTAACAAAGAGAAGAAGAAGGTTAAGTTCCCTTGTAAGATTTGCAAGCAGGATCACCTCACTCACCAATGCCCTCTACTCAAAGAAGCCCAGAAGCTGCTTCAAGAAAAGAAACCTGCCATACTTAAAGATCCATTTCCTAAGGAGAAGGGTTAATCTTCTGGCACCTCCAAAGCTGGGGGATCTACTCGTGCTTCCGTTGATCAAAACTTTATTAATATGGTTAGCGCAGATGCACTTTTGCAAACATGAGCAAGAAATTATACCCTGGATGTGAATAACAAGGATAAAGAGATTCTTAAGTCTTCCATTCCCCTTCACATCCCAGTGGATCCGCTGCCCAAGATCCTGAAAGGTGTCTTGAAATGGGCCTCACACAATCCCAATGCTCGGGTTGCTTCCAACTACAATGTGGTTGAAGATCTAGCCCAAACCCCTTTTGCTATGTCCACCTTAGAAGTTTTGCAAAGTTTCCCATTATAACGAAATGCACTTCTGGCAGCGATTGGAAGTATGGAATCATCTAACATGATTGCACGCTTTGATATGTCTGATATCAAATATCGGTTTCCGTACCACGTTTCCCTACAGATTGAAGTAGTCCATGGTCTTATGACCATTAGATGGGATGTCGTAGATGAGGGTGCATCGACGTGTGTGATGTCCATTTCTTGCTGGAAATATTTAGGCTCTCCTGAGCTAGCCCCCTCTAACACGCTGCTTATTGCCTTCGATGGAAGGAATTTCCGTCCACATGGAGTTCTACCATCATTTGAAATTACACTTTCCGGTAAGACAGTTGCTGTAGAGATCGAAGTTTTGGACGCTCTGCTTGATTACAATATGTTATTAGGCCAGAGTTGGACGTATGCCATGCGAGCCATTGCATCGGCAGTTTTCTGAGTTGTTATGTTCCCTCATGAAGGCAAGATCGTTACGGTCGATCAACTTTCGTTCTCTCAGAAAAAAAAACCAGACTTCATCGGATACCACTATTCCTTTAGGTGATCAATCTGCCCCAGTAAGCGAGAGTTTAGGAGCAGGGCTTTACGGGTCGTTAATTGGCACTTTCGACCTACCCTCTCTTGTTCTTTTTATGCATTGATGAAGGTAATTCCAATGAAACTTTCACGATTGGTCTTCGGATTGATCCATGGATCCTTCCTATTGCATCAAAACCTTCAGTGCTTTTAACCATTGCAGAGATAGCATACATGGAAGCACAACATGCTGCAATGGAACATATCGTGACTCCGCCAGTCTCTGCTGAGTCGGATATGGACTATGCTCTTGCATGGTCACTAAATTCTACCCACTCTTTCGATTGTTTAGATATGGTCTTAGAGTCTGATGAAGCCATTTTGGAAGTCACGATGGGCCTGGACCAGCCATGGGAACATATGCATCATAGGTCTTACCTACTTCCAAACCTAGACAGGATAGAGAGAGGAGAATTCTCTATGAGACCCGGTGGATTTTTTGATTTGTCATCTTTTCCTTCTACTTCAAGAGTTGTTTACGCTGAAAGGAATATGGCTAATATATCGAGAACAATTCCGATTAACATTTCCACCAAACCCAGGGTCGTGAAAAACATTTTTATTGGTGCAGACTGCTCTCCAGAAGAGATAGCTCTGTATACCAAGCTTTTTAAAGAATTCCGCGACATTTTTTCCTCATTTTATGAGGAGATGCCAGGTATCGATCCAGCCATCGTTGAGCATGTCATCACTACATACCCTAATGCAAAACCTGTGAGACAGAAGCTCCATCCTGTAAATCCTCGAAAAGCGGCTGCCATTAAGGTGGAAGTGGAAAAATTGCTTAGAGCTGGATTTATCTACCCGATTGACATGACAGAATGGGTTTCAAACCCTGTTCCGGTTGATAAAAAGCAAGGTACCATTCGAGTTTGTACTGACTTCCGAGATTTGAATAAAGCTTTCCTGAAAGATAACTATCCCACACCATTTATCGACCAGATCATAGATTCATGTGCGGGACATGAGATGTTTTCTTTCATGGATTGATTTTTGCGATATAATCAAATCCAAATCAAACCCGAAGATCAACACAAAACAAATTTCATTTTCCCATGGGGAACCTTTACGTATCGGAAGATGCCGTTTGGCTTAAAGAATCCTGCAACTACGTTCCAATGAGCTATGAATTTCGCTTTTCATGATATCAAACACATAGTTGAAACTTATTTGGATGACCTCTCAGCGTGATCTCGAAAGAGACGGGATCATCCAGCCCATTTGAGACTTGTGTTTGAAATATGTAGACAATATAAGATTCGTTTGAATCCTAATAAGTGCGTATTCTGCGTCGAATCGAGACATTTTATGGGTCTTATTGTATCCAGTCGTGGTATAAGGATTGACCCGTTAAAAGTTGAGGAGATTGTAAATCTGCCTCCTCCTCACACCTTGCAACAACTCCAAAGTCTGCAAGGCATGTATAACTTCTTGCGTCGCTTTATCATAAACTATGCTAAAATCATGAAAGGTTTTATGAGACTACTTAAACAAGATACCTACTTCGTGTGGGATGAGGCTGCTCAAGCATCATTTCAGGCCTTGAAGAAGGCACTACTTTCAGCCCCCTTGTTGAGCCCGCTAGACTATGCAAAATATTTTCTTTTATATCTAGTAGCATCTCTTAATACAATTGGCATAGTACTAGTTCAAGAGGACAACACGCTCCAAGATCATGTTGTTTACTATCTTTCTCGCGCATTGATAGCCCCTGAGGTTAAATATTCGCATGTTGAGAAGTTAGCACTTACTGCGGTCTATGCGGTGCAGAGGCTTCGTCATTACATACTTTTACAAAAAACTACTATAATAGCATAAGTCAATCCTTTTCAGTATGTTCTCAATCGACGAATCATCGGTGGGAAGTATAATAAATGGATTGTAATCTTACAAGAGTTCGATTTGGTCTTTCAATCGACCAAGTCAAAGAAATCACTAGTGTTCACTGAGTTAATCTTAGAGTTTCCGAGTGACTTAGATCATATTGAGGAAGAATCATCATTCCCGAATGAACATATCTTCCTTATTGCTTCCTCTGACCCATGGTATGGGGATATCTTAGTATATCTCCAGACTTTGAGGTGTCCTACCACTTTTTCTATAGAAGAACGACGCAAACTGAAAAGTCATGCAAAAAACTATCTCATCATCTCAGATACTTTGTATCGACGTGGGATAGATTCCATCTTACGACGTTTTTTGAATTTAGAAGAAGCAGAAGTAGTATTAAATGATGCCCACAGTGGAGCTTGTGGGGGTCATCTTTCTGGGTTAGCAACAACTCAGAAGATACAGCGTGCCAGATATTTTTGGCCCACAATCTTTAAAGATTGTGTGGAAGCGGTGAAATGCTATCGTCCGTGTCAGTTCTTCACCAAAAAAATGAGGGCACATCCAGCTTCTCTTCATCTTGTGATTACAGCAGGCCCTTTCACAAAATGGGGGGTTGATTACATGACTTGCAATCCAGTTTCGGCTGGAGGACATCATTATATCATCGTTTTCATTGACTACTTCACCAAGTGGGCAGAGGCAATGCCTACTATCAAGGAAGATGGAGACACTGCCGCTTATTTCGTATTTAATCAGATTATTGCAAGGTTTGTCATACCCAAAGAGATTTTGACTGATCACGACAGTCATTTTCAGAATAGCATGATGACTGATCTATACACAATGTTAAGTTTTTCAGCAAGAACATTCGTCTTCATATTATCCACATGTGAATGGACAAGTTGAAGTAGTTAACAAAAATTTAAAGGTAATACTGCAAAGAACTGTCAATGTTAGTCGAAATAACTGGCACATCATGTTATACCCTGCTCTTTGGGCTTACCAAGCAAATGTAAAGGTTGCTACCGAGTTCTCTCCCTTTCAGCTTGTGCATGGGATAGAAGTAGTCGTTCCGATTGAATGCGAGATTCCTTTGTTAAAACTGGTTGTTCAATTACTACCGGATACTTCAGCACTGGAAGAACGTTTGTTTCATTTATAACATCTAGATGAGTATCACCGCGACGTGCTCACAACAAATCAAGTCCATAAGAAACGGGTCAAAGGACAATATGACAAGGTTGTCAAACCTAGGGTGTTCCTTGAAGGAGATCTTGTTCTACTTTGGGATCAGGACAAGGAACCTCTAGGACCTGGAAAGTTCAAATCCATGTGGATCGGGCCTTACATATTTTCCAAAGTACTGAAGAAGGGTGCTTACGAGATAGTAGACTATGAGGGTAATAAGCTTCTTGAGCCTAGAAATGGGCTCTACCTGAAGAAGTACTACGCTTAGGTAGTTGTGCTTTTTCTTGTAACATAGTTGTATATTTTGTAGAGCTAGTTTTTTGCTTGTGTTTGCTTAGTTAACCTTATGTGTGTCGTCATTTCGTGTATCAGATGTCAACTAGAAATTTCTTAGGATTTGCTGATGGCGCTAGTCGCCACACCCGACAGTTGGCTTCAGCAGCTTGGGTCATTTACTCACCAGCTGGCCAACTAGTCTCGTCGGGGGGGGGGGGGGTTGTTTGGGTCCCACTACGAACAATGTAGCTAAGTACAACGCGGTTATAGAACTTCTCTGAGATGCCCTTATTCACAGCATTTCACATTTGGAGGTAAGACTTGATTCACAATTAGTGTATTTCAGTTAACGGGTGTTTACCAGATTAGAGATCCTGTTTTGCTACGACAGTTTTTGCGAGTTAGATTATTGGAAAGACAGTTTGATTCTATTATATATCAACACATTCCAAGAAATTTAAATACATTAGCTAACTTATTTGCAAATTATGTCTTAGATTGGCATTTGTATCATACACTTCCATAAACAACATTTCACATAAAGTTCAAACACATACACATGTAAATAACCGATATTGTATATATATCTGACACTGTATCAAAAAATATGAGTTTTTGATCACAAGTCTATCACAAGTCATGTCATAAAGTACAAAACTGGGCTCGGTGGCCTAAAAAATATACATAAAGTATCCATCTCCTATGGAGAAGGAGGGACCTCATCATCATCTACTGCATCCCGATAACATATGACTAGCCTAGCTATCTTCCGCAACACCCTAAGCCATGCTGGGGGCACCACAACTACATCTTCCTGCATATCAATAGGTATCTGATCCATGCGGCATGCAGGAACATCATGATTCAACCGACTCACTTTCCTCTCTATGGTCCCTAACATAGCATCAGCTGCAACAACATCAGCTGGGCTCACGAAGATGGTAGGATGTCCCTCGGGATGCATAGGCCCAATATATGCATATGACACTTGTTTAGTACTTCAAAATTCATTCATAAAAATCAAATACTTGAAAGTTTGAAAAAATTAAATAATTCTCAAAATAAAAACATACCAATAGCTCCCCAGGCTCCACCTGGAGGAAGCATCAGCTCTGGATCATGGCAGAAGTCCAATCTAGCATACGGAAATTGCTTGAATGCCGGCACCCACCTCTCTCACCACCCCCAGAAATCATCAGTATTGTAGCTAGGGTTTTCACCCTAGCTTGTGCAAATGAGCACCTACTAAGAAGAAGGGACTCCTTAGTAGCAGTTCAATAAACAGTAATTAAAAGACAAAACATTGAGATGGAAATTATTCTAAACATGTGCATGAAACATAAGAGACAAGAAATAATAAATGGCTTTCTTTGTATTAAAATTTTACCTCAAGTGTATAGGTTGGTGAAGTTCTTGCAATGATCCCAGAGGGTTGCTCCAAACTCCAACTTTGCTCCTTCTCTTTCTCCAATGGTGGAAATGGGGCTCTCAATGGTGAAAGTAGCTCAAGGGTGAGCTAGGGTTTCAAGAGAGATTTTGGCAGAGTAAGGGTATACTTGATTATGGATATGAAATGAGGGGTCTCCATCACCTATTTATAGGTTTTTTGGTGGTGGAGTGCTGGCCCATGGTTTTGGGAACCATATGGTTTAGGTCAGCTGTATAGGGTTTTTTCCTCCTTTATCCTCTTTTTCCTCATTATTTTATATTTTTTATTCCCTTTTTAGAGGGTTTTTGCTATTTTGGAGGAATTTTGGATATTTTTGGAGGGAAAAGGGGTTTTTTAGCCTTTTTGAGGCTTTTTTGATGGTTTTGTGGCCTTTTGGAGGTATTTTTGGCCTTTTCAAGGATTTTTAATGGGATTTGAGGGTTTTGAAGGCAAATATGGTAGGAAATATGGACAAATGAGTCGTGTGATGGGTAGATGAGGTAGTGAAAACTTTTTGGGTGTTAACAAGTATGATAACAAAAATGGCTTTCACCACCACCCTGGCGGAGAAAGATGTCACCCCACCGACCTAATCTAGGCTCACGGGGGTTGACTTGAGGTAGAGGCATCCCCAAGCTAAGAGAAGGTACCCTCTCAAACAAGAAGGTATGTTATACCTCCATATTTCATAGTGTTGCATCTTCACAATAAAAACATTTGACGACACTTACCCCTGCTGCTGAAACCACCCAGAAGGGAAAATTAATGAATGACCCATAAAGACAAACTCTTTATGTCACTTGACAAACCCAACTGAGACCTATTTACCAACACTACCACTCCTTGCTCAGTCTTAGGGGCACAATAGTCTGTAATACCGCGCTATGCTTCTTTCCTGGAGCGCGGTACTACCGCCCTATGCTTCGTTCTAGGGGTGCAGTAGTCTCTTTTTAGCCTTTTGCCATGACTTGTGGGATCTTGATCTTTGAGAGATTTTTGAGGATTGGAATCTCTGATTCGATCCTGCTATGAATATTTAATTAATATTATTAATTATAAATTAATAGTTTATTAGGTTACTAGTGAAAAGACGTAACCCTTCTTAAGAATGCTCAAACCTTATAAAAGGCGAGCTCTTGTAAAGCATTAAGCATCTTATCAATTGAATTATATATATCTTATTAAAAATGGATCTCGCGTCCTAGTTTTCTGCCGCATTTGGTATCAGAGCAGAACGCTCCTCCATCTAAGCTCGGATTCGGCTCACTATCAGAGCGGATTCGCTCCTGCACTCTGAGCTCGGACTCGGCTCATCAACTCCTCCATTGAGCTCGGATTCGGCTCCTCATCCACACAGTCTCACTCCCTACGCGCACTCTTCTCCTTTTTCTGCACCCCATCTACGCCATCACCTCAACGCCTGCTCCCTTCTGCTGCTCCCACGTCCCTCTCCTCCTTCTCGCGTCCATCCCTCATCCCCCTTCCTCTCATCGTCGCCTACCATCTCCCTTCACTTTACCTCGGATTCCTCCTCCTCTTGCACTCCGTTCCTCTCCCCGCGCTCTCCCCACACCGCAGTCGTCCCACCTCTGCTCTTCTCCTTCTTCCTGCGCCTCTTCCTGATCCAACTCCTCTCATCTCCCACGCCTCCGCGTCCCTGCGTGCTCCACCCTCCACACGAGATTCCCCCATGTTGCTTCCCACACAGCCCTCTGTGCAGTCCTCCCACAAACACTGCTCCTGCACGCGCCTCCCCACCATTCTGCACATCCCCACCACCTCTGCTCCGCCCTACGCCACTCCAACCACGCCCAAGCTCCATCGCACTGCTCCAACGCCCTCTTGATCTCCCCACTGGATTTCCACTTCCCTTGCTTCCCCACGCAGTCTCTCCTCATTCGCATTCCTTCGTCATCCCCCACGTGCCGACTTCCATCACCTTCCTCCCTCTGATCTCGCTTCCAGCCCCCCTCTCGCCCAGCTTCATCCTCTCTTGTCCCTGCACATCCCCGCTCCTCCCCTCCCCACACGCCTGCCACACATCCCTTCAGCTCCACGCTAACTCCCTCCTCACGATAGGGCTTGAAACCCTAATTCAAAATAATAATAATAATAATAATTTATTAATTTTATTATTATTATTACACTAAAAATTAAAATTTATATAATAAAAATTAATAATAATATTATTAATAAATAATATTATTGTTAATATTATTAAAAAGTTATTTTACAAGGTTGGGAAAGCAATAAAAATAAAAAATAAAAATATAATATCTCCCTCTACAAGACCTATGGCGTCATCCAATGAAGAATTGATCAAGCTTTTTGAACAAATCAATAAGGATATAATTGAAATAAAAGATTCTATTAACAATTTACCACTTGCAGAAAATGAAGATGTATGTGAAAATTCCATAGAAGAAGTCACTAAAACTGAGGTAAAAGAAGAAGATGTAGTAGACTATTATGTCAACCATGATGAAAGTAATGTCATTGATCAAGATATTATGCAAGGCCAATATACCACACATCCTATTAATGAAGAAACCAACAACGAGATATTTGATAAGGATGAAGATACAAAAAACTATTATGTCAACCAAGAAGAGAGTATGGATCTTGATCAAAATTGCAGCAAGAAGCAAGCCAATTATGCAGTCAAGTATCTGAAGGAAGCTGTATGCACAAAGGAAGAAAATACAAAAGAACTTTTGATAAAGACTAAAAAAAAAGGCAGTAATAAAGATCAATACATCAACAAGAATGTCACAAACATAAACACACGAAGAGAAGATGTCATCATAAGGACTGCTATTAAGAACATCAATAAGAACAACTATAAGGATAATCGGAATAACAACATGAAAATAGTTATTATGAGAAAGTTGATCAAGTCTGTTCAATCAAGAACAAAAATAGTTAAAAGTAACAACCAAGCAAGCAGTAAAAACATAAACAAAACTTTACCAAATATAGATTTAATACAGATTCTGAAGCAAAAGAAACAAAAGGAAGCAATGGTCGTAATCAAAATCGCACCTCTCAGGTCATTAGTGCGACATAGAGCTAGAATAAAAGACGACATTAGGAAAATACTCAAGCTTTGAGGACAAAGCTTTCCTAAGGGGAAGGCAATGCTATGAATATTTAATTAATATTATTAATTATAAATTAATAGTTTATTAGGTTACTAGTGAAAAGACGTAACCCTTCTTAAGAATGCTCAAACCTTATAAAAGGCGAGCTTTTGTAAAGCATTAAGCATCTTATCAATTGAATTATATATATCTTATTAAAAATGGATCTCGCGTCCTAGTTTTCTGCCGCAGATCGTAACTCACATTCTCATATTAGTGGGTCTGATCCACTAAACACTCCTAAGATCCATTCTTTTCTCTTGTTGGTTAACCCTCCTACACACTATAAGAGAGAGGCCTTCCATAAGAAAAAGGGAGGACTCTTTGAGATATCAAACCTATGGTCTTAGATCTTTGTGGAGATATCTAGAGGAGAAAGCACTTGGAGCTGGGAGTTGGCTTGGACATCAAGCAACCATTGTAAGTAACTTCAAGTTTGCAATAAAAATATAAGTTGTCTTGTTTCCCAAATTGTGTGTTGATCTTGTTTCAATCATATGATTTGTTTCTATTACAGATTTAGATTCTAACACATATTTCAAGTTGCTAGAAATATTGTATGTGCTTGTACCTTGGTTCATTCTAACAGGTTCATTCGCGAGGACTTGAGGATTGGAGCAACAATTAGGACCAACGATTAAATCAAAGGTCAGTCAGATCTCTTCCATTTCTTCCAGCAATATGATCTTGAAGCATTTGATTGAATCTAGGAATTCAAGGTAGCATTTGTTATCTTTTTGTCTTAGTTTAGAGTTAGTTAAGTCTTCATTAACCTAGTAGAGTTTCTACCTATCCGTAGGGAGAAATATCTACAACAAAAACTGGCAACTCCATTGGTTTGAACCCCATTTGATTGATTTATTTCACTTTCAGTCATTTTTTTATTGTGGTTTTTCTTTCTTATCAAAACAGTACTGAATTTTGGTCTCTTTGACCCCTATTCACCCCTTCTCTCTACATCTTTCCTCCCTCTGTGATCAGTGAGTCCTCTGGGTCTGAGCACCCCCCAAAAATTCAATTTTTTTTCAAAAGTTGCACTTTTTTTCCATCCTTAGCAATAGTACCACGCCCCCATTAGTACTTACAGAGTGGTAGTACCACGTACCCAGCGCTCATCCCAGCGCGGTAGTGTACCAGTACCGCGCCTCAGCCAGTAGAAGACATGCAGTAGTGTCTACATTTTTTTACTTTTTCTTTCCTGTTTGGTTTCCTAGGTCATTTTTTGATCTTCTCTGCCTCAGATTGGTGTTTCCTATTGCTTACTAGCATCTTTTCCTTTGCACAGTCATTTGTGGTTTGTTTGTTTCTTGGTGTGAGCTTGATTATGTTTGAGTTAACAACACTATTTGTACACTTGGTCACCCCTTCACTTTGATTGCATTGGCTTGATCCTTTCATCATAACCAAGTTGTTATTACCATCCTCTTCTACTAGATTATGTAATCTTTTAAATCACATGGTTCTTACAAATATCATCGTTTCCATTATCATCATTAAAATCTATATTGGAAATTGTCATTGGAGAACATTTGTGTTGTTTGGATTGAAACGATCTAGCTGTATTATTGTGCATTAGGAAGTGAACCATTCAATTTGCCACATAAATTCTCATTTTGAAGAATTATAGTTGTAGATTAGTGAAATTTGAAAGAAGTGTTTATTTCAGTTTGGCTTTACTTAGAAAAAGAAAATAAAAAGTTTGTTTTGAAGTGGTTTTTCGTTTTTTGTGAAAGTTTCATGCATTTATGATCAAAGAACTCTCTCTTTCCCATAGCTAGTTTTCATCGAATACAAGGCTCATTTCGATTCATTCTCACTTGCATGGTTTGGGTCTTCACAACATCACTAAGTTTCACGTCCATTTACCCGATTGAGTAATACAACCACTAAAATTAATCTCCCTAACTAAACCAACATTAACCTCACTTGAGGAAATCAAAAGAATTTGGTAGTTAGGTAGGACACTGGGGATAGGCATCCAAATAATTCCCCCTTGTCATTATCATTTGAGACATAGTTGTTGTCCTCTAGGGAACTAAAATCCTCTAGTATTTGTTGACACGGTCATACACTAGTTTGTGGAGGGGCCTCTTGTTGTTTCAGGGATTAAACCGCCACAAGATCGAGAACTGGACAGACTCTGTGGAATGCCACACTCTAGTTAGCTCTAAGGCAACATTGATCATTGTCTTCCTTGTGTTATACAACCATCATACTGATAATAAAAGGGTGATAAGGCAGAAGCACCGAAAACCTTTTCCAACATGTCATGAACGAGGTAGCTTAGTGACTTTTCTACTAGGGCTCTTTTACCTAGGATCCCTTTTGGTAGAGGGATATCCTTCTCTTATTGGTCTCTCATGTTGTATTGTTCGACTTGGATTTCATCACCTTGCAAAGGATACAACTTGTTGAGGTCTCCAGCTCTTAGCTAAGAGGTTTTGCTTGTTATCTCATCTTCATAGAGGGTCATTTTTTCTTTTAGTGATTGCTTGTTGGCATTCTGGCCATTGTTTTTCTCAACTCTCTTACCGCGAAACCGATCTCAGTATAGTTTTTAGAGCTTGATTTTTGGCCTGAGAGCCTTTCTTTTTCTAGCTCCCCTTTTGCACACTCGGCTACATTAGGGTTTTTGAGTTATTTTTCATGAGACTGCCCTCGAATTTTGTATATCTACCATCATGTCAGAACCACCACGGAGATCACGAAGAGTATAGGGACAAATCCCACCATGACCACAACCGCCAAGGACCTCTGGTCCACCTCCACAGCGTATTCTTGCCCCTCCTAGCTGTGCTGTCGGCCGAGGGAACATTCCACCGCCGATCCGCACTAAATATTTAGTTTCGCCTGTAACTGTTACTCACAGTACGGTATCAGAACCCCTTGCAATTTATGCAACCACTGATACACCTAAGAATCCCACTATCACTTCACCCACTGTTATTCCAAATATATATGCCACAGTGGACAACACTACAGCGGCTGAAACTAGTACTTCCCAAGATACTAGACCGGAGGCCATCATCCTCCCAGACATCAACACTACCCTTCCACCAGAGACTTTCTATGATGTTACAGAAGGATCTGTTAGCACCAGCGAAGGATCTGACCAAGATATATCCGAATTGATTCCAGTCCCAGGCGGATACGTCGAAGTTATCAAAGAAACCCAACTTCCTGATACACCTTTTGAACCTGACTATGGCTTTATCACTTGCCAGGCGGAACCTCCGCCTGCTACCACTGCGCCATCCAGTGTTCATCCACAGGAAACCGGTTCTTCCAGCAACATACCTCGTATGGTACCCCTCCCTAATCTCCATCCGGGACATGAGATCATGGCCTCGATCAAGTCTAGTATGGCTAGTCTAGCTAACTCCCCTTTAGCGTCGACACAGTTTAAACATGATACATAGCAAATTATCTCGCCGACTTCTAGATATCCCCCTGCTACACGTCCTCTCGACTATCAAGCTCCCAACGTTCTGTCTAGCACAGAGTTTCATCACTCCTATGTAGACGGTTCCGGACCTTCAGATATCACATTACATATGTTCTCCGGACCCTGAAAACCCTTTCCAGGATACAAACCCGGACCCAGTCCTCGATGGTCCTCCTATTGTTGAAGATGCTATGGACGAAACCCCCAACACCCCTCAATTAAATTCCCCACATTTATTGTCGTCACGTATTTTTGGCACACATTCTATGAGGGATAACCCAGTATTTTCTCCATCCCCGCCCGTCACATATGGAAGACCCCCTCCACAAATCAACACTTTTGGCGCCGTTGGCCAATAGACACTATCTCACCTTTCTAGTGTTGAAAGAACATCAAGTCATACCGCTGGATCATCCATACTGACTAGAGGTTCACCTTCGGTTACTATCTACACCATTTTAGGAGGTGGACAACTGACTGTTGCAACCACTAATCCCAACAACCAACCCCCTTTGGGCAGGCCATCAACCCAGCCTACAGGAGGACAACCCGTTGTTGGGAACCTTGCTCCTAGTCACCAACCTCCTCTCATCGGGTCATCAACCTAGCCTATTGGAGGACAATCCTTTGCTGGGAACCCCATTCCTATTCAACAACCTCCTCCCATAGGACCATCCAACCCATCTGCTGGAGGGAAACCCATCGCCACCATCCAACAGCCCTCCCAACCAACAACATCTGCTCAGTTCGGTATGTACAACACACCTGGCAGCGGACAACCTTATACCAGTTTTCCAACAGGACTCATCTTCAACATCCGTCATCAGGAACGCTTCCTTCTTAGGGATCTCAAATCCCACAGAGTGGGGGGTACTCATTGTTTGGAGACTGGAACCCAGCTGGGGGGCAATCACAAATTCTCCCCAACTTGAATTCCGTCCTCCCCTACCCTTCGACTACAACAACTCCATGGAACCCATCCCTTCAATTCCCACCTCTTCATCAAGGTGGAACGCATATTCCATGGACACCACTATTACAGCCACCCCCCAACCCTGCTACGGGAAACCCTCCACTTAATCAAAGTAGTGGTAACAAACCTAGGATTCAACAACCCCAGGGAACCATTCCCCAACAAGGAGCAGCAACCATTCCTAGGAAACAACAACCCTAGGGTATAATACCCACCATCCCCACTCAACAAAACGTTCAACAACCGGTTACCACTGTGATTCCCAGTCAAGTAATGACTTCCAACGCACAACCAGTTAACTAGATGGCCTACTACCCCAAGAACTTCCAGCAGTATCCTGCAGGTAACACATATGGGTATAATATGTAGCAATATGCTGTGCAGGGCCCCCTAGGTTTCTCTGCACCATACAGTTATTACTCATACCTGTAGACCAATCGTCAACTTCCTTTCTTGGCCATGCTAGATTTACCTGATTTGTCGAGGCTCATCAACGATCCTATATGGCATGAACCTCACTGGCCACCTATTCCAGCCAAAATTCCATCGGACATCCCTAAGTTCAATGCCAAGCCTGGGAAAGACCCCAAGAACCACGTGATGACCTTCCATCTTTGGTGTTCATCCAACTCATTGATGGACAACTCCATTCGGCTACGGATCTTCCAGTGCATGCTTACCAGCACAGCATCAAAATGGTACATCAAGCTACCACAACAATCCTTTCATGATTTTAACACTTTGGCTATGGAGTTTCTGACCCATTTCCAGCTCCCCATCCGGTATGAGACTGGTACAGAACTGCTGACCTTGTTGTGTCAAACCACTTCTACGCATATCTCAGATCACATCCATGAGTGGCGTTGACGTCATAGGCTAATCAAGGCACCCATTCCAGATCAGCTACTCGCTGATTGGTTCACAAAGTCATTTTTGCCTCCCATAGCCAGGGACATTTCTATGCGCGGGCTGGTCATGGAAGAATAAGCCATCTCAGCTGCCTAGTACATGGATTTGGTATATACCCAATCCGACAATTTACATGAACTTCTTGTCCACGCCACCCCCATCACTACTGATCCAACTAAGCCTGCCATTGAACCCCCTATCTATGGTATTGTTGGTTCAGTCAAGGCCCATCCTACCATCAAACCGATGGGGCAGCAAACTCCTGCTTCCCCCACTCCACCCCAGGCTACTCCAAAAGATTCTACTTCAACTGCTGTCTCCTACAAAGTGAATGCAGTTTAATCTACGTCACAACCATCCGGAGGAAAGAAGAAGAACAATTGTGGAAAATCCAAGAAAACTTCTAACCAGTAGGAGAATCCCAAGCCACAACCCACCCACAACAACACGAAAACAAATCGGAAGGATAATTTTTCTTGCCTCATTTGTCAAGACGATCACTACACGTGTGACTGTCCCTACAAGGATGAACTCAACAAACTCATTAATGGATCTTCTCATCTGGCAGTGTTAACCGACCGTTTCCCTCAATAGCAACAACAGATGGTTGCCCAAGAATCCCCACAAGGGGTCAACCTGAACAACCAACCTCGCAGAGAGACGTCCGTAAACCATGAAATCATGATGACAAGTAATGATGAGATTCACATAACCACTCATTCAAAGACATACAAATACCCCCCAAGTTCAAACAGAAAGTCATAGACATCCAAAGGGAAGTCTCCTATTGAAGATCCCACTCCCACCCCTACCCCTAACGACCATCTTCACATCGAGAGACCGCTCACAGACACAGTGCTACACCCACCCAAGGGCACCATACGAAAGGCAACATTTAATCCCAATGCGCGAGCTGCCCAGAATTACAACATTGTTGAGGATTTAGCTCAAGCACCATGCGCCATGTCGACTCTCGAGGTTCTCCAACACTGCCCTATGCAGCGTGTTTGTGCCAGAAATTGTTTCTAAGGCCAAGGAAACAAGCCAACACAATCTCAAATAAAACTCAGTAAAATAAAATAGGTTTTAGGTTTTTTAAAGGTTTTGTGGTTGTAAAGTTTTGGGAACAATCAGGGAATACATTCATGAGCAGAATAAAAACTAAATCATAAACAAAAGATAATAAAGATGCATGATATATCCAACAAGATCAAACAGAAATACAATATTGAGGTTCCTTCATAAAAGACAAGCATTCACCAGTAAATACACATAAACCAACAATGAATATATCTATTAGGCAACTAAATAAGCTGAAAAATGAAACCAACATGTAAAACTGAAGGGTAAAGGTCATATATATCTCATAATTTCATCAGCAAATGCTTACAAGAGTCATAATACTTAGCTCTGAACAAGTATGAAGATAATAGCTGTCTTAAGACCTCCTGAAAGCTCCCAAAAATCGAACCCCCTCAATGACCTACTAACCTCTCTAAATACTATGGCTTTTACAAAATCAGTTAGGGATCTAACCCTAACTGGCTTCCACCTATTCGATGAGGTAATGTAAATGTACAATTTCTTACAAAATTACAAAATATGCTAAAAATAGCAAATCACTAACATATCTGTTTATTCACTAATGACAACTAACTGAATGTATAGCTGTCTTATAGGTCTTTTGCTACTTCAGCTAGCAGAGCGATACCATCTGATGCTTGGTCTTTCTTCTTAGCTTTCTTCTGCTCCTGCTCCATGTCATTTATCTTCTTGATGAGCTCTTTGTTTCTCTATTGCAGGTCTTGGACTGTCTTCTCTAACTCTGTGCAATGCATGTCAGCAACTCTCTTTCTCTTTAATGCTTCTTTTGCTTCTGCTATCAACTCCTGAAAATTATCATTTACATCTTGTAGATCTTCTCTCAACCTTCTGTTAGCCATCATCAACCCATCATTGACCTCTTGCATGTAATTCATCTGGTGTTTGTATTGCTTAACAGTTTTCTGCAAATTCTCTCTGTCAGAATTAACTAATTTGTCCATTGTAGAATCTTGTTCCTTATCAGGTTTCCAAGGTATATCAAGTTTTTTGAAGATTTTTGCCTCTTCAATCAACAGTTCTGCAGGAGTATCTTCAATGCTGGGATTCTGATTTTCTTCACCTGTTGCCTCAACTGAAAGAGCTTCTTCTTTTAACTGTGACTGCATTTTATCTAATTCTGGTTTATCATCCATAGACACCTCATCTAAGACAGTCACTTCATTTGTATTTAATTTGGGATTGAGCAATTTCTTCATGTTCAGTCTTAGCTTGTTCTTTGATCTAGTTTTAGGTCTCCAAAATGATGCTGCTTCTCCCATCATTTTTAGCTCCTTTCCTTGATGCTGGATAGCAGCCAACTCCACTACTTCAAGTTTATTCCTTTTCCTGTTAGGTTTTGTTGTTTTGCTATCTGAAGTATGGATTTCTTTCTCTACTTCGATCTTGACTTCTGTTTTGGAGATGGGCTTCTCTTCTTCCAATAGATATTCCTCATCATCGGAGAGAATGGTGATAGGGATTCTCTGTCGAGTATGAATTTCCTCTTTAGGTACAACAACCCCTTTTATATCAACATTTTTCATTTCATGAGAATCTTCTACAGGTGCCAAATTCTGTTCAGGCTGCTCCTTCTTATCTTCAAACAGTGAATACTTGCCTTTAGAGCTGGCTGAGAATGGCTTTGTTTCATTATCTTCCTCCACATGCTCTGATGCTTCCTCAACTTTGACCTCTTCCTTATCTTCAAGTTTTGGCTTCTGACCTAATTTTCTCAACAAGACTTTGACCTCTTCCTTATTCCCAAGTTTTGGCTTCTGCATGTAATATTCTGATTGGCTCAACCCATTCCTTTCTGAAATTTTAGATAAGGACACCTTTAATCCAATCAGGGGTGACATTTGGTAAAAGATATCTTTGTGGATCAAAGTCAAAGGGCAATTTCTTAAACCATTGTTCACCCTCGTCCTTAATCCCTGTAGCTTCTGAAATCATTCCTATTGTTAGCTTGAATTTAAGAGTATCAAAAATCACCATGTCATTTTTGAAACCCTGGGAAAACTTACATGACACCTTTGCATTATACCCATCGATCTTCCTGAAAAAATCCATCCAACCAGCTTGCCGAAACAGCTCAACACACTCAGGCAGTTTTTCAATCCATCCTACATCAGTTGGTTTAGCTCTGTTTATTTTACCACTCCTGCCCATTCTTCTTCAATCACTGTAAATTGAATGTATCCTTTTGTATTGCTTGCAAGCAGGAGATTAGTTTAGGAGGTTGAAAATACTGTCGAAT
Organism: Larix kaempferi; assembly: GCA_027924585.1. Lineage (NCBI taxonomy): Eukaryota > Viridiplantae > Streptophyta > Pinopsida > Pinales > Pinaceae > Larix > Larix kaempferi. The sequence continues at coordinate 1,652,005 of BSBM01001435.1, read as the reverse complement.
GTATAGGTTATTCATAGCACTACAACCTTGGCTTTGACAGGGTTATATTTCATAAAAACAAAACTGCTATCTTTAACCCTCACTCAGCCTGGCATCGCAGAGCATCAACAAATAGCTATTTCCCTGGTCGAAATTGTGTTTAAAAGCACAATTTAACCTTTCCTTTAATCAATTTTGACAGAGTAAGCCCCAGCGAAAAAACCCCAAATTCACATTTATATTGGTTTTTTAGGAAATACCTATAAATTTCTCAACTACAGTCATTCAAAAGTAAGACTTGAGTTGTCAAATGAGTCACCTTGGATGTACATACGTCCTCCAGTGTTCAATTTAATTGCTAGCCACGAAATTAGGAAGCCCTAATTTCCCGTGAGTCCATCAACAACTCTCCTCTGTATCAACAGCGACAATATCCGATTCTTTAGTGATTATGGCTACTCCACTAAAGTCCTTCGTCTTTGAATGTACTTGTAAGTGGAAAATTTATCCCACATTTACCTCAAACAATGCTGCTACCTGTCAAAAGGAATTACACCTGGGCTGATGATTAGCATGATTTCCTCACGATGTGTAACCACTTAGAATCATGATGTTCTCTACCTCAACACGTAATGAATTCTCTAAAAACACATAATCAGTCATTCATTATTCCAAGCATGCCAAAATTTGCTGAAAAATCGGAGAAATTTGGAGTTGCGATATTCTTGTAGCGCGCCTTTGGTGATTTTGAGCCCCAACGCTACAAGAATATCTTTAACACTGTTTTGGTGCTTTTTAGCAGCTTTGGGTCATTTTGCATGCGGTTTAAAAGCTGAAGGGCAAGGATTATACATGACTCTACTTGGAATAAGGTTTATGAGCCCATTATTCGATATAGTGACCTTTTAAACCCCTTATCAAAAACAAATCTAAAGTTTAAAATTTGAAAATCTCAAAAGCAAACCAAAAATCTCATATAAAGACTAAAGCAAATTCCCTAAAGAGGGAAAAATGAAGTTAAATCAAATAAATAACTTAAAATAAAATGCAAATCAAACAAAAATTGAGAAAAAAAATTTACTGACTTAACACAGCGCAAAACCTTACTTTCAGCACTGGGGGTAGTGGACCCGGATACTTCAAACACCATCATGTTTAACTTGGAGTATGTCAAACCTCGGCTTTCCCACCAGTTAGCCTTCCAAGTTCATACAAAAATCCATGGAAACAACATCCATCGCACTGTCTTAGATGAAGGTGCCTCCACGTCAATTATGTCTTTGAACTGTTGGAGAGCCTTAGGCTCACCCGAAGTCACATCGTCTCCCACTACTCTCAGAGCATTTGACGGACATGGTTTTCAACCTTATGGACTCATTCCTGCGATTGGTGTTGAACTAGGGGGAAAAACAGTATCTGTACACATCGAAGTCGTGGATGTGCCATTAGATTACAATCTTCTACTTGGTCAGAACTACTTTTACGCCATGACCGCCATAGCATCTACTGTCTTTCGAATCATGCAATTTCCTCATGAACTGAAAATAGTCACCATAGATCAGGTAGACTACTGTATCCCAGAGTCTCATCCAAACTCCGCCAACACCATCCCATTATTGGATCAACCTAGGTACCATTTCCAAGATGTCGGCGTTGGTCTTATGAAGGATTCTTCCCTTATTAAAGTTTTCCCAGAGCTGGGGTCCCTCGTTCAGCCAGTCAACATGATATCATCAAACATCACCCCCATCAATGATTCTTGGGTGATACCGAGTCCTACTGAGATTGAAAACTACGGCAACTCCATGCCGTTAAATGGGAACCTCGTAGCGTATGAAGTGATCTAGTCAGCCACTGATTGGGTCAATTCTTTTACCCATCACACAGTGGCAGAGCTCTTGTCTGAGACCCATTCATCCCCACCACTTATCGATCCTCTCACATTGATTTTTCCCATTGACGAATCAATTATGGAGGTTATGTGTGGTGATGAACCACCATGGGGGAATTTCCATCATCGATCTTCTTTCCCCACCATCCAGATGATTGAGCCCGATACAAAATCTAGCACTTCACTTGGAATGGTTCAAACCAAGTGTCCCACTTCGCTCGATGAAGTATTTTCCAAAGGAAACTTGGCCAAACTTATGAAAACCACTCCCATTGACATTTCAGTGAAGTCTGGTGTCGTGGCAAACATTCATATTGGCAAGACATGCACTCCCACCGAAATGGAGTTCTACACTGCCTACTTTAAAAAAATTTGCGACATTTTTTCCTGGAGCTATGAAGAGATGCCAGGAATAAACCCATCTATTGTGGTCCACGAGATTCCAACCTTTCCTGGCGCCCGACCTATTCGGCAGAAACCATGACCCATCCACCCCGACAAGGCAGCCGCTATCAAGCAGAAGTTGAAAAACTTTTGTGCGTTGGTTTTATCTATCCGGTCCCACTGACATAATGGGTATCTAATATCATTCCCGTAGCCAAGAAACAGGGAATGATTAGAGTCTATTTTGATTACCATGACTTGAACAAAGCTTGTCCAAAGGACAACTACCCAACTCCGTTCATCGACCAAATCATCGATAATTACGTCGGGAGTGTCATCTTTTCATTTATGGATGGTGTTTTCGGCTATAATCAGATCGAGATACTCCCAGCGGACTAGCATAAAACAACCTTTATCTGCCCATGGGGAATATTTTCATATCAAAAGCTACCTTTCAGCCTGAAAAATGCTGGGGCTACCTTCCAACGGGCGATGTCATATTCATTTCGCGATATCAAACATATTGTAGACCCATATCTTGATGACCTTCTCGCTCATTCTCAGACCAGGGAAGATCATCCTGATCACTTAGGTGCCGTCTTTGCAAGGTGTTGTCGCTACAATATTCGTTTGAATCTGCACAAATGCGTCTTTTGTGATGAAGCCAGAAAATGTTTAGGATTCATAATCTCGAAAAGTATCATACGATTGGAACCTATGAAGGTAGAAGCTATTCTAGCCCTGCGTTCCCCCACGAACATACCAGAAGTTCAAAGTTTGCAAGGGCACACAAACTTTCTACGCCGTTTTATTTGCAATTTTGCCGAGACAACAAAAGGCTATATGATGCTTCTAAAGAAGAACACCCCCTTCTTATGGGACGACGAATCCCAATGCTCCTTTAATCATCTAAAGCTAGCCTTAACTGAAGATTCTGTCATTCAACCCCCCAACTACACACGGGATTACATTCTTTATCTCGCAGCTTCGATTTCCACCATTGGTATGGCATTAGTCCAAGAAGATACTAATGGCATAGAACATGTGGTATACTATCTTAGCAAGAGTCTTCTTGGCTCCGAAACTCGATACTCACATGTTGAAAAACTGGCTCTAGAAACAGTCTTTGTTGTCCAGAGGTTTCGTCATTACATTCTACTCCGCTAGACCACTGTCATAGCGGATTTCAATCCAATGTACTATATCCTCACATGTGAAGTGCTTGGGGGAAAATATTCCCGTTGGATTGTCATCCTACAAGAGTATGACTTGGAATTTTCCAAATCCAAATCCAAGAAATCTTTGGTCTTTGCCAAGTTGATTTGTAACTTGCCCCGTGCTACTGAGCAACCTGAGCCCATCGATTCTCTTCCCGATGAATCGTTGTTCCTCACTAGCACATCCGACCCATGGTACAGGGATATTTTACTATACCTCCAAACCCAACGTTTCCACCTCGAGCTGACCCACGATGAATGTCGATGTATCCGACATCACGCCAAGTACTACCTCATGGTGAATGATACCCTTTACCGGCGTGGTGTTGATACCGTTCTTTGACGTTGTTTGAATTTAGACGAGGCCGAACACGTTCTTAATGACTGCCATGCTGGAGCATGTGTGGTCATCTCTCTGGGATGGCTACGGCCCAGAAGATATTACGAGCGAGATATTTATGGCCCTCGATTTTCAAAGATTACATTGAAATGGCTAAGAAATGTCCACCTTGTCAATTCTTTCATAGTAAGACACGCTCGCATCCTGCTCCACTCCATCCTGTTATTGCCGTCGGCCCCTTTTCCAAATGGGGCATAGATTTCATGCATTGTAAGCCCACTTCAGCCGGGGGGCATAGCTATGTCATAGTAGCTGTCGACTATTTCACAAAATGGGCTGAAGCGATACCTACTTATGCTGAAGAAGGCAAAATAGTAGCACAGTTCATATTCAACCACATCATAGCTAGGTTTGGAGTCCCACAATCTATCATGACCGATCATGGCTCCCACGTCAAGAACCATATGATTGAGGAACTGAGTGCCAACTTGGGTTTTCGTCATGAAAACTCAACCCCATACTACCCACAGGCTAATGGCCAAGTCGAAGCCATTAACAAAGTTCTGAAACGTATGATTCAACACATTGTGGGTACTCACAAGTCCAATTGGCACTCAGCTCTGTTTTTGGCATTATGGGCATACTGAACCTCAGTGAAAAGTGCTACTGGGTTCACACCATTCCAACTGGCGTATGGCCTGGAAGCCATCTTACCAATTGAATGTGAAATCCAATCACTTAAGATAGCCATAGAGCTACTTCCCCATACCACTTCCGAAGAGGAATGGTTTCTATACCTATCCAAGCTAGATGAAACTCGCCGAGACATTGCTTTAGCCAACGAAGCTCATAAAAAATGCGTCAAAGCATAGTATGACAAATCCATTCAACCTCGGGTTTTCAATGAAGGTGACCTCGTACTCACATACAACCAAATGCATGAAAAACTTGGAAAAGGAAAGATAGAGTCTATGTGGTACGACCCTTTTGTTGTAAAACATGTTTTGGAGAAAGAAGCCTATGAACTTATCGATTGTGATGGCACGCCGTTGGCACGGCCCCGCAATGGGTTGTACCTCAAATGTTTCTACGCGTAGGTTCATCCTGCGCGAGAAATTTTTTGTACAGAATGTACATAGTTTGTTTTCATTTATCTTTTTTGTATGCACACACGGATCTCATGTATCCATACTTACCTTGACTTGTGCTTTTATACGCAGATGTTTTCCTATTACGGATTCTTCGACGGTGCAAGCCGACATACCCGGAACCTCTCTTCCGTAGCATGGGTAATTTATTCCCCTACTGGTGAGCTTTTATCTTCAGGAGTCACTTGTTTGGGTCCCGCAACCAACAATATTGTAGAGTACGATGCAGTCATTGGACTCTTGGCAGAGGTTGCTTCCCTTGGAATTGAATCCCTATCGGTCTTTTTAGACTCCCAACTCGTGGTTTCCCATTTGAATCGTATCTACACAGTCCGCGATCCTATCGTACTTCGCTTATTTCGAAGGGTACACCTCTTGGAATGATCTTTTAATTATATTTCATATCAACACATACCAAGGGAATGCAATTGTGTAGCTGATTCATTAGCTAATTACATTTTGGATTGGAATCTAGCTCATACATAAAAATACATCATAAAATGAACACACAAGTCATTGTAAATAAATATTTCATAAAAGTAGGCCCATGAATATATATCACTGCATATAATTTTTTTTTTTTCAAATACATAAAGTTTGTGTTCAAAAGACAAAATTTGGGATCCAATCCCATACACAAATTTGGATCTCAAAGCCTACATATCGTGTACATGCCGCAAAGAGTAGAATACTGCTATCTAAGGAGACATGGGAGATCTATCACGATCCTCCTCAGATTCCTCGCACCGCTAGTGGTAACAGACTATGGCTCTGGCCACCATACGGAGGAGAAGACCAATACATCTAGGAACACCTACAGTATGCCGCTGAAGATGTAGAGGAACATCATCCATCCTCATAGTTGGAACCCCGTGGATTAAACCTTGCAGGTTCCGCTCTATGTCTTGAACCCCCATTAGAGAAATTTTGAGGTCAAAAAAGGGCCTCAAAACAAAGAAAATGTACTATAAAATACAACCAATCACATTCTAGTAGATGACATCATCCCCCTTGGTGAGGTGGCATTGCATGAGTTAAGAATGCTTATTTGTCAAATTTTCTATGGTGGATGAAAACACATAGTTAACCAAGGTAGTGGTGTAAGTACTTTTAAGTCATAAAGTAAAGTACTCATAATGATAGTCTTTTTATAAAATAATATTATTGTCATTTTCAAGTAAAGTACTTATAATGAATGTCTTTTCACACTTTCACATAAAATAATATTATTGTCATTTTCAAGTGAAGTACTCTTAATTCATAAAGAAAGTCCTTTTACATTTTTTTATAAAATAATATATTATCATTTTTATGTTTTTAATTTTAAATTATATATTCACTCCATTCTATTTAATAACATAATGTCAAACTAATAAAAAATAATAATAGATTTAATTAATAATAATAATAATGCAATGTGGATTATAATAATATTATTGACATTTTACATGTAAATAAATTCTTAATTAAATTACATTATTAAATTCATGAGAAAAGTACTAAATATAAAAAGTCAACATAAAATTTAAAAAAAAACTCTTAAAAATGTTTTTTATTATTTAATTTCATTTGCAAGTTCAAGACAAATAAATGTTAAAGGACAATACATTTTTGAAAATTTACAATGAATCTTAGTCACATCAATGTAGACTTATTTTATTAATTTTATTTCTAGTGAATTTTGAAAAGTAACTCAACCATGGTTATTTATATTGTGCATAGAAAATAGTGTGGGAGGTGACTTGTCATATATACCTACCCCATAAAACCCCCAATTCATAATATTTTAATATATTTCATATTTTTGTAGTACATCTCTTAGGAGGCCCTTTTTTGACCTCAAAATCTCTCTAATGGACAACGCCTCAGCGTAATGGCGAAGAGCCTGCAGGTCTCTGTGGTCCACGATCTGCGACATGCACATATACGTATATTAAAATATTTTTTACACATTCTAAAAAACAATTAAAAATCATATATTTAAAAAATAAAAACCACATTAATGAAGGTCATACCTGAGTTATCCCAATCCTCATCCTCGAGCAGTACCAAGTCTATGTCCTCGCGGAAGTCCACCCCTGCATAGGGTAGTCCTCGATCATCACGATCTGTTCCTCAAGCCATGAGAAGATGTCCTCTCCAAAAGCCAAATGCTGTGGCCCTCTGAGCCGTCCTGCATACTCACTCCATCGAGCCATCCGTGTCTAGGTAGGTAGATGGGGGGGCATGGTTAGCTGCGGATGCAACAGCGGAACCCTCTCCAAGAAGAAGGTGACCAAAATGCGCCCATAACCAAATTGAGAGTTCTCTCCAATTCTGCACTTGTTCACTTGCTCCTTGAGTTTGGTCAATAATGCTTCACACCAGTTGAATAGTGTTGGTGCCATACAATCCATAGCGAGATTCATTTGTGTACAAGATTCCTGATGAGTACTCGTGCTACCTGCTACAGGTGTGATGGTAAACAACATGGTTTTCAAAGGAAGTTCCACAATATCCTTGATGACCATCTTACCACTTTTCTTCCCGGAACCTTGACGACAGTAGCAAGCAATCAAAGCATCAATGCTCTCCTCCGAGGCCGTGAACCCTATCAAGTTCACCCGGTCCCCTCTCTTTGAGAGACCCATGAGAAAATAGATGTCCTCGAGCTCAATATCGAGGGTATGCACTCCAACCCGAAAGGCTTGAATGTCAGGATCCCACATTTGAATAATATGAGTGAGGAGTTTTGCTTGCTTGCGGATACCTTTGGTTTTGAATAATTTCAATAACCCACATTCCCGCAGTGCAGTTAAAGTCTCTTGGTCATCTTCAGCCAATAAATCATTTGATTCATGCTCCTTTTCTTTCCAGCTAACCATTTTGCCCCAAACAAGTTGCAAACACCTACAAAAGGTCACAATAAGCATTCATTAACAAATTAATAACTTGATCTCAGGAAAAATTTGAGAAAAAATCCTATTTTTCTTCCCTAATGCTCGACACTACCGCGGATGGGGGAAACATGACTGCACGGTAGTCCACACTACCGCGCCCCCATTTAGCACCAGTACCGTGCTTCCCGATACAACGACCATGTGGTACTGTCAGGGGCGAAAAAAGCCTCTTAGGGCCTATCTAAAAATTAATTTTTACCTACTGAAATCAAGTTTTTTACCTATGAAATGAAAGAGGGGCTTGAAATATCTTACCGTGCGCAGACGATTGTTGAAACGGTGCTCCGGATCTCCAGATATGGACTCTTGAAGTTTTTCCCTCCAATGGATGAAATTTCCTCTTTTAGCAAATGAACAAGTGAAATGGTAATTTTCCATATTTACCCCTTACTTATATAACTTTTTCAATTGATTTTTTACTCATTATTTTATCCAGTTAGATTAAAACTCATTTCACATTGCTAATATCTAGTTCCATGAGCCTTTTTGACAGGGTCTCCTTTAAAGACGTTCACACTGGTGATTATTTATTTATTTCGACCTTTATTTTGAGCCTACTTTATTTTTTTCGTGCTCTGGATTTAAACTTGAAAAATATTCCAAGCACTTTTTACACCTGGGTCGTGCTTGTCAAACTCAAGTAAACGGTGTCGAGCTTATTCAACTTTACTCGTGCTCGTTAAACAATGAGGAAAGTATTATTTTGGTTGTATTTTATTCTTTTTTTCGGACCAGAATAATTAAAAATTACGAAAAATATCATTGGAGTTCTCTTTAAGCTCTTTTCAGACTCCCTCATTTCGAAAATATTGCCAAGTGATCTTGTCTCTTTCACACTTGTAAAAGTATTTGAAAGGTCGTCTATTCAGTGATAGGTTACCCCTTTTTCGACCCGTTTAGACTATTTACGAGAAAGGTATACCTCAGTCAACTTTCGACTGGGAGAGTTATCTCAGGAATTGTCTTACACTTTTTCGGGATCGAGGGACTAATTTACGAAAAGTACACTTTGGAGCCTTCTTTAAGTTTTTTAGGCTCTCTAAATGTGAAAAACTACCAAGTTTTCCTTCCTTGGACTCGTTAAAATTTGACATCGAAGGACCCACCTTGGGACGAACTGCTCCTTTCTCAGGTTCGTAAAACATGTGAGATCGGACTCATCTATGAGATGAGCTATACCGAGCATATGTTATCCTCTTCAAGCTTGTAAAACAACAAAGAGGTACTCGTCCATCATGTCGGGGGAAAATGGGAAACAAGTCAAGTTTATTTTGTTGGCAGCTTGTCAATCGTTGCATTTGAACATGGAATGCGTCTGTCCCTTGTCTATTTTTGGGTATCTAGTCTCACTGAGTTACGGTCATCATCCCGAGTCGTCTCTCTGGCCACGAGCCTACTCGTTCAGTGTTTATCCTCTGTTAGCAATAATTTATGCTGCCAGGTCCTGCTTCATGCTGTTATATGTTCATAGGGTTGCATTGTTTAAAGTCATTCATTGTGTCATACTTCCGCTATGTCAGTACAGGTCCTATTGTTTTATCGTTCCATACTATCTTTCATTCCGGTTTCGTGTCGATGATGTGGGAATCATTATGGCCTACCTTGGATGAGTCTATTCCTGTCGATGCCAAATCACTATCTAGGAATCAAACTTAGGAATCAACCACTAGTACCTTGGTACCTGCATGCCTCAATGGTAGGTTTCCTCATGTTCGATAGTAGGTTTACATCATTGGCCTCTGATCGAACGATCTATCGAAGGCTCAACATCAACTCATTCATTCACATTTCGTTGAGATGTACTATAGATACCTTGGGGATCATCGTCATCATTGGTGATTTCCCTCGCATTTGTTAACGGTTCACATCATTGACCGGTAATCAAATGGTTTCTACCATGTTTGACTTCAACACCTTGTAATCACATGGCTAGATTCGTATTGTTTGCAATTGAGTAGAAGACCCTGGATGCACCTTTGTACTTTGATTGCATCCAGGTTGCGATGGAGATGTCCTCTGTATTGTCGCAGAGATCCACTTTTGTATTGGTCATGGCTGTGTCATTTCTGTCTCATGGATCTACACTTGTTCATAGTAGCCATGATTTGTTTGCAGTCTATATCATCTCAATACTCATGGATCTGCAATGTATTGGGTGATAGCCATGCTTTGAGTCAATTGTTTCCGAGCATGGGGATGCCCGCCTCGGTGGTATATCTGACATTTTGTTTCTGTTTTAGCTCCTCATTTCTCTCCTCGATACTATCTCCACACAGTATTTGTAAAGTCTTTCAGCCATCAGTCTCTTCTGACCTCACACTTTAGGGGGCATCTGTTATACCTCCATATTTCATAGTGTCGCATCTTCACAATAAAAACATTTGACGACACTTCCCCCTGCTGTTGAAACCACCCAGAAGGGAAAATTAATGAATGACCCATAAAGACAAACTCTTCATGTCACCTAACAAACCCAACTGAGACCTATTTACCAACACTACCGCTCCTTGCTCAATATTAGGGGTGCGGTAGTCTATACTACCGCACTATGCTTCTTTCCTGGAGCGCGGTACTACCGCCCTATGCTCTGTTCTAGGGGCACGGTAGTCCCTTTTTAGCCTTTTTCCATGACTTGTGGGATCTTGATCTTCGAGAGATTTTTGAGGATTGGCATCTCTAATTCGATCCTAACTCACCTTCTCATATTAGTGGGTCTGATCCACTAAACACTCCCAAGATCCATTCTTCTCTCTTGTTGGTTAACCCTCCAACACACTATAAGAGAGAGGCCTTCCATGAGCAAAAGGGAGGACTCTTTGAGATATCAAACCTATGGTCTTAGATCTTTGTGCAGATAGCTAGAGGAGAAATCACTTGGAGCTGGTAGTTGGCTTGGACATCAAGCAACCATTGTAAGTAGCTTCAAGTTTGCAATACAAATATAACTAGTCTTGGGACCCAAATTGTGTGTGTTGATCTTGTTTCAATCATATGATTTGTTTCTGTTACAGATTTAGATTCTAACATATATTTCAAGTTGCTAGAAAGATTGTATGTGCTTGTACCTTGGTTCATTCTAACAGGTTCATTCACTAGGACTTGAGGATTGGAGAAACAATTAGGACCAGCGATTAAATCAAAGGTCAGTCAGATCTCTTCCATTTCTTCCAGCAATATGATCTTGAAGCATTTGTTTGAATCTAGGAATTCAAGGTAGCATTTGTTATCTTTTTGTCTTATTTTAGAGTCAGTTAATTCTACTTTAACGTAAGAGAGTTTCTACCTATCCATAGGGAGAAATATCTACAACAAGGTACATAGAATGCTGTCGTATCCAAAGTTCTTCATACTTCCGGATTTGCAACTTGTGAGTTGAAGCTTCATATTTTCCAATAAACCAGTGCACCAATCGTACACATGTCCTTACAAGCATCTAACACCAATATGCATGGAATGCATTGAAGCGAGGTGTTGTGTGGCACTCCCTGCCATCCGGTTGATTATACTCACAATAACCTTTAGAGGGAGGCTTTCAATGGTAGAAACAAGGATTTGACTTCCTGATTTCTTAGCTCTAGCCACACAATATGCATTTAAATATTCTTGCACCGATGTTGCACCCACATTGCAAGAAGATCCCTTCAAATTTACTGCATCTCCCCTCTTGGAGAGTCCAGTAATAAAGAAGATATCGTCGACAGTAAGGTCCAAGGTTTTCCCTCGGATAACAAATGCATTAGTATCTACATCCCAGTATTGAACGAGTCTTCGAAGCAATCTATTGAGTGCCCTCATGTTCACGGTTTGGTAAAACTTTAACAAACCACATCTTCGAAGGGCATGGAGAGTGGCCGGATCTTGCATTGCCACCCTATCCATATCCTCATGCTCTCTCTCCCTCCAAACAAGAACCATCCTGCCACAAAAATGTCAAATTTTAGCATCTTGACACTTTTTTCATCATATTTAGGGGTGGGCGCTACTGTATATACCACATAGTCACGCATGGGCGCTACTGTGTGTAGGAAAAGTAGCACACACCTCCTAGTATGCCCTACTATGCCTACTGCAGAGTAGTGCACATGCTCTTCACATTGTGAACATAGCCTTAAAAGTGATTTTTTGCTCAAAAATTGACAAATGAACAACTGAAATGCAAGTTGGGATGATTTAAACTTACTTGGTGGAGGCTGAATGATGATTGGTCGCTTGATTTGATCGCCACGGAGGATTGAAATGCAAGGTTTTCTCCCAAATTGTTTTCCCTACAAAACCAAAATGAAATTTGAGTTCTACTTTTGAAATTACATATATGAATTTAATTTTATCTTTTACCCACTTTGGTGAAATGTTTATAGTTTTAAATTCTACCAAAATTGTTCTATTTAATCAATTAATAACTACATATGGTACTCTACTAATTTCACCCAATGGTCCTCATTTTTTCACTAAAATTTTGTAAGATAAATCCTTTAAGACTAAATTTCTTGATGGTAGACCTTTTTAACTAGCTCATGGTTAGAATTACTTATCATTTAATATTTTTTGTCGCGATCACTAATAATTTTGTTGAAGGCCTAGTTTTGGCAGATTATGAATCGTGATCCTAGAAGCTATCTTTCAAGTCATTTTAAGCTCTTGTTTGGACTATTTAAACCTAAACAAGATTGCCAAGCAAACTTGTCCTCTTCAGGCTCGTTAAAGGAACTGAAGGCTCATCCACTCAGGTTTAGAATTACCCCTTTTCCGAGCCTTGGTGGATAATTTACGGAAAAGGTATACTCTAGGTATACTCCTGTATGCGCTAGAAGAGTTCTTCTTCCATTGTTTTATACTTTTATTAGGGGAGGAGACTAAATTTACGAAAAAGGACCTTTCGGAGCCTTTCTTTAGGGTTTTCAGGCTCTCTACACATGAAAACACCAAGCGAGCATTCACCTACTCGGGCTCGATGTGAAATCCACAAAAACACCGTCGAGCACAGACCAATCCGGGCTCGATATAAAATCCACGGATAGGTGTAAAGAGGATTGTTTAAGTTTTTCAAACTCTATAAACAGGAAAACACAGGCGAGCATTAACCTACTTGGGCTCGATATTAAAATCCACGAGTAGGTGTATGGAGTTATTGTTTAAGTTTTTCAGACTCCTTAAAATTGAAAACACCGGCAAGCAGGAACATATCTCGGCTCGATATTAAAATCTAGAGATCAGTAATATAAAGTAATCTTCTATCTCTTATTCGAACTCTGTAAATAATGAAGAAGGTCCTAAGTCTTCCTCCCATGGGCTCGTTAAACTTTTTACATGGTTGGATCTATTGAGTTTTCATTCTTTCTTGGACTCATTAAAACAACAAGAAAGGTATTCTTTTATCTAAAAAGAATAAGGGATGAGAAATATGTATTGTATCTTCAGTGTCAAAGGCAGTTCAGTCAGTTCTATCCTTGAACACAACACCTACTTGAGTCTATCATGTCGGTTGGGATTAGTTTTTGACCTTAGGGTGAACTTGATCTTTGAGTTCTTTACTCCCCTGGTTGCTTATTCTTCCAATCATATGGAGGGTCTGTTAATGTCTCCTGCATTACAAGATTATATCATTTTACCCATTATGTTGAAAAATGCCTAAGTCACTTTGTGTCATGCTCACTGTTCAAGGATATACCCTGTGTCATCCATTCTATAGTTTACCTTGACCTCATGTGTCGGCCATCCTAGTGTCAATCTGGTTACATATATTACTCCATATAAGCTTCTACCAGTTGAGTGTCCCTCGTGTTGGATGATAGAGGATGCCTTAAGGCCTCCCTTCCAATGGACATCTTCCCATCGACATCAACTCATTTTGCTCTAGGAATGAAGTTTAGAGTTTTGGTTAATACCTTGGAGATTACAGTCACTAGTGGCAATTTTCCTCGCTGTTGAATTATGAGAATACATCAATGTCTCTTATTCGACAGGATCCTCAAGTGTTCGACTTCAGTCCACTTATTCACACTTGTTGGATCGTACTAGGTACCTTGGGCCACATCATCATTATCGATGGAAGTCCTCGTGTTTGTTAACGGTATACATCTGTTGACCGAATCACGACCTCACAATCGAAAGGGGTCCACAGACTGTTGACCCATACCACAGTCTCCCTAGGCACTGGCCTGGGCAGGTTTGAGCCCATCCAGCAACACCCGCAGAGTGGATGAGGTCTCACCCGAGGCGACCAGGAAGAGCAGATGGAACCATGTTTCCGCCGAGGGAGGAGGCAAGTTGCAGCACTATGATACCAACATTAATTCAAACATTCATCATGAAGTGCTAGCATATCGTAGCATTTAAAACTATCAGAAACAGAGATTACATATTACTTCAATTGCAGCATGTTCACGTGGACAGATAATATATTATCGCAGCATTCACATTATAGCAATAGAAAACATACAACTGCATTAAGGATAAATAACATGAACATCCAACAACGTTATTCATAGATTGCACCAAATCATCATCCTTATATTACTCGGCAACCCAAAAATAGTACATAAACATCCGCATTATCTTTGTCAATCTCCGCATATAACACTTATCTTTCTTTCTTCTTTTTCTCTTTCTCTCTCTCTCCTCCTTCTCTAACACTTACAATTCTCCTCTATTTATAGGTTTCCATTGATTATAATACTTGTCCACTTTCCTAACCGACACTATGGACAATCTATTAACTAAATTGGCCTAATGACCCAAAAACCCGCATCCCGCGGTACAATGACTCGATATTACAAATTATATGACCAAAAACCCGCCAACTGCAGTATACTTGACTCAATATTAAAAAATATGTGGTCCAAGTGACCCAAAACCCGCTAAGTGCAGTATCCTTTGGCCCAAGATGCTCCTTTCACGCCTTCATCCAACGTGTCACGGCGTCGGTGGTACCACGATACATCCTCATCAAACCACCTGCTAACAGGCCCCCAACACAATCTTGTGGCTCGCCCTCGAGCCACGTCAACTCCATCTGTTCTTTCTGTCTGGATCACGAATTGTTGTTCCCTTCGTTTGGCTGTACAAATCTTCGACTACCAATTCTGTAAGCTCTCCACGAGAGTAGGAAACCCTTGCCATGCGGTCAAGGACATCACGAACTCATCCTCCAGTCGCATGGAATCGTGCAAAATGAGAGAAAAAGAGCACGAACAGTACCAACGGGTGAGAATGGCATACAACTCTGGCACATATGTTTCACGCCATCGTCCGTCTTCTACTGAGGTCAGGGGGATACCGCCCCAACCAGCTTACTGATAAAAAATGGCACAACCCTTCGATCGACTACTACATACTGAAACATACGGGGCCCACTAGGGGTCCATTTCACTGTCGACACATCCCGTAGCTTCCCTGGCACCGGCCCAGGTATACACAGGGTAAGTGCACCCGTGGTGTCAAGACGCTCAAGGAAACTCGTCGTTCGGGCTCGCAGTGCCCGTGGGGTACTACCATGGGAAACGAAGTGGAGCATTTCCATAGCCTCCTTGGAATTTCTTACAACTCAACTCGCACAGGGACCAAACAGCATAACTATTCGGGGTGAGAACACTTCTGTATAGCAAGCTACCAACTACCTTGGTTACTTATAACTGGGCTCTCCTTTGTCGTGACGAGGGGAATGATGCTCTGGTACCTCTCATCTGTGTGGATGTGCCAACCGACTGTCACAGTGGAGGGGGCTACCATGCTATCAGCACAGATCTCACAGGCCACCACGTGAACAACCCCACTGCTCATCCTGGCCCAGCGTGCCATGTGCAAAACATGCCATCGTCATGTGCGAACCTAACCGAATCGGTCATGTGCAATCATGTGTATAGATGGTGGCCAGTAATCACATCAAGTCGCCATACTCTCCTGAAATCCTCGTACAAAATCCGTCATCGAGGCGAGTGCAATACTGTCATGAGTCTCTGACTACGCTAACCTGGCGGTGCAAGCCTTTTCCGCTGGCACATACCTTCTTTTATTGGTGCGTCATCTTCCACCAAGCAACCTGCAATCATCATTTATCTTTTTTTTTTTAAAAACTAATGTGACTCAGACATCGCACTGCTCCGAGCCCGCGTGATAGGGCTTCAACCTATGACCATTTATCAGCTTGGAGAGCATCCCCCTATCCAATTGCTGCAATATCTGCGCCTGCTCATGCGACAAAACACATCTACGCGAAATGTCATCAGCACCCAACTTATGCAACTCTCCCACAATCAGTTGAAAGTCTGCAGTCTTGACGACCAATTGATTCTTCTGCGAAGTGGTAAAGTCATCAGGTGTGGTGTCGGTCACCAAAAACTGAAGAATGCCATCAAAGTAGTGATCGGCAGTGGTTACATGGAACAGTTGGGCATCCGGCAACCCATCTTCGATATTAGTTGGCTCTTCCCCTATGTCAATCTGCAACAGATGGTCTGGTCTAGCATTTAATTTCCCCGGCTTCACAATGACTTCGAAATCGAACTCTTGAAGCAAGAGTAGCCATCGGTAGATCTTCCCCCCCAACACAGGCTTATTGAACAAGTATTTTAATGCAGAATGATCAGTAAACATTTTAAAATGGCCACCCAACAAATAATGCCTGAATTTCTGCAGCGCATTAACCATGTCTAGGCCTTCGCATTCTGTGGTAGTGTAGTTGTGTTTTGCAGATGACAGCTTCCGATTGCAAAAAGGAATACGATGATCAATGTCGCCTTCGCTTGGTTGAGCCAATACAACACCTGTTAAAACCCAAAAAGTGCTCACTACCTCATCTACCCATTACATGACTCATTTGTCCATATTTCCTACCATATTTGCCTCCAAAACCTTAAGAAACCCATTAAAAAGCCTCCAAAAGGCCAAAAAACCCCTTTTTTCCCCAAAATAATCCAAAATTCCCCCAAAATAGCAAAAACCTTCTAAAAAGGGAATAAAAAATACAAAAAAGAGGGAAAAAGGAAGCAAAAACCCTATACAACTGACCTAAACCATATGGTGCCCAAAACCATGGGCCAACACTCCAACACTAAAAACCTATAAATAGGTGATGGAGGCCCCTCATTTCATATCCACAGTCAACCACACCCTTACTCTGCCAAAATCACTCCTGAAACCCTAGCTCACCCTTGAGCTATTTTCACACTTCAGTGCCCCTTTGGCCCATTTCCAACCCTTTGGAGAAAGAGAAAGGAGCAAAACTGGAAGCTTGGAAGCAACCCTCTTAAACTGCTGCAAAGGCTTCACCAACCTTCACATTGAAGGTATAATCAATACAAAAACCCTTTTCATTATCTTGTCTTCTCTGTTTTATGCAGATGTTCAGAATTATTACCATTTTACGGTATTGTCTTCCGTTTACTGTTTTTCTGAACTGCTACTAAGGAGTCCCTTCTCCTTAGTAGGTGCTCATTTGCACAAGCTAGGGCGAAAACCGTAGCTACAGTTTTGGCGACTCCCCTTATGTTCCTTTGAATTTTTGGTTATAGTTTTAAAATTTTAAACGTTTTTAATTTTCTGCAATATTTTTCTATTTTTTCCTTTCGGCTGCCGTAAACTGCGTCTTTTACCCCCCGCAGTTGCATTTCGACCGCGTCTTTTAGGCATTTACCTGCCATATGACCGCGACTCTCATACTATTTTCGGCGACCTACCGGCGGTTTCTAGTCTGTTACTTGCAATCTGACTGCGGCTATCAGCTTGTTTCGTGCGGTCTGACTGCGGCTGTTAACCCATTTCCTCGTGTCCCGCTTGCGACGTTCATCCATTTTCCTGCAACCCGCCTGCATCTTTCGGCCTTTTTCCCGCATCCTGCTTGCGGCTTTCATCCATTTTCCTGCAACCCGCTTGCGATGTTTGGCCTTTTACCCGCGTCCCGCTTGGGGCTTTCAGCCATTTTCCTGCAACCCGCCTGCGTCTTTCATCCTTTTTCCCGCGTCCCGCTTGCGGCTTTCAGCCATTTTCCTGCAACTCTCCTGTGTCTTTCGGCCTTTTTCCCGCGTCCTGCTTGTGGCTTTCAGCCATTTTCCTGCAACCCGCTCGCGGCTTTCAGCCATTTTCGTGCAATCCGCCTACGACTTTCGACCGTTTTCCAGCGGTCCGACTGCATCTTTCGGCCAAAATCCTGTAACCCATCCGCGACTGTTGAGCTGTTTCTCATGGTCCGACTGCCTAGATTTTCCACAGACCCGCGGTCTGTTTTCTGCACGTTTTTCACTATTTTGAACCCAACACTTTGCTGCAATATTTTCTGCACCTGCACAGGCATCTGTCCTATCTACAGCCATACTTCCCTACAAACGTTTTTCTGAAGTATTATTTTTGTTCCATTTACAGAATATTTTTTAAAAATTTCATCATTTTAATTGAAAAGAGAAAATTTTGCATTTCAAAGTTTAAATTTTGTATTGTTATTTTTAGTTAAAAAGTTGCCCACCCCGTGGCACTTTCACTTGGGTTCATCATCTCACTTGCACACACTCTGTCACCTAATTCACGTGAGCCCTAAAATACTACTTAACACAACCAACATTCTAACCCCACTTGGGGAACACATAAGAATTTTTGTAGTTAGGTAGGATCAGGGGGATAGGCATCCAAATAACACCCCTCGGTTGCTTACACTTGAGACATAGTTGTTGTCTATTAGGGAACCAAAATCCTCTAGTATTTTTTGACACGGTTTAAAGCCAATTTATCGAGAAGGACTCTCCCCTAGGAGGGTTGAAGTCGCTAGACTGGTTCCAGAATCCTGAGTGGAATACCGCAATCCATTCAGTAACCGAAGGATACCTTTGGCAGTTCTCGGTGTATCACCCGTATGTGGATACAACGGTGATAGAACCAAACGGCAGATTCACCCAACCGAACGTGTCATGAATGGGGTATCTTAGTTTCTTTTCTTCTAGGATTGACTACCCGGTGTCCCTCCCGGTAGGGGGATATCTTTAGCCACTTGGCTCTACTATCCATATTGTCTGACTTGGATTTCATCACCTTGAAGAGGATATGTCTAGTTGAGTCAGAATACTATTTAGCTAAGTGTTTGCATGCTCCCTTACCTCCTTTTGGTCTAGCGAGTCCACTATTTTTATTTTCTAGGAAACCTTCTGCTTGTTGGTATTCTGACCATTTCTGTTGATACTCCACCTATTGTAACATAGCCGTTACAGTAAGTGTTTTGAGTTGGTTGTTGGCCTGAGTGCCATATTTTTTGAGCTCTCCTTCTGCACACTCGGTTGCATTAGGGTTTTTGAGCTGTTTTTCACTCAACACAACCCCCAGATACTTGACACCATCTGTCACCATTGAGTCCCTGATACATTCTCGGCACCTCCGGGGCGAGCCCCCACAGGACGGTTCACTTGAAATCACCCTTCATAGATGTAGATCTTCATCACTTGATACCACTCATCATAGATCTCGATCCTTGTCACTTGACTCCACTCGTCAATAGCATAGAACTCCGTCACCGGATCTAGATGCCCCTTATTTTACCTCTAATTCTGAGGCAGAGTCTGAGAACCCCACTTACACTGCACCAACCAGCCCCATGGCTGGCATGAATTCCACCCCTTTCTTTGTAGGGACTATTGGTGGAGCTTCCACCACCACACCAGCTACCACACCTGCTTTGGGTATGCCCTCGATAAGGCCCACATATACCATTCCGATCACTGCACCCATTCCAGTAGCTGGCATACCTATCGCCACTCCATTAGTGACTCACACTATCCTTGGCGGTGCAGGACCGTCCCATACTACTTTCGTCCCTCCATTTGGGGGCAACATCCCGAACCTAGCCCCTCCACTTGGGGGCATTGGCCCCAACATGGTCACAACCACTAGTATGTCACATCCTTCTACTAGTTTTCCATTCATGGCTAGTCTCAACCTTTCTGACCTATCTAGACTGACTAACGATCCCATCAGACACGACCCTGCGTGGCCTCACATGCCCACCAAGCTCCCCTCCGACATCCCTAAGTTTGAGGGAAAGGCAAGTGAAGACCCCCAGAACCATATTATGTCCTTCCATCTATGGTGTTCCTCCAACTCCAGAGTGGATGACTCTGTCTGCCTCTGTCTATTACAGCACACCCTCATTGGCTCTGCAACTAAGTGGTACATCGAGTAGCCCAATGGAACCCATGCCACCTTTACTTCCCTTGCCTCGACTTTCCTCCAGTTCTTTCAGTTACCTGTCTGCTATGACGCAGGAGTTGAGATTTTATTGTCTTGCAAACAGAACACGGCTACCCACATCACTGACCACATCCATGAGTGGCGTCGACGCCACACCATCTGCAAAATCAAGTTAGACGATCGTATCTTCTTAGATTGGTTTCTAAAATCCCTCCTTCCTATCATTGCCAAGGATGTGGCATCCGAATGACCCCAGTCCGAAGAAGAGGCCATCCTCAAAGCCCAGCAATTTGACCTTATTTACGCCCAGTCGAGTTATCTGTATTCCATCATACTTGACGCCCCTCGCGGTGATTCTTCCCGACACGATGCGCCAGGGGCATCCCATGCCACAGATGGCATCATTGGCCGTATTTCCTCGCATCCTCAACCCTTTTCCATAGCACTTCCTAGCCATAGCCCCAAACTTTCGCGGGCTACATTTCAGTCCGGAGCAACCAATTCGTATGCTCCCATGGCACATCACCACCATTCGCACGGACCCTCATGTCCACCTCAGTGATTTGGTCATGTATCCCCTGCTTACGCCCCCTCGGTCGCACCTCAGCCATATTACCACCCACAGGCTGCACCAGCTCCTGTGTCCTCAAAAGCCAAACCCGCTTATTACCTGCCACAGGCAGCCCTTGTGGCAAACCCTCAACCCATTCTCTAGACGTATCAGCAACCCCCACAAGGTTCAGCACCTATGCAGCCTCCACCTACTTATTATCCACCACAGCCTGCTCCCGCACCTGCACAACCCCATAACCCACCTGCTGCCCAAGTGCAAGTATAGGCCCAACAGAATCTGCAGCAGAACCAAAATAACCAGTGCCAATAGGGCCAGCAAAACCGTGGCAAAGGCCATAACCGTGGGAAAAACCCCCCTCCAGACCAAGCCGGTCAACCTCCCAATCCCCCAAACAACAATAACGTGGCACCTGCCAACTTGATCCCTGATCGGCTGCCCAAGCATGCCAAAAATCCTAATTTGCGAACAAACCATCCTTGTTCTATTTGTGAACAAACCATCCACATTTTTACATGAGCCCTTCACTCCTTTCATACTGCAAATATTTCGTTATTTTGCCACCATTCATTATCCCGCAAGGAGGCCCACCAGTGTTCCCCCCTACCCTTGTTCTTGGTCATCATCAATGTTCCTTGATTGAGCACTTCCTCCTTGCTTGACCATTCCTTTTGTTCGATATAATTTTATCCCTTTTTTGCGCGGGACAAGTCCTTTACGAAAAAGGCACTTAGGGAGTTTATGTTAAGCTTTTTTCTGACTCCTAAAACAATGAAAAGATCGCCGAGCAATCTTGCTTCCTTTCATGCTCGTTAAAGTACCTGAAAGGGCGTCTATCTGGTATAAGTTTAACCCTTTTCCGGACCTGGTAGACTAATTACGGAAACGGAATACTCTAGTCACATCGGCTAGAAGAGTTCTTCATTACATCCTTTTATGCTTCTTCGGGCCTTGGAGACTAACACACGAAAAAGCAACCCCCTGGAGTCTTCTTATCGCTTTTAGACTCTCTAAAATTGAAAGCAACCATGAGCATGCACCGTCCTGGGCTCGTACAAATCCACACGACGGTACCATTCCATTATTTCAGAGCCTTCTTATCGCTTTCAGACTCCTTAAAATTGAAAGCAATCACGAGCATGAACTGTGCTGGGCTCATATAAATCCACACGACAATACCATTTTACACACATTTCTTCTAGTTCCTTAACCCGTGAAGAAGTCCCCCCATGTCTCTTGGCACTATGATCGATCATCTCGGCAGCACCCCCAATCAGGTCGCCTTTGTTCACAGTATTCTGCATTCTCCTGCCATTTTACACCAGCTTGAGTATCACTCATCCCAGTCACTATCCTTGATCCATTACAACTATGATCCCTTTCCCACCAGTCAGTTTCATATGCTACCCAATCATCCCCGCCATCATACTTTGAACAAAGGACGTTTGAGTCCACCCACTCTACTTGCCCAGTTATCCCCCACAATATGACAGTCCTACCATCTGTACTCTCACACTTCGGTTCTCCACCTCGCACTCCTATCAAGGAAACATCATTTCCTTGCTAGTTGCAGGTCTCCCTCTGTTGACAACAACCCCTCTATTCTAGAGGATAGACCCTAAGGTCCCTGCACCTTGGACCCATCACCATCTGTGGTGAGTGCCTACGGACCATTTTGAGAGGAGTCATCATTGCCTCTCCGAGTGGTTGTTTCTCACATGCTCGACTTCAAACACCTTGATTGCATTGTTGAGAATCGCGCAGGGTTTATATCCCTTCAGTTATTGGTCGAAGACCCCAGATTTCCCCCGACTCTAGCACATTGGTGAGTCACTTCGTAACGCCCAGTTATATGTTCCCGTGGATGTCTTGGTTGCATTGGAGATTATATTCGGAAGCCATCCAGTTATATGCTTCCTTGAGTACCCAGTTCAGTTCCAGTTCAGTGTACCATTGAGGGTATGACTCCCCATCACTGTGATCTAGCAGCTCATCAGTTCCTCTGGTACCACACTCAGCAGCACTGTAGTTATTCCAATGTACCAGTTCTTCAGCTCTGACATGGTCAACCTAGCAGTATGTACCAGATTTGTGTCCCCTCTGGACCCTTATGATGTACATAGTGGTTCTCTATGTATCTTACAGGTCCCCCTTTTTCGAGCCTCACAGTTATTCTTTATGTCTCTTGATACGAGCATGGGTATTCCTGCCTCGTCCATATATTGAGATTCTTCCTCGTTCATTATTTGAGACCATGTATATTTCAGGTCCCCATATATTGGACCCCATTGTTATTATTGTTCTATATCTTGATACGAGCATGGGAATCCCACCTTGTCCATATGTTCAGATTATTCCTCATTCATTATTGAGGTCATGTACTTTTAGTTTTTTCATTTTGTTCGGGACCGTTGTTCTAGGCTCTAGTTTGTTTCTTCTCCTCTCCACACCCCAGAAAAACCATACAAGACTTATGATGTCTATCGGCCATACGATGAGCTCCTTCCCTCACACATCAGGGGGCAATCCGTTAACACCCAAAAAGTGCTCACTACCTCATCTACCCATTACATGACTCATTGGTCCATATTTGCCTCCAAAACCTTAAGAAACCCATTAAAAAGCCTCCAAAAGGACAAAAAACCATTAAAAAAGCCTCCAAAAGGCCAAAAAAACCCCTTTCCCCCCCAAAATAATCCAAAATTCCTCCAAAATAGAAAAAACCCTCTAAGAAAGGAATAAAAAATACAAAAAAGATGGAAAAAGGAAGCAAAAACCCTATACAACTGACCTAAACCATATGGTGCCCAAAACCATGGGCTAGCACTCCACCACTAGAAACCTATAAATAGGTGATGGAGGCCCCTCATTTCATATCCACAGTCAACCACACCCTTACTTTGCCAAAATCATTCCCGAAACCCTAGCTCACCCTTGAGCTATTTTCACATTTGAGTGCCCCTTTGGCCCATTTCCAACCCTTTGGAGAAAGAGAAAGGAGCAAAACTGGAAGCTTGGAAGCAACCCTCTTGGACTGCTGCAAAGGCTTCACCAACCTTCACATTGAAGGTATAATCAATACAAAAACCCTTTTCATTATCTTGTCTTTTCTGTTTTATGCACATGTTTAGAATAATTACCGTTTTACTGTATTGTCTTCCATTTACTGTTTTTCTGAACTGCTACTAAGGAGTCCCTTCTCCTTAGAAAGTGCTCATTTGCACAAGCTAGGGTGAAAAACCTAGCTAAAACACCTAGCACAATCGATGAAGCATCAACATGGACATGGAATTCCTTGCTCCAGTCTGAAAAAACTAAAATTGGAGCCGACGCCATCTTTGCTTTGAGTGTTTCAAAACTTTCCTGACATTCCGGATTCCATTGGAAGGCCACATCCTTTTTCAACAACTTCTCCATAGGGGCCGTAATCGCAACATAACCCCTAATGAACTTGCGATAATATCCTGTGTGACCCAAGGTCTCGCGCAACTGCTTAACTGTAGTTGGCGGTTGCAACCCCAAAATAAGCGCAATCTTAGCTGGATCGACCAACAATCATTTCTTACACACAATATGCCCCAGTAATATCCCAAATGGAAAACAAAAAATACATTTTTTTAAGTTCAACGATATCTGGTGTTGTTGGCATCGCTCAAGCATTAACCGCAGGTTGGCCAAGTGATCGCGAATCAATCCATAAACAGTCCAATCATCCATATATACCTGCAGAAACTTCTGAATGAAATCTTGGAATGCGGAAACAACGACCCGGGAAAATATGGCAGGTGCATACTTTAATCTGAACAACATGATCGTGTATTGAACACAACCCCCCTCAGTAACAAAAGTTGTCTTATGGCGATCCTCCTTGGCGATGTGAATCTGATGATAGCCAGAGAATCCATCAGTGAAAGAGTACATCTCCTGGCCACCTACTCCTTCAAGTACTTCATCAGTAAACGGTGTCGGAAAGGGATCATGCAAGCAAGCATCGTTCAACTTCCGCAAGTCAACACAAATGCCCACTTCGCCTATTTTCTTGTCTTGCACCACCATAGGACTGATCCATTCTGACTCTTCTATAGGTTCGATGATACCAGCATCTAGTATCCGATCAAGTTCCACCTTGAATTTTTCTTTATGTCATGGGTTGAGTCGATAAGGCCGCTGCCGTACTGGCTTAGCGTCTGGTTTTAATGGAATCTGCATCTCCCCTAAGTCACCCAGGATTCCCTTCATTTCAGAAAAATTCATAGGAAACACATCTTGGAATTCATGCAGTAACTCGGTAACTTTACTCATCATTTCATCATCCCAATAATCCCCTACATTAGCAAACTTGGGAGTAGCTTCAGTGCCGATATTTGTTTTGCGAAGCTGCAACAGCTGATTGAACAGGTTACTTGGTGCAACAGGTGGTACTACATCGTGACTTCCTTCGGATTCAAGAATGTTAATATTCCGGGGGTCACCATCATCCTCTGGCCATCCCTTGACGTTAAAAACTCCATGAGAGACTGCATCTGACTATGTGTGTGCGGGTCAACAGTGTATTTCACTGGAACAAACTGAAATATCACATCGCGGATGAGCTGCAGGGCGTTATGGACATCAGGGTTGGCATCCGAAAACATGAAGGTATGAGTGAAATAGATCGTTAACTCCCCCCCAGGTGGTAATATCTCGGCGCAATTCAGCTGTAGTATACCACGAGTGTGGTATCTCCTCCAAAGTGTGGACAAAAGCATGAACCCACTCATCTCTGGGTCACGTTACCCACAATCGTTGACATTCCATCAGATGATCACCGGGATCAGTTTGGCCATCATACTTGTCACTGTGATAAACCTTCGTATTGCCAAATTGAACCATCATCAACCTGCGACATTGTGACCAATCTTTGGTAAATTGCTTATGCATCGCCCACCAGCGTGCTGGAGCAGCCTTCAGTGCTTCTTCTAAGGCCAGTAGTCGTTGTGGTTCTAGAACAGGGTCTTCAAATTCTACTACAAAAGTGTCTAAGCCAGGAAAACCCTCATAGATAGGCAATGTGGTCGTTTCTGTCACAACCCAACATAAATATTGCGTAACTAAACCACACTTCTGGACTGAGACTTCATGCACGTGATTATGCCAATGTTCTAATGGATCATCAGAATCAGAAGACGTGGAGCTCTCACTGCGCCACTCCATCTCACTGTGGATAGTGGGATGAATGTAATCCTCAAAAATATTAAATGCATGATCCCAACCAGTGTGGTCATCGTCTTTGACGGGCTCAACATATCGACGTCTTTCAGCTGGATCCAACAGAGCGATAACTCGGAAATCATGGTTCTCAAAATTCATCATGCACTTCTTGAAGTTGATTACAGCTCCACTATCATTATCCCATCCTATCCCCAACAGAGAAGGATAGTAGCTTCCTCCATCAACTACCTCTATGACATCAAAGTCGGCATGGGTCTTCATTCCTTCAATATCAATTGTGAGTCGCGGAACTCGCCCAATAGGTGTAACCTTCGCATGGTTAGCCAACCGGAGCTGTACAAGGGACCAACGCAATGGGGGACTCCCCATTTTCTGCCATGCTTGCTTGCTTAAGATGTTAACATCCGAACCAAGATCAAGGCTCATAGGATCAACATCATAATCCCCGATTTGAATATTCATTCGCATTTCCTTTCCAGTATTCCTTCGTTGTAAGGAGTTTACTGCCGACTCCTACCATCCTTTCGGAAGTCGCTACAGCCATCCCTCAATCTCAACCAGGGAAACCGGATCTTGTACTAATGACATACAGCTTTCAAGGAACTTCTGCAGTATTCCTGGTGGTGGACGGTCAACATCTAACGTAGCATCAAAGATAGGTGGCATATCACAAACAACAGCCTTACCACGATCTTTCTCCAAAGTGTGACATGCCTCCATGAACGTCTCTCGCTCCGCATCAATATCAAAATTTACACTCTTTTGACCGGCCAAGTGAACGAGCGGTCGCGAGCCATCTTCCCCAGTCGTTTTACCTCCACGAGTGACAACAACCACAGAATCATCTTGCAATTGTGGTTCTGCAGAAATAGTCACAATATTAGCACCTTGTGCCTGGTTCTATTGAATATTTCTTGGTTGATTTACATTCAGGTTGGCATTCGACAGTGGTCGCGAGGGCTGGTTCTAAACTGGTTGCTACACCGAGTTCTGCACTGGTTGCTGTACTGGGTTCTGTAGCTGCGGAGTGTTCCCAGCCTGCCATCTGGCAATGAACTGCGGAGAATTCTTGACTGTATGATCATTACTAGAACAAAATGTACATTGATTCTCTAGCAGTGGGCAGTCGCGCTAATAATTCCCCCATACTGCACAGTGGTAACATTGAACAGGTCCTCGACCACCTTTGCCTCCTCCTCCATGCCCAAATATGCCACCACGTCCACCCCTGTAGCCTCCCCGATAGCCACCCCGCTGCTGATACTGAGGTTGGTTAAAATGCTGCTGCATGGGTGCTAGCGGCATCCCTTGCCCTTGTGGTGCATACTGTGGTTGTTGCACATACTGAGGCTATGGGGGGTTCACCAGTGTATATTGCGGTAAAAACTGCTGCGGTTGTTGCTGCTGCGGTACAAACTGCATCTGTGCTTGAGGCATCGGCTGAGCTACCTATGGCTGTAGCAGTGTAGTACGCTGATCATCTTTGACATAGAATGCATGACACATTCTCTCTTGGAGCAACCCATATGCACGACAATCTTTGTCATCATGTCCTACCGACTTACAGAAGGTGCAATACAAATTCCGCAAAGTTGTGACCATTTTCTGCATATACGGGCAAGTATCATGACTATGCCCAAACACCGAACAAACACGAAACCACGACATACTGCCACCATTCAAAGGGTTTGGTGCACCTAAAACCAAATAATTATGGAAATCCGGACAACCATCTTTCGTATGCCCTTCTCTTCGGTAGCGCGTACACGATACTTCCTCACGCGGTTCTTTGTTCTTCTTTAAATCTTGCAACTGTATCGTTAGGTTAGCAAGTTGTGTCTGTATCTACGACATTCCAGCAGCATTATCGCCAATCGGGGACGCTTCCAATCGCATTGTGATCTCTAGAGCCTCACTAGGCGTCGAAATGTTTTGCTGCAATAACGGTAGCCGAATGTGGGGTAGCAGTGCCGCAATGAACCATTCTTTATGTTGGACAACACTCATATCAAAACTAAACTTTTCCATCAACGTCTTTAATCACTGGTCGAAGTCCCATACTGTCTCATTGGGATACTTCTTAATTTCCTTTAATTCAGTAATATACTGGGCCTCTGAATTAGGTCGTCTAAATTCAGCAATCAGCCCATCCCAGATCTCATTCAATGACTTATCTGGAGTCTCTGTAGGGACTAAGACAAATTTCATGAACCAATCTAATGCACGACCTCGTAGGGTCGTGGCCAACTGCCCTTTTTTTTACATCTTCATCAGTGATCTGTTTCACAGTCCAGACCGCTTCACAAAAAAACCAATACTTCTCTGGGTTGTCTGTTGCGCTGCCAGGAAACAACGGTAGCTTAGCATCATTTCCCTCCATCTTGGGCTTCCTTCCTCCTGTCGCGTTACTACTACTACCAATTAACTTTTGCGGTGTCGACGTACTCGACGCTGTCGAAGTAGCTTTCCTTGCTGGTTGAGAGCTAGTGAGCGGAGGTGTGGGCACGCTAGTGCTGAGGTTCCGTCCTGCCTCTATCCTAGGCATAGCCTGGTCGTTCCTATCAGGATTGTGAGGTCGCTTCGTCCCATGTGGCCTTCCTTCATGGTCTTGCAGTTCGATCACAGCAGGACCTTCTCCAATCCTCTGCCTCTTTTCCTATCGGAACCTTGCTCCTCCCCTCGTAAGGCCGCTTTCTTCCTCGGCTTCACTCACAATCTCCTCATGGCCTACACCCATCTACCCATTCACCATTTCATGCGCCATTCCCCAACAGTCGTGGTACCCATGGCCTCCACTCACTAGGCTGTCTATTGATCAAGGTGCATCCTTAATATGCCTTTTTTATAGATCAACATCTTAACCGACAGTTGGAGTGATAGCAGAAACCTTCCCCTCAGTACGTCGAAGAAGTATCTTTCAGCTTCACTATAGGATTTCTTCGTATCAACTGCAAATTCCATATCCTTCCAAGATGCTATCAAGTCAAACCTCGACAACCCGTGATGCCTTATTATAACCTTTCTGCAATTCCTGAATCAGTTCCGGGGTCCAGGTCGTCGGCTCACCACCCTGAAAATTCCTCTTCTAAAAGGTCAGTTTTGACAACCATTCATACAAAATGATGGGGAATTCACAGAAAAACCATTCATGCAGACCGTCGTGAATATATCTTCCCACCCACTGATCTATCATAAGCCATGTGTTCCGGCTTTCTTCTTCAACGAACTCCTGCAACCTCTAATTAAACCATTTTTTTATCTCCGGCTTCGTTGGGTGCCACAACATGGCCTCTTTCTACTCTGCACACGGTCCCGACAACGAAACCATTTTTTGACCGAATCGTGACCTCACAGTTGACAGGGGTCCATAGACTGTCGACCCATACCATAGTCTCCCTAGACACCGACCCGGGCAGGTTTGATCCCACCCAACAACACCCGCAGAGCAGATGAGGTCTCACCCGAGGCGACCAGGAAGAGAAGACGGAACCATGTTTCCGTCGAGGGAGGAGGCAAGTTGTGTAACTATGATACCAACATTAATTCAAACATTGATCATGAATTTCTAGCATATCACAGCATTTAACACTATCAGAAACAGAGATCGCATATTACTTCAATCGCAACATGTTCACGTGGACAGATAACATATTATCGTAGCATTCACATTATAGCATTAGAAAACATACAACTGCATTAAGGATAAATAACATGAACATCTAGCAACATTATTCATAGATTGCACCAAATCATCATCCTTATATTACTCGGAAAACCAAAAACAATACATAAACATCTGCATTATCTCTGTAAATCTCCGCATATAGCACTTATCTTTCTTTATTCTTTTTCTCTTTCTCGCTCTCTCCTTCTTCTCTAACACTTACAATTCTCCTCTATTTATAGGCTTCCGCTGATTACAATACTTGTCCACTTTCCTAACCGACACTATGGACAATCTTTTAACTGACTTGGCCTAATCACCCAAAAACCCGCATACCATGGTACAATGACTCGATATTACAAAATATATGATCAAAAACCCACCAAATGCGGTATACTTGACTCAATATTACAAACTATGTGGTCCAAGTGACCCAAAACCCACCAAGTGCAGTATCGTTTGGCCCAAGTTGCTCCTTTCGTGCCTTGATCCAACGTGTCGCGGCATCGGCGGTACCGCGATACGTCCCCATCAAACTGCCTTCCAACAACATCAACGATCGGTAATCAAACGATACCCCCCATGTTTGACTGTCAGCTCATCTATTCACATGGTTAGGGTTTGTACCTTGGGTTGTTTTGGATGAATACCTTGGGATGTTGATGACATTACCTCATTATGTTATCACCCAAGTTGTGCAAGACTGAGCCTCACCTATATTCGACTCTCTATGAGACATAGATCCAGTTTGTTGTTATGGCTATGATTTCTCAATTTGACATGGATCCATGCTTGTATTTCAAGTGGCCATGCTATATATACATCTCCTCATTATGTATCGGAGATCATGATTGTATCACATTGCACATCTATATGATGTCAAGAATGTAATTTCTCGCTGACCTTGATCTTTGTTTCAGGTGTTTCTATGACTTGGTCCTGTGGTTCCTCGCTCCTCCTCTGGCTTTGGATTATAATGTATTTCGGCCATCATTTCCCTCTGACCTCACACATTAGGGGGCATCTGTTACAGGTCAAATCTGCACTTCTCCGTCCGTGATCACCTTGAGCTATCGATCACACAAAATGACAACTTGGATTGAAGAGCATGATGACCTCAGATGAGACTTTGACTTGATTCACCTTCCTGCAAGCTGACAAAACCCTAAAAAGTATCATGTTTTGGCATGGGCACTACTCTATTTGAACAAACCAGCGCATATGCGCTAGTCCACAAGGCAATAGTAGTGCACACCTCCTCTTGGGCGCTACTCCGCTTCAGAAAACTAGCGCATATCATCCAAAAAGTGGCAAGTTTACACTAGTTGTTAAACACTATAGCTGTGCCCTGGGCGCTACTCCACTGTGAAATAGTAGCGCACATCTTAAAATATGATAAAAAAAATATTAATTTGACGAATGGAGATTAGTTGTAGTTGGTTTCTCAACTTCCCCAACTTCTCCTTCAACCACCTCTCGACTTGATCTGCCTACCTTGTCATATAAATACAAGGAGGATTGAAGAGAGGGGTTAGACATAGAGACATGAGAGCCATAGAGAGACTCTTCTATATGAGAAGCTTGTATTGAAGGAGGTTATGCTGGAGGAACTTTGAAGTCAGAGAGGAGCAGGAGCCTAGGATCAAGTTGCATGAGCATGCTGCAAAGTCAGGTATACTTTGTATCATTCATATGTTTTTGACAATAAAAGGTTGAAGCATCTTTCTCGTCCCAAATCAAGTGCTTATTGGATTATGTATTTGTTTGGATCAATGTTGGTTAATGCTTTATGTTTGAATTACTTTCAATTCGATCATTATTATATTGGCCAAGATACGCTCAGAAAGATCTTTGTGTTGCAGGTTTATCAAAAGAGAGATTGAGTTGAGGATCGAGCGCAAGGTTGGACAAAATCTAGGATCAAACTTCGTTCATACGATATGTCCTCAAGGTCTTTAATCTATCTCCATTTATAAACGCTTCTGTAATGCAATCAATATGTTTACCTGTCACCCCCTTAAGTTGATAGTGTCTATTTCCTCACTATAGGGTAGTATTTCCCGCCAACACTAGGAAGAAAGATCTGACAAAAACCTGTTTGGTTCTACCTGCACCATGGGAAAAAAGTTCAAATAGGACATTGTTAGGTATGCATAGTTCATATTAGAAAATTACAAGGCATTAAGCATTTTCCACTATCATCATACATAGTTACCATGCCTCCCCCGAGCTTGAAAATGCATTTGTGGATTAGTAAGGTATTTTTCCTTTAATGGTCTTGCATGTTCAAAATTGGAAAAAGTTGCCGAAATTAATTTTTGAATGCCTCAAGTTCGTATAAGAAGGAATCATCAAACTTTAGAGCCTATGGGTTGATAAAATATGTGAGACATACTTTTAAATATAATGGAATATTCTTTGAGATTTGGATATAAAAAGTGGACATAAACTAATGGAATATGCTTTGAGATTTGGATATAAAAAAGTGGAAAGGTGATCCCAATTCTAAAAGAGGAACAAGACGAAGGAACACTGCAATATAAAATCACCATGAGGAACTTCCTAGATAGAGTGTTATAATTATGCCAAAATACGTGGGAGGAGATAACTGCACTCAAAAGAGAAAAAACTCACTCTCCATAAGGCCTAAAAATTTCTCTATACAAATCACAATTGTATGTGGACACTATCAAAATGGTATGATAAATGCATGGTGTCTTAAGTATTTTGAGTTGATTATGTTGATTTCTCCAAAATGGAGTTAAATCATCCCACCCCCTAGCACTCAAGTGAGACTAAAATTTTTGATTATTACCTTATTAATGTGTTTGAACTTTTATTTTTTATTGAAATTATCATATGAACCATATTGGCATTCCCAATATGATGAGATAACCATGACCTTTATAATATTGTGGAAATATGAAATAGATATAAATATTCCTAAGATGGTTAGGGAGCATTGGATATGGAAGTGATTCCATATTGTTATTATCTCCCTTTGCTGTATTAGTTTCATGCATATGCACATATTTTCATTTGTATGTGCATGTACATACACATATGCAACTATTACCATGAAACATGGAATTCCCAATACTCTAGGTATTTCCTTCTCTTTAATACATTCCAACCACCCAATTCATTCCATGTTTCCTTATAAAAAGTAATCACACAACTATTTCCAATTTAAAATATCATTTCAACTCTTCCAACAATAGCGTGGACCTTTACAACTTGTATTCAAGAGGAGGGAAAAACTTTAGTGTAGCATGCACTTGATGTGATGATATTTGAAAAGTAATTGATGTATAAGTCTTTGTTTTCTAATTGAGATATTATCACCTTTTTTTTACCAGCAAGCATTATAGATACGTATATTTATTGGGATTTCAAATCTTTTATCCACATTTTCTTAATTTTTGGTAGAGTTAGGGTTTTATGCAAAAGAATAAAAAAATCAATAAACTTTAATACAACATTACATCTAATAAACAAGTACTGAAACTAAATAGTGCAACAATAACAAAACATAATTTTCATCTCTTTTGACTTTTCCACTTTAACACTACCAGTTGGCTCACTGTGTTAAAGTAATCTTCAGTAACATGTAATTACTAACAATAGTTAATCAACATTAACATGAGTAAAGAATATAGGTTTAGGGTACTTACCTGTAATGTGGAACCTTCCTATTTCATACTCAAAAATATTACTTTCAGTCAAAACTGTACCTCTCAGAGGTCAGCCAACACTAGGAACCCACTGACCCTACTAAAGGGTAAGTACAAACCAGAGAGAGAGATAGAGAGAAAGCTTGTATGCAACAGTAGTCAGACAAAGACATTTACATTCATAACAAAAGTTAAATAAAGCACAAAGAATGATTACAAAAAAAGTCTTGGTGCAAGTAAAACCTTAACAAAAAAACACTGATCTGATCACCAACAATTTTGTCTGACAGGACAAGTCTTAATAGAAGAGATTTGGGAAATATAACATTCAACATTAACAAAAACAAAGAGAAATCATTCCAATCTAAGTATAAAAACTTCTCAAATAATAAGTCAATAGAAAGATTAAAATTCAAAGGAGCATGTAGTAGGCTAGGATAAAACTTAAGGCTTCACGACCCTCCTCAATCATGCTTACGACCTTCATCAAAGAGGCAGATCTAGGGTTACAATCTACCTAAACAAAATATTGAGTTCACACAAGCATGCCCCAGGTGAACGAACTTCAAGTCAGGGATTTAAATAACATATCATATTTCTTAGAATAAAAAACAAACCCTTAAATAGTAGATCAGGTTTATCCACAGGTAAAACAACAAATCAGTCTTAAGTTATCCTTCAAGCAGGTATATCGGACTTCCATAAGATATAGGATAACAATCCCATAACTACCACGTCTTCCTTCAGTCAGACCAGTTAACAAAAGAATAGGGTTCCATTAAAATAGGAAGAAAACCACTTAATACAAAAATATAAAATAAAATAAAATATAAAAATAAAATATAAAAAATTAAAAATTAAAAGTAAAATAATAAAATAAAAAATAAATAAAAAGATTCATAAATAATAACATAAATCATAAGTGGTGTTCTAGGGTCATTTAGGGGACAAACAACCATAGTACCCAAAGGACCAAAAACATTGAAGGGTGGTACAACAACTCAAGATGGGAGAAATGACCCTACTAACCACACGCCAAGGACAAGGTACCACAAGACCAATAAACAACAAGGTGCAAGGACCAAAAGTAAATCAACCAATGTGGGAAAGGTACAACCAGTCATCTCTCTCTCAAATGTACAAATGTTCCATAAAATCTGAAAGTTAATCATCACTATATGAAGAAGGGTCAACATGGATCATGTGGTCATGATGAGGTATATGTCTGAACATGGACTAATGATGGAATCCCACACATCATGATGATAATACATTTCCAAAGAGAAAGGAAATGTGTTATTATAGGGATCCCACAAGGGGATCCTAAAAAATCTTTTACTTAAAAGCTTGAGTTACTAATAAAAGTGATAAGTCCCCTATAACATACTAGTGGCCTTTTACAGGAGTTTAGAAATGATACAATATGCATATACATACAAAAAAAATAATACATAAAGTATAAAAACCAATTAATATTTCATCGTTAAGTACACAACATGCCCCCCTAAAAAATATTTGCCCCTGGAGTTGAAAACTAGAAAAATAAAGGCCAATTTTATAAATAAACATTGGAATAATTGAAAAGACGCTTTTTTTCTCAAGTTTAAAGTATGTGAATATACATAACTTGAAAGATGCAAAACATGCCCCTTTATTTAGAGGAAGCATTACGTTGCACAAATTTGGTAATGGTACCCACCTTTTGGCCTCATCATTGATTTTCACGGAGGATGTGCAAAGAAGAGATGGATGCACTTTATGATTAAGTCATATGAATAATAGAAAGAGATTTTTTGGGGAAAATAGAGACCACCTAACCCACTTTTTGCGCACTATATATCGACCATGGGAATGAATTTGATGCTCAACAAAGAAATCTCATACATTAATTTATATAATAGACATTTAATCCCCATTGCTAGTAAATGCACAACAATGGAAAATAATTTAGACAATTTGGTAAAGGAATTCCCATAAGTGTTGGCACACAATTTGGAAAATAATTAAGGTTTGAGTCTGTCAAGATCACCCGATATTTCAAGTATGAGCAATATAACATACATTCTCTACTTTGTGGGAGTTGTTATAAGCTCCCTATTACTAGTGAAATGAAATGGATGAGAATTGAAGATAAGGAGATCAATCCATATAGTGTATGCCCATAAGAGATAAATATTTTAGGATTTACCCTCATGATAGTATGAATAAATGGGATAGTAGTATGAAAAAATGGGCTTGATTATTAAGGATTCAATTTGTGAAATACAAGGAATGGTATTACAAGTGATGTAGCAGTTTCATTGACAACATCTAAACTAGCATATTGGATGCCAATTTTATATAAAATCATGAAAATGTGGAGCTAAGATATATATAACCATGAGAAATAGCTATGGTTATTGAAGACTTGTTGAATTATAATGGAATCAACAAGCTTAGCAAGGAAAAAACAACAAAATATAACCTACATCGAGGCCTAAAAATGTGTTATTGGCCTTAACATTTAGTCAACACCTGTGTAGCATATGGGCCAACCCATACATAGCTATGAGTACATGAATAACTTAGGTATCCTTGTGAATTTACAATCCCTTATTTTAATTTTATATTGTCTTTTAAGATTATGTGGATCCACTAATCCTCACGAGGTTTTAAACTAGGTTTTCATTCCTAAATTGAGTTAACCTTGCAATGGTTGGAAACTGACCCATCACATGTAACCTTGCATCCATGCATCCATGCAATAGCTCCTTGTAACTACTTCTTATTTGACCTTTCCAACCCCATTTGACACAATGTCACCTCTCAATCCACATTAAACTCTACATACGTGAAGCTTAGGAAGTTGTTTCCACATTCATATTTGTTCATAGTTTTCATGTTTTCTTGAATTCTCTCTGTAAATTCAAATAAATTTTGAGTATATAACTATGAAGAAAATTTCCAATCCTGTAGGCCTTCAAGTATTTTGCTACCAAATCAAAAGAAAATTGTCACATATATTCTGGACTATTTAAATGGTTTCTTTTTTCAATTTTGGCTCTTTACTCGAATAAATTTGCAATCCAGGCTTTCATGCATTCTAATTAAGGTCTGCAACTACGTAAACACACAAAAATTATCACATATTCACCTATTTTGAGTCTCTTAAAATACACTAGTCATCCTCCATTTTTTCATGGTTTTTGGAATTTTCACAACAAACTCTAAAAAATCATGTGTAATTTAATTTGATGTTCCATATTCTCTGTGATTTGATTTCAAGAGACTATTGGCCAGTCAAATGAAAGAAAGAATCTGAAGAATGAGCAGTGTGTTAACTATGAACTCGAGCAGTTTAGACGTTAGATGACAGTAATGGAGGAAGTGGAAAAATCCCATCGGACAGGTAAACCTGGAAGAGCAGGCACAGTGAAGGAACATGGCAGAAAATAACCTAGTAGGGTTGTAATTTGCAAATTATCTCCATTCCCGAATTTTTCCACATTTTATGTTTGCGTTTATGTTTGATAAATATTCAACACTTAGACCATACAAGACCTAGAGATGGTACGGACCAAAGATAATAAGTTCAAAATTTAGTTAAAGTGCCAGCACCTTGCATAACAATGGCATAGATGGGAGCAGAAGCAAGGGTGGAAGTATTACCCAGTGGAACCAATCAGTACCTTATATGATCTTCGTTTAAGTTCGTGCTAAATATAATGTAGGCAAGCACTCGTAAGGAGGTGTTCGTTCGGTAGGACCCTTAGATGTGAGACATAAAACACATTAGGGAGAGTGGCTTGTGCCTAATGTTCCTATCTCCTGCTGTAGGTGAATGGCTTTTTGAGGTGACTGGATGGGTCCGCTCACTTACTATAAATAAAGTCCCAACCTAGGAAAGGTGCTCCCTGCATAGGAGGATATATATATATATATCCATGTTTTTCTTTATTTCTAAGAACCCTCCCAAAGAATTTGTGGCCAAAGGAGAGAGATGGGGTTCAAATATGAATCAATTTGGCATTTATATTGATTTCTAAGGGAAAACAAACATATACAACAATTAAATCAACCATTCAAACTATGAATTTGACCCCATACAATTTAGGGCTTGGTATTCATAGACTTGGGAAGCATTGCCTCTTCTCAGAGCATGGAAACTTTTAGGGGTTAATCTTAGACCATGGGCTAAATTTAGGGGTTCTAAATTTTTAATGGGATAATTTTTTATTAAGCACCTGTTAGGTATGTTTATCCCACATTTTATTTACTTATTTTTAACGAATCTGTAATGACCCTTTTTCAAAATTTTATTAAAATGCCAATTTTTCCACTTTTTCCCCAATTTCGACCTTTGACTAGTTTTACTGTTTTGACCTCCAAATGCTCCCAAATATTCTGTAGGAGTCTATGAATGTTATTTAGACTTGAATATTAGGTTCAGGGATGTTTTATGGCCCTCCAAATACTGCTGCAAACTTGATTTTTATTCTGATCAATATAGGTAATTTTGACTAGTAATTTGTGCAACAAATCCCCCCGGGGTAACACTGCAAATGGCCTTCCAAATGCCTCCAAACTCCCACAAATTTATGAAAAGAGGTATGTAATGTGTTAATTATGTGATTAAGGTCTCATATGCACCATTAATTTATTTTTACTACTGTTCTAACTCTCTCACATTCAACAGCAAAAACCCCCAATTCGACACTTGGGGAAATGACACTATTTCACCTCTCAATACAAACAAACTGAGTAAAAATACATCAAATGCTCAAGTACAGTACATGAAACTTATAGAATATATCCATGGCAGTATATTAATCACAAATATATCAGAGAATCATCCATCCATTCTAAATAATCAACCTTATAGTGTCATACATCAAAGCATTGGGGAAACGGACATTGTTTGCTCATTAATCAATAATTTTGCATACATTCAATGTGTATTTCGACCTGAGGGTTTCTGACTATGAATAACGGAGGATATGAAGCTATTACAATCAGAAAAATATCATATGAAGCTCTCCCAATGAGTGCAAGATCTCACCCAAGGCGCAATCCCTCAAGGAGCCCGAATATGCCTTCAAAATTGGAAATGGTGGAGAGAAAGTGCTACACTAAACCAAACCATGAAACTTCCTATAGCTGCTACCTGAAAATAAAACTCCATTAAAGCACCACGAAATACCTGAGTGTCCTCTCCAAACACCAACTTGGATGGGAATCTTTCACCCTCGAAATTGTCATCCACTAGTTCTCTCTTCACAAATGCAATTTTTCTCAAATCATCAAAAGCCATTCTCATACTTGATTTCTACATTTTATAACCAAAATTATCCTTCAAGGGGTCGAAATCCTCTCAATAGATTCAATAATTTCCCATTTAGAAAATATTCCTCATTTGCCACTTGTCTCCTAGTTCCAACCTTCCATCTTCTCCCAAATTCGAATTTGAGTCTCTTTAGATTCCTCCAACTCCATGAGTGCCTTCCTTGAGCCTAGTTTTGGGGCTGACATGTCATAATGGTCAGGTGTAAGAATTCAGGTCTGAATTTTGTCATAAATGTCATAGATGCTTCATTATTGTTGTCATAAAACTAGGGAATCTAGCCCAAGTGTCCACTAGTCTCCAATTTGACTCTTCCTCTCCCATGGAGGTTACTATTCCATCCCATTTCGACATAATATGCTCAATGCCATGTGTTATGACTTACCAACTCACCCAAGAGTGTTCACCTTCCCATGAATTCGAATTGGCAAGAGAGAGTTGTCGTGTGTCATTGAAAAATCAAGCTAGTGTGGGTCCCACCACCTCCATATGTCTCCAAAACCACTTGCCACCTAGAATTTCTCTTGAATTTATTTATTCATCATATTTATTAAATGCTTGAACCCTTCTAATGTCTAAATATCATTTATTATCTTCCTTATTACCATCCCACATGTGCCCATCCAACCTAGGAAACTAGTAGGATTGATGGGATTGTCTTACTATGCACTTATTTGAATGCGGACATTACAGTGCTCCCCACCCAAGATTGCTTGTCCTCAAGCAATTTCAAATTTGGATGCTGAAAAATCGTCTCCTCTTCCCACGTGGCATCTTCATTTGGTAAGTCCTTCCATTGCACTAAATATTCTTTGATGATTCTACTCCTCAACCTTCTTTCCCGTGTCTTCAAAATCTTTTCCAGAACAAGTGTGAGCTGACCTTCATCATCCAAAGGAGGAAGTATTTCTGAAGTGATGATTTGTTGACCAAGAGATTTCTTAAGACACGAAACATGAAATACATTGTGGATTTTACTCCCTTCCAGAAGTTCTAGTTCATATGCTACTTCTCCAACCTTCTGCACTACCTTGTATGGCCCATAGTACCTTGGTTTTAATTTTTCTGCTCCATTCTTTTTTAGAGATGTTTGTTTATAGGGATGCAACCTTAAATATACTAAATCATTGACTTGAAAGGTTCTCTCTTCTCTATGTCTATCAGCATATTGTTTTTTCTGATTTTGAGCAACCTGCAAATTGTTTTTCAAGAGCTTTAAAATTTATTGTCTCTCTTCCAGCCAATCTTTAGCCTTTGGGGCTCTACTATCACCAAATATAATGTCAGAAAATGTACGTGCATCATAACCATATAATGCTTTGAAAGGATACATTCCTATTGACATATGATAAGTGGTGTTGTAGCAAAACTCACCCAAGTGTAGCCATTTTACTCATGCTTAAAGCACTGCCATTCTTGCTTTGTCCGGTGAAGGATGATTTTCTTCTTGTCTTTCCTCTTCTACTGCTGTCTCATATGCCTCTTCTTGATCTGAGATATGTCCATATTCATCCATGCCCCCATCATACCCCTCATTATCAGAAAATACTTCTATGTATTAAGCCTTTCCTTTGGTACATTTATGCCCCGGTGTCCATGGTTGGAAGCATGTGAAGCATAGTTTCTTTTTTCTAAGTTCATCCCTGTTTAGTACCTCTTTTTTATTCCTCTCAAATGACTCTCTTTTCCAAGGTTTCTTATCATATCCATCCCTTTTCCAAGGTTTCTTTTCAAATTTATAGCTAGGCTTAGGAGGAAATCTCGTTCTAGGAAGCACATTTTGGAGATCCCTAGTCAAGCTCATTGCATCATTTAGTGTAGTTGGCTTATGGGATTTGACCAAACCTCTTAAGGGTTCAGCCAAACCTTCAGTGAAAAGCAATACTAATCTTCCCATAGATACATCATCCACCTTGACTGATAATTTTTGAAAGTCCATCATATATTCAGTAGGGGACCCAGTTTGCTTCAATTGAGCTAGTTCTTTGAAAGGCAATTCTGGATCTTTTTGTTCACATCTTTCTAGTACCCTGTCAACAAATTCTTCATATGTTTTAACCTGATTTTGACCCAAGGTTTTCAGCCCATGAAACCACCATTCATTGGCATCTCCTTCCAAATGCAAAATGGCCATTTTTAATGCATCCTCTTCCAACATAGGATTCAGCTGAAAATATACATCCAATTTTTGCACCCAAGTGTTAGCAGAATTTTGAGAAGAACCATTAAAAGTAGGAAGTGACATTTTTCCAATATCACTATTTAATTCTTTGTTTTGGAATGGACTCCTATTGTCTCCCTTCCTATTAATATTTTTCATAGCATCAATGTAGTCACTGAGTGGTACACCTCTTTTACACTCTTCATTTAAATCATTCCAATCATTTACTAGTTTCTTGTAATCCAATTCAAGATTGGGCTCTTCTTTAGGTGTGAGAAATTTAGGTGCAGTAGGCCTTTGTGTGCTTTGAAATTCATCGAGTCTATTATGAGGTCCTGTACATGAGAAAATATGCTCATTCCCTTTCATCTTTTCCCCTGAGTGTGAACCACTATTATCTCCTATTATCCCTTTGCTTTGAAGCTGGCTAATCAACAATTCGAATCCTTGCAAAAATTTATCACCTATCCTATCCATGTTTGCTGAAAGTTTATAGAAACATGGATCTAAGGTTGCAATAAGTTCCTCCTTATGTTTTAATTTGTCTTCCTCCTCTCTACCCATGGTTTCAGTGAAAGACTCCTCTTCTTCTACTACCTCTTCTTCAACAAAAACCTATTCAACTATTGGTTCAAAGGGTGGTGGATTATTCTTTTGACTTCTTGTTAAGACCATCAGGTGCCAAGAACATGCTCTGATACCACTTGTAATGACCCTTTTTCAAAATTTTATTAAAATGCCAATTTTTCCACTTTTTCCCCAATTTCGACCTTTGACTAGTTTTACTCTTTTGACCTCCAAATCAACCCACATGCTCCCAAATATTCTATAGGAGTGTATGAATGGTATTTAGACTTGAATATTATGTTCAAGGATGTTTTATGGCCCTCCAAATACTGCTGCAAACTTGATTTTTATTCTGATCAATATAGGTAATTTTGACTAGTAATTTGTGCATCAAATCCCCCCGGGGTAACACTACAAATGGCCTTCCAAATGCCTCCAAACTCCCACGAATTTATGAACATAGGTATGTAATGTGTTAAGTATGTGATTAAAGTCTCATATGCACCATTAATTTATTTTTAATACTGTTCTAACTCTCTCACATTCAACAGCAAAATCCCCCAATTCGATCCTTGGGGAAATGGCACTATTTCACCTCTCAATACAAACAAACTGAGTAAAAATGCTTCAAATGATCAAGTACAGTACATGAAACTTGTATAATATATCCATGGCAGTATATTAATCACAAATATATTATAGAATCATCCATCCATTCCAAATAATCAACCTTATAGTGTCATACATCAAAGCATTGGGGAAACGGACATTGTTTGCTCATTAATCAATAATTTTGCATACATTCAATGGGTATTTCGACATGAGAGTTTCTGAATATGAATAAAATAGGATATGAAGCTATTACAATTAGAAAAATATCATATTAAGCTCTCCCAATGAGTGCAAGATCTCACCCAAGGCGCAATCCCTCAAGGAGCCCGAATATGCCTTCAAAATTGGAAATGGTGGAGAGAAAGTGCTGCACTAATCCAAACCATGAAACTTCCTGTAGCTGCTACCTACAAATAAAAATCCATTAAAGCACCATGAAAGACCTGAGTGGCCTCTCCAAACACCAACTTGGATGGGAATCTTTCACCCTCGAAATTGGCGAAGGCAAGAAACTAGTCATCCACTAGTTCTCTCTTCACAAATGCAATTTTTCTCAAATCATCAAAAGCCATTCTCATACTTGATTTCTACATTTTATAACCAAAATTAGCCTTCAAGGGGTAGAAATCCTCTCAATAGATTCAATAATTTCCCATTTAGAAAATATTCCTCATTTGCCACTTGTCTCCTAGTTCCAACCTTCCATCTTCTCCCAAATTCGAATTTGAGTCTGTTTAGATTCCTCCAACTCCATGAGCACCTTCCTTAA
Organism: Larix kaempferi; assembly: GCA_027924585.1. NCBI lineage: Eukaryota > Viridiplantae > Streptophyta > Pinopsida > Pinales > Pinaceae > Larix > Larix kaempferi. Next base: position 1,609,393 of record BSBM01001435.1, on the reverse strand, counting down.
GCCTATTTTTGGGGCTGACATGTCATAATGGTCAGGTGTAAGAATTCAGGTCTGAATTTTGTCATAAATGTCATAGATGCTTCATTATTGTTGTCATAAAACTAGGGAATCTAGCCCAAGTGTCCACTAGTCTCCAATGACTCTTCCTCTCCCATGGAGGTTACTATTCCATCCCATTTCAACCTAAGATTCTCAATGCCATGTGTTATGACTTACCAACTCACCCAAGAGTGTTCACCTTCCCATGAATTCGAATTGGCAATAGAGAGCTGCCATGTGTCATTGAAAAATCAAGCTAGTGTGGGTCCCACCACCTCCATATGTCTCCAAAACCACTTGCCACCTAGAATTTCTCTTGAATTTATTTATTCATCATATTTATTAAATGCTTGAACCATTCTAATGTCTAAATATCATTTATTATCTTCCTTATTACCATCCCACATGTGCCCATCCAACCTAGGAAACTAGTAGGATTGATGGGATTGTCTTACTATGCACTTATTTGAGTGGGGACATTACAGAATCAGAGGTTAGCCCCATCAAATTTAAAAAGGGGAGCCAAGATAAAATAATGTATCCCTTCTAAAAATGGATTTAAACCTCTTTTATCCCACAAAAATATATAGGTAGCTCCCATTTTACCCTAATTTCCAGAAATGGCAGTTGCTATGGGCTCTTTCACCTTCTATCGGTCATGGAAATCGAAGTCGAAGTTACATTCGTCTAGATTTTATGGGTTGAATATGGTTTTGGAAGTTGCATAATGTACACATGATAAGGGAAGTTGATATTTACTATAAGGTATTATAGTGACCCATTTTCATCTGGGAGAGTTCTAAATCCCATTACCTCAGATCCAAAGTTTCCCTAAGAAACATGGGGATTGTGAAGCTTGTGATCGACGATGCGGAAATAAATTTTTTTCTGGGTGTTTGGGGAACATGCTTGGGGAATGGGAATTCATTTATAGCCCTATAATTGGGCATGTATGGGTCCATGAATTTCCAAGGAGAAACTTGTCGAAAGATTCACCAAGACTTCACAAGTTTTTATAATTTAGTAAAAGCTTCGCCAATATTTTACAAGGTTTTATTATTTAGTGAAATATTCGCCAATAATTTACAGATTTATCTAATTCAATGAGAGACTTGAAAAAACATTATATATACATAATACAACATCGATAAAATAGGCTTCCTATTTTCCTATTTATCATGGGGATTCTCTCATTTATTATACATAGAAATTTAGGGGGGGTTCTTAAAATTTTCCCTGTCTCATAGTTTCTCCACTCGAGATCCCTCTGTTGATGTATATGTAACTTCATATTGTATTTCATATATGTATATTGTATCCCTACAGAGATGTTGTTATTCCTCTGTATGGGAGTGTCTTCATTTGTATTTACAAGTGTCGCAAGTTGCATTGCATGTACCACAACTTGTATGTGATGGGTTATTAGACCACCAAGTGTGGGGTCAGCCCTGAGTTGAGTTACGATGGGTTATTAGACTCTCCTAGAGAAGTCAGCCTTGTTAGGTTATTAGGAAATTCAAGTCAGTGTATAAATAGAGTGAGGGTGTCACTCTATTTGATCATTCACTTACTCATCTATTCACTCACTTGAGTGATGCGCACTAGTGGAGGAGGAGAAGTTGCTAAGGAGATTATCTCTTGTACTTGGCTTTTGTATCATTGCTCTTTCTATCTCTGAGGAAGTTGTGGGGTTTTTCATCTTCTTGGTTTTCCCCGAGAAAACTCTGTGTCTATTGTCTCTTGTGCTTGTCTCTTGTGATTGATATGCTGTACATGTTATTTTCTCAGATAAGATCCTAGATCATTTTTTAATTAATGCTAAAAATCTAACATGGTATCAGAGCTAACCAGAGAAGAAGACACTCTGCAGCTGCGGAAGCTAGGGCTTCTTTATTTTTGGGTTTCTCTCCATAGATATTCAAAGGCAGGAGGCTAGATTGACTCTCCTAGCAAGGGCACATCTTTCTGTCAAGACAAAATTCAATTATGAGCATTTTCAATTTTTGACCTAAAAATGAGGGTTTCTACAAAAAATTGGAATTTTTGAAATCTGAGACCACGTCTGGAAGCTCCTCTGAAAAATCAAATTTTAGAGCCTTGGATCGAACTTTTTGGTTGGGTGAAGCTCCAGGAAATCAAACCCTAATTCAGCGTCCTGTCTAGTGAATCTAGAAGTTTCAAGAGCAATTTTGAGGGGTGAAAATTTGCAGTTTTCAAAATCTGAGTATACCAGCTTGACCAGCTCAGCAAGGTGCATCTTTCTATCCTTTCAGAAAGTTGAAATTCAAAGTTTGAATTTTTAGGGTTTCTCTGACAAACCCTAATCCAGCTCCATATCCAGTTTTCAGCAAGTCAAGTGGTAAGACCTAATAACTTTTCTATTTCCATTTGAAGTACTCTCTAAAATGTCTCACCACACAAAGCTTGAGGATAAGCTTGAAGGGGCTGATAACTTCCGAGCATGGAAGTATAGGATTGGGTTAATCCTGGAAGAAAATGAATTGGACACCTACATAAGTGAAGAGGTTCCAAATCGAGAGGGAGATGAGGCTAGGGACTTATACAAGAGGAACTTGGTCAAGGATAAGATAATCATTGTTGATTCTATCAAGGACCATCTCATACCACATGTGTCATCTGTAAAGACACCTAAGAGATGTTTGATTCTTTGACCAAGTTATTTGAAGGGAAGAACATAAATCAAAAGATGACCTTGAGGAATCAACTAAAGAATGTCAAGATCCAGAATGCAGAAACTATGCAGTCTTATTTCTCAAGGGTCTCCTAGATAAAAGAACAACTTGAAGCTGTGGGAGAAGATATAGAGAATGGAGAAGTGGTAATGACTACTCTTAATGGCCTTCCTAGTTCATGGGATTCCTTCATCCAAGGAATTTGTGCTAGGAAGAAACTTATCACTTTCAGTAGACTGTGGTAAGAATGCTCACAGGAAGAAGCTCGAATTATAGCTCGAGAAGAGAATATGGGGAATCAAGACTAAGCTCTCATGGCACACTCCAAGAAGTATGATAATAAAAGGGACATCACCACAGTAAGAAACAAAAGCATCACCATCATAACCAGAGGGGTAACCTCGGATCTCGAAGAAACATATCCAATGACCGATGTTTTACATGTGATGAAAAGGGACACTATTCTAGGGATTGTACTAGAAACAATAAAGATAGTTCCCGCAAGAAGAAGAACATCAAAAGAAGACATCATGCTCACACTGCAGACGATGATGAACCTCCCAGGAAGAGGGCTAGGGAAGAAAGTGAATATTCTTCAAGTGATGCAGAGTATGTTTTGATTTATGCCCTCACTAGTACTATTGCTCATGGAAGCAATGATTGGCTTATAGATAGTGGGGCTTCCAAACATATGACAGGATTCAAGGGATCCTTTGTAAACCTTTCTGAACATGAATCACCCCATAAGGTGAAACTTGAGGATGACTATCAGTATCCCATAAAAGGAAGTGGTGATGCCTCCTATAAGCTAAACTATGGAAAGTCTATGAAGATGAAAGATGTACTATATGTTCCAGGTCTCAAGAAGAATATTCTCTCCATATCTGCTTTGGATGCAAAAGGCATAAGGGTTGCATTTATAGATGGCTAAGTTCTTATGTGGCCAAAAGGTAAGACCATTGATGATGCAGTAGTGATTGGAGAACAAGAGGGAGGATTATACAAATTGAAGGGCCAACCAGAAAAAGCCTTGGTTCATGACTCAGTAGAACCAAGTGAACTTTGGCATAGAAGGCTTGCACATGTGCACTATAGGGAACTACCTATTGCAATCAAAGTAGTTGAAGGTCTTCCTGAAATACAGACAAAGCATGAAGGCATTTGCAACGGTTGTGCAAAAGGAAAGAATACAAAGAAGACATTTCCATGTAGTAAAAGCAAGTCAAAAGGAATATTGGATATTATCCACTCTGATGTATGCGGTCCGAAGACTTGGGTTTATTTCTTGAAGAATAAAGATGAAGTGTTTGATAAGTTCAAGGAATTCTAAACCTTGATAGAAAATCAAGATGATAAGAAGATCGAGATCTTTAGATACGACAATGGTGGAGAATTTACTTCAGGAGACTTCAAGAAGCTATGCAGTGATTCAAGGATTAAGAGGGAGTTGACTAATCCTTACAATCGACAACAAAATTGGGTTGCAGAAAGAAATAATAGAACCATCATGGAAGCAACTAGGGGAATGCTTCATGATCATGATCTACCTATGCACCTTTGGGAAGAAGCAACAAGGACAGTTGTATATGTGCAAAACAAAACACCTAATAAGATACTTGACAACAAAACACCAGAAGAAGTGTTCACTGGAAAGAAGTCAGAAGTTAGCCATCTCAGAATATTTGGCTGCCCAATGTACACAGAAATTCCAAAGGAAAAGAGGACAAAGCTAGATCCTTCAGGAAAGAAGGTCATCTTTGTGGGTTATAGTGAAAGCTCGAAGGCATACATAATCTACTTTCCAGGGTTCAAGAAGATTGATATCAGTAGGGATGTAACTTTTGATGAAGACTCGGCATACATCAAATCAAGGAAGACACATGCTGAAGACAATGAAGAACCAAGAATGCCCAGAACACAAGGCACCACCATGAATGATGTTATTCCAGAAGAAGATCATGAAATATTGTAGATCCACCCCATGAGAAGAACTCTCACAAGAGCAAACCGGCATGGGCTAGAGAGCTCATCCAAGATGCAGAAAGGTATGGTATTCTAGAGGAGGAACACAGAGAAAGAAAAAGGACTAGGTCACATACCAACTATGTTGCCTTACTTTGTGATATTATGAACAAATAACCTTCCAGTTATGAAGAAGCAACGGAAAAGAAAGAATGGAAGGATGTCATGGTCGAGGAATACCAGTCGATCATGAAGAATGATGTTTGGGATGTGGTCCCAAGACCTAAAGGGAAGTCTATTGTGACTTCCAAGTGGATCTATAAGATCAAGCATGTTTCAGATGGTAGCATAGAAAAATACAAGGCGAGGTTTGTAGCTCGTGGCTTCTCCCAGAAAGAGGGGATAGATTATGAAGAGAATTTTTCTCCTGTAGCCAGATACACTTCCATCATAACAGTACTTTATCTGGCTGTAGTGATGAAATGGAAGATACACTAGATGTATGTCAAGACTACTTTCTTGAATGGTGTAGTCGAAGAGGAAGTGTATGTGGAGCAGCCACTTGGTTTTGACACACATGACAGGGAGTCATATGTGTGCAAGTTCAATAAAGCCTTGTATGGCTGGAAGCAAGCTCCTAGGACTTGGTATGGTAGGATAGACAACTTTCTATCCATCCTGGGCTTTACTAAGAGTAAAGCGGATTCCAATATTTACTACAACGTTGAGGAAGGCAATCCAATGATACTACTATTGTATGTGGATGACCTGTTTGTAACAGGTGAGGATAGATTGATTGCCGACACAAACAGGAAGCTTGATACCGAGTTCAAGATGAAGGACTTGGGGATGATGCACTACTTTCTAAGCATGGAGGTGTGATAGAGTGCAGATGGAATCTTCCTTGGACAAGGGAAGTATGCAATAGCGATCCTGAAGTGGTTCAGGACGATGGACTGCAAGGCCATGGCCACACCTATGGCATCAAACCTGAAGATTCTATGTGATGCTTCATCTGAGTCGGTTGATTCCATGATGTATCGTCATATGATTGGGTCCTTGATGTACCTGACGAATATGAGACCAGATATTTGCTTTGCTGTGAACACCTTGAGCCAATTCCTAAAGGATCAGAGACATGCTCACCTGATTGCTGCAAAGCATATTATGAGCTACCTAAAGGGCACAGTTGACTATGGGCTCAAGTATGATGCGAATCAAAAGATTAACTTGTAGGGTTATGTTGATTCAGATTCGGTAGGCAGTTCCATTTATCGAAAGATCACGTTGGGGTGCTGCTTCAGTATGGGATCCGGTATGATCTCTTGTTTTAGCAGGAAGCAGTCCTATGTGGAACTGAGTACAGCCGAGGCAGAGTATGTTGCAGTTTGTTTGGCTAATTGTGAGGCAATATGGATTAGGAATCTACTATCTGACTTATTTGATCTCTAGTTGAGTGCTACTTGTATATATTGTGACAACCAGAGTTGTGTGAAGTTTTCAGAGAACCCGGTGTTCCATGACAAGTCGAAGCACATTGAGATCAAGTATCACTATATCATGGATATGGTGCAGAGAGGAGCAGTTAAGCTCCTGTATGTTGCGACGGATGAGAAGATATCCAATGTGTTGACCAAGCCACTGGGCAGAGTGAAGTTTGAATACTTCAGAGAGAGACTTGGTGTACTTTAGATCGAGATTCCCTCCAGAGGGAAGTGATGAGTACGGAGGCACAGATGCACATGAGCCATTCTCACATAGTGGTAGGTAGGTCCTCCTATAGTGCAGATATAAGGGATGGGGCCATTCTCACATGGTGGTAGGTATGTCCTCCCATGGTTCAGATGTAAGGGCTGGGCCATTCTCACATGGTGGTAGGTATGTCCTCCCATGGTGAGATGTAAAGGTTGGACGTGGATTTTCCGACATGGTGGAAGGTGTGTCCTCCCATGGTCATTGATGTAATTTTCGAGCCTTTCCGACATGGTGGCAAGTGTGTCCTCTTATGTTCATTGTAAGTGTTGTGCCTTTTTGACATGGTTGTAGGTGTGTCCTCCCATGGTCGTGATGTAAGTATTGAGCCCTTCTAAGATGGTGGTAGGTAAGTCATCCCATGCCGGTGTATGTAAGTGTTGTGTGATGTGCATCTGGGTTGTGCTTCATGGACTATAAGGTGATCTGAAGACGATGATGTGACAGTAGGGTACACAGGTTTTACAGAGGCATATAATCAATCCTGATATGGTCTTGCAGGTTTTGCAGAGGCAGTATAATCAGTCCTAAGAGATCTTGCAAATTTTGCAGAGGTAGTATAATCATTCCTTAGGTGTACCTACTTGATGGCTTGGTCACAGAGATGATGAAGACCTACATGGAGGCTAGGCCTACATCCAACATGAAAAATGGCTGGCTCTATAGAACTTCCTATGACGAGTAGAATGGAGATTAATTGAGATAGCAGCAGCAGTAATGATGATGATTATCCAGTGACAATGATTCAATGGCGATGATCCAGTGACGATGATCCAAGAGGTAGACTTGTGCTAGAATACCTATGTCGATAAATACCTTCCTAGTTAAGAGGGAGTGTTGATGTATATGTAACTTCAGAATGTATCTCATATATGTATATTGTATCCCTACCGAGATGTTATTATTCCTCTGTACATAAGTGTCATCATTTGTATTTACAAGTGTCAAAAGTTGCATTGCATGTACCACAACTTGTATGTGATGGGTTATTAGACCACCAAGTGTGGGGTCAGCCCTGAGTTGAGTTACGATGGGTTATTAGACTCTCCTAGAGAAGTCGACCCTATTAGGTTATTAGGAAAGTCAATTCAGTGTATAAATAGAGTGAGGGTGTCACTCTATTTGATCATTCACTTACTCATCTATTCACTCACTTGAGTGATGCGCACTAGTGGAGGAGGAGAAGCTACTAAGGATACTATATCTTGTACTTGGGTTTTGTATCATTTCTCTTTCTATCTTTGAGGAAGTTGCGGGGTTTTTCACCTTCTTTGTTTTCCCCAAGGAAACTCTATGTCTATTGTCTCTTGTGCTTGTCTCTTGTGATTGATATGTTGTACATGTTATTCTCTCAGATAAGATCCTAGATCATTTTGAATTAATGCTCAAAATCTATCACCCTCTCCCTTACACGACCACAATCCAACTTTGGTCTCAGCTCACAGCTCACCGAGCTCAATGGGTGCACAGAATACCTGGCTGGAATCCTTTGCTCACATCAAACCGAACTCAATCGGTGCACATGCAAGAGGATGAAGATGCACGACCACAATCGAAATTTTCTCACAGCTCACAACTCAGTCAAATAAATGGTTGCAAAGAAGCCCTAGCAAGAATGCTTTTCTCACAACTCACCGAACTCAAAGGTTGCATGCGCGAGAGGCTAAAGATTACAATGAAACATGTTTGGCACGAGAGGTAGAAAGGTGAGGTTATGTTGTTTGTTATTTTTTTGTATTGTTATTTTTATTTGTTTTATTTTTTTATGTATTTAATATATATATATATATAGAAAGGTAAGGTTTTGTTGTTTGTAATTTTTTTGTATTATTTTTTATGTATTTAATATATATATATATATATATATATATATTGAAATAAAATAAATAAATAAATTTAAAATAAGATTTTATTTAAAAAATTGATGAAAAATTTTAAATTAAAATTTTAACGACAATCTTAGTGATGATGACGTTGATGACATCGATGTCAAGGATGATGATGATCATCACCATTACCACCATCCTGATCATCATCATCAACAACATTGAGAAAATCATTGTCATCATAAGCATCATCCTTAATGTCATTGTCGTCATCAATCATCATCATCATCATCATAAACAATGCCATCGTCATTGTCATCATCATCATCATAAACGTCGATGTCATCACTATTCATTAGCACAATCATCATAAACAACAACATCATCGTCATCATCATCTTCATTATCATCATCATCACCATCATCATCATCATCATCATCATCATCATCATTATCATCATCATCATCAACAACAAGAACATCATCATCATCATCGCCAGCCCCATCATAATTTTCATCATAACTATTCATCATCACAATCATCATAAACAACAACATCATCATCGTCATCATCATCATCGTTTTCATCATCATCATCATCATCATAAGCATCATGATTAATTTTTTTCTCGCCATTAATCATCATCACCGTCATCATCATCATTGCCATCGTTGTTGTCATTAATCATCATCACCGTCATCATCATCATTGCCATCGTTGTTGTCATTAATCATCATCATCATCACCATAAACAACACCATTATCGTCGTCATCATCGACATAATCACTATTAAACATATCAATCATCATAAACAACAACATTGTCGTCATCATCATGATAAGCATTCTCATCGGAACCAACATAAACATCAAGAATATCATTTATGTCGTAGTCATCACAAACATTATCATTGTTGTCATCGCAACCATCATTGTTGTCGTAGATATGATCATCATCATCGTCATCATTAGATTCAAAAACATCATCATAAACAACAACAACATCATCATCATCAACATCACCATCATCAAGAACATCACTGCCATCATAATTTTCATCATCGTCGTCGTCATCAATTGTTGATGTAATTGTAACTTCGGAATGTATTTAACCTATGTATATTGTATTCCTATAGAGATGTTATTATTCCTCTATACGGAAGTGTTTTTATTCGTATAGAGATGTTATTATTCCTCTATATGGAAGTGTCGTCATTTATATTGTAAGTGTCGTAACTTATACTTGATGGGTTATTAGACCACCTTGTTGGGGTCAGCCCTGTATAAGTCATGTGGGTTAAAGGGTTATTAGACCACCCTATTGGGGGTCGGCCCTATCAACATTATGTTCTGTGGTTAAGTTAAGGCCGACCTAGTAAAGGTTATTAGGCAATTCAAGTCAAATATAAATAGAGTGTGGGAGGCACTCTATTTGATCATTCACTTTCTCACTCACACACTCATTAGAGAGTGGCGCACTAGTGGAGGAGGAGAAGCTGCTGCTAGGAGGACTATCTCTTGTACTTGGGTTATATCTGTTAAATTTTGAGCATGAATTCACAATACTCTAGGATCTTTACTAAGAGAATAACATATGCAGTATATCAATGCATGACAATCACAATAAGCATGACAAGCATCACAAGAATCAAAAGCATGAGAGACAAGAGACACAGAGTTTCCATGGGGAAAACCCTAAGGTGAAAAACCCCACAACTTCCTCAGAGATAGAGAGAGAAATGTCTCAACCAAAGTACAACCAAAATACACTGAGATAGTCTCCTAGTAGCAGATGATCCTCCTCCTCAATAGTGCGCCACTTTCTGAGTGAGTGAGAAACTTTTCCGAGTGATCTAAATAGAGATCACCTGTTCTCTATTTATACTTATATGTTTGCCCAGTGACCCTATGGGGCCGACTTGTCTAGCTAGGTACATCCACATTATAATATATATAATCCAGGGCCAACCCCACATGGTGGTCTAATAACCCATTGGCAAGTACACACACTTGCGACACTTGTCAATCCACATGACAACACTTCCTTATAGAGGAATAACACTTCTCTTACAAGGGTACAATAAATATATATAAAATACACAGATGAAATACATTCTGAAGTTACATATACATCAACACTCCCTCTTAACTAGGAAGGTATTTCTCGACACAGATCTGCTAGACAAGTCTTCTTCTCGAGATCATCGTCATCATCATTGTCACTATTGTTGCTATCTCAACCAATCTCTGACTGTACTCATCATAGGAAGTTCTACAGAGCCAGTCCTTTTTCATACTAAATGTAGGCCCACTACCTACAGGTCTTCATCATCACTGGCCATACTGTGGAATCCTCAGGACTTATTACGTGCATCACAAAACCTCGAAAGAGCATCCCAGGCTGTTACGAGCACACGGCTCTACCTATAGGATCTCCCAAGGCCATATTATATGTGACCTCACCACAAAACCTCGCAATAGCATCCCAGGCTATTACGAGCACGTAGCTCTACCTATAGGATCTCCCAGGGATAGATTATATGTGGTCACCACAAAACCTCGCAAGAGCATCCCAGGATGTTACGAGCACGCAGCTCTACCTATAGGATCTCTTAGGGACAGATTATATGTGGTCATGGAAAAAACTCGCAAGAGCATCCTAGGACTTATTACGGGCACATAGCCCAACCTATTGGATCTCCCAAGGACAGATTATATGTCATAGGACAAAACCTCGAAAGAGCATCTGCTAGATATCCTAAGGAATGAATTACATGCCATAGGCAAAACCTCAAAAGACTATCTGCAGATCTCCCAGGGCCAAATTATATGTCCTCCTAGAGAAAAACCTCGAAAGAGCATTTGCTAGATATCCCAGGGCACGAATTACATGCCATAGCCAAAACCTTGAAAGACTATCTGCAAATCTCCCAGGGCCAAATTATATGCTCATCTGCACAATCTGATCCACGACCATAGAGTATCAACCTAATACTCACCATACATCATCCTGATGTACACATGATCATCCTGATCATCATCACTGCAACATCCTACTGCATGTCATCTGGAGCAACATCCTGAAGCTCGTCATCCATGATCATCTTGGTCATATAATGCATCTACCTGATGCATACCAAGTATCTACCTGATACATATCATCATACATGATCCACTTGATCATATAATGTATCCACCTGATACAAATACAAATACATGATACATATCGCCATACATGATCCACCTAATCATACAATATATCCACCTAATACATATACAGATACATGGTCCAAGCATCCAACATGATGCATACAAAATACATACAGATGATCCTACTGATCATATCCAGCATCCAACATGATGCGTACATACATATGCATATAAATGATCCAACTGATCATATCCAACATCCAACATGATGCGTACATACATATACATATAAATTATCCAACTGATCATATCCAGCATCCAACATGAGGTATACATATAAAAATGATCCAACTGATCCTACAAAGCAGAAACCAGAACATCATCCTGATGTTCATCATCCAGCGCTTACATCCACAGCCATGTGAAGGATCCTTTTTTCAACATGCTTGGAATGGCTTCAGCAAATGTGTCCATCACTTCTTCCTCAAAGTGTCCTCGATCTGAAGAACACCAAGCCTCCCCCTGAAGTACTCGAACTTCACCCTGGCTAGTGGCTTCGTCAGCACATTTGCAATCTGCTCGTCCGTCGCAACATATAGGAGCTTCACAGCTCCTCTCTGCACCATATCCCTGATATAGTGATATTTGATCTCTATGTGTTTCGACCTGTCATGAAACAATGGGTTCTCGGACAGCTTCACACAACTCTGGTTATCACAAAAGATACCAGTAGCATCCAACAGGAGATCAAATAACTTAGACATTAGCTTCCGTAGCCATACTGCCTCACAACTAGATAAACAGGCTACAACATACTCTACCTCAGCTGTACTCAGTGCTACGTAGGACTACTTCGTGCTAAACCAAGAGATCACACTTGATCCCATACTGAAGCAGCATCCAGATGTGCTCTTCCTATCTGCAGCAATGCTAGCCCAATTTGAATCAACATAACCCTGCAGGTTAAACTTTTGATTCGCTTCATACTTGAGCCCATAATCCACTGTACACTTCAGGTACCTCAGAACATGCTTTACAGCAACCAGGTGAACACTCCTTGGATCTATCAGGAACTGACTCAATGTGTTCACAGCAAAGAAAATGTCTGGTCTCATGTTCATCAGGTACATCAAGGACCCAATCATCTGACGATACATAGAGACATCAACCGGCTCAGATGAAGCATCACATAGAAGCTTCAGATTCGATGCCATAGGTGTGGCCATGGCCTTGCAATCCATCATCCCAAATCTCTTCAGGATATCTACTGTGTACTTCCCTTGACCAAGGAAGATCCCACCTGCACTCTGCCACACCTCCACACCTAGGAAATAGTGCATCATTCCCAAATCTTTCATATCGAATTCAGCAGCAAGCTTCCTCTTAGTATCTGCAATCAATCTGTCAGCTCCTGTTACAAATAATTCATCCACATATAGGAGTAGAATCACAGGATTCCCTTCCTCAACCTTGTAGTAAAGGTTGGAATCCGCTTTACTCTTGGTAAAGCCCAAACTAGATAGGAAACTATCCATCCTACCAAACCAAGTTCTGGGAGCTTGTTTCAAGCCATACAAGGCTTTCTTCAATCTACATACATATGACTCCCTGTCATGTATTTCAAAACCGAGTGGCTACTCCACATATACTTCCTCTTCAACTACACCATTCAAGAAAGCAGTCTTGACATCCATCTGGTGATTTTCCATTTCATTGTTGCAGCCAGGGAAAGTACTATTCTGATGGAAGTATACCTGGCTACAAGTGCAAAAGTTTCTTCAGAATCTATTCCCTCTTTCTGAGAGAAGCCACGAGCTATGAATATTGCCTTGTATTTCTCTACACTGCCATCTGCAGCATGCTTGATTTTTAAGATCCATTTAGAAATCACAACAAACTTCTGTTTAGGTCTTGGGACAACATCCCAAACATCATTCTTCATTATTGATTGGTATTCCTCAACCATGGCATCCTTCCATTCTTTCTTTTCCGCTGCTTCTTCATAATTGGAAGGCTCTTTGTTCATAATGTCACAGAGTAAAGCAACATAGCTGGTATGTGATCTGGTTCTCTTCTTTGCTCTGTGTTCTTTTTTTGGAATGCCAAATCTTTCTGCATCTTGAATGAGCTCTCTATCCCATGTAGGTTTCCTTTTGTGAGAGTTGTCCTCACGGGGTGGATCTACAGGTTCATGCAGATATTCAAACTCACGAACAACTTCTGGAACTGCTTCAGTCATGGTAGTGTCTTGAAATCTAGTTTCCTTAGGTTCTTCATAAACTTCGATACGTGCCTTCCTTGATTTGATGAATGCTGATTTTTCATCAAATGTTACATCCCTACTGACATCAATCTTCTTGAACCCTGGAAAGTATATTCTGTAAGCCTTCGAGCTTTCACTGTAACCCACAAAGATACCCTTCTTTCTTGAAGGATCTAGTTTAGTCCTCTTTTCCTTTGGAACATGAGTGTATACTGGACAACCAAATATTCTGAGATGACTGACTTCAGGTTTCTTACCAGAAAAGACCTCTTCTGGTGTCTTGTTGTCCAATATCTTGTGGGGTGTTCTGTTCTGCACATATACAGCTGTTCTAGCTACTTCTTCCCATATATGCATAGGTAGATCTTGGTCATGCAGCATTGCCCTTGCTGCTTCCATGATAGTTCTGTTCTTCCTTTTTGCAACTCCATTCTGTTGAGCATTATAAGGAGCAATCAACTCCCTCTTAATCCCTGAATCACTACAAAGCTTCTTGAAGTCACCTGAGGTCAATTCTCCACCATCGTCGGATCTGAATGTTTTGATCTTCTTGTCAGTTTGATTCTCCATCAAGGTTTTGAATTCCTTGAACTTATCAAACACCTCATCTTTGTTCTTCAAGAAGTATACCCAAGTCTTCCTGGAGAAGTCATCAATAAATGAGACATAATAAACATACCCACTTAGAGAACCGGATGACATAGGACCACATACATCTGAGTGGATGATTTCCAGGATGCCTTTTTCCTTGCTTTCACTGCTTGGCAAAAGCCTTCTTAATGTTCTTACCTTTTGCACATCCTTTGCAAACACCTTCATGTTTGGTCTTGATTTCAGGAAGACCCTCTACAGCTTTGCTTGCAATTGGAAGTGCTCTATAGTGCATATGAGCAAGTTTTCTATGCCAAAGTTCACTTGGCTCCATGGATTCATGTACCATGGCATGTTTAAGTACTCCCTTCAATTTATACAATCCTCCCTCTTGCTCTCCAATCACTACTGCATCATCTATGGTCTTTCCCTTTGGCCGCATTAGGACTTGGCCATCCACAAATGCAACCCTCATACCTTTTTCATCCAATGCAGAGATGGAGAGTAAGTTCTTCTTGAGCCCAGGTACATAAAGGACTTCTTTCATCTTCAAAGATTTTCCAGAATCTAGGTTGTAGGAGGCTTCACCACTTCCTTTGATTGGGTATTGATAGTCATCCCCAAGTTTCACCTTATGGGGTGATTCATGTTCAGATAGATTCACAAAAGATTCCTTAAACCCAGTCATGTGTTTGGAAGCCCCACTATTAATCAACCAATCATTACAACCATGGGAGATAGTACCTGTGAGAGCAGAGATTAGAACATACTCTTCTTCACTTGATGAGTCAACATCACTATCATCAGTTTCTGCCCTATCCTTCTTCTTTGGAGGTTTATCATCCTCGGCAGCATGAGCATGAAACTTTCGTTTGTTGCCCTTCTTCTTCTTGCTAGAGTTTTTGTTATTATCCCTTTTGTTCTTGGGACAATCTGAAGCAAAGTGACCCTTCTCATTGCATGTGAAGCATATTAGATCCTTCTTATTCTTTTGATAGGATCTCTTGTGGAGAGAGTGCTCCTTCTTAGGATTTCTTCTTTTGGTGTGAGCTGCAAGAGCTTGATCTTCACCTCCCATCTCTTCCTCACGAGCTATAAGTCTAGCTTCTTCTTGAGAGCATTCTTCCCACAATCTGTTGAAGGAGATCAACTTCTTCCTTGCACAAATTCCTTAAATAAAGGAATCCCATGACCTGGGTAGGCCATTTAGAGTGGTCATCACCACTTCACCATTCTCCACCATTTCATCCACTGCTTATAGTTGTTCCTTGATCTGGGAGACCCTTGAAAAATAAGATTGAATGGTTTCTCCATTCTGAAACTTTACTCCTTTCAATTGGTTCCGCAGGGTCATCTTCCGATTTATGTTCTTCCCTTCAAATAGCTTGGTCAAAGAGTCAAACATCTCCTTGGGTGTCTTAAGAGAAGACACATGGGGTATGAGATGGTTTTTGATAGAATCAACAATGATTCTCTTTGCCTTGACCAAGTGCTTCTTATGCAATACCTTGTCCTCTTCATCCTCTAGGATAGGGATGTCTTCTTTTATATATGGGTCCAACTCATTCTCTTCCAAGATTAACCCAATCCTATACTTCCAGGCTCGGAAGTTATCATCCCCTTCAAGCTTATCCTCAAGCTTGGTGTGGAGAGACATCTTAAAGTGTACTTCAAATGGAAATAGAAAAGATTTAGGTCTTACCACTTGAAATGATGAAAACTAGATCTGGTCCCGGATTAGGGTTTTGTTGAAAAAACCCTAAAAATTCAAAACTTGAATTTCAAAATTCTGAAAAGATAGAAAGATGCGCTTTGATGAGTTGATAAGCCTGGTGCATTCAGAATTTGAGATCAGCAAAGTTTTACCCTTCATATTTGACCTTTTGTCCTCTCAGGTTCACTAGGGAGAGCCCTGAATTAGGGTTTGAGTTTCCCGGAGATCTACCCAGCCAAAAATCTCGATCCAAAGCTCTAAACTTCAATTTTTGCAAGGCGCTTCTAGCTGTGTCTTCAAATTCCAGAAATTCCTATTTTGTGCAAACCCTAATTTTTAGGGCCAAATATGAAAATGCTCAGAATTGAATTATGATTGGACAGATAGATGCGCCTTGATGAATAGAGTCAATATACTATACTGTTTTTCCAAAATATGTGGAGAGAAACCCAATAAACAAGAAACTCAAGTTTTCGTCACTGCAAAATGTCTTCTTCTCAGGTTAGCTCTGATACCATGTTAAATTTTGAGCATTAATTCACAATACTGTAGGATCTTTACTGAGAGAATAACATATACAGTATATCAATGCATGAAAATCACAATAAGCATGACAAGCATCACAAGAATCAAAAGCATGAGAGACAAGAGACATAAAGTTTCCGTGGGGAAAACACTAAGGTGAAAAACCCCACAACTTCCTCAGAGATAGAGAGAGCAATGGATCAACCAAAGTACAACCAAAATACACTGAGATAGTCTCCTAGTAGCAGATGATCCTCCTCCTCACTAGTGCACCACTTTCTGAGTGAGTGTGAGATACTTTTCCAAGTGATCTAAATAGAGATCACCTGATCTCTATTTATACTAATCTGTTTTCCCAGTGACCTTATGGGGCCGACTTGTCTAGCTAGGTACATCCACATTATAATATATATAATTCAGGGCTGACCCCACATGGTGGTCTAATAACCCATCAGCAAGTACACACACTTGCGACACTTGTCATTCCACATGACAACACATCTCTTATAAGGGTACAATAAATATATATAAAATACACAGATGAAATACATTCTGAAGTTACATATACATCAACAGTATCATTTCTCTATCTATCTCTGCGGAAGTTGCAGGGTTTTTCACCTTCTTGGTTTTCCTTGGTGAAAATCTGTGTCTCTTGTGTGCTTGCATTATTGTTTCCATGTTTGATAGGATGTAGATATGTTGTACATGTTATTCTCTCAATTAAGATCTCTTAACACCCAAAAAGTGCTCACTATCTCATCTCCATCATTACATGACTCATTTGTCCATATTTCCTACCATATTTGCGTCCAAAACCTTAAAAAACCATTAAAAAGCCTCCAAAAGGCCAACAAACCCCCTTTTCCCCCCAAAATAATTTAAATTCCTCCAAAAATAGCAAAAAACCCTCTAAAAGGGCCCTAAAAAAAATCAAATAAAAGGGAATAAAAAATATTAAAAAACAAGAAAAAGAGGGAAAAATCCCTATACAATTGACCTAAACCATATGGTACCCAAAACCATGGGTCAACACTCCACCACTAAAAAACCTATAAATAGGTGATGGAGGCTCCCCATTTCATATCCCCAATTTCTCCCATCCTTATGCTGCCAAAAATTCTCTTCAAACCCTAGCTCTCCACTTCGAGCTAATTTCCCACTTGAGAACCCCTTTGGCCCATATCCAAAACACCTTGGAAGAAGGAGAAGGAACAACACTAGAGAATTGGAGCAACCCCTGGACTACTGCAAAGGCTCCACCAACCTCACATTTGAGGTAAACTTAATACAAATGAAATTTTCATTATCTTGTCATTTCTTTTTTATGCACATGCTTAGAGTAGTTTACTGTTTTTATTTATTGTCTTGTTTTTACCATTTTTATTGAACTGTTACTAAGGATTCCCTTCTCCTTAGTAGGTGCTCATTTGCACAAGCTAGGGTGAAAACCCTAGCTACAGTTTTGGCAACTCCCCTAGTGTTCCTTTGAGTTTTTGGTTATAATTTTTAGAAGTTTTTAGTTTTCTGCAATAATTTTTCTGTTTTCCCCTTTCGGCTGTCCCTTTCGGCAGTTGGGTTTGCTACCAAAAATCGCGTATTTTTTCCCCATAGCTGTGATCCGACCGCAGCTTTCAGCTTATTTCCTGCGATCCAACCGCAGCTCTCAGACTATTTCCTGTGATCTCCCTGCGGCTTCCAGTCTGTTTCCTGCGATCCGATCGCGACTTTCAGTCTATTTCCTGCAATTCGACCGCGGCTCTCAGCCTATTTCCTACGATCTCCCTGCGGCTTCCATCATGTTTCCTGCGATCTCCCCGCGAATTTCAGATTGTTTCCTACGATCTCCCCGCGGCTTCTAGCCTGTTTCCTGTGATCTCCCCACGGCTTTCAGCCTGTTTTCTGCGATCTCTCCACGGCTTTCAGCGTATTTTCTGTGATCTCCCTGTGGCTTCCAGCCTATTTCCTACAATCTCCCCATGGCTTTTAGCCTGTTTCTTGCGATGTCCCCACGGCTTTCAGCTAATTTCCCGCGATCCGCCCACGCAGTTTCACCATAGACCTGTGATCTATTTTCTGCACTTTTTTACCCTATTTTGAACCCAACACTTTGCTGCAATATTTTCTGCACTTGCACAACCACCTATTCTGTCTGCAGCCATAATTACTTACAACCTTTTTTCTGTAGTTTGCTTTCTGTTCCATTTACAGAATTTTTTAAAGTTTAAGCATTTCAATTGAAAAAGAAAATTTTGCATTACAAGTTTAATTTCTGCATTATTATTATTAGTTAGAAAGTTGCCCACCCTGTGGAACTTTTGATTGAGTTCATTACCTCACACACACACACTTTGTCACCTAATTCAAGTGAGCCCTAAAATACTACTTAACACAACCAACATTCTAACCCCACTTGGGGAACACATAAGAATATTGTAGTTAGGTATGGCAGGGGGGATAGGCATCAAATAACACCCCTCGGTCGCTTACACTTGAGACATAATTGTTGTCCATTAGGGAACCAAAATCCCCTAGTATTTTTTGGCACGGTCACAACCATTTTATCAAAGGGCCTCTCCCTTAGGAGGGTTGAAGTAGCCAGACTGGTTCCAGAGGCCTGAGTGGAATACCGCAATCCATTCAGTAACCGAAGGCTACCTCCTCGTTGGTCTGTGTGTGGTGTTTTCTTTAGGCCCACATGGTGATAGGACCAGAGCTGCAGATTCACCTTTTCTGGACGTGTCATGAACGGGGTATCTTAGTTTCCTTTCTTCTAGGATTGTCTTACCCGGCGTCCCTCCCGGTAGGGGGATATCTTTAGCCACTTGGCTCTACTATCCATATTGTCTGACTTGGATTTCATCACCTTGTAGAGGATATGTCTGGTTGAGTCAGAATACTATTTAGCTAGGTGTTTGCATGCTCCCTTACCTCCCTTTGGTCTAGCGAGTCCACTATTTTTATTTTTTGGAAACCTACTGCTTGTTGGTATTATGACCATTGTTGTTGACGCTCCGCTTATTGTAGCACAGCTGTTGCAGTGAGTGTTTTGAGTTGGTTGTTGACCTGAGTGCCATATTTTTTGTGCTCTCCTTCTGCACACTCAACTGCATTATGGTTTTTGAGTTGTTTTTCACTCGACACAACCCCCAAATACTTGACACCATCTGTCACCATTGAGTCCACGAGACATTCTCAGTTCCTCTGGGGAGAGCCCCTGCAGCATGGTTCACTTGACATCACCCATCATAGACGTAGATCTTCATCACTTGATACCACTCATCATAGATCTTGAGCTTTGTCACTTGACTCTACTCGTCAATGACATAGAGCTCCGTCACCCGATCCGGACGTCCCTTATTTCACATCTGATTCTGAGGCAGAGTCTGAGAACCCCACTTATACTACACCAACCAGCCCCATGGATGGCATGACTTCCAACCCTTTCTTTGTAGGAACCACTGGTGGAGCATCCACCACCACCCAAACTACCACACCCACTTTGGGTATGCCCTCGATGGGGTCCACACCCACCATTCCAATCACTGTGCCCATCCCAGTGGCTAGCATACCCAACCCAACTCCACCAGTGACTCACACTACCCTTGGCGGTGCAGGACCATCCCATACCACCTTCGTTCCTCCCCCTGGGGAAAACATCCCCAACCTGAACCTAGCCCCTCCACTTGGGGGCATTGGCCCCAATGTGGCCATGACCACCAGTATGCCACATCCTTCTACTAGTTTTTCATTCATGGCTAGTCTCAACCTTCTTGATTTGGCCAGAATGACCAACTATCCCATCAGACATGACGATGTGTGGCCTCACATTCCCACCAAGATCCCATCAGACATCCCTAAGTTTGACGGCAAGGCATTTGAGGACCCCCAAAACCATATTATGTCCTTCCATCTATGGTGTTCCTCCAAATCCATAGTGGATGACTCTGTTCAACTCCGTTTGTTACAACGCACCCTCACTAGCTCTAAAACCAAATGGTACATCGAGCAGCCCCATGGGACCCATGCCACTTTTACTTCCCTCGCCTCGACCTTCCTGCAATTATTTCAGTTACCTGTCCACTATGACGCGGGAGTTGAGATCCTACTGTCTTGCAGACATAATACGACCACCCACATCACTGACCACAATCATGAGTGGCGGCAACGCCGAAGCCTATGCAAAATAAAATTAGATGACCATATCTTCTTAGATTGGTTTCTAAAATCTCTCCTTCCTGTTGTATGGTTGATAATGATTATTCATGAAGTTAGAAATGTAAGTAATCAAGGGTTTATGCATATTACGTCTCTTACCTTGATTGATGATATGACTAATCAGAAAAGTCCTTTGGTCAAATAAGAATATGCATGAGTAAAAGAAGTATTCCCCGAAACCTTGAATACTAATGTTTATTATCTGTTTTTGAAATGATCTTGACCATACATGTTTAAGATTACTTAGAATCATAATGTATTTTATAGTAATAATATTATACTGATGAATGTATGTATGAGACCTCGAGGATAACACAATGATGATACTAGTAAGTATGCATAGTGATCGAGGATGGATATAAGTTCAAATATAGGTAATCCAGGAAGCAAAGATCAAGAGGGAGCACACTCCAGTAGTTCTTGCAAGTAATCAAATATTGAGAGGGAGTCAACCCAACAAACAAACAAAGATAAGTATTTGAATTGTCATTTCTTGTATATTTGTTTGTTTAAATAATATTGTTCAATGATGTATATGCTTATGTTTCTAGACTTAGGGTATGTGTTATGCATATTAGAATAATTGCATTAATGAACAGTATAATACTAATATGCATGTGATGGGTAAGTGTCCTATGGCACTGTACAACATTCCATTGCTACTTATCTAGAATGAAACCTCTTTGCTGACATGTTGGGAGTTGTGCACACTCTTAACAATGTTCTGGTAGAGATTGGAAGGCATCTAGAAAGTTACAGGATATGGACAAATGCTGTATTGAAGCATTGTCTAAGATAATTGCATGACTGCATGACATATTTATTTATGTGTAATAAATTGTTCTAAAAACTATGAGATGTTTCTAATCATGCAATTTAACTAGTTTTGTAGGAAAGATCGTTTATCATCACCTACAAAAGAAGGACTACAACATTTGTTCAGCAACAAAGTTATCTATTGAAGATATTGAAGTTCCAAGGATTCCGGAAGAATGACATGATCAAGGAGTACTAGTCGATCATGAAGAATGATGTTTGGGATGTGGTCCCAAGACCTGAAGGGAAGTCTGTTGTGACTTCCAAGTGGATCTATAAGATCAAGCATGCTGCAAAAGGCAACATGGATAAATACAAAGCAAGTGATGAAATGGAAGATACACCATATCGATGTCAAGACAACTTTCTTGCTTGGTGCTCTTTAGATTGACGACACTTTGAGGAAGAAATGATGGACACATTTGCTGGAATCCATTCCGATCATGGTGAGAGGAGGATCCTTCCCATGGATGTGGATGTAAGCATTGCGTGATGAGCATTAGGACGATGCTCCAATTACTGCTTTGTATATGCATCATGTTCGATGCTGGATACGATCAGTTGGATCATGTATTTGTATATGCATCATGTTGGATGTTGGATATAATCAGTTGGATCATGTATTTGTATATGCATCATGTTGGATGTTGGATATGATTAGTTGGATCATGTATTTGTATATGTATCAAGTGGATACATTGTATGATCAGGTGGATCATGTACTTGTATATGTATCAAGTCGATACATTGTATGAACAGGTGGATCATGTATGATGACATGTATAAGGTAGATACTTTGTATGCATCAGGAGGACGCAATGTATGATTAGCATGATCATGGATGATGAGCTTCAGGGTGTTGCTCCAGATCATATGCATCAGGATGATGCTATGATGATGATCAGGATGATCATGTGATGATGTATAGTCAGATGATTGGGTCCTTGACATACCTGACGAATACAAGACCAGATATCTGCTTTGCGAAGAACACCTTGAGCCAGTACTTGACAAATCCGAGACATGTTCACCTGATAGCTGCAAAGCATATTCTGAGGTACCTGAAGGGTATAGTTGACTATGAGCTCAAGTATGAGGCGAATCAAAAGTTTAACCTGGAGGGTTATGTTGATTTAGATTGGGCAGACAGTGCCATTGATCGGAAGAGCACTTCGGGGTGATGCTTCAGTATGGGATCCGGTATGATCTCTTGGTTTAGCCGGAAGTAGTCCTGTGTGGCACTGAGTACAGCCGAAGCAGAGTATGTCACAACTTGTTCGACTAGTTGTGAGGCAGTATGGCTTGGGAAGCTATTGTCTGATTGGTTTTGATCTCCAGTTGAGTGCTACTTGTATATATTGCGACAACCAAAGTTGTGTGAAGTTTTTAGAAAACTCGATGTTCCATGACAAGTCAAAGCACATTGAGATCAAGTTCCACTATATCAGGGATATGGTGCAGAGAGGAGAAGCGAAGCTCTTGTATGTTGTGATGGATGAGCAGATAGCTGATGTGTTGACCAAGCCAATAGCCAAAGTGAAGTTTGAATACTTTAGAGGGAGACTTTGTGTACTTCAGATCGAGATACCTTCCAAGAGGAAGTGATGAGTCCGGAGACACAGATGCACACGAGCCATTCTCACATAGTGGTAGGTTCATCCTCCTATGGTGTACATGTAAGGGATCGACCATTCTCACATAGTGGTAGGTTCATCCTCCCATGGTGCAGATGTAAGGGCTGGGCCATTCTCACATGGTGGTAGGTTCGCCCTCCCATGGTGAGTTGTAAGGGCTGAGTGGGATTTTCTGACATGGTGGTAGGTTCGTCCTCCCATGGTCATTGATGTAATTGCTAGGATTTTTCAACATGGTGGTAGGTTCATCCTCCCATGGTGGTTGATGTAATTTTTGATCCGTTCCAACATGGTGGTAGGTTCATCCTCCCATGGTCGTTGATATTGTTAAATTTCGAGCATTAATATATAATACTCTAGGATCTTTACTGAGAGAATAACATGTACAGTATATCAATGTATATCAATCATATCAAGCATGTCAATCATCACAAGAATCAAAATCATGAGAGACAATAGACACATAGAGTTTCCATGGGGAAAACCCTAAGGTGAAAAACCCCACAACTTGCTCAGAGATAGATAGAGCAATAGCACAATCAAAGTACAACCAAAGTACAAGAGATAGAATCGTCTTAGCAGCTGACCCTCCTCCTCACATGTGTGCCACTTTTTGAGTGAAGGAAGTGTGTGTTCTAAAGTGATCCAAATAGAGATCTCCTGATCTCTATTTATACTTGTCATGTTTTCCCAATAACCTTATGGGGACGACTTGTCTATCTAGGTACAATAACTTCATATTACATTATATCGGGCTGACCCCTTACAAGGTGGTCTAATAATCGGCAAGTTAACATACTTGCGACACTTGTCAATACAAATGACGACACTTCCATATAGAGGAATAATACATCTCTATAGGAGTACAATAAATATATAAATGAAATACATTCCGAAGTTACTTATACATCAACACTCCCTCTTAACTAGGAAGGTATTTCTCGACACAGATCATCTAGCACAAGTCTTCGCCTCTGGATCATCATCCTCGAATCATCATCATCATCACTGCTACTGCTATCTCAATCAATCTCTGAATCTACTTGTCATAGGAAGTTCTACAGAACCAGTCCTTTTTCATACTGGATGTAGGCCCACCACCTGTAGGTCTTCATCATCAGTGGCCATACTGTGGAACCTAGGACTGATTACGTGCGTCAACAAAGCCTAGCGCATACTATAGGTTCTTTTACATGTTGACCTTCACAAAACCTACTCAGAGCATCCCAGGATGTTACGAGAAAACCGCTCTACCTGTTTGGATCTCGATAGAGCATCCCAAGCTATTACGAGCACACAACTCTACCTGTCTGGATTTTAAAGGATCTTTTCTATGTGAACTTTCGTAAAACCTACTCAGAGCATCCCAGGATGTTACGAGCACACCACTCTACCTGTCTGGATCTCGATAGTGCATCCCAGGATGTTATGAGCACACCGCTCTACCTATCCAGATTTTAAAGGATCTTTTCTACGCGAAACTATAGCAAAACCTACTCAGAGCATCCCAAGATGTTATGAGCACACCGCTCTACCTGTCTGGATCTCGATAGAGCAACCCAGGATGTTACGAGCACACCGCTCTACCTGTCCGGTTTTTAAAGGGTCTTTTCTATGCTACCTGTACAACCTATCCACAGCCATAGAGTATCAAACTGATACTGACCATACATCATCATATGATCAACCTTATCATCATCATAGAATCAACCTGATCCATATCATTTGGAGCAACATCCTAAAGCTCGTCAATTGTGATCATCCTGATCATCATCACAACATCAACCTGTTGCATATCATCTGGAGCAACATCCTAAAGCTCTCCATCTGTGATCATCCTGATCAAACAATATATCCATCTGATGCATACAAAGTATCTACCTAATACATATCATCATACATGATCTACCGTGGATCTACCTGATCATATAATGCATCCACCTGATATACATAATGCATCCACCTGATACATACATAAGTACATGATCACACTGATCATACAAGTATCCACCTGATACAAATCCATGATCCAACTGATCATATCAAGCATCCAACATGATGCATATGCAAATACATGATCACACAGATCAAGGCATCCAACATGATGCGTACATACATATAAATGATCCAACTGATCATATCCAGCATCCAACATGATGCGTACATACATATACATATAAATGATCCAACCGATCATATCCAGCATCCAACATGATGCGTACATACAAATAAATCATCAAACTGATCAGAGCATCCAACTGATGCAAATACAAAGCAGTAACTAGAGCATTGTCCTGATGCTCATCATCCAGCGCTTACATCCACAGCCATGGGAAGGATCCTCCTCTCACTATTCTTAGAATGGCTTCAGCATATGTGTCCATCACTTCTTCCTCAAAGTGTCATCGATCTGAAAGACACCAAGCCTTTCTCTAAAGTACTCGAACTTCACTCTGGCTAGTGGATTTGTTATCACATCTGCAATCTGCTCATTTGTCGCAACATATAGGAGCTTCACTGCTCCTCTCTGCACCATATCCCTGATATAGTGATATTTGATCTTTATGTGTTTCGACCTGTCGTGGAACACCGAGTTCTCAAACAGATTCACACAACTCTGGTTGTCACAAAATATACCAGTATCCTCCAATGGGAAATCAAATAACTTAGACAGTAGCTTCCGAAGCCATACTACCTCACAACTAACCGAACAAGCTGCGACATACTCTACCTCGGCTGTACTCAGTGCTACGCAGGACTACTTCCTACTAAACCAAGAGATCACACTTGATCCACACTGAAGCAGCACCCAGATGTGCTCTTCCTATCTGCAGCACTGCCTGCCCAATCTGAATCAACATAACCCTGCAGGTTAAACTTTTGATTCGCTTCATACTTGAGCCCATAATCAACTGTACCCTTCAGGTACCTCAGAATATGCTTTACAACAACCAGGTGAACACTCCTTGGATCCATCAGGAACTGGCTCAATGTGTTCACCGCAAAGCAAATATCTGGTCTCGTGTTCATCAGGTACATCAAGGACCCAATCATCTGATGATAAATAGAGACATCAACTGGCTCAGATGAAGCATCACATAGAAGCTTCAGGTTTGATGCCATAGGTGTGGCCATGGCCTTGCAATCCATCATCCTGAACCTCTTCAGGTTATCTACTATATACTTCCCTTGTCCAAGGAAGATCCCATATGCACTCTGCCACACCTCCATACCTAAAAAATAGTGCATAATCCCCAAGTCTTTCATATCGAACTCGGCAACAAGTTTCCTTTTTGTATCGGCAATCAATCTGTCATCTCCTGTTACAAACAGGTCATCCACATACAGAAGTAGAATCATAGGATTTCCTTCCTCAACCTTGTAGTAAAGGTTGGAATCCACTTTACTCTTGGTGAAGCCCAAACTAGATAGAAAACCGTCCATCCTACCATACCAAGTTCTAGGAGCTTGTTTTAGGCCATACAAGGTTTTCTTCAATCTGCACACATATGACTCGCTATCATGTGTTTCAAAACCAAGTGGATGCTCCACATACACTTCATCTTCAACTACACCATTCAAGAAGGCAATCTTGACATCCATCTGGTGTATCTTCCATTTCATCACTGCAACCAAAGCAAGTACTGTTCTGATGGAAGTGTACCTGGCAATAGGAGAAAATTTTTCTTTATAATCTATTCCCTCTTTCTGAGAGAATCCATGAGCTACAAACCTTGCCTTGTATTTCTCTATGCTACCATCTGCAGCATGCTTGATTTTGTAGATCCATTTGGAAGTCACAACAGACTTCCCTTCGGGTCTTGGGACAACATCCCAGACATCAATCTTCATTATTGATTGGTATTCTTCGATCATGGCATCCTTCCATTCTTTCTTTTCCGCTACTTGTTCATAATTGGAAGGTTATTTGTTCATGATATCACAGAGTAAAGCAACATAACTGGTATGTGATCTGGTTCTCTTCTTTGCTCTATGTTCTTCTTCTGGAATGCCATATCTTTCTGCATCTTGAATGAGCTGTCTAGCCCATGCAGGTTTTCTCTTGTGAGAGTTATTCTCACGGGGTGGATCTACTGGTTGTTACGGATCTTCAATTTCACGATCAACATCTGGAATTGCTTCAGTCATGGTAGTGTCTTGAAATCTAGTTTCCTTAGGTTCTTCATAAACTTCAACAAGTGTCTTCTTAGATTTGACGAATGCTGAGTTTTCATCAAATGTTACATCCCTGCTGACATCAATCTTCTTGAACCCTGGAAAGTATATTATGTACGCCTTCAAGCTTTCAATTTAACCCACAAAGATACCCTTCTTTCTTGAAGGATCTCGCTTGGTCCTCTTTTCTTTTGGGACATGAGTGTATACTAAACAACCAAATATTCTGAGATGGCTGACTTCAGGTTTCTTACCAGAGAAGACCTCTTCTGGTGTCTTGTTATCCAATATCTTGTGGGGTGTTTTGTTCTGCACATTTACAGCTGTCCTAGCTACTTCTGCCCATAGATGCATAGGTAGATTCTAGTCATGCAGCATATCCCTTGCTGCGTCCATGATTGTTCGATTCTTTCTTTCTGCAACTCCAATCTGTTGTGGATTGTAAGGAGTAGTCAACTCCCTCTTAATCCCTGAATCACTGCATATCTTCTTGAAGTCACCTAAGGTGAATTCTCCACCATTGTCAGATCTAAATGTTTTGATCTTCTTATCAGTTTGGTTCTCCATCAAGGTTTTGACTTGAACTTATCCAACACTTCATCTTTGTTCTTCAAGAAGTAAACCCAAGTCTTCTTGGAGAAGTCATCAATGAAAGAGACATAGTAAACATCCCACTCAGAGAGCTGGATGACATCGAGTTTCATACATTAGAGTGGATAATTTCCAAGATACTTTTTTCCTTGCTTTCACTGCTTGGAAATGCCTTCTTTATTGCTATGAATATTTATTTAATATTATTATTTATTAATTCGTAGATTATTAGGTTATTAGTGAAAGGGCGTAACCCTTCACAACGTTGGATCAAGCCCTATAAAAGGCGATCTTATTGTATCATCTTTTATCTTATCAATTCAATAATATATATATCTTATTCAAGATGGATCTCGCGTCCTAGTTTTTCTGCTGCATTTGGTATCAGAGCAGAACGCTCCTCCACCTGAGCTCGGATTCGGCTCACACTCAGAGCGGACTCGCTCCTTCTCAAGTGAGCTCGGACTCAGCTCATCCCTCCATTCCGCTGCATCACTCGCTCCAATCCGCCTGCTGCACTTCCATCCACGCCTTCCTCCACCCCCACCCCTCTCGTCCACACGCCACACTCACCTCTCCTCATCTCTTTGCGCCCTCCTGCATCTCCTCGCTCATCACTCACACTTCCCTACACGCCCTCCCACAGTCTTCACTCCCAGCGCCTCCCCCAATCCTCCTCTCGTCCTAGCCAGCCCTACCACACGCTCCACGCTCCCCTCTACCCCCACGCCTCTTCCCTCCTGCTCGCACATTCCCTTTCCTACACCACTGTTCTCTCACGCGCCCACGTCCCTCACTACACCATCCATCCTGCTCCCTATTCCACGAGCTGCACCTCCCTTTGTGGCCAGTTCGCTGCTCTACCTTCCATACGCCAAGCACCCTCTGTCCCTTCTCCATCTCCACGCCCTCCAGCATCCTCATGCGCTCCTGCCCCATCCACTACTCCTCCACCCACGATGCCTGCTCCCGCCGTGACCTACAACCACTCACCATCAATATTAATAGAAAAAATATATTCTTATAATAATATTCATATTATTATATAATATTTTATTTTTATTCAAATTTTATTATTCAACCCTATAATAAAAATATTTAAATATAATAATATTGTTATTATAATTATATATTTTTATTTTTATCACCTCCACATAAGCCAAAATTGCGTCCAAATATTCACCACCACACCGAAGAAGCATGACGACAGAATTAAAAGCCCAAATGGAGAAAATAGAGAAGGATTTCCGAACCTTCAAGGAAATGATCACCATGAGCCAGGAAGCACTTAAGAAAGAAATTAAAGAGGAAGTCATTCAAGTAATGGAGCAGAAAATGGACGACAAATTTGACATTATGAGCAAGGAACAAAAAATGTTAGACCAAAAAATGACGCAGAACCATAATACATCAATGGAGATGTTACAAGGACTAATGCAAAAAAAGGACCAAATCGGTAGTCCAGATGTGCTAGATGCCTCATCTCATATTTTCACACAGGAAGCACTTGCCAAGAATCAAGAAGAATTGCAAAAAGCAATAAAGATTAACAAGGCGACGCTTAAGCAAGAGATAGAAACAAAAGTACTGCCAGAGATGGAGGCACGATTAAACAGCCAAATAGAAGCTATCATTAAGATAGTAGAGAATAAAAAAGATAAAAATCACCGCCAACAACGAAGCAGTTCAAATATGTCACTTACGTCATCCATTACTTCCGATCCACCATCAAACCATAAAGCAAAAGGGAATCAATATCACCCTTACATAGTGTACCAACCTAAGGTAAAAATAGAGTTGTCGAAATACAATGGAAGTGAAGACCAATGTGTTGCTTGGCTAAACAAAGCAGAAGAATACTTCGACATTTACAATATTCAATCTAACGAGGAGAAGGTGAAATATGCATCAATGCATATGGAAGGGTATGCCTATAATTGGTACCTTTGGTGGAAGAGAGACAATTTTGCCTACACCTGGAACTTGTTCAAAAATGATTTTTTTAATAGGTTTCAAGGAATCAAGGAAGATGAGTTTTTCAGTAAACTTACAAGATTACAACAAGTTGGAAGTGTTGAAGAATTCACACATCAGTGGGAATCCTTGTCGACACGAGTATTTGGGTTGTCTGACAAGCAAAGACTCGAAACCTATTTAGGAGGTCTTAAACCATACCTCCAAAGAGAGTTAAAGTTACACGATATACCTAACGTAGAGGTAGCAAGACATAAAGAAAAAGCCGCAGAACGCAAACTGGAAGGAATAAAAACAAGAGGTGACAACCATCATCGACAAGAAAAAGAGACACAATGTAGGTACTGTGAAGATACGTGGTCACCCGGCCATCAATGCCACAAACCTCAATCATATGCCTATGAAATGGAAAATAGATCAAAGCCATCTAACAGTTACTCTGATAATAGAAAGAAGAAGAAAGACATATGTCGTCGATGCGGTGATGATTGGATCCCAGGCCATAAATGTAGGAACAATCAGACAATATAGTGCAAAATCATCAATGGAAAGGAAGTGCAAGTCTCTACACAAGAAATCACGTCTGATTCTAATACTGACACTGAATCTGAATGACGAACGACATTAGGAAAATACTCAAGCTTTGAGGACAAAGCTTTCCTAAGGGGAAGGCAATGCTATGAATATTTATTTAATATTATTATTTATTAATTAGTAGATTATTAGGTTATTATTGAAAGGGCGTAACCCTTCACAATGTTGGATCAAGCCCTATAAAAGGCGATCTTATTGTATCATCTTTTATCTTATCAATTCAATAATATATATATCTTATTCAAGATGGATCTCGCGTCCTAGTTTTTCTACCGCATTTATGTTCTTTCCTTTTGCACATCCTTTGCAAACGCCTTCATGCTTGGTCTTGATTTAAGGAAGACCTTCTACAACCTTACTTGCAATTGGTAATGCTTTGTAGTGCATATGTGCAAGTCTTCTATGCCAAAGTTCACTTGGCTCCATGGAATCATGCACCATGGCATGTTTAGGTTGTCCCTTCAATTTATACAATCCTCTCTCTTGCTCTCCAATCACCACTGCATCATCAATAGTTTTACCTTTTGGCCACATTAGGACTCTCCCATCTACAAATACAACCCTCAAACCTTCTGCATCTAATGCAAAGATGGAGAGTAGATTCTTCTTGAGCCCAGGTACAAATAGGACATCTTTCATCTTTAAGGACTTCCGAGATTCTAGGTTGTAGGAGGCTTCCCCACTTCCTTTGATAGGGTATTGATAATCATCCCCAAGTTTCACCTTATGGGGTGACTCATGTTCAGATAGGTTTACAAAAGATTCTTTAACCCTAGTCATGTTTTTGGAAGCCCCACTATCAATTAACCAATCATTACAACCATGAGAGATAGCACCCGTGAGAGCAGAGATTAGAACATACTCTTCTTCGCTTGATGAGTCATCATCATCACTTTCTGCTCTAGCTTTCTTCCAAGGAGGTTCATCATCCTCAGCAGCATGAGCATGATATATTCTTTTGTTATTCTTCTTCTTTTTCTTGAAGTTGTTGTCTTTCTTCTTCTTGGGACAATTTGAAGCAAAGTGTCCCATTTCATTACATTCGCAACATCAAACATGAGATAGATCTTTCTTCTTGTGATAAAAGTGAGAATGTTTCTTGTTATGATATTTCTCCCTCTTAACCTTGCTTCCCTTGGTGCGAGTTGTGAGAGCTTGATCTTCATTCCCCATCTTTTCTTCTCGTTCCACAAGCCTAGCTTCTTCTTGAGAGCATTCCTCCCATAGTCTATTGAAAGAGATCAATTTATTCCTTGCACAGATTTCTTGAATAAAGGAGTCCCATGACCTAGGTAGGCCATTCAGAGTGGTCATAACAACTTCACCATTGTCCACTACTTCATCCACAGCTTCAAGTTGTTCCTTGATCTGAGAGACCTTGGAGAAGTAATATTGAATGGTCTCTCCATTCAACATCTTGACCCCTTTCAATTGATTCTGCAGAGTCATCTTCCGATTTATGTTCTTCCCTTCAAATAACTTGGTCAGGGAGTCAAAAATCTCCTTGGGTGTCTTTAGAGATGACACATGTGGTATAAGATGGTCTTTGATAGAATTAGCAATGATTCTCTTTGCCTTGACCAAGTTCTTCTTATGCAATACCTTAGCCTCTTCATCCTCTGGGATAGGGACCTTAGAGATGATGTAGGAGTTCAATTCATTTTCTTCCAGGATTAACCCAATCCTATACTTCCAAGCTCGGAAGTTATCATCCCCTTCAAGCTTATCCTCAAGCTTGGTGTGGTGAGACATCTTAAAGAGTACTCCAAATGGAAATAGAAGAGATTTAGGTCTTACCACTTGCTTTGCTGAAAACTGGATCTGGTTTTGGATTAGGGTTTGTCGGAAAAACCCTCAAAATTCAAAAAGGGAATTTTAACTTTTTGAAAGGATAGAAAGATGTGCCTTGATGATCTGATCAGCTTGGTGTATTCATAATTTGAGATCTGCAAGGATTCACCCTTCAGAAATTCCTTTTAGTCTTCTGGGGTTCACTAGGGAGGACCCTGAATTAGGGTTTGAGTTTCCCGGAGATTTACCCAGCCAAAAATCTCGATCCAAAGCTCTAAACTTCGATTTTTCCAAGGTGCTTCTAGCTATGTCTTCATATTTCAGAAATTCCTATTTTTGTGGAAACCCTAAGTTTTAGGGCCAAATCTGAAAATGCTCAGATTGAATTCTGATTGGACAGATAGATTCTCCTTGATGAGTGGAGTCAATCTACTATACTGCTTTTCCAAAATCTGTGGAGAGAAACCCAATAAGAAAGAAACCCTAGTTTCTGTCACTACACAATGTCTTCTTCTCAGGTTAGCTCTGATACCATGTTAAATTTTGAGCATTGATTCACAATACTCTATGATATTTACTGAGAGAATAAAATGTACAATATATCAATGCATATCAATCATAACAAGCATGTCAATCATCACAAGAAGCAAAAGCATGAGAGACAATAGACACACAGAGTTTTCGTGGGGAAAACCCTAAGGTGAAAAACCCCACAATTTCCTCTGAGATAGATAGAGCAATATCACAACCAAAGTACAAGAGATAGACTCCTCTTAGCATCTGATCCTCCTTCTCACATGTGCGCCACTTTTCGAGTGAAGAAAGTGTGTGTTCTGAAGTGATCCAAATAGAGATCTCCTGATCTCTATTTATACTTGTCTTTTTTTCCCAATAACCTTATGGGGTCGGCTTGTCTAGCTAGGTACAATAACTTCATATTACATTATATCAGGCGGACCCCTTACAAGGTGGTCTAATAACCCATCGACAAGTTAACATACTTGCGACACTTGTCAATACAAATGACAACACTTTCGTATAGAGGAATAATACACCTCTTTAGGAGTACAATAAATATATAAATGAAATACATTCGGAAGTTACATATACATCAACAGATATAAGTGTTGTGAGCCTTTCACAGATGGTAGTAGGCTAGTCCTCCCATGCTGGTGAGTGTAAGTGTTGTGTGTGTGTGCATATGGGTTGTGCTCCATGGACGATGACGATGATCTGAAGATGATGACGTGACAGTATCGTACACAGGTTTTGCAGAGGCATATGATCGGTCCTGAGATGCTCTTGCAGGTTTTGCAGAGGTAGTGTAATCAGTCCTGGTAGATCTTGCAAGTTTTGCAGAAGTAATATAATCAGTCCTGTGTTGTACCTACCTAATGGCTTTCTCATTGAGATGACATGATTAGTATGATCAAGAGTATCAGGATGATACTCTGTGGCCGTGGACAGGTTGTGCAGTGGCATGTAAAAGGTCCTGGGAGATCCGATAGGTTGAGCAGTCTGCTCATAATCAGTCATGGGATGCTCTTTCGAGGTTTTGGCTTAACGCACCTAATCAGTCCTAAGGATTCCATAGTATGGTTAGTGATGATGGAGACCTACAAGTGGTGGGCCTACATCCAGTATGAAAAAGGACTAGCTCTGTAGAACTTCCTATGAGGAGTAGATGAGAGATTGATTGAGATAGCAGCAGCAGTGATTCGATGACGATGATCAGTGACAATGATCCAGAGAAGAAGACTTGTGCTAGAAGACCTGTGTCGAGAAATACGTTCCTAGTTAAGAGGGAGTGTTGATGTAATTGTAACTTCGGAATGTATTTCACCTATGTATATTGTATTCCTATAGAGATGTTATTATTCCTCTATACGGAAGTGTTTGTATTCCTATAGAGATGTTATTATTCCTCTATACGGAAGTGTTTGTATTCCTATAGAGATGTTATTATTCCTCTATACGGAAGTGTCGTCATTTATATTGTAAGTGTCGTAACTTATACTTGATGGGTTATTAGACCACCTTGTTGGGGTTGGCCCTGTATAAGTCATGTGGGTTAAAGGGTTATTAGAACACCCTATTGGGGTTCAGCCCTGTCAGGATTATGTTATGTGGCCAAGTTAAGGCCGACCTAGTAAAGGTTATTAGGAAAGTCAAGTCAAGTATAAATAGAGTGCGGGAGGCACTCTATTTGATCATTCACTTTCTCACTCACACACTCATTGGAGTGGCGCATTAGTGGAGGAGGAGAATTTGCTGCTAGGAGGACTATCTCTTGTACTTGGGTTGTATCATTGCTCTATCTATCTCTGAGGAAGTTGCGGGGTTTTTCACCTTCTTGGTTTTCCCCAGTGAAACTCTGTGTCTCTTGTGTGCTTGCATTATTGTGTCCATGTTTGATAAGTTGTAGATATGCTGTACATTTTATTCTCTCAGTTAAGATCCTATATCAGATTGAAATTCTAAAAAAACTAACATCAATAATCATCATCATCTTCATAAACAACACCATTGTCATCATCATCGCCATCACCGTCATCATAAGTGATTATTATGATGATGATGTTGATAACAAAATCATTGTCATCTTCGTAGTCATCATGACCAGCGTCATCATCGTCATCATGGCCATCATTGTCATCATATGGATGATAATCATAGGTGTGAAGCACCTTATACTTCTATAACCACGATGAGTAGAGAGTAGGGGTTGGTACTAGGATGGATCACACATGTTTCCAACAATTCATAGATGAACCAGTGTATCTCATTTTTTTGTGTAATAGGATGTTGATATTGGTGCACATTGGGTGGTTAGATTCCTCACATGATGCGACTACATGAAGTGACTCACATGGAACCCTACAAGTGACTAGTGAAAGGGGCCAACTTTAAAAGTTTTGGAAATTGGCCTTGCATCATATGAAATTTGACCCAATTAGATTTAACATATACTTTCCTAATATGAGATATTTTTATAACTCGAACATAATACCGGCATGGCCTTCCCAAAGGACACAATCTTAGGTGATTGAAACAAGTCAAACGAGATCAAAATGAATCCAATTGCATGTCAACAAGATCTAGATGGGGTGCATTATCAACAATATCTAGAGTTCTAAGGGATAGTGCCCTTAATGGTCTCTTATTGATTTTTTGGGGGTACAATGTGTACTACTCTATGCCCACTATCATAGTGACATACAACAAAAAATGGGCTTATACCATCATATTCAAGAAAATGCCAATTTTGAAGAGAAAACCTAGGGTTTATAGGAAAGAGGTAGAGTCTCTCTTACTGTGATTGAGTTGGAGGAGTAGTAGGAGGTGACTAAATTCTAAGTAAATCTACACACAATCAACCAAGAAAAAATTCTCTCTCTTCGCATGGTAAATCCTTGATATACTTACTTAAACAATAAATAATTTTCCAAATCATCAATGAAGTAAAAGATGTTAATTTTTTAGCATTAATTCAACATACTCTAGGATATTTACTGAGAGAATAGCATATAAATCATATCAAGCATATCAATCACATGAGACAATATACACACAAAGTTTCCTTGGGGAAAACCAAGAAGGTGAAAAACCCCAATAACTTCCTTAGAGATAGATAGAGCAATGATACAAAACCCAAGCATAAGATATAGTCTCCTAGAAACAACTTCTCCTCCTCCACTAGTGCACCACTCTCCAATGAGTGTATGAGTGAGAAAGTGAATGATCAAATAGAGTGCCTCCCACACTCTATTTATACTTGAATTGACTTTCCTAATAACCTTACTAGGTCGGCCTCAACTTAACCACTTAACATAATGCTGACAGGGTCGACCCCCAATAGGGTGGTCTAATAACCCTTTAACCCACATGACTTATGCAGGGCCGACCCCACCAAGGTGGTCTAATAACCCATCAAGTATAAGTTATGACACTTACAATATAAATGATGACACTTCCGTATAGAGGAATAATAACATCTCTATAGGAATAATATACATATGTGAAATACGTTCCGAAGTTACATATACATCAACACTCCCTCTTAACTAGGAAGGTATTTCTCGACACAGATCTGCTAGCACAAGTCTTCTTCTCTGGATCATCATCCTCAAATCATCGTCATTGTCTCTATTGTTGCTATCTCAATCAATCTCTAATCTGCTCGTCATAGGAAGTTCTACAAAGCCAATCCTTTTTCATGCTGGATGTAGGCCCACCACCTATAGGTCTTCATCATCACTGGCCATACTGTGGAATCCTCAGAACTTATTATGTGCGTCAGAAACCCTCGCAAGAGCATCCCAAGACTTATTACGGGCACACAGCCAAACCTATCGGATCTCCTAGGTATTACATGTGGTCATGGAACAACCTCGAAAGAGCATCCCAATACTTATTACGGGCACATAGCCCAACCTATCGGATCTCCCAGGTCACATTACATGCCATAGGAGAAACCCTCGAAAGAGCATACCAGGAATTATTACGGGCACACAGCCCAACCTATCGGATCTCCCATGTCTTACATGTCCTCCCAAGCAAAACCTATCCACGGCCACAAAGTATCATCCTGATACTCATGATCGTACTGATCATAACATCATTCACGAATCACAACCCAAATGCACATCACACAACACTTACATTCACCAGTATGGGAAGACACACTTCAACCATCCGTGAAAGGCTCAGCACTTATATCTACGCCATGGGAAGACACAATTCAACCATGCGAGAATGGCATCGCACTTATATCCATAGCCATGGGAAGACACACTTCAACCATGCTAGGAATGGCACAACACTTATATCACAGCCATGAGAAGACACACTTCAACCATGCTCGAATGGCACAGCTCTTACATCAACGACCATGGGAAGACGCACTTCAACCATGTCGGAATGGCCCCAGCCCTTATATCTGCACCATGGGAGGACACACCTACCACCATGAGAGGATGGATCATGTGCATCTGTTTCTTTGGAACTCATCGCACATAATCCAACTGATTATGTAATGTATCCACTTGATACATATCATCACATATGATCATCTTGATCATCATCATAGCATCATCCTGATGCATATACATATACATGATCCAACTGATCATACCAAGCATCCAACTGATGCATGCCGAGTAGTAACTGAAGCATCATCATGATGCTCATCACACAGCGCTTATATCCACAGCCATGGGAAGGATCCTCCTCTCACCATGCTTGGAATGGATTTTGCAAATGTGTCTCGTCACTTCTTCCTTGAAGTATCTTCAATCTAAAGAACACCAAGCCTCTCTCTGAAGTACTCAAACTTCACTCTGGCTAGTGGTTTCGTCAACACATCTGCAACCTACTCATCCGTTGCAACATACAGGAGCTTTACTGCTCCTCTTTGCACCATATACCTGATATAGTGATATTTTATCTCAATGTGCTTCGACCTGTCATGGAACACTGGATTCTCAGATAGCTTCACACAACTTTGGTTATCACAAAAGATACCAGTAGCCTCCAGTGGGAGATCAAATAACTCAGACAGTAGCTTTTGGAGCCATACTGCCTCACAACTACCCGAACAAGCTGCAACATACTCTGCTTTGGCTATACTCAGTGCTACGCAGGATTGCTTCCTACTAAACCAAGAGATCACACTTGATCCCATACTGAAGCAGCACCTAGATGTGCTCTTCCTATTTTCAGCACTGCCTACCCAGTCCGAATCAACATAACCCTGCAGGTTAAGCTTTTGATTCGCATCGTACTTGAGCCCATAATCAATTGTACCCTTCAGGTACCTCAGAATATGCTTTACAGCAACCAGGTGAACACCTCTCGTATCCATCAGGAACTAGCTCAATGTGTTCACCGCAAAGCAAATATCTGGTCTTGTGTTCGTCAGGTACATCAAAGACCCAATCATCTGACGATACATAGTGACATCAATCGGATCAGATGAAGCATCACACAGAAGCTTCAGGTTCGATGCCATAGGTGTGGCCATGGCCTTGCAGTCCATCATCCCGAACCTCTTCAGGATCTCTACTGCATACTTCCCTTGTCCAAGGAAGATTCCATCTGCACTCTGCCACACCTCCATGCCTAGAAAATATTGCACCATCCCCAAGTCCTTCATATCGAACTCAGTAGCAAGCTACCTCTTGGTGTCGGCAGTCAACCCATCCTCACATGTAATAGATAGGTCATCCACATACAAAAGTAGTATCACTGGATTGCCTTCCACAACCTTGTAGTAAAGGTTAGAATCCGCTTTACTCTTGGTAAAGCCCAAACTGGATAGAAAGTTGTCTATCCTACCATACCAAGTTCTAGGAGCTTGATTCAAGCCATACAAGGCTTTCTTCAACCTACACACATATGACTCCTTGTCATGTGTCTCAAAACCAAGTGGTTGCTCCACATACACTTCCTCCTTGACTACACCATTCAAGAAAGCTGTCTTGACATCCATTTAGTGTATCTTCCATTTCATCACTGCAGCCAGAGCAAGTATTGTTCTGATGGAAGTGTATCTGGCTATAGGAGAAAAAGTCTCTTCATAGTCAATCCCTCTTTCTGGGAGAAGCCACGAGATATAAACATTGCTTTGTATTTCTCCATGCTACCATCTACAGCATGCTTGATCTTATAGATCCACTTGGAAGGCACAATAGACTTCCCTTGAGGTCTTGGGACCGCATTCCAAACATCATTCTTCATGATCAACTGGTATTCCTCGATCATAGCATTCTTCCATTACTGCATCCTGAATCCTAGCAAGCTTAGATTCTTCAATAGATAGCTTTGTTGCTGGAAAAAATGTTGTAGTCCTTCTTTTGTAGGTGATGGTATACGATCTTTCCTACAAGACAAGTTAAATTGCATGATCAGAAACATCTCATAGTTTTCAGAACAAATTCTTACACATAAAGAAATATGTCATGCAATCATGCAATTATTTTAGCCAATGCTTCAATACAACATTTATCCATATCCCATAACTTTCTAGATGCCTTCCAATCTCTACCAGAACATTGTTAAGAGTGTGCACAACTCCCAACATGTTAGCAAAGAGGTTTCATTCTAGATAAGTTGCAATGGAATGTTGTACAGTGCCATAGGCCACTTACCCATCACATCCATATTAGTAGTATACTGTTTATTAATGCAATTATTAATACACAACCTAAGTCTAGGAACATAAGCATATACATCATTGAACAATATTATTTAAACATTAAGAATTGATAAGTCAAATACTTATCTTTGTTTGTTTGCTTGGTGGACTCCTCTCAATCTTTGCTTCATTGCAGGAACTGCTGGAGTGTGCTCCCTCTTGATCTTTGCTTCCTGGATTATCTGTCATGTCCATCCTAGACCACTATGCATGCTTAATTGTGCACTAGTGTCATGATTCTGCCATCCTCAAGATCTCATATATAATCATACATTCATTAGTATAATCTCAAAAACAAAATAATCTTAAACATGTATAGTCATGAATATTTCAAACATAGATAATAAGCATTAGTATTTAAGGTTTCAGGGAAGACTTTCTCTTCTGGTTAGTCATATCATCAATCAAGGTAAGAGACATAACATGCATAAACCCTTGAATACTTAAATTTCTAACTTCATGAATAATCATATATAAAAGTATAATATCCTAACATACGGTAGGATTCTAACTTGATGTAGGAAAAAATATACCTGATCATCATATTTGCTAGTTATGTCTAGCAATGTTTTTCTTGTTCTCTTCAATGACCTGCATAACTCATAAGTTAACCATTGTAGAACCAAATTATACATACCTCTATGTGATCCATTACTATGGATGAGTCTTTGTCTTCCTGTCACCATGGTCTTGATCTAGAACTTGATTTGTACCTTTCATGTTAGCGGATAACATTATCCTCATACAACACCATAGTGCATTAGTACAATCATCAAAGAATGTCTTCTATCATTCACCTGCATTCATACTTTTACTAAAGTGATAAGACAAGTATAAGAATGATCAAGATTGTTACTAAAATCAATAACATGAAGCATATCATAAAATTAATCATGAATAGATTTCAAAACATACCTGTAAGTCATACTTGTCATATTGCTTGTAGTAGTTGTTGTTGTTGTTCCTTTTGTTCTTAGGACAATTGGAGGAAAAGTGTCCTCTTCTTGGTATGTGTTGTGAGAGCTTGATCTTGATTCCCCATCTCCTCTTCTCGATCTATAATCTGAGCTTATTCCTATGAGCATTCTTCCCACAGCCTACTGAAAGAGATAGGTTTCTTCCTAGCACAAATTCCTTGGATGAAGGAATCCCATGGCCTAGGAATGCCATTAAGAGTGGTCATTACCACTTCTCCATTTTCTATATCTTCTCCCACAACTTCAAGTTGTTCTTTTTATCTGGGAGACCCTTGAGAAATAATATTGCATGGTCTCCGCATTCTAGATCTTGATGTTCTTCAATTGATTTCTCAAGGTCATCTTTCAATTTATATTCTTCCCTTCAAATAGCTTGGTCAATGAATCAAACATCTCCTTGGGTGTCTTAAGTGATGACACATGTGGTATGAGATGGTCTTTGATAGAATCAGCAATGATCCTCTTAGCCTTGACCAAGTTCCTCTTGTGTAAGGCCTTAGTCTCTTCTCCCTCCGGGACATGAACCCCTTCACTTATGTAGGTGTCCAACTCACTCTCCTCTAGAATTAACCCAATCCTATACTTCCATGCTCGGAAGTGATCAGCCCCTTCAAGCTTATCCTCAAGCTTGGTGTGGTGAGACATATTAAAGAGTACTTCAAATGAAATAGAAAATATTTAGGCCTTACCACTTGATTTGCAGAAATCTGGATCTGGAGCTGGATTAGGGTTTGTTAGAGAAACCCTAAAAATTCAAACTTTTAATTTCAAACTTCTGAAAGGATAGAAAGATGTGCCTTGATGAGCTGATCAAGTTGGTATACTTAGAATTTGAAAACTGCAAAGTTTCACCCCTCAAATTGGCTTTTCAAACTTCGAGATTCACTAGGGAGGACCCTAAATTAGGGTTTGATTTTCCTAGAGCTTCACCCATCCAAAAAGTTCGATCTTGGTCTCTAAAATTTGATTTTTCAGAGGAGCTTCCAGCCATAGTCTCAGATTTTAGAAATTCAAACTTTTGCAAAAGCCCTAATTTTTGGCTTGACTAGAGAGGACCCCAAACTAGGGTTTGATTATCCCGGAGCTTCACCCAACCAAAAAGTTCAATCCAAAGCTCTAAAATTTTATTTTTCCAAGGTGCTTCCAGCTATGGTCTCAAAATTCATAAATTCATATTTTTGTGGAAACCTAATTTTTAGGGCAGAAAATGAAAGTGCCAAGAATTGAATTCTGATTAGACAGAAAGATGTGCCTTGTCGAGGAGAGTCAAAATACCCTACTGCCTTTCAATATATGTGGAGAGAAACCCAATAAACAAGAATCCCTAGCTTCCGCAACTACACAGTGTCTTCTTCTCAGGTTAGCTCTCATACCATGTTAATTTTTGAGCATTAATTCAACATACTCTAGGATCTTTATTGAGAGAATAACATGTACAACATATCAAGCATATCAATCACAACAAGCAATCACATGAGACAATAGACACACAGAGTTTCCTTGGGGAAAACCAAGAAGGTGAAAAACCCCAATAGCTTCCTTAGAGATAGATAGAGCAATGATACAAAACCCAAGCATAAGAGATAGTCTCCTAGCGGCAACTTCTCCTTCTCCACTAGTGCGCCACTCTCCAATGAGTGTATGAGTGAGAAAGCGAATGGTCAAATAGAGTGCCTCCCGCACTCTATTTATACTTGACTTGACTTGCCTAATAACCTTACTAGGTCGGCCTCAACTTAAGCACTTAACATAATGCTGGCAGGGCCGATCCCCAGTAGGGTGGTCTAATAACCCTTTAACCCACATGACTTATACAGGGCTGACCCCATCAAGGTGGTCTAATAACCCATCAATTATAAGTTACGACACTTACATTATAAATGATGACACTTCCGTATAGAGGAATAATAACATCTCTATAGGAATAATATACATATGTGAAATATATTCTGAAGTTACATATACATCAACAAAATCATGAACAACACAAGAATTAACAAAGTAATTTTTTTTTTTTTTTGTGGGGAGAAAGGAGACTCTATTGCAAGAAGTAAATTTTACATTAGTAGATCCATACCTTGCATGATAAGATAGTTCCAAATTCCTTCTACTTTGGGTTCATTGCTCTTAATTTTTTCTTTAACTTAATGCCTTCCCACAAGTTTTCAATATCTTCCTTCTCTTTGTCTTCGACAATTACGAAAAGAAAGTAGAAGCAAATGTACAAATTGGTCAACCCTTTGAATGATAGGAGAGAATCATAGTAGAATAAGCTTAGCATACTTTAAATCCAAGATCCATAACAATATGAAAATGATGTCCTTATATAGGATTAGCATTCCTCCTAGTGTTCTTCCATGAAGAATAGGTGCACATTATAGAACCATCTAGGAATATTTATGCTTTAGGCATGCCATCTGTGATCATAGTGGAATGTATAAAATATAGTGCACACCTGGATCCATTTTGACCATATCAACTAAACTGCATGGGTATTGACCTTCTTTGATCATGATCACACATCTTTTAAAAACAAATGCATGCAACTGATCATAACCAAATAAAAATTCTAATTAACTAAAGTTCTTGAACATTAACATCAATTCCATAGTAATTAGACCATACATAAATTCATTTTAGGATAACACAGTTTGGTGCATGCAATCCAATGTCGGTACTAATAATGCCCATCATTGTTGATGGGAAAGGTCAACATGAAACTACAATAAGGGGTTCTACAAACACCCCTAAACATCAACAATAATTGGTGGAAAAAACACTATGTTTGCTAACTTTCAAAATCTACCTGCCTCAACAATCCCCAAACATACCTATGACCCCAACCATCACCATGACCATCATGGAATCCAACATTTGCATGTCAATAGTAGCATGAATCATGCCAAAAAGATAAATAACTATAGATAGCTTTAAAAATAAAGCACATTCAATAATTGAATCTTGATCTTATAAGTACAATGTACTCTTATATATATATATATATATATAAGCATAGAAAGGATACTTGTTCTCTTTTATAGAAAACATTATATTTTCTTTTACAATAATACAAATATTGTTATATTTTAAATTGTTTTTGACACATTTTATTCATGTTTATGTGTTCATATCTTAATTAGTTTAATTGTATTTTTATTTGCATCTTCAAAATTAAATTACCTTATATGTACATTCTTCTATACAAATTATATTTATCATCTTGATATCTTCATTGAAATGAACAAACTCTTCACTTAGCAAATCAATGACATTGGTGAAATCTGGGTTATATTAAAACCATTGAAATGAACAAATTTCAATGATGTATTTATGATTAATGGACTGTAATTAATGATATGTACAAGTTTCATGTTCATTATTTAAGCATTTGGAGTCATCTTTCTAAGTTTTATATCATTTGAAGAATATTTAATGCCATTTCCCCCAAGGTCGAAACTAGTGATTTTGTAGTTGTTGGAAGAGGGATATAACAGACTTCACAAACTGAATAATGATTCACGTTAGACCTTAATATTGTCCCTTAGACATCCTCTTCCTATGTTCAGAATTTTGAATGGGTTTGGAAGATTTTGGAGAGCCATATTCAACATTTACC
This sequence comes from Larix kaempferi, assembly GCA_027924585.1. Taxonomy (NCBI): domain Eukaryota; kingdom Viridiplantae; phylum Streptophyta; class Pinopsida; order Pinales; family Pinaceae; genus Larix; species Larix kaempferi. The sequence goes on along the minus strand of BSBM01001435.1, from coordinate 1,565,295 downwards.
CAATGACCTGCATAACTCATAAGTTAACCATTGTAGAACCAAATTATACATACCTCTATGTGATCCATTACTATGGATGAGTCTTTGTCTTCCTGTCACCATGGTCTTGATCTAGAACTTGATTTGTACCTTTCATGTTAGCGGATAACATTATCCTCATACAACACCATAGTGCATTAGTACAATCATCAAAGAATGTCTTCTATCATTCACCTGCATTCATACTTTTACTAAAGTGATAAGACAAGTATAAGAATGATCAAGATTGTTACTAAAATCAATAACATGAAGCATATCATAAAATTAATCATGAATAGATTTCAAAACATACCTGTAAGTCATACTTGTCATATTGCTTGTAGTAGTTGTTGTTGTTGTTCCTTTTGTTCTTAGGACAATTGGAGGAAAAGTGTCCTCTTCTTGGTATGTGTTGTGAGAGCTTGATCTTGATTCCCCATCTCCTCTTCTCGATCTATAATCTGAGCTTATTCCTATGAGCATTCTTCCCACAGCCTACTGAAAGAGATAGGTTTCTTCCTAGCACAAATTCCTTGGATGAAGGAATCCCATGGCCTAGGAATGCCATTAAGAGTGGTCATTACCACTTCTCCATTTTCTATATCTTCTCCCACAACTTCAAGTTGTTCTTTTTATCTGGGAGACCCTTGAGAAATAATATTGCATGGTCTCCGCATTCTAGATCTTGATGTTCTTCAATTGATTTCTCAAGGTCATCTTTCAATTTATATTCTTCCCTTCAAATAGCTTGGTCAATGAATCAAACATCTCCTTGGGTGTCTTAAGTGATGACACATGTGGTATGAGATGGTCTTTGATAGAATCAGCAATGATCCTCTTAGCCTTGACCAAGTTCCTCTTGTGTAAGGCCTTAGTCTCTTCTCCCTCCGGGACATGAACCCCTTCACTTATGTAGGTGTCCAACTCACTCTCCTCTAGAATTAACCCAATCCTATACTTCCATGCTCGGAAGTGATCAGCCCCTTCAAGCTTATCCTCAAGCTTGGTGTGGTGAGACATATTAAAGAGTACTTCAAATGAAATAGAAAATATTTAGGCCTTACCACTTGATTTGCAGAAATCTGGATCTGGAGCTGGATTAGGGTTTGTTAGAGAAACCCTAAAAATTCAAACTTTTAATTTCAAACTTCTGAAAGGATAGAAAGATGTGCCTTGATGAGCTGATCAAGTTGGTATACTTAGAATTTGAAAACTGCAAAGTTTCACCCCTCAAATTGGCTTTTCAAACTTCGAGATTCACTAGGGAGGACCCTAAATTAGGGTTTGATTTTCCTAGAGCTTCACCCATCCAAAAAGTTCGATCTTGGTCTCTAAAATTTGATTTTTCAGAGGAGCTTCCAGCCATAGTCTCAGATTTCAGAAATTCAAACTTTTGCAAAAGCCCTAATTTTTGGCTTGACTAGAGAGGACCCCAAACTAGGGTTTGATTATCCCGGAGCTTCACCCAACCAAAAAGTTCAATCCAAAGCTCTAAAATTTTATTTTTCCAAGGTGCTTCCAGCTATGGTCTCAAAATTCATAAATTCATATTTTTGTGGAAACCTAATTTTTAGGGCAGAAAATGAAAGTGCCAAGAATTGAATTCTGATTAGACAGAAAGATGTGCCTTGCCGAGGAGAGTCAAAATACCCTACTGCCTTTCAATATATGTGGAGAGAAACCCAATAAACAAGAATCCCTAGCTTCCGCAACTACACAGTGTCTTCTTCTCAGGTTAGCTCTCATACCATGTTAATTTTTGAGCATTAATTCAACATACTCTAGGATCTTTATTGAGAGAATAACATGTACAACATATCAAGCATATCAATCACAACAAGCAATCACATGAGACAATAGACACACAGAGTTTCCTTGGGGAAAACCAAGAAGGTGAAAAACCCCAATAGCTTCCTTAGAGATAGATAGAGCAATGATACAAAACCCAAGCATAAGAGATAGTCTCCTAGCGGCAACTTCTCCTTCTCCACTAGTGCGCCACTCTCCAATGAGTGTATGAGTGAGAAAGCGAATGGTCAAATAGAGTGCCTCCCGCACTCTATTTATACTTGACTTGACTTGCCTAATAACCTTACTAGGTCGGCCTCAACTTAAGCACTTAACATAATGCTGGCAGGGCCGATCCCCAGTAGGGTGGTCTAATAACCCTTTAACCCACATGACTTATACAGGGCTGACCCCATCAAGGTGGTCTAATAACCCATCAATTATAAGTTACGACACTTACATTATAAATGATGACACTTCCGTATAGAGGAATAATAACATCTCTATAGGAATAATATACATATGTGAAATATATTCTGAAGTTACATATACATCAACAAAATCATGAACAACACAAGAATTAACAAAGTAATTTTTTTTTTTTTTTGTGGGGAGAAAGGAGACTCTATTGCAAGAAGTAAATTTTACATTAGTAGATCCATACCTTGCATGATAAGATAGTTCCAAATTCCTTCTACTTTGGGTTCATTGCTCTTAATTTTTTCTTTAACTTAATGCCTTCCCACAAGTTTTCAATATCTTCCTTCTCTTTGTCTTCGACAATTACGAAAAGAAAGTAGAAGCAAATGTACAAATTGGTCAACCCTTTGAATGATAGGAGAGAATCATAGTAGAATAAGCTTAGCATACTTTAAATCCAAGATCCATAACAATATGAAAATGATGTCCTTATATAGGATTAGCATTCCTCCTAGTGTTCTTCCATGAAGAATAGGTGCACATTATAGAACCATCTAGGAATATTTATGCTTTAGGCATGCCATCTGTGATCATAGTGGAATGTATAAAATATAGTGCACACCTGGATCCATTTTGACCATATCAACTAAACTGCATGGGTATTGACCTTCTTTGATCATGATCACACATCTTTTAAAAACAAATGCATGCAACTGATCATAACCAAATAAAAATTCTAATTAACTAAAGTTCTTGAACATTAACATCAATTCCATAGTAATTAGACCATACATAAATTCATTTTAGGATAACACAGTTTGGTGCATGCAATCCAATGTCGGTACTAATAATGCCCATCATTGTTGATGGGAAAGGTCAACATGAAACTACAATAAGGGGTTCTACAAACACCCCTAAACATCAACAATAATTGGTGGAAAAAACACTATGTTTGCTAACTTTCAAAATCTACCTGCCTCAACAATCCCCAAACATACCTATGACCCCAACCATCACCATGACCATCATGGAATCCAACATTTGCATGTCAATAGTAGCATGAATCATGCCAAAAAGATAAATAACTATAGATAGCTTTAAAAATAAAGCACATTCAATAATTGAATCTTGATCTTATAAGTACAATGTACTCTTATATATATATATATATATATAAGCATAGAAAGGATACTTGTTCTCTTTTATAGAAAACATTATATTTTCTTTTACAATAATACAAATATTGTTATATTTTAAATTGTTTTTGACACATTTTATTCATGTTTATGTGTTCATATCTTAATTAGTTTAATTGTATTTTTATTTGCATCTTCAAAATTAAATTACCTTATATGTACATTCTTCTATACAAATTATATTTATCATCTTGATATCTTCATTGAAATGAACAAACTCTTCACTTAGCAAATCAATGACATTGGTGAAATCTGGGTTATATTAAAACCATTGAAATGAACAAATTTCAATGATGTATTTATGATTAATGGACTGTAATTAATGATATGTACAAGTTTCATGTTCATTATTTAAGCATTTGGAGTCATCTTTCTAAGTTTTATATCATTTGAAGAATATTTAATGCCATTTCCCCCAAGGTCGAAACTAGTGATTTTGTAGTTGTTGGAAGAGGGATATAACAGACTTCACAAACTGAATAATGATTCACGTTAGACCTTAATATTGTCCCTTAGACATCCTCTTCCTATGTTCAGAATTTTGAATGGGTTTGGAAGATTTTGGAGAGCCATATTCAACATTTACCCTGGGGGGATTTGAATCCCAAATTGCTAGTAAAAACTCCTACTTTGTACAGAATATTAAAGGGGTTTGCAGAATTATTTTGATGGTACTAAATAATCCGTGAACATCATAATAAAGTATTAATATCCTTCATACACCTTCTCTGAAGATTTGGGAGCATTTGGAGAAATTTGGAGAACTAGACCTCAAAACTAGTCAAAGGTCAAATTAGGGAAAAAAGTTGAAAATTTCACTATTTTAATAAAAATCAGAAAATGAATATTAAAATTGGTATCATATCATGGTATTGGCACTTGATGTTCTTGAAAAGGATCCAAAGAAATAATCCACCACCCTTAGAACTTGAAGTTGAAGAGGTTTTTGTTGAAGAGGAAGTAGTAGGAGGAGAAGAGTCTATTGTTGAAACCATGCCTAAGGGTGGAAGGGAAACCTCAGAACCTGAGGAGGAATTTATTGCAATCATAAAAAAAAATTGAAGACATTACAAGTGGTGTCAAAGACATGAACAAATAGATGATGAAAGGATTCGAATTGATGACTAGCCAACTTGGAAGCAAAGGGGTAATAGGAGGCAGCAGTAACTCACATTCAAAAGAAAAGAAGACAATGGGTGAGCATATTTTATCAAGCACGAGACCCCATAATATACCTAATGAATTTCAAGGCACAACAAGTCCTACTACACCTAAATTTATTGTACCCAAAGAAGAACCTAACACTCTAATGGATATGGATACATTGGTGAAAGAATGGGAAAAATTGAGTGAAGATTGTAGGACTCTACCATTTGAACAATACTTTACTCTTTCAAACAAACTCAAAAAGAAGGAAGATAATAGGGCTCTATTTCAGAACAAATAATTAAATTTTGCTATTGGTAAAATGCCACTTCCCACTTTTGATGGTTCCTCTCAAAGTTCTGCTAACACTTGGGTGCAGAAACTAGATGTGTATTTTCAGTTGAATCCAATGGTGGAGGAGGATGCCTAAAAAATGGCTATCTTGCATCTAGAAGGAGATGCCAATGAATGGTGGTTCCATGGTCTGAAAAATTTGGGACATGAAAAGGTTACTACCTATGTAGAGTTTGTTGACAGGGTGTTAGAGAGATTTGAGCAAAAAGACCCAGAATTCCCTTTCAAAGAACTAGCCCAATTGAAGCAAGTGGGAACTCTTGTTAATTATATGTTAGAATTTAAAAAGTTATCAGTCAAGGTAGATGATGTATCTATGAGAAGGTTAGTATTTCTTTTCAGTGAAGGTTTTGATGAACCCTTAAAAGGTTTAGTTAAATCCCACAAACCAACTACATTAAACCGGATGCTATGGGCTTAACTAGAGATCTCCAAAATGTGCTTCCTAGAACAAGGTTTTCTCCCAAGCCTAACTTCATATTTGAAAAGAAGCCTTGGAAAAGAGATACATTTGAAAAGAAGCCTTGGAAAAAGGATGCATTTGAAAAGAATAATAAAGAGGGACTAAACAAGGAAGAACTTAGAATAAAAAAATTGTGCTACACATGCTTTCAACCATGGACATCGGGGCACAAATGTACTAAGGGAAAAGCTTAATACATTGAAGTATTTTATGATAATGATGAGTATGAAGGGGGTATGTATGAAGAAGGACATATTTCAGATCAAGAAGAGGGATATGATACAATAGAATAAGATAAACAAGAATAAAATCAGTCCTCACCTAACAAAGTAAGAATGGCAGTACTTTCAACAGTGCCTTGTTATCACACTATTCGATGCAAGGGTGTGGTACTAGGACAAAGGACCTCAGTTTTGGTAGATGGAGGAGCCGCACATAAATTCATTTATGCAAACATGGTGGAGAGAAGGAATATACCTACTGAACCATTTTATGGATTCACCGTTGTCATTCTAGGTCACAACACAATGGAGTGCAAAACATGGGTTCCAAAGCTGCAAATCACCATAGGTAACTATACTCTTTATGATAGATTTTATGTGGTTGATGTTGATGATACTAATTTGGTTTTGGGAGTGCAATGGTTGTACTCTATAGGGGAGCATACAGTAAACTATCAAATTTCTGAAATGAAATCCCAAGACTCGAAAGGAATACTAAGGGTTGTGAGAGGGAAACACACCTACCCGAATCAAGTGGTGACTTCACATAGTATGAGGTCTATATTGAGGCATGGAGATATTGAATGGGCTGCTGAATGTCACATAACCTCCCCCAAGCCAAACATAAAGGTTTTTGAACACCCAAAGGAGATAGAGAAACTCCTACAAAAATATGAATTGTTTTTTAGAGATCTTCCACATGGTAGACCACCTGATAGGGGGGTTGAGCACAACATTGTTTTGGAGGAAGGTACTTCACCCATCCAAATACCACCCTATAGAAATCCAAATAAATTCAGAGATGCAATTGAAAAGGCCATCGAAGCACTCTAGATTTGGGACTCATTAGACCAATCTCTAGCCCTTATGCTTCTTCGGTAGTGTTGGTGAAGAAAAAAGATGGAACCTTGAGGATGTGCATAGACTTTATAGATTTGAACAAGAAGACAATCAAGAATATGTATCATATTCCTAGAATTGATGAGCTTATGTATGAGCTATATGAGGCAAAATATTTCTCAAAAATTTATCTTAGATTAGGTTACCATCAAATTCGAATGAAGGAAGATGTTGTGCAAAAGACCGCTTTTAGATGCCAATATGGCCACTTTGAGTTTCTTGTTATGCCTTTTGGATTAACTAATGCTCCAACCACATTCCAAGCATGCATGAATAATATTTTTTTCAAGAAGCTCATAAATTTTTTTTTGGTCTTCTTTGATGACATTCTCATTTACAACAAAACTTGGGAAGAGCATTTGTATCATTTAGAGGTTGTGCTGAAAATTTTGCATGAATAGTCCTTGTTTGCTAAGTTGTCTAAATGTGAATTTGGGATTAGGGAACTCTTGTCTCTTAGGTAGATTATTGGGAAAGAAGGAGTGAAAATGCACATGGAAAAGATAAGGGCCATCCTTGAATGGCCATCACCAAAAAACATCACATAATTAAAAGGATTCATTGGAATATGCACCTATTATAGGAAGTTTGTTAAAGGGTTCTCCAAATTGACTTCTCCACTCACTAATTTGACAAAGAAATATGCTTTCAAGTGGGATGAGGAGGCTGAAAATATCTTCCAAAAAATGAAAGAGGTAATGAGTAGTTTTCCAATACTTGCATTACCTGATTTTACTAAACCTTTTGTTTTGGAATGTGACGCTTCAGGTGAAGGGATAGGGGTTGTCCTAAAGCAAGGCCAACACACTATAGCCTTTGAGAGAAGAAATTTGCAGCCACATGAAAATATTTACTCCATCTATGACAAAGAAATGTTGGCCATCATGCATGCATTGGCCAATTTTAGACAATACTTGGTGGGAAACAAGTTTGTGATGAAAACTGATCACAACAGTTTAAGGCACTTCCTCACCCAAAAAGATCTTAATGAAAGGCAACAAAAGTAGGTAAGCAAGATTCAAGATTTTGATTTTGATATTTAATATATGAAAGGGAAGAATAACATTATAGTTGATGAATTATCTAGAATACCTTCTTTTTCTCTCATGGACATTGCAAAAGATTGGAAAAACATGCTAATGGTTGAATATGCAAAAGATGGATTTGCTTGTGATGTTAGATGGGGTCAAAGGGGATGATAACTACAATATTTTGAATGGAATGATATATTATAAGGGAAGAATTTATTTGGTTCAAAATTCAAAACTCAAGTACAATATTTTGCAAGAAACACATGATTCCCCACTAGCTGGCCATCCGACGATCTTTAAAACTTATAGGCAATTAAGGCAAAGGTTTTTTTGGAAGGGGATGAAGGAAGATGTTTTGAAATATGTGAACGAATTTAATTTATTTCATCAAAACAAATCTGAACTTACATGCCGATCTGGTTTATTGCAACCATTTCCCATTCCGGAACAAAATTCAGAGAGTATTTCAATGGACTTCATCACAAGTTTTCCCAAATATTTGGGAAAGGATTGCATATATGTGGCAGTGGCTAGGTTGACCAAATTTTCTCATTTCTATGTTGTTACATCATATTTTAGTGCTTCATAAGTGGCTAACATTTTCTTTAAATAAATCTTTAGACTGCATGGGCTCCCCAAGAGCATTGTAAGTGATAGAGATAGTAGATTCATGGGTGCTTTTTGGCAAGAACTTTTTAAATTGGTGGGCACTCAGTTAACTCCAAGCACAAGATATCATCCACAAACTGATGGCCTAACAGAGAGGGTGAATCAATGGTTGGAATGGTACCTAAGAACCTATGTGGGAGAGCAGCAAAAAGCATGGGAAAAATGGCTACACTTGGGTGAGTTTTGTTACAACACCACCTTTCATATGTCAATAGGAATGTATCCTTTCAAAGAATTATATGGTTATGATGAAATTACTTTTGTTGAGATTATCTTTGGTGATAGTAGAGCCCCAAAAGCTAAATATTGGGTGGAAGAGAGCCAATAAATTTTGAAGCTCTTGAAAGACAACTTGCAGGTAGCCCAAAATCGACAAAAACAATATGCAAATCAACATAGGGAAGAAAGGAGCTTTCAGGTCAATGATTTAGTATATTTGAGGTTGCATCCATATAAACAAACATCCTTGAAAAAAAAGGGAGAAGAAAAGCTAAAACCAAGATACTATGGTCCATGCAAGGTAGTTTGGAAGTTTGGAGAGGTAGCATATGAGTTAGAACTTTTGGAAGGAAGTAAAATCCAGAATGTAATTTCATGTTTCATGTCTCAAAAAAGGCATTGGTCAGAAAATGGTCATTTCAGAAAAACTTCCTCCTTTGGATGATGAAGGTCAGCTCACACTTGTTCGACATAAAAACTTTTGAAGACTAGGGAAAGAACGTTAAGGAGAAGAACTATCAAAGAATACTTGGTGCAATGGAAGGATCTCCCAAGTGAAAATGCCACATGGGAGGAGGAACAAATTTTGTAGCATCCAAATCTGAAATTGCTTGAGGACAAACAATCTTGGGTGGGGAGTATTGTAATGTCCCCATTCAAATAAATTCATAACAACGAAATTCCATCAATCCTATTAGTTCCCTAGGTTGGATGGAGACATGAGGATTTGCAATAAGGGAGCTAATAAATGGTGTTTAGACATTAGAATGGAATAAATATTTAATAAAGGAGATAAATAAATATTTACAAGAGAAAATCAAAGTGTCAATGGCTCATGAAGACACATGGAGGTTGTGGGATCCATACAAGCCAAAACTTCTGTGTCACATGGAATCCTCCTCTTGTAAATTCGAATCCATGGGAATCCTAAGGTTCTTGGGAGGATTTGGAAGGCTCATAAACTTGGAAATATGCATCATAGATCGAATTGGGATGGAAATGTAACTCCCATAGAAGAGGAAGAGTCAAATGAGGAGTTATTGAACACTTGGACTAGATTCCCTAACCTATATGAAAACAATGATGAAGTTGCTATGACACCTATGACAAATTGCAGACCTGATTGCTGACATCTGACCATTATGACATGTCAGGCCTAAAAGTAGCAGCCAATAGATTTCTCATGGGAGTTAAATAATCTCAAAGGATTCCTACTTGAACTGGTGGAAGGTGGAAGGCTAGGAAGGGGAGGACACATGGAAAATCATGAACCGCTCCCTAATTCGAATTGGCTTTGAGTCTTTGGATGTATTTTGAACCTTATAAGTCTAAGGATGTTTATAAAATATAGAGATAAACCAAGAGAAGTTATTTTTATCATTTTGAGAATTTGCATTTGTGAAGAGAGCCAGTGGAATACTAGTCTACTTGCCTTAGCCAATTTCGAGGGTGAAAGATTCCCATCCTAGTTCGTGTGTGGAAAGGACACTCAGAACTTTCATGGTAGATTTAATGGGGTCTTTGTTTTCATGTGTAAGCTACAGGAAATCTCTTTGTTTCTTCTAGTGCATCTCACTCCTTCAACCATTTCCAGTTTCCATTGCATATTCTTGATCCTTGAGGAAGGGCACTTTTTGTGAGCTATTGTACTCTTTGGGGGAGCTTGTAATGCCCCATTTATTTTTTAAAATAATGAATATAATTTTTTATTCACACTCATAAATGTACCAGGTTGAAAATCCAATTGGAATGATGTAAACCTGATGTTTAATGAACAAATGGTGCCATTTCCCCACTATCTTGATATATAGCAATGATATATTCATGAATTCGAATGGAAGAGAATTTATATGATTTATTTATGATTAATGGACTTCTATTAATGATATGTACAAGTTTCATGTTCAATACTTAAGCATTTGGAGTCATCTTGCTAAGTTTTATATCATTTGAAGAAGATTTAATGCCATTTCCCTCAAGGTCGAAACTAGTGATTTTGTAGTTGTTGGGAGAGGGTTATAACAGACTTCAAAAACTGAATAATGATGCACATGAGACCTTAATATTATCCCTTATACATAATCTTCCCCTGTTCATAAATTCGAGTGGTTTTGGAAGCTTTTGGAGAGCCATATTCAACATTTACCCTGGGGGGATTTAAACCCCAAATTGCTAGTAAAAACTCCTACTTTGTCTAGAATCTAAAAGGGGTTTGCAGAAGTATTTTCATGGTCCTAAATCATTCTTTAACATCATAATCAATTCTTAATATCATTCATACACCTTCTCTGAATATTTGGGAGCATTTGGATCAGTTTGGAGAACTAGACCTCAAAACTAGTCAAAGGTCGAATTAGGGAAAAAATTGAAAATTTCACTATTTTAATCAAAATCAAAAAAGATACATTACACCCCCCCCCTCACTTCACTCTAAATCCCCCATAACCCGACAAAATCTATGTACAAAAAATAATTTATTCTGTTTTTTGTCATACTTAAGAAGAAGTGTCTCTAATTATAACATATGCCAACATACAGGAAAATGGAAAAAACACTAACAAACAGTTAATTTATACGCACCAATAAAATTAAATAATTCTATCGCAATATTAAATCAAAATATATAGAGTAGATATATTAAGGCATACCACATACACTTCAATGGACTTCATCATATTCTTCATCCAAGTCATCATCTGTATCATCCGATCCAGATTCAACATTGTAAGGATTGGTCATATCATCATCGTCATCAATGTCAGTTATGATCATCATGTCATCATCGATATCATCTTCATGGACATTGTCTGTTACATCATCCTATTCAACTAATTCTTCGACATCTTCCTCTGGAACATGATCATCTAATTCATGTTGATCATCTTCAACATTGTCTTCTTCTTTGAGACCCTCTTCATTACCTTCCTCTACATTATACTTTATTGGCCTTCCCCTTGGATTGTGTCTCACAACAAATGACCAACCCCCTCTACCTGGAACCTCAGAGTAAAATACATGTTCACATTGGCTTGGAAGAACATAGAGCTCTGTTCCTGGCTCAAACAACCTTGTATTAACCATGGTAAATCCATTATCATGTTCAATAATAGTTTGATCGAGATCACGTTGATTCAACCGTAACCTGTACCATTTGACAATGGTTAGAAGTACTTTGAAGGATTTAAATTCACACTGAACAATATCTTCCAAATACCCATAGTATTGATTTTCTGATAGTTCTGGATTTCTGTCACTTCTAGAGGAAACATTGGTCACCTCAAAGATTGCAAATATCCCACAATCCGATGTTTTCTTCCTTTCATCCAACATTTTGATGTGAAATTTACAACCATTGCACCACATAGTCTTATGATGTTTTTCCTACAACAAGCCATACATATAAATATTACATAATGATTAATTGATGATTAAGTGCATGTTTATGCCCTGCAGGGAAAAAATAAACGTTTACATCAATATATTTTCAACAAAAATAAATAGTACAGCTGATTAATATGCTTTCCTGCTTATCTTTTAAACCATATGCTAAATCGATTTCCCTTCATGTAATATTGGTATCTCCATTGCGAAGAGATGCTTTAACTAATGAAGTCACACCTTCCCATGATATTCCATGACCATATTGTTCACATAGTTCAATCCATACCTTCATCCAGTCAAGATTGTTTGCGATGTATAAAGGAAGTGCATTCCACTCTCAACCAACTGCTTGATGAAAATAAAATTAAAATTCAATATAAATGTATATTCACTTAACATAATTTACTTTTTTAATTGATGCATATTGAATATTAAAAATAGAATAAGTACGATATATACATAAAAATCAACAGTCAAATGTATTGTATTAATTAATCTCCACTAACTAATAATTACCTTCCACCTTCCTCAATCTACCTTTTCCCTTCAGGTACTCCCCTTCAAAATTGTTATTGGAGTTTGGATCACAAATGCGACCTAGATTGAGCTTTGATGCTAATTTGGATGATATTCACTAATATACATCATGTTTTGGTATACCATATATCCCTCCACCATAGAATCATCAGGACGTGCTCGTTGTCTAACCAAACCCTTCAAAAATTTCAAGTGCCTCTCAACCATCCACATGGACCTTGAGTGTATAGGTCCACACAATTCAATCTCCTAAACTTGGTGTATGAGCTAGTGTTCTTGTGTATTGAAAAATGCCGAAGGTAGATGCTTCTACATTTCACACATGAGACACGGAATTTATCTCCTCCGTAACTTTATATCTTCTTTATGGATTTGTTTAGATGGCAGCCATCTACAAGTGATGCAAACCAATCATGAGATTTAACAAAAAAAAATTATATTACATAAAAATTAGTGCACAAAAATAATATATAAGTTCTACAATGAATTAAACAAATACTAAGTGCATGCAAACAATCTCTACTTACCTCATGTATTTCCCAAGATTATATATAACTTGTTTGACATTGTTGTTGAAGTTGTCCAGGAGAGAGAGAGGTAGAACATACTATAACAATATGCAAATCGTTTTAGTTTTTTTACAAAAAGTAGAAAAAAAGACCAACAATATGCAGTAGAATAAAAAAATGTAGAAATTATATGCATACCATAATAATTACATTCATGAAGATATTCCAATCATGCATTTTCACCCCCGCAAAATCACCTTCTTTGTTATGATATTCTTCATGTTCGAACAAAATCCATTGGGAAATTTAATTTTTTGCATGACTTCTTTTACAACATTACTTTGTTGCTCCTAAACAACCATGGAAGTGATTTTATATTAATTTGGTCTCTGTTTCTATGATATTGAATGACTTCTTTCATTGCAAGGTTGGATTCTTGAATGTCATTGCAATTTTTGACAATTTTTTCTTTCTCACTCCTTCCATCCAATATTCGCCATAATGTTTCAGTCTCATTCTTTCCGATATGCATTTTATCAAACATATGAACAATTGGTAGGTGCTCATAGTAGGGAAACCTATTGAATTGTTGAGGATAACTTTTCATTCCTCGTGGAAGCCCATTAATGCCTTCATGATCACGACGGCCATCATGAATCATAGTTTATAAAAAGAATTACAGAAATCAATGTCAATTACAGTAAACAACACACAATAAAAAAAATTCATAACATTTCATGTACGATGATAGATAGAAAATTTGATCTGTACATACCTTGACCATTTCTATTATATTGCAACTTCCATAGGTGAGGTGTCATTCTCTGTGGTTTTAATGCAGTATCTTGTTTCCCATTGAAAATATGTTTTTCGGTAGTTCGATACCTATGATTCTTAGAGAGGAAGTGCCTATACTCATCAAACACCTCCTTTCCTAAACTTTTTGAACGACGAGATTTGATCTTAGAACCACAAACCGAACATGCAAATTTTCCCTTTGTCCGAAGACCTACATAAAGAGATGGATTAACTATGTCAATTATAATTATATATAAAATGAATGGATTATTTAAAAAAACATGCATGCATAATATATTAACTAGTTCATAAAAATAAATGCAATCAAAGTGGAACTTATAATCACAAACCCCAAAAATGGGTTAACCCTGGGGAATCATGTATTGTCCATGCAAGCATTGCATGGAATTGAAATTGCCTTTGTCTTATTGGTCTAGATACATGATACATAGTGATTCCATTCCATAACTTTAGTATCTCATCAATAAGAGGTTCGATATATACATTCATATCTTTAACTTGGTACTTACCTAATCGATTTGAACATATAAAATATATAATTATTACAACCATTTAGATATATAAACTATACACAAGAGAAAAATAAAAAATATATATATGACATTATGCAACAAAATATGACAAATGAGATGCCACTACATTAAAAGAAAAGTTCTAGCCACATACCTAGAATAATAATTGCCAACATTATGTGCTCCCTTTTATTGAAAACCACGGAGGAATGTTATTGTTGATAAAAAAAATAGGCCACACTGAGTAATTGGATCTCATCTTTGCAAATGGATTGACACTATCTGTTGCCATAGAAATCCTAATATTACAAGGTTCTTCTTTAAAGTGAGGCCATTTTCCCTCCATATCTCTAAATGCAAACCCATCTACATGTATTCGAATAATGTCATCTTGACTTCTATTTCGTGCATGGTAATCCATAAATTGCACTATGTTTTTTCACCTGAATAGTCATTACAAACGTGGAATAATGGGAATATAATGAAGAACCTTGCGAGGCACCCTTTTTGTTACTTGATTTGTTCGATATCTACTGATATGACATTCCATACATTCTGTTTCAAATTCATGTTGATTATAATATATAACATGGTCGTTGGGGCATGCATCAATTGCTTCATACTGCATTCCAATTTATTTCATGATGGTAGATAAATCTCGATATGTACGAGGTAAAATATTTGATGGTGGTAACAAAAATTCAGCTATCAAGCTACAAAAAATTAAAATAGAAAACTAGTTAATATAATATATAAATAATATTAATGAAACACATTTCATCTGTATTAATTTTACTTGTGAATTAACAATAAAATTATTAGACAAACAATGATAACCTTTAGCGTGATCATATATATGTGATGGAATATATTGTTGGTCTATCCAGCAATACTAAGAGGGGGGGTGAATCAGTATTGCCTCCTTTTTATTTTATAAAAAAAAATAGTATTGAAAACAAAATATGCTATGAATCAAACAAGGAACGAAAGAGAATTTTATCGTGGAAACCTCAAAGAGAAAACCACAAAATCAAACTCATTAACAAAATTATTTCTACAAAATTATTTTTTTGCTACAACAGAAAGGATGCATCAACATCCTAGTTTTCTATCTGCACCAACAAATAAGGATGCTACAACACCCCTATTTTCCAGCTACTACTGGAAGGAGGCTACAACCTCCTTGAAATGATTCAACTTGCCCCCGACACCACCCTGCCTCCCTGATATTTATAATTTCAAAATATTTTCTTAATTCATCAATTCTGCCTCTGGAAATTCATCATGCTTCTTGGTCTCTTCTTTTCTTACTGCTGTTGTGATCTGCACTTTTGAGACACTTTCTTCTAATTCAAAACTTCATTTAAATACCTCTTATATTTGAGGTCGCACCTCTCCATTCCGTGTATTTCCACTTCATTCCTTTCCAAATATTTGTATTAACTTCTAATTTAAATCTATGTTTATTATTGATTTTTAATTAATTAATTAATTAAAACATTTGATCATTTCGTAGAGCCTACGGGCATGGATATGTGCCTGTGGGCATGTATATGAGCCTGTGGGCCTACTCTCAAGCCTGCGAGCTTCTTCTATCCCAAGCTTGCGGGCCTCTCCTCCCTTGCGGGCTTCTCCTCCTTTGTGCGGGCTTCTCCTCCCTTGCGGGCTTCTCCCCCTTTGCGCGAGCTTCATTCTTATCTTATAGGCATAACCTATGTGGGCTTCATCCTTGCATGCGGGCATCACCTTGCAGGCATCCCCCTTTTATTGCTTGCGGGCATCTCTTCCTTGCTTGCTTGCGGGGATCTCCTCTTGCTTTCTTGATGGCATTTCCCCTTGCTTTCTTATGCGGGAATATCCCCTTTCTTTCTTGCGGGCATCTCTTCGGGCATATCCTTGAGCCCCTTTGCGGGCATATTGACATCAATGCCAACACATATTTTAACATTCTCCCCCTTTGGCATTGATGGAAACACCAAAGGTAGTCTCCCCCTTTGAAAGCAATGACAAGGGCCTCCTTTTGACAGCTCCCCCTCAATTAGAGAAAATTTGGGTAAAACATGGGCCTCCTAAGGAAAATAATAAGAAAATAATAAAATAATAGTAGATAGAGAGTAAAAAAACTACTTTTTTGGATCGTATTTTCAACTTATCTCCTTTTAGGTTTACTCAAATTTCAAACGGGAGGACTCGTTGGATGCATAATTAAATTATGCATCCAACGAGTACCCATCTTGCATACTTTTAACAACATCCACACCATGAAAAATTGAAAATACATTAAAAAACGTGTTTCTAGTAGTAAACCTACAAGGAGATAAGTTGAAAATACGATCCAAAAAAGTAGTTTTTATTTTTTCCCTCTAATCTTTTTAGGTGCTCCCTTTTTTAATTTTAAATCATTTTGATTGGCTAATACATGATGACATGGAATTTGTATTATTTTTTGAAGGCCCATTTTAAATTGAAATTTCCTCTAATGGTCAACATGTCTCCCCCTGACAAGGTATTTTCTTCTTTTTATCTACTGTAAGAAGATTACTCCCTATTTTTGTCTAAGATACTCAAAGGCTTCTTTGGGTAATGTCTTGGTGAAGATATCAGCTATTTGTTCCTCTGTATCAATATATTCCATTTTGACAACCTTTTGTGACACTTGATCTCTTAGAAAGTGATATTTTATTGGAATGTGCTTAGTCTTAGAGTGCATGACAGGATTTTTTGATATGTTTATGGCACTGGTATTGTCACAATTTATCATTATGGGATGCTCATACTTCACAAGTATGTCTTCCAATGTCGGCTTCATCCAAATGACTTGAGTACAACATAATGTAGTAGCAATATATTCAGCTTCTGCTATATATAGTGCAATGGAGGGTTGTTTCTTGCTTAGTCATGATACCAAACATTCTCCCAAGTAGAATGATACTCCACTGGTACTCTTTCATTCATCAACATTTCCTGTCCAATTTGCATCAGTGAAGGCTATTAAAGTGAAGTCTTGGAAATACTCCATAGTACCTTTCAAATATTTGAGAATTCTTTTTACTGCTGTTACATGTGTTTCTTTGGGCGATGATTGGAATCTAGCAACCAATCCTACATTTTGCATCACATCTGGTCTTGTAGCTATCACATATAAAAGACTACCTATCATAGATCTATACATAGCATGATCCACTTCCAAAGATTCATCATATTTGCTTAACTTATAGCCAGTGATCATGGGGGTACTAACAGGCTTGGAGTCTTCCATCTTAAATTTATTTAGCATCTCTTTAATGTACTTGGTTTGATAAATGAAGATCCCTTTGTCTGATTGAGTGACTTGTAATCCTAAGAAGAATGTTAGTTCTCTCAACAAAGACATTTCAAATTCTTTCTTCATATCTGAAGCAAAGTTTACACTCAGGACTTGTAGATCACTTCCAAATATGATGTCATCAACATAGATAACAACAATTATCATATTCTCATTTTCAAATTTTATGTAGATATTACTGTCACTGGTCCCTCTTATGTATCCCTGTTGCTTCAAGTTGTTTTCAAGTCTTGAGAACCATACCCTTGGAGCTTGTTTGAGACCATAGAGTGCCCTTTTTAGTTTGCAAACATAATGCCAGTTTTTTTTATTATTAAGAAAAAACCTTCAGGTTGTTCAATATAGACTTCTTCTTCAAGATTTCCATTCAGAAATGCATATTTAACATCCATTTGATATACTTTGAAATTTTTGTAACATGCAAAAGCTAAGAACACCCTGATTTCTTCAAGTCTTGCTACAGGGGAAAAACGTTTCTTCAAATTCAATACCTTCCACTTGAGCATATCCCTCGCATACTAGTCTGGCCTTGTTTCTTATTACTTTAGCATATTCATTTAACTTTTTCATGAAGATCCACTAGGTCCCAATCACATTCTTGTCTTTAGGTCTTGGTACAATTTCCCAGGTTTGGTTCTTCTCTATTTGGTCCGGTTCCTCATTCATAGCTTTGATCCAATCATCACTTTTTCTAGATTTTGAAAATGTTTAGGATCTACTAGCGAAAGTAGTGCTTGTTCTTGATCATATATTAACCTTCTTCTTGTTTTAACTCCAGTATTTATGTCACCAATAACTTGAATTTCATGATGATCTCTTTCAATTATTCTTGATGGTGCTATTATATCAGGTCTTGGAGAATCTTCTTTGTCATTTTCTTTGGATACATCATCTTCCTTTTCTTTTTGTTCAATTTCTTCTTCATCTTGTGAATACTCTTTCCTTTGTGAGTATTTTCCATCCTTATCATTATTTTCTGTCTCATCGTCTTATGTTCTAGTTCGTCTTGGCTTTATGTCATCTATTCTTACATCTTCACTTTCTATGATATTGTGTAGTCTTTGATTGTAAAATCTGTATGCTTTCTTGGTGGATGAATATCCTAGAAATATTCCCTCATCGGTTCTGGAGTCAAACTTACCAAGATCATCCTCATTCCTGTTTATGTAGCACTTACTACCAAACACTCTGAAATATTTGATAGAGGCAGGTCTTCCATACCATAGCTCATAAGGAGTCTTTCATAATTTAATCTAAGTTTTCCTCTATTGAGTATATAAACAGCTATATATATTGCTTGTCTCCAATATGCATCTGAAAGTTTTGCTTCATTAAGCATTGTTCTGGATTCTTCTTGGACTGTCCTATTTTTTCTTTCCACAATGCCATTTTGCTAAGGAGTTCCTTGAGCTGAAAATTGTCTTTTAATCCCATGGGTTTCACAAAACTCATTGAATTCATTTGAGGTAAACTCTCCTCCATTATCTGACCTTAAACAATTGATTTTCAGATTTGTCTCATTCTCAACCATTGCTTTAAAAATTTTAAACTTCTCAAAACCTTCTGATTTTTCTTTGAGGAATGTCACCCAAGTCATCCTTTTATAATCATCAATGAACAACATGAAATAAGATTCTCCTTGCAAGCTTTTAGTTCTTGTTGGTCCAAAAATATTAGTGTGAACGATTTCAAATGGATGTGAGGATGTATATTCCTTGATTATGAAGCTGGTTTTAGTTTGTTTCCCATGTTGACAATTTTATAGACTGAATTTTGAGGCTTCACAATATTTGGAAAGTCTCTTACAACGTCCTTCTTACTCACCTTTATCAGATTGTCAAAATTCAAGTGTCCCATCCTTGTATGCCATAGCCAACATTCATCAATCAGACTCATGTGGCATTGCTCTTCATTTTCTAGGATGTATACATTACTTGAATTCCTTACAGCAATCCCAATATTTTTTCCTGAGTTTTTCTTCCTGATTTCACATTTCTCGGAATCAAATATGTAGATGTGGCCTTGATCACATGTTTGACTCACACTGAAAAGATTAGGCTTTAAATCTTCTACTAGCAACACATTTTCAGATCTAATAGCAACTGTACATTTTCCAATTATGTTAGAAGATATATTGTCTCCAAAGGTGACTTTTCCCTTTCTTAGGATTATGATTTTTTTTGGATCTACTGTCATGTGTTTTGAACATCCACTATCAACATGCCATATATTTTTCTTTTATGTTGCACATAGAGCTATCATGGATTCTGTCCTCTCTACTATTTCCTTTTTATTCCAGACCTTTCTCTTCTCTTTGTCTTGAAACCTTTTTGCAGTATTATTTTCTGTAGGATTCATCAGTTTGCATTCTCTAGCTATATGTCCATGGTTATTGCATTTGTAACATTCTATATCATAGCTTTGTAGAGGTGAAAAGGGGTTATGGTTTCCTCTTCTTTCTTTTGGATAATTGTTATATGCATTCTTCTTATGAAAATGAACCTTTTCCATATGCTTTGCAATTCAGGGCTTTATGTCTAAAATTATTACATGAGTAGCAGTGACCCAAAAACATTTGTTGATACCTACTTGTCATCGATCGTCTAGGCACCATATTTGTCTCATGTAAGCGAGGATTAGATTTATGACTATCCCCTATTTTGGTTGGATTCATAAGTGAAGCAACATAACTCTTTTTGTTATATCCTAACCCACTTTTGTCACAAGATGATATTTGGGCACTTAGGATGTCATCTAGAGTCTTCGAGCTCTTCCCAAATTTTGTTTTAATATCTTTTTCATAAAGTTTCCTTTTAAGCTGAATAATTTCTGCTTCAAGTGTTTTAGATTCTTGCATTCTTTCTTTGAGCTGCAATTCTAGGTTCTCTTCAATCTTCTTATCCTCTTGGAGCTGGATCTTCAGATCTACAATGATTTGGCTTGACTACTTATCTCTTGTCTTTTGTCCTTCTTCATAATCAACTAGTTGTGTTCTTAAATATTTAATCTTCCTTTTACTTTTTCTCAATTCTTCAAGAGCACTTATGAGTTCGAACTTTAGGTCCACCTCTCCTTCCATATCTAATTCATCATCTGGAGATTGAGTTTCTATTCCCATGAATAGAATTTATGTTTCCTAATCTTCTTCTTCTTCATCTTCACTACCCTCCATAGTGTAAAAGATATTCTTCTTCCAATTAAACTTCTTCTTGTATGTTTTGGTGTTCTTCTTGACTTTCTTAGAGGTTTATCTATCATCACTATCATCTTGTTTGGGATAGGGACATTTCAAGGAAAAATCCCCAATTCTGTAATGTCCCCATTCAAATAAATCTCAAAAGAGAAAATTCCACCAATCTACTAGTTTCCTAGGTTGGGGTGGAAACATTAGATTTGCAATAAGGAGACTATAAAAACACATTGGAAATTAGCTTTACATAAATATAATAGAAGGGGTTAAATAAATATTTATTATAGGAAAATAAGGTGGCACTTGGTCATGGAGACACATTGGTGGTGTGGGACCCACACAAAGCTAGATTACTCATGCCACATGGCATCCTATTCTCACCCATTCGAATCCAAGGTGGAGTCTAATGTTCTTGGGGATTTGGAATTTCAATATACTTGGAATGACTCAATGAAGGTCGAATTGGAGTGGAACATTAACTTCCATGGAAGAGGAAGAGGCATTTGAGATATATTGAGACACTTGGGCTAGATTTCTTAGCTTCTATGACAACAATGATGAAGATGCTATGACACTTATGACACAAATAAAACTTGATTTCTGAAATATGACATGTCAGGGCTAAAAATAGCCTCTAAGAGGGTGCACAAGGGATTTATGGAAGCCAAAGAGTCATCCATTTGAATTGAGTGAAGGAGGAGGCTAGGAATGGAGGGACAAGTGGCACACATTGGGATCTATTCCCAATTCGAGTTGGCATGAATCTCATGGATGGAATTTGAGATAAGGAGGTATTTGGAAGTTTATAAAAGTCAAGAGCAAATAAGGAGAGTGGCTTTTGTTAATTTCTCATTTTGCATATTGGAGTGCATAGCTTGTCCATGCTTGTGGAGTGTTTACTCTACTTGCCTTAGTACCAATTTTGAACATGAAAGATTCCCATCCTAATTGTAAATTGGAGAGGCCATTCAGACCTTTCATTTGAATCTAAAATGGAGTCATTTGTTTCAGTTTGAAGCTATAGGGAAGCTCGTTCCATTCTCTTCTTCAACTTGTTTCCACACCTTTCTCACTTTTCTCTTCATAATTTGTCTCTTGGAGGAAGGGTGCACTTGGTGAGATGATGATATATTTGGGGGAGATCTTGTGGCCCCATTTATTTTTAAGCTGATTTATTTACTCTATATTTTCTTCTCAAAATATCCTCAGGTCGAAATACCAATTGAAACTATGTCAAAATACTAAACAATGTACAAATGGTGCCATTTTCCACATTTCTTTTTATGAAAGATTGAAGTTGCTTTATTTCAACTTTTATCAGTTCATATACGTGATTTTTATGATTTATGGAGATTCATTAATGTACTAAATAAGTTTCATATACATTACATAATCCTTTGGAACATAAATCTCGAATTTCATAGCAAATGGTGAAGTTTCCTATCATTTCACCCTAGGTGAAGACATGTCCACAAACCTCTGATTTATGAGAGTTGCAAAAGCCTTTAGGAACTGATTAATGATGCATTTGGGATCCCATTGAAGTCCTTTAAAAATTACATTTATCTTTTCATAAATTTGGGAGGGTCTTACTGTATTTGGAAATCCATTGTTGTCCCCTACCCTTGGGGGTTTTGAACCTCGAATTGACTAGTAAATTTCCCTATTTTCTCCTGATTGTAAATGAATGTTGTATAAGTATTTTGAGAGTTTACAAGTATCCATAAGCCTATTTTTTATGTATTAATACCTTTAAAACACCCCCATACCCAATTCGGAATCATTTGGAGCCATTTGGAAGCATTTGAGTCATTACTAGTCTAAGGGTCGAATTGGCCAAAAAGTGCAATTTTTCCAATTTTTCCAAATTCTTAAAAAGGGACACTACAAGTGGCATCAAAGCATGGTCCTTGCACCTATGAATAAATATCATACCTTGAATAATAATTGGCAGTCATTGTCTACTATTATGATGAATCCTATGAGTATAATGCTTATGAGAAATATGAAGAAGAATGTCATTGGTATGAGGAAGAGGTGACATCATGCAGAACTTCTTACAATTTAATAAGGAATGAAGGTTATTATTATGACCTTGAATCTGATGAAGATGAGTGTGTAACACTACCAAAGGATAATTCTATGAATGAATTACAAAGATTGGGAGCAACATGTAAAACCTTGCCCCAACAATATCAGGCATATCTTGATGTGTACAAGGGAGATACACAAAAGGCCATTCCTTTTGAAGACTTTTCTTATTGGGTGTTTGAAAATAGGCCCAAAAATGAAGATGTGGAGTTAGTGAAGAAAGGTCTATGCCTTTCTTGCAAAATACCTTGGAGATAAAATCATATGTGTGTGAGTGAAAGGAGCAGTGAAAAATATGAAGCTTCAGGGAATGCATGTATTTCCTACTTGAAGAAAGTTTTGGGTTTTTATTCAAAAAGAGATTCAAATATATTGATCTTAAGGAAACCAAGGGGAAAAATGCATCATCTTGCTTGAAGGAGCGAAAGGAGGAGGCTGTAACATCCCAAAAATTCACAAAAAATTAAAATTTTTCTAAGTAGCATAAAATGCTACAATTGCTATGCGGAAGTATACTAAATGTTAATTTGTTTAGTTAGACGAAAACCTGATGTCGACACTTCTTTGATTAGGGATCAATGTTATAAACATGTTACATAAGTTACTTGCTATGTTTGTCAAGTAAAGTCTTACTGCATTCAAATGAATAGACGTGTGTGCTTATGCGATCATTTAATTGCTAGATGTTTTAAATACCATTTTATTTCTAAATGATTATGGTATAACATTATCTTTTATTATAGTACTGTTTTATCTACGAATACTAACTGTTGATTTTTCTGATGATGAAGGGGTCCTATGGGCACCCTGGGGCTTATTTAGTTATTTATAGCTAACACTCTTAAACCTCTGTCACAGATCGCAGGTAAGAATGTTCCACCAAATGAAGTATTATCAACGTATGTCAAACGACTTTCAATCTGCCTCGATATTAATTTTATAAATAACTTGACTTGTTCAAGGGTGAGATCTACCTTAGCTTTGATCATCGATTTTACAGGTTTATGATGCCACCTATATTTTTATATAGTTTGAAAGGCACAAATTCGAAATTCATTAAAGTCTTGTAACTACAAAGCATTTATGCCTCATGTTCAAAATCATGTTTAAATCATTATATTTGATTTGTATTAAGTCATTGTTTAATGTATTGAACTTCAATTACATTGTTATAGGCCACAAAACCCTACACTAAAGATTTTATACCATGTAACCACTAAAAACTTATATACCCTAACCAAAATCTTATATACCAATGCTAGTAGTTTTAACCCTTATACAACTATACTATCGTTTGATATTTATAACTACATGCACAAACTTTATGCTTTATGCATAGTATGGTATATTCAATTTACCAAGAGTCGAAACTAAGCATTATAAACTTAACTATATGCCTAACATACTATTCGGGCTATTAGAATTACTATAAATACAAACTATATATTATGAGTTTGATTATAAGACTAACATGCTACAGGTCGAAGCAATAGTGAAAACCATAACTAATGTCTTGGTGCATCATGTGTTCGCAGGCACTCGAAATCCAGTAGTTATGGCATTTAAAGTTCATTAAACAAGTTTTGGTGGAATTCCTGTTGGCATCCCTTGTGGCAGGGCTCCATGTGAATTTTCTTGGTCTTTTTGCTTAAACCCTACTGCACTTTGAACTACTCGACGAGACAACTGACTGGGGCATTCATTTTGCAAGGAAGGTGGGGGGGAGAGGCCGACAGGCTCTCAGTTTTCCAGGGTTTGTAACCCTTGTTTGCAGTTTTCTTCCAGGGATTCGATATCCTGACCTTGCTGTCGATTTCATGACCTTGCTATCTACATAAAATTCATAGGAAGTTATGTGAAATCGCATTCTCTGCAAAGTTTTTACTCTTTACAGACTTTGATGGTGAATATGTGCGCCTCCAGGGTTGATGTTGAAATCCTTCAATGTTGCAGAAGTGTTCATGCATACTACGATAGATTTTGCAGGTAATGTCATGGTCTCCCAATTGTATTTCGTCGAAGGTTTTAATATTATTAAAGTTGTAGGTTTAAGTCTGAACTACATCAAATTTTAACCACCTGTTGTGTTGTTGTCCTAATAGGTTCATCCTCGGCATTGGTTTGAGGTTTAAACAAACAGGGATAAGAGATTAAATGCCCTGGTAAGCCTCAGTGACTCCCTTGTGGGCATCCACAGTACTCAGAATATTTTTGGTGAGACATTGGCACAACGCCAGTCTTCGTTTTGGTTGGCCGAGAGTTCTGTTTTTATTTTAAACTTTGGTTTCTCAGTTGTTTGTAACTCTATAAGCTGTATGGCATTTTTTTGTGTTACAGGGAGGGTTGAACCCTCGACTTGTCCTACGTTGGTTTTTCCACGTTTTTTTGTGTAAACTTTTAATGAATAATATATAAGCTTTTGCTTGGAAATGATTTCAAAGGGTTTTTACCCTCGGCATTTTGATATTTTTGAAATGAAATGTGTTTATAAGACTTCATGGTGGTTAGGGTTTTAAAACCCGGTTTTGTTTATGAAGAAATAGTTATAGGGAGGGTCGAACCCTCGACTTTGTCACTCGTTGCTTCCTTTCGTAAATTTTGTGTATAAATTTTAAAAGATAATGATTTAAGGTTTTTGCAATGATCACTAGAAGTTTTAGGATAAAAAACTTGAGAGAATGCTCTCGACATTCATTGTTAATCTGTAATGTTGTTTGATAAAGAAAAGTTAGGGAAGAGCCCGAGACTATGGTTTGAATGCTTATAATGTTTAGATTTGCTTAGAAACAAAATTCGTAAGGAAAAATGATAAACCCTACCTTAAAAGATTACTGTGTTTTCAAATGGCTTGAGGTTGTGCTAAGGGTTTCAAACCCTGGTCTTGTAATACTTCTTTGTTTTGGTAGATGAATGCAATATTATCTTAGTAATATTAAATGTAGCTTATGAACAAGGTTTGAACCCTGGGACAGTCGACAGACTAAAATAGTCGTTATTTGTTTAGTAAATCTTTGTATATTTTAATGATTCAGACCAATGATAATTATTTTTTAATCGTTTTACAAGACTTCTGTGTAAGATTTTTTAAGTGAATACTTAGGTGGGATACAATTAGGGTTTTGTATCATAAGTTGTTTACACTGAGAGCTAGACTTACAGTATGCTTCTATAGTTGTTTTTAAACAATAATTTGATGAATATATTTATAATACTACTGTTTATAAATTGAGTTGTTTTTAAATTAATTTTCTTCATTTATGTATGAGTTATTTTGATTCTGATAAATGCATTACTGTCGTTTATAGATCAAAAAGGAAATGAAATGCTATAATGATCAGCTTGTAAAAAGATCATGAAATTTATCCTATTTTATCATGTTTATAAAAATAGGTTTGCATTAGTATTCTATGCATAAATGAAGTATAAATTCTGTACTATAAAGGATTATTCAGATGTACAAAGTTAGTATTTATGTTACTAAGCTAAATACAGAATTACCTAGATCTCCTAGTTGAAGGTTCTGAAAGTGAAATAAAACAGTATAGTTGCACTGAAATAAAATAGATTCCCTATGACATACAATCATTTGAATTCTACCTAAGGTATATCATTATTAAATCTATTTAAAATCTTCCTTCCCTGTACTAGAGTACGGCACTAAAAACAGTGTGTGGAAAAATGCAGGGAAGCATTTTTATTCTATCAATCACCAATCTAACTTTAACTATCCATTTAGCATTTTAACCTAACAACTATATGTCTTTTCAGAGTAGATAAATTGCAGAAGTAAAACATTTTAACAGTCCAGAATACCTAGGATTACATAGAAAATTGATAACATGAACTCATTCATTTGGCAGAAAGTAAATAAGATAATATAATTAGAACCCGGTAAATGTAGAAGAGACAAACAACCAAAGGAGCCCGTTCCACCCAACCTTTTCGTAAAGAAAGCCAAGTTACTTGCCTTAGGACCCCCGCACCTATTCATTGAACCACAAGGACGAAGAGGCTGTGTGGAGAAATGGAATAAATTCCTTTGCAACTCAGCAGTAGCACTTGACAGTAGTACTTATGCTTTTAGCAATATTGAACTCAGCAATGTGGCTGCACTAGTTCAGAATGAAATCTTAACTCACTCAATCACTTCTAACCTTCCCCTCATCGAATCTCTTGTTCTCTCTTG
The DNA here is from genome assembly GCA_027924585.1 of Larix kaempferi. NCBI lineage: Eukaryota > Viridiplantae > Streptophyta > Pinopsida > Pinales > Pinaceae > Larix > Larix kaempferi. Next base: position 1,538,320 of record BSBM01001435.1, on the reverse strand, counting down.
TCTTTCAAATTAAGAAATTATCACAAGGTAAGAATAAACAGCCTCCTACTGAATTCGATGGGTAGATAAGCATGCCTAGGTCTTTTGGTCAGTTGTTTTTAGTTAATGAGCCACCTACTCAATTCCACTTTCTTGGGGAACATGACCATAAAAATAGGGAAGTTTCCCCCTGCAACAGGTAGAAGTGAGTTGAGGATGCTGCCAAGTGTCAGTTTACTCTCCACCCCAGTCCATTCCTCCTAGTGGGTCAGTGAACACTCATTCAACAATCGCCTTTGGATATTTGTATCCTCTTTTATTTATAAATAATAAAATATTCAGAGTAATTAATTATAGTCATCCTTGACCCCACTTGGTCAATAACATAAAAATTCACAACAACATAAAACATAATGTTTTTTCTGACAACATAGAATGTTTAGAATTTGGGTATGTGACAGAGACCCATGAGCCACCTAGTTCTGAAATAGGTGAAGTAGAAGAAGTAGTACAGGAAGAGGAAATTTTTTCCCTTTTGGGGATTTGCATGATACTACCCTTATGGAGCCTGCAAATGATGATACTTTTGCATATTCTGATCATTTGGGTGAGTTGGTTCATTCTCCTACATCTTTCACTTCCCTATTTTGCAGCATTCATCCTAATGAAGTATGGGTGAATTTTTTTTTTTTATGGTGCCACATGAGGAGTGTGAAACTCCTACCTATCCTTTTGATGATGACATGACTAGAGCACCTCATTATTTACATTTGCAGCATCACCCTTTTTTACCTTATGATGATACATATCTTCATGGATGCAGTTATGATGTTCACTTGAGTCACTTGAAGACTCATGATTTTCCTTGCTCCTTGCTTAGTTCAATTGATGTTGGAGGAACTTAATTAACTACTTGGGTGAAGAGATATATGATTGGGGCAAATGTTTATTGGAAGCAACATCCCTTGTTATTTATTGATGATACACATATCCATGGATGCATAAATGGTACTTATGTGAGCCCCTTGAAGGCTCATTGTTTTCTTTGCTCCCTACTTGGTTCAGATTTTAATGGAGATCATTCATTCACTTCTTGGATGAAAGAACACAGGGATGATTATTTTGATGCATCCTACATCTTTTTAGAGCAGCATTATAGGACATGGGATCCTCACCTATTTCATTGGAGTAGATTTGATTGGTCACTTGATGGTTGTATGCACTTGGAAAATGGTGGTCTACTTGCTTGGAGGTATAAGCACTTTCATGATTCTTTGATGAGGCACCTCCTTGATGTACATTTTTATTATGTTTCTATGTACTTTGATGATATAAATTTTGTACTTATGATGATTGGAATTATGCATAAAAGGAAATGGTATCCAGGAATTCTCTTTCCTGATGGTATGGGTTGAAGAGCACTCCTAATTGTTGGAGTGCAATACAAGCAATGGGACCCTGGAATAATTTTTAATCTCATTGGTTTCAAAATGTTTTGGGAAAGAAAGTTTTGGAAACAAATTTTTGGAAAGGAAGCAGGTTCTTCAACATCCATGTTCGAAATTGCTTGAGGACATGAAGTAATCTTGGGTGGGGAGGACTATAATGTCTCCATTCAAATAAATCTTAAAAGAGAAAATTCCACCAATCTACTAGTTTCCTAGGTTGGGGTGGAAACATTAGATTTGAAATAAGGAAACTATAAAACCCCAAATGGAATTTATCTTGACATAAATATTAAAAGGGGTTAAATAAATATTTGTGATAGGAAAATAAGGGTGGCACTTGGTCATGGAGACACATTGGTGGTGTGGGACCCACACAAATTTAGATTCCTCATGCCACATGGAATCCTATTCTCACCCATTCGAATCCAAGGTGGTTTCTAATGTTCTTGGGGAGTTGGAAGGTCAATATACTTGGCATGACTCAATGAAAGTCGAATTGGAGTGGAAGAGGAAGAGGCATTTGAGAGATATTGAGACACTTGAGCTAGATTCCCTAGCTTCTATGACAACAATGATGAAGATCCTATGACACATATGACAGAAATCAGACCTGATTGCTGACATATGACATATATGACATGTGAGGGATAAAAATAGCCTCCAAGAGGGAGCACAAGGGATTTAGGGCAGCCAAAGAGTCATCCATTTGAATTGAGTGAAGGAGGAGGCTAGGAATGGAGGGACAAGTGGCACACATTGGAATCTCTTCCCAATTCGAGTTGGCATGAAGCTCATGGATGGAATTCGAGCTAAGGAGGTATTTGTAAGTTTATAAATGTAAATAACAAAGAAGGAGAGCATATTTTTTTCATTTCTCACTTTTCATAGTGGAGAGCATAGCTTGTCCATGCTTGTGGAGTGTTTACTCTACTTGCCTTAGTACCAATTTCGACGGTAAAAGATTCCCATCCTAATTGGAAATTGGAGAGGCCATTCAGAACTTTCGTTTGGATCTACAATGGATTCATTTGTTTCAGTTTTAAGCTACAGAGAATCTCGTGACATTCTCTTCTTCAACTTGTTTCCACACCTTTCTCACCTTTCTCTTCATAATTTGCCTCTTGGAGGAAGGGCACACTTGATGAGATGATTATCTCTTTGGGGGAGTTCTTGTGGTACCATTTATTTGTAATATGATGTATTTAATCTGTATTTTCTACTCATAATATCCTCAGGTTGAAATACCAATTGAAACTATGTCAAAATACCAAACAATGTATAAATGGTGCCATTTTCCTCATATATTGTTATGAAAGCTTGAAGTCGCTTTATTTTGACTTTTATCAATTCATATATGTGATTTTTATGATGTATGGAGAGTCATTAATGTCCTGCATAAGTTTCATTTACATTACATAATCATTTGGGACATAAATTTCGAATTTCATAGCAAATGGTGAAATTTCATATCATTTCCCCCTAGGTGAAGACATGTCCACAAACCTCCGATTTATGGGAGTTGAAGCAGCCTTTAGGAACTGATTAATGGTGAATTTGGGAGCCCATTTAATTCCTTTAACAATTCCATGTCTCTTTTCATAAATTTGGGAGGGTTGTATTGCATTTGGAAAGCCATTTTTGTCCCCTACCCTTGGGGGTTTTGAACCTCAAATTGACTAGTAAATTTCCCTATTTTCTCCTGATTGTAAATGAATGTTGCATAAGTATTTTGAGAGTGTCCAAGGATCCATAAGACTAATTTTTATGTCTTGATACCTTTCAAACACCCTCAGACCCAATTTGGAAGCATTTGGAGCCATTTGGAAGCATTTGTTTCATTACTAGTCTAACGGTCGAAATGGCCAAAAAGTGCAATTTTACAATTTTTCCAAATTCTTAAAAAGGAACACTACAAATTGTTCCACAGTTAAATCACTTCAAGGGTAGTTTTCCTTCGCACTTTCCAGTACCTTTCTCAAGTTTCCTATTGATGAGAGCTTCTTCATCATTTGAGTTCTCAGAGTGGTTTTTGGGTAATGCTTCAAATTTCTTTGACTCTTTCATGGATTTAAATGCTGCCTCTTTTCTTGATGGTTTATTCTGTTATGTTCTCATCTCATAGGAAGTGAATATTCCATGTAAATCATCCACTGTTAGAAAGTCAAGATCATCTTGATCTTCTACAGTAGACACTTTTGAGTCATACTTCATTGGTAGTGTTCTTAGTACATTTTCAACAACTTCTTTCTCATGTATTTCTCCTCCCAGGCCTCTGATAGAATTGAAAATTTCATCTACTCTTAGAAGATATTTTGCATTGTTTTCCTCCTCTTTCAGTTTTAAAATTTTGAATTGTCCTTTGAATGTTTAGAGTTTGGATTTTTTGACTTCGGTAGCTCCTTCATACACATTTTTTAATTTGTCCCAAGCATTTTTGGCTGTCTTACATTGCATGAATTTGACAAACACTGAATTTGAAAAGCCATGCAAAATTACATTCAATGCTTTTGCATTGGATTCATATTTATCTTGTTCATCTTTATCTGTAGGTGTACTGTCTGGTATTTTATAACCCTTTTCAACAACATTCCAAACTTTGCATCCAAGAGACATTAGATGGCATCTCATTCTTACACTCCAATATACATAATTTTCTCTTGTGAATAATGGAGGTCTATTAGCAGCTAAACCTTCATGTTGATCCATAGTGTTTTAATAGGATCTTCCTTCCAGTGATTAAACTGTAGTGAAGGATCCTACTCTGATACCAATTGTTGGTTTATCCAACAATAATGACAGGGGGGGTGAATCAATATTGTCTTCTTTTTCTTTTATTAAAATAATTAGTATTTAAAACAAAATATGCTATGAATCAAACAAGCAACAACAGAGAATTTTATCGTGGAAACCTCAAAGAGAAAACAACAAAATCAAACTCATTAATAAAATGATTTCTACAAAATTGTTTTTCTACTATTACATAAAGGATGCATCAACATCCTAGTTTTATATCTGCATCAACAGATAAGGATTCTCTAACACCCCTATTTTCCAGCTACTATTGGAAGGAGGCTACAACCTCCTTAACATGCTTCAACTTGCCCCCAACACCACCTTGCCTCCCTGATATTTATAACTTCACAGTCTTTTCTTAATTCATCAATTTTGCCTATGGAAATTCGTCATTCTTCTTGGTCTCTTCTTTTCTTAATGCTGTTACGATCTGCACTTTTGACACACTTTCTTCTAATTCAAAATTTCATTTAAATACCTCTTATATTCCAGGTCTCATCTCTCCATTCTGTGTATTTCCAATTCGTGCCTTTCCAAATATTTTTATTAAATTCTAATTTAAATCTCTGTTTATTACTAATTTTTAATTAATTAATTAATTAACAATTTTATTTATTTCATAGAGCCTATGGGCATGGATATGTGCCTGCTGGCATGTATATGAGCCTGGGGGCTTCTCTTCCCTTGTGGGATTCTCCTCTTTTGCATGGGGTTCTCCTCCCTTGCGTGGGATTCTCCTCTCTTGTGGGATTCTCCCCCTTTGCGCGAGCTCCATTCTTATCTTACGGCCATAACCTATGCGGGCTTCATCCTTGCATTCGGGCATCACCTTGTGGGCATCCCCCTTTGATTTCTTGCGGGCATCTCTTCCTTAATTTCTTGTGGGCATCTACCCTTGATTTCTTGATAGCAGTTCCCCTTGCTTGCTTATGCGGGCATCTCCCATTGCTTGCTTGCGGGCATCTCTTCAGGCATATCCTTGATCCCCTTTGCAGGCATATTGACATCAATGCCAACACATATTTTAACATATATTACATACCTTAACATCCATGTGACTAATGTGTTTGAAATGCCATTCATAACCTTCAAGTTCATTATCAACATTATAACAGGGAGAATATTTGTGTTGGAGCCCTCATAAAGGGGTTCGTATGCCTTCTCAAGAAGAGGTAAATCATGAACATCATCAAATTCATTTTCATGGTCATGATCATCATCATCCATTCTAACATTAAATGTATCATGGATCAATGTATTTGTACCATCATCTTCAACTATGTTATCAGTATGATCATCTTCTTCAATATGATCATTAACTTATTCTCCATTATTCATAGCTCCATGTTCCTCTAGTACTTGTTCGGAAAGCACGCCCTACGGGCGATATGCCGTAGGAGGTATTTCCTTTATAATTACATGAAACCATCAATAGATATTAGTTAAGATAATAAATATTAAAATAATACATACATTTAAAAAAACAATCAATATAAAGACATATATAATGCAAAAATCACAAATGGATGATATTCATGTCCCCCCTCAGCGTGCCCATGTTCCCTACAATGTTTTATGGTTGTTATGATCTTTATTCTTCTCCTTTTAAATCCCCTGCATTGACTACATGGACAATAACATTTCCCATCACCCTTTCTTTTTAGTCCATCCCACAATTTAACAAGCAATTGTTGATTTTGTTTGTCTTGATAAGGAATATTATATTTTACATTTTCTCATAAAGAGCTTGAATGAATATTATCGATCTTAAAAAATCAAGCTCCACACTTCACTATTTTTAATCACAGAAACAATTGAAATAATTGTGTACTCTTTTATGGAAAACAGTCTGTGCGAAGAATATAATTTCTGCAAACCGTCACTTGTATATCCAACATGTTAGAATGTTTCCATAATTTAGAGTTTCTAAAATTTAAAGTTTGTCGGATCTCCGACGATATTATCATAGTTACCATTATAATCTATATGTCACATATCCGAAGACACTCGTTGGTTCTCCGATGACTTTCATCGGAGAACCAACAGGCGTCGGATATTCGACAATGTCAGGTATCCATTAAAAAAACTTTCATTGAGATTCGTAATTTTAAAGTTGAAATCCGACGGCAAGGCGAATTTTGTTGGAATTAGTCGTATGTTCTCGTCAGATTTTGGGTTCAAATTTTGTTGTGCTACCTTTTGGAAACTAGAAGTTTCTTCGGCGTCCTTATCTAGGACTAATTATTAACACACTTATAAACCTAAGTGTTTGCTCAGTGAACATCACAGTTCACTTCAAGTGCTTATGACACTAAGATGACCACTGTCATCAAAAATCACAGCTACCAAGACATTCACCCTCTCCCCCTAATGGATTCCATGCCCATTTCATTTCGTTGCATCAAGTCTTTCAATGTCTTAAGTTTATAAATTCACTTTACAACTTAAGAAAACATAATCATACTTACAAAGTTTTACTTGCATATCTTCTGCCCTAATCTCCTTGACATTGGCGGCTACCCAATTGTACATTTTGTTGCTAAAATCCTAGGGGAAGAAGAGAGATATTATAGATAGGATAACACCATTTTTACTCCTTATGGAAGGAATCACTACACAAACCATGCTTATTACAACATTACCTTTACAATTATATATATATATATATATAATTTATCACGAGTATTCTTGAGGGGTTATGTCACTACCCCTTATTATTATATTATTTCATCTAACTACCTAGTCGGCCTATTCCATAATTACATCGAGAGTAGTGAGGTTCTCTACAACCTAGTATGGGAGAGATGTTGTCACGTTACTAACATTATGCTACCAAAAATAAAAAAAATAATTAAAAAATATTCACGTCGGCTCACAAAATAAAATAAAAATAAATAAATAAAAAGTAGGCTCATAAAATAATAATTTAAATCAAAATAAAAAGTTATTAAAAAATCCATGTTGGCTCATAAAATAAAAAATTAAAAGGCATAAATCAATCTTAAACATGTACCTATCAAGCATGAGAGAGATCAAATTTCTCGAGGTGTATTTTTTTTGTGGATGTGTAAAAAAATTAAGATTAAAAAATATTACACCTCAAGAAATTGGATCCCTCTCGATGCTTGATAGATCCAGGTTTAAGATGGATCTATGCTCATTATGACCACATTGCATACATTATCCCCTTAGGTATCTACCTCATATTATCCTCCATAAGTACATTATATAAGACCTAGATTGATGATCATAGTATCCATAGTCCTATTTATGATAAGCGCTATAAGATTCTTGGGTCCACTAAAAAGATTATCTAGCAGTTATACTAATGCAATTACAATCACACATGGAGTCCTTTAAAGTAGGTCTCCAATAATGGTACATCTAGGTCCACTATACGAAGTATTAGAGACCCAAAATGGTACTACGATTGGAATCTTTTTAATGTTGTATGTTGGTCCCAATGTAGTAATGAATACAGTCAAGTCTCTACAAAGAAATCTACATAAAATTAGAGAAAATCCAATACGAAACCAAGCGAATAAGTACATGTAGCTATGTTTTTAATGATATATAAAAAAATATATCATAACAAATAAAGTAACAAATAACGTAGCATTAAAAAAGAAAGAAAATTGTCAATCAAAGAAAAACAAGATATTGCTATTTACATCATTGTGGTAGATAACATGTATACCAAGAGTTAGTTATAATAATAAACAAGTAAAAATAGGTGCAAAGCAGCTAGTCCCTATTTTAAAATAAAGTTTATAATTTGTTTAATTGTTTACAAAAATTCTAAAAAATTATTAGAAAAATTTAGTTTAGTGTTCAGAATTGCTTCAAATATAAAATAGAACATTTGAATTGTTCTATTATTCGATTTACTGCATTAATGCAAAGTAAAAACAATTGTCTGCTTGTTAAGGCGTACAAGTTGTTAAGCAAGTTGCAGGTTCCAGTCTATGGAGCCCGAACTCTTCCTGCCTGAGGTTTATAGTGGAAGGGTTAACCAAGAAAAAAAACTTATATCTCTATAATTTTATCAATTGGAGATATATACTAACAATCATATGTTATCCATATACTATAACAATTGTTATATATTAGTTCATAAAAATGTTTAAACATTTATGTGTTATTAGTTTCAACAATTATTATAATCTTGAATTACAAAATAAGATTTAAAATTATTAATAATTAATTTGAATAAAAAAATAGTTTCATAATCTTGGCTTTGATATAAGATTTGATTTCATTGAATAAAATATTGAGAGATCCTCTCCTAGCATTGCCAATTTTGGACATAAAACTATAAACACCCAACGACAATACTTTAAAAGAAGTGTTGTTTTTATTAGGTGTAGACATATCAATAGAAATAGCTATAGTCACATGCACTGTCTTATCATGAGAGCTTTTTATATTTCTATTCATTGATTCGATCTCTAAAAGGATTGTGTGAAAGTGGGGCACCAAAATTGGGTTTGTTAAGAGAAAAAACAGTTAAATTGACAACTATTTGAGGGCCCTTATACATAATCAATTCCACTAAATCCTTATATGGCAATTACTAACTTACTATGCTCATTGTCAATATGTATAGATTTCCTTAAATGTGTCGCAACTCTAATGTAGGAAAACTATCGAGAGGGTGCAATGTCAATATTATCGAAAATACTTAATTTCATAATTGCGAGCAGTATCTTTCCATTTTACACGAGTCAAGGAGTGAGAAGCGTAGGGGAACACGTGTAATGACAAAACCATATATTTTATTTTATTTTTGCAAGTTCAAAGGCCTACGGATAAAATTAGGATTTAAGCCCGAAGGACCAATAAGTTGGGAGAAAATATATATAATTTTACGAGTGACGTTTGGATACGGAGATCCATATTGGGAAATGTACTTTATTGTGGTGGTAAGATAAGTCTCCACATAAAATAAGATAAGTCTACACATTGGGAAATGTACTTTATTGTGGGGGTAAGATAAGTCTCCACGAACGTAGTAACGAACCTTAGCTCATTCACCGAGGTAAAATAATTAGTAATTAGTATATGTACTATCGAGGGTTATGTGTCAATTTGAGAATATCTTTTGAATAAAATATTTTTCAAAAAATTAATTGTCACTTCTAAGCAAAGTTATTTTGTCAAATCAAATTTTAGAATCAATAAAAAAATAAAAAGAATAGTATTTTTTAATTTTAAAAATTAAAAACATATTTTATTATTTTTAAAAAATTAAAATTAAAAATTATTTTTTACATAACATTAGAAAAAAATAACTATTAAATTGATAGAATTAATAAAAAGTCAATTTAATTTTTTTTCAACAGAAAAATTTAACTTACTATTAATATACGAAATAGTAAATAACACCAGCTGTCAGAATCATACATGTCTGCTCACAAGCCCAGTAATATGGACTTGCCAGACAAATGCCAGATGAGTCAACATCAACAACAGTAAAATCCAGAAATAACACCATATGTCCACAATAATAGTCAAGAATCCCTCCGGAAGGAGAAACGGATCCAAATATCACAGTATAAAAATAAGTCCATGATCATAAAAGTATATCAAATAAGTCTACAGCAACAGCTGTCAAAAACCATGTGTATCATATATAAAACATAACATATTAGAATATGCCAAAATTCAGCCATATCGACTGTCATATCTGCCACAAAAATAGATAGTGTGAGCATAGATGTCCAACAAGTAGTTGGATCCAGGCTCTAGGATGTATCTGCACATGTAGCTAACCGAAATGTAAGTATAATACCCGCAATATAAAGTGCATAAATAACAAAATACAGTCAGACATAAATAGCATCAAAATATCAAGACCAATGAAGATGATAAGAACCCTGTGAAGAAAGAGTATCCGCCCGCCATTCTTGCCACATGATGACCCCAGCCTGAGAATGAAGAGCACGCTTAGAAAGCATATCCGCCTCCATATTAGCCTCCCGAAAGACATGCTCAAAATGGAGATGTTCAAAATCCCGGATAAGATTTTGGGCCGCATCCATCCAGTGTTTGAGGAGCAGAACATTGAGTGATGTCTTGCCACACGCCCAAGAAATAATAGATAAAGAGTCACCAAAAATTACAAGTGAGGTGATCTTTTTCAGCCTTGCCCAGAAAAGTGTAAGCCACAGGGCACTCAACTTAATTTTAACAATGAACTCATTGCTATAAAACTAATAAAAGCATGTAAAAAATATATCATAATAAATAAAGTAAAAAAAATTCAATCAAAAGAAAATAAGTTATTGTTATTTATATGGATGTGATAGATAATGTGTCTACCGAATGTGTCGGATTTAAGTGTCTATCAACATATGTCCCTTAACAAAGATAAATTAAATTTATTTGATTTCACAATTGTACTAAAGAGGAAAAAGAAAAGCTTTAGGAAAAAAGTCTTCATAATAATAATACAACGCTTTTATCTGGTTTCACAATTGTACTAAAGAGGAAAAAGAAAAGCTTCAGGAAAAAAGTCTTCATAATAATAGAACGCTTGGTAGAAATCTCATCACACGTTCACCAAATAATACAACTCTCGATAGAACTCTTATGGATTAGAATGACATTTTCAACAATGTTATGTAAGTATATATTTATAAAACTTTTGAATAAACAAGTTAAGTGAAGTGTTTTTCATTGTTATTGATATGGTGGTGGGGATAGTATGTGGGAAGTTTGTTGGGATTTCCTGTGCTTGATTCCTTCCAAATAGTAGAAAAGTTGTATTTTCAGTATGAAAAAAATTTATCTCCATTAAATATAGCTTAAATATAGCTTGAATGATTGAGACAAATTTGTCTCCAGGTTCAAAGTGTTTTAATTATTCTAAGATTCATAAGCAAAAAAACTAGTTTTCTGATCCATTGTTTTATGAGTAAAGCTTTCTTAACAATAACTCACAAAGCTTGAATGTTGCGAGAAGATCGGTCTCTAATTCAAACTCATGGTACGTGACAAAACATTTAAAAGATTCTTTGTAATCTTCAAAAGTTAACAAATACTTACGAATGCATTTTCATCTTTGTCATACCACCTAAACGTCTATAAACGAAGGGGCAAACGTTCTCCACGTTGCAGAGTTCGAATAATTAAAACTTGCGGCTGTTGAATCTGTGATCGACAGAGGTTAAACTTGTTACTTTGAATTATAAATCTTACAGATGCTGAATATGTAATTGATATCCTTTCCTTTTACCATCTGCATAGAATAGTTGGCAGCAACTAATTATAGAATATATAGAATGGCAGCCATGGCTTACAGTGGAATGGCAGCCATGGCTTACAGTTGTATATCAGCCATGCCATCTGCATAGAATAGTTGGCAGCAACTAATTATTGAATATATAGAATGGCAGCCATGGCTTACAGTTGTATATCAGCCATGGCTTACAGTGGAATGGCAGCCATGGCTTACAGTTGTATATCAGCCATGGCTTACAGTGGAATGGCAGCCATGGCTTACAGTTGTATATCAGCCATGGTTTACAGTGATATGGCCGGTAGTTGTCATACCCTGCATATGGTGCTTCAAGCTCAAAGGGGGTTTCTAAGAAAACCTGGGCTCGATGCTATTTGAAGAAAAGTTATAATATTCTGATAGAGATTCTGTATCATCATCTAAACCCTCATTGGGAGTTTGTGCATATGGGGAGGATCTAGATGATGGCCTAGATGATGATACCGGATCTCTCTTACTAAAGAGAGCTTTCTCTTCGAATATCCTCCGAGGTCCAGATGCTCGCTATTAGAAGACCCCAATGGAGAAAGCTGCATATAAATGTTTGGTTCGAAACTCTTTTCATAGGAAGCAGGTGTAACAGGTAGCTGCCATACCACTGAAATCCATGTCGTCATTATATTTATTTTCTCATTAGTTCATTCTGTGTATACCCTAAATTCAAAGCAGGAATTATAATAAATGTTTTGGTTGGAAACTTTATATTAATTCTATGGTTAGTTCATGAATTCAAAGTATATAGATCTTTGAATACAAAAGAATGCAATTGAAGAATCACGCATATGAATTCATAGAATTTGGTATTTAAAAATCGATATCGGGTATAACCAATTGTTTGCAGGCATATCCTATCTTTTATCCTGAAAATTTGATTTGAGGTTGTAATTCTTTTGTTATGGGATGTTTTTATTATAGGATGATTTGTTAGAAGTAGTAACCTCTTAGTTAAGTGTGTTAGTTATTTTCCGTTATTCAGATGTTTTTATTATAGGATGATTTGTTAGAAGTAGTAACCTCTTAGTTAAGTGTGTTAGTTATTTTCCGTTATTCAGTTGTTTATGTTTCTGCCCATATTTTGAACATGGTATCAGAGCGGTTGATCAATCCATTGGTCGATCCAAAGATGGATTTTGAAGCCTCTTCTTGATTGGAGGGTTTGTTGGCTGACGTTGAACCAGTCATTGGACAGCGTTTGAAAAGCCACCAATCGTTGGTTGGATCAGTGGTTGATAGCCCGTTGAAAACAGAATCGGGGCTGTGCCATTTGTAAGCAAAATTTGTGTGAAGGAATAGAAGTCCGCTGCAGTTGCTAAAAGGAAGGCTGCTGCCCCAATTCTTACTGAAGAATTCCGCTGTTGTGAGGAATTTGGTTGTAAACAGAGAAAGAAATCGTTGCAGGGAAGAAGTCGCTGGAGTTGTGAAGATGTAGAAAAATCCTTGTGTATAAAGTAGTTGATGAAATCCCGAAAGAATCGCTGCACAAGTGGAAAAAGAAGGTAAGTCAAATGACTGAAAATCTAGCATTTTGAAGTATTTAATTAATGGTGTGAGAAGTAGTATGAAAAGGAAATGTTATTACTTAAAAGGAGCCTTTTGAAAAGAGATTTCGATTTAAAGAAGGTTTATGTAATGGACTTGTGAAGACTTATTTTTAACCTATAATAAGAAAAGTGACCATTTTGGGTTTATGAAAAGGTTTTCATGTTGTTTAGATAGTTCCAAAAAGAAATTGATTTTGTTAAATTGGAATATGGAAAATATTTTTGAAAGTGTTTTCAAAATATTTGCAAGAGGATAAAAAGGCACAAGAAGCTTATTTGTAAAGATGTATGGTGAGATTTCACTTGTAGTAGAAGAGCCCATAAATTGAGAAGATGATGAAGACAAGAATCAGATTATAGAGATTGAATTGATCAATGAAGATCTAGAGCAGAATAAACTTAATGAAGATGAAGATATAGATAGAATTTTGAGAAGATCAACGTGAATTTTGCCATTTTTGGGGCAAATAAAATGGAAGATTTGTTTTGTTTAGTAAATTTATGGCGTTTTGTTCAAAAAGATTTTGTAGATCCCCGTGATAAGAGAAAAAATGCAGTTGCACGAATTCTTATTTTGTCAAGACTTGATGAAAGCGTTTTTAATAGTGTTTTCTATAAATTTCATAAGTTGTTAGTGCAAAATATTTTTGGGATGCTTTAGAGATGAAGTACAATAAAAAGAGAAGAAACATTGATACTTTGCAGCATATTGGTATATTAGAAGAAGTTTTTGTGTATGGAGCAAAGAAAGAATACGAAGACAAGAAAGTCGAAGAACTCCTTGATAAAGTAGAGGAGAAGAATATTGAAGACCTAGATGCAGTTGCAAGACTTCGTATTTTGTCAGCAGTGGATGAAAGCATTTTTAATAGTGTTTTCTATAAATTGTTAGTGCAAAAGCTTTTTGGGATGCTTTAGAGATGAGGTACAGTAAAAAGAGACTTGAAACATTAATACTTTGCAACATATTGGTACATTAGAAGAAATTTTTGTGTCTGAAACAAAGAAAGAATATGAAGACAAGAAAGTCTAAGAACTCCTTGATAAAGTAGAGGAGAAGAATATTGAAGACCTAGTGTGTGCCACAGAGCATGAAGAGGAAGGTGAATCCCACTGCGTAGATACACCAATGGATGATAAAGTGTTGGGTCCAGGAAATGCCCCTTTTTGGCCATCCTTATTTCATCATTTTGCCGTAATTACATCCTATTTCCACAAGCCATATATATGCCTTTCCTCCAGATCAACCAATAATATCGACAGGTATAATTCATTATTTATTTCTTCATTTTATGCCTAAGATTGTTATAGTTCAGGATCCTAGCCTTTGAATTATGCTAACTTGTGTGGTTTCATTTAGTCAAAGCTCAAAGCACAAGTGTATCAGCTACCATGCCTTGGAAGAAATCATACGTGGTGCCAACTGTCACTCTTTTACCTCGATTCCTCATATTTTCAAGGGACAATGCATCTCTCCACGTGAGCTGTAACAGGTAGTTGTAACAGATCGTTGTAACAAAGTGTAGTTGCGACAAACAGGTCTCCTTCCAGATTGCTAATCTGTTGATCTATTGCTCGCCAGCATAACAACATATTTTATGATTGAACAACCTCATTCAATGCGGCTGTAACAGTTAGCTGTGACTCTGTAGCATGTCGATCATAGATCTTCATTGCTGCACGAGATTAGTGGATCACAAACTGCATTTTGTATGTATAAATATGGGAAGGCTTTCCATGCCTGGGGTTGGTTAATCATCAATTGTTGTATGAGCTGTAACAGATATTGAGACTGTGAATTTCCATATTTTAATGAAGAGCAGAGTTACTTCCATTTCTGTGTCTTAATTCGTGGTGATTCACGGCGTCTCTGTTAGAAGGCCAGGGCCCGCCTTCTCACAAAGATTGTCGATTTAGTTATATAGTTAGATTTATTCATTTCCCATTGTGTGTTGTGGAATTGCATTAGGTGTATTTCTGATAGCTGCAACAGTGAGTTTATGATTGCATTCTTTATTCGTAGTTTATCTCCTACATATGAATAGTTTTAACTGTGTGGTGTGACAGTCGACTGTGTAGGTTAGTTTGATTAATGCATGTGTGTTCAACAGTTGTTACAGCCAAGCTCAGCTCCGTTCCCTTCAGTCATTTATGCTTTCTAGGATTTCCAATAGTTGTCAATTTAGAGTTCAAGTTTATGTTTAATTTTCGGTTGCTGTTGCATCTTCAATTAATTCATTAGAGTAGTCAGATTGTGATTGAGTAACAGTAACAATAGCTTCTAGATGGATCATGCGGCTATTAACGTTATGACCATAGAAACTGTGAAGAAACTTGGACTCACTAACCTTAGGCCGACCCCTACTATGTTGGAACTTGTTGACAGATCAACAATCAAGCCTGAAGGGATCCTAGATGACCTTGTAAAATCAGTTGACTCGTGGGAATACCCTGCATATTTCTTGGTGTTACAGCCGAAATCTCAGTTAGGGGGACACCCACTCATCCTAGCAAGACCGTAGTTGGAAACAGCAGATGCATGTATCAGCTGTCGATCAGGATCTATGACCATTTCAGACGGGACTGAGAACAAGAGCCTAACCTTGTACCCTCCAGCTCGACCAAGCACAGAAGCTGGAACTCCACTTTGGGCAGATTTGGAGGAGGAAGAAGGTGTTCAACCGTTATTAACAATAGGGAGAGCCTTAACATTTAAAGATGAAACAGAGGACGATGCCATTAACAGTTTCATCAGTGATCCCACGTCTGTCAACAAGCATGTTTACCAGATTCTTAATAGTACGTTAGATGAAGCAGAACAGGAAAATCTTACAGACGAAACTCTAGTCAGTGATGCCAGAATAATTCCAGTACTTCAGAATTCAAAAAGTGTACCAGTGGAAATTGAGCCAGGGAAAACGTTGAACGTCAATTCAAACCTTGCGCCCAGTGAGCTGGAACATCTAGTCACCTTGCTGAAACAACGTAGAGGAGCTTTCACTTGGGAGTATACAGACATGAAAGGGATTCGTTCTAATCTCTGTACCCATCACATTTATATTAAGAGTGACTCTAGGCATGTGTGGCAACCACAACAAAGGATGAACCCGAACCTAAGAGACCTTGTGAAAGAAGAGATCCAAAAACTTTTGGAAGCAGGATTGATATACCCGATTTCAGACAGTGAGTGGGTTTCTCCACTCGTGATTGTGCCAAAGAAGAATGGGAAATGGAGGGTCTGCATGGATTACAGAGAATTGAACAAGGAAACGCAGAAGGACCACTTCCCCTTACCTTTTATCGATCAGGTCTTTGATACCTTGTCTGGGAAGAAGTATTTTTCCTTTCTAGATGGTTTTAGTGGCTACAACCAAATCCAAATTTCTCCAGAGGACCAGGACAAAACCACTTTCACTTGTACCTGGGGGACTTTTGCATATCGGGTACTTCCTTTTGGGTTGTGCAATGCACTAGCCACATTTCAGAGAGCAGTGATTGGAATCTTTTCGTAGATGGTAAATGATTGCATGGAGATTTTTATGGATGACTTTACTCCATATGGTGATAGTTATGAAGAAGCACTGGAAAATTTAGAAAAGGTCTTGAAACGCTGTGAACAAAACCATCTCTCTTTAAGCACAGAAAAGTGCCATATGATGAGGAGCAATGGCATAGTGATAGGGCACTTCATCTCTTCTGATGGTATCCAGGTAGATCCATCCAAAATCAAGGTTATTGAAAATATACCAACTCCTGGAACACAAAAGGATGTACGTAGCTTCTTGGGGCATGCTGGCTATTACAGAAGGTTCATAGAAAATTTTTCCAAACTAGCTTCTCCTTTGTTCACTCTGTTAATGAAGGATGCACAGTTTGTCTGGAATGATGCATGCCAAACATCGTTTACTGAGCTAAAGAAAAGGCTATCTACAACACCCATCTTACGAGGGCCCAACTGGGCTCTGCCTTTTCATATTTTTTCAGATGCTTCAGACACTACCATTGGAGCAATTTTGGGACAACAGGAAGGTAATGCTCCTTATGCAATTTATTACATTAGCAAAAAATTATCTCTTGTTGAACTAAACTATATTGTCACATAAAAGGAATTTCTTGCCATTGTTTATGCCATCAACAAATCTAGACATTATATTACTAGATATTCTTCTTTTTTGCACATTGATCACTCTGCTATCAAATATTTAATGAATAAACCAATCACGAATGCTAGAGTTACTAGATGGTTGTTACTGTTACAGGAATTTGATATCACAATTATTGATAGACCAGGGAAGGAAAATGTTGTTGCAGATTTGTTATCTCGACTTACTAACAGTGATGACAATTTACCAGTCAAAGATTCCTTCCCTGATGAAAATTTGTTTGCAGTATCAACTCATTCCCCATGGTACGCAGATATTGCTAACTTTTTGGCTGCAGGTAAGCTCCCAGCACATCTGTCGAAGAGAGAAAAAAGAAAGATCATACAACAGCATGCTAGGTACTGTTGGATTGATGGCCATCTTTTCTACACAGGGCTTAATTTAGAGATCAGAAGATGTGTTAGAGAAGATGAGATGTTTAGTTTTCTTAAAGCTTGCCATGATGAGCCCTGTGGGGGACATTTTGCTGATAAAAGGACAGGTCATAAAGTCTTGAGAATGGGTTATTTCTGACCCACATTGTTCAGGGACGCAAAGAAGTATGTTCAGGCATGTGATAGCTGCCAAAGGATGGGCCAACCCAACATATTAGATGAAATGCCTTTGCATCCACAGCTCGTGGTTGAACCATTTGACAAATGGGCTCTAGATTTTGTAGGGCCTATCAACCCTCCCTCAAAACAAAAAGTTCACATCTTGGTTTGTACAGATTACATGACAAAATGGGTAGAAGCTGTAACCTTGGTTAAGGCTAATGATCAGGATGTGATTGATTTCCTATATGAAGAAATTTTTACTCGGTTTGGAGTACCCAAGGAAATCGTCACAGATGGTGGACCGTAGTTTGTGTCTCACAAGCTGGAAGCGCTGTTATAGAAATTTCATATTCAACACAAAATAACCTTGCCATATCATCCACAAGACAATGGCCAAGTAGAGAGTTCAAATAAGGTTATTGAGGCTATTTTGACAAAGATAGTGAAAAGCCATCATAAAGATTGGGTTGAGAGACTTCTAGAGGCACTATGGGCCTATCACACCACATGGTGTAACACCATAGGTTTTTCCCCATATGAGTTAGTGTATGGTAAGAATGTTTTTTTCCCAATTGAATTTGAAATCAGGACTCTGAAAACAGCTGTAGAAGCAAATCTGGATTTATCAGAAGCGTAGAGGAACCGATTGAATCAACTTAATGAATTGGATGAAAAGTGCATAGCAGCAGTGAATCATATAACCTTAATCCAACAACAGCGCTCTAAGTGGCATGACAAATTCATAAAGAAGAAAGCCTTCCAGGAAGGAGACTGGGCTCTGTTATATGATTCACGGTTTAAGAGGGACTTCAAAGGAAAGCTATGCACGCGTTGGTTGGGACCTTATCAAATAGATCATGTATTTCATAATGGAACAGTTCGGTTGATCACCATTGATGAAAACAAGACACCATTATTCGCAAATGGTCATCGGCTGTGACTGTATCACAAACCGATCTCAAGGGATGCTTTCATTTCACAGGTTGCAGCAGATCCAGATTATCAGTTAACGCCAGGGTAGGGAGTTTTCTCAACCCCTGTGAATTTTTAGGACTACAATATCCACATCATTTGTTCATAAATAATTTATTTTTCATTCTGTATTTTATCTATTTTTCATTTTTCACTTGATCGGTTTGTTTTGAAGATTTGTGTGCAGGGATTAATTGGAGGAACAGCAGTCATGATTGGGCCAAATGATTGCAGGCACCTTGCATTGTTTCCTGATTTAATAAATATATTTGAAGAAGATGGATGATTCGTTAGTTTTTAAGAAGCTAGCTAAAAGTCTGCCTGGTACTCATTTTTGCACAGCTGCGACTCCTTACCTTGCTCATTCTTCCTATTTCCGCAGTTGTAACTCTGTCATTTTTCCATTTACTTCATTTTTTCCAGTAGCTACAACTCCGCCATTCTTGCCTATTCCACTAGTCTAGCAGCTGCGACTCCGCTATTTCCATTTCATTTTCGCTTTTTTCCAGCAGCTGTGACTCCGCTATTCTTGCTTATTCGACTAAGTCTAGCAGCTATGACTCCGCTATTTCCACTTCATTTTCTCTATTTTCCGGCAGTTGCGGCTTCGCCATTTTTTCCTATTCCGCTAAGTTCAACAGCTGCGACTCCGCTATTTCCACTTCATTTTCGCTCTTTGCTAGCAGTTGCAACTCCACCATTTTTTCCTATTCCACTAAGTTCAACAGCTGCAACTCCGCTATTCTTCATTCATTTTACTTTTTATCCGTACAACTGTGACTCTGCTAGAATTTCTTCATGCCCTCTACGACTCCACTAGTTGTCCTTTTTTTTCCGAATAATGCCAGTAATAATGACTCAATCTAGCATCAATTTGAATGCTTGCTCCATGGATCCAATCACAGTCCGCCAAGAAGACAACATTAGGTGTCTCAGGCATCTGTCAGCTGAATGGCGACGGCCAAATCACCTCGGAACATGCGCATTTATGCTCGTTTTATTGGGAGGTGGGCTATAATGATAACTCATGCCTGAATGCATAACGCAAAAGGTACGGATTCGAACTTTTACATGATTAAGCATTAAATTGAATATGGTAATAATGATTATGCACTGTCTTTTAGTCCATGTCAGCAAGGCCGTACCATTTAACCACCAAGATACCCCAATTAAGCCAACTTTCCATAACTGTCTCTTTTCACCGGGATTTCATACCTGTTCCGACTTTTCGAAAATACCTGATTTTAAACTCCAACAATTCCTTGCATGCTCGTATGCTGCAACTCCCATGACCGAACTGTTACTTTCTATATTCGTCGCCTGGATTTTGAAGGAAGGTTGATATGGGAAACCCAGTCCGCCATGAACTCGTGAATACAGAAGCCTTGCACGCTAATGCAAAAGTTCTTAACATTTTCATAGCAGCAGGTTGGATGGAATATTTTGAATGGTTGAGCGATTTTCACACAGAAACCGCATTACAATTCGCCCTCAACCTGATTGATACTCACTCTAAGGTCAGGGGACTACGCGTGGATGTTATCGAAGAAATCATAACAGAGGTTACTGGCTTACCCCGGGTTGGAAAGAAGCTATTTGGACAGAAAGCACATAATGCGATGGCTATAAGAGAATTTCTAGCAGTCGGGGAGAATGTTCATCCAAAGCACCATGGGTTAGAATTTGCATCATTACCATGACCCTGGAATCAAGTGGTAGCCTTTGTGAAGAAATATATTTCTTATGAAGAAAGGTACCAAACTGTTTCCTTCTCTGAACTTCCTTTATTGTCTCACTTACGCCATGGTAATTTAGTAAATATACCATTCTATCTTTTTAAAGCTTTGCAAACCATGGCTGGATATGCAAAAAAATCCCAACACCCAGTTTCCTCTCTTACCAATCATGGCCTAGTTAAATTGTTAGTCTTAAGGGCCCTTGCAAATCACAATTTAACCTGGGAGCAATTTCTTGCGGGGGTCTGGCCATTTAGAGGACCTGTATTAGAAGTGGGGGGTATTGGAGAAGGTGAAGAGGACCGGCGTTCCTCAAATCCAATTGGGGGGGAGGTTGGAGCATTAGGAAACCAAAAGGAGGACAAACATGAGGTAAATATGGGGGATGATGCAACAACAGCAAAACCTGTTATTGAAGAAATGGTGATGGAAGCCATGGCACGGGAGGAAGTGACATTAGAAGCTGCAACTGCAGAAGCACAAATTCAGGAAGAAGAAGCTGAAACTGGAGCAGTTGTTAAAGCTACGACAGTAGAAGCTGCAACTGCAGAAGCAGAAATTCAGGAGGAAGAGTATCACGCAGAAGCAGCAGGAGAAGGAAATGTGGAGGTTTTGGATGTTGTTAGGAACCCATGTCTTTACTTTGTTAGTATGTTGTTGTTGGACGCATATGCTTTGTAAGTCGTCCCGTAGTATTTGTTGATCAATAGTTTATGTTATTGTTGTTGGCGCATATGCTTTGTAAGTCGCTCGTAGTATTGTTGATCCATAGTTTGTAACGGCCCATGGTTTTGACCCATAGTATTGGCGCCTAGAATTAGTATATAAGTGTGTGTTGAGACCTATGAAGCCACCATGAAGTTAATTGTATTGAGCTTTCTCAAAGGAGGTTGCCCCGTCGAAGTGGCCTGTGATCAATATAAAAGTGATTATGAGTTCTGTCATTTCTACTATTTTGCATATTCTGGTTAATTAATTGTTGCAGGTGCATCACATCTGGTATCAGAGCACTTTCTTGGGCTCGCTGGGTGAAATTTCTACCAAATTTTTTTTTTCGCATCTGTTGCAGGTTCGAATTTGGGAATAATCCCTATCCGCTTAACTGTGGGAAGTACTTGGGAATAAGCCCTAAAACTCATTATGAGGAGTACCACAGGAACCCCGAAGTAGCTGGCCCATTGAGAGGACCTGCCAGCGAAAAGGGCAACAACCCCTACCTGATTGACTAGTTCCCACCCGTGAGGTAAACCAAGAGCTGTCGTTTGTGGCAAAGCGGTTATCAGTTTTATCTGAGCCGTGGAGTGAGGGGTACTGCCCCAATACACAAGCCATCAGACAGCATTGGTGGCCAAGTGAAACCCCTGAACTGTTAGGAAGCCGCACATACCTGGGGTCCATATCTACTTTCAGCTAAACTATTATCGATCACTGCTGCAACATTTTAGATCCATCTTTCAAGCCGTTCCAGATTCAGTCGTTTTCAATCCATTCGGCGCTGTTCCAGATCCCTTTCGAGCCGTAGCCGCTCCAATCTGATAAAAAATAATAAAAAAAATAAAAATAAAAAAGGTATAAAATTCAGTTTTTTCTCCATATCTCCCTTATTTTCACTATGTTTCCCTTGAAATTTTAGGGTAACACCTGTCATCCCATTCTGCATATTTCAGTCCTGAGGACCCTATCCCCAGTTCCCCTTCCCAAAGCCCGAAATCCCACATTTGTCTATTTTTAGGGTTTGCCATAACTTCCTCAGATTTCACCCAATCACCTTCAAATTTTACTACAGAGTTCCTTTCTGAATTCTGCTTCTTTGTTCCCCTCTGCCAAATTTCCCCATTCTTTCACCCCGCTTCTGAAATCCTCATTTTTGCTTCCCTGTCTATCCAACAGTGTCCAAAACCTAATCAAACCCCAATTACCCTTCTGATTTTTTCCCAAGTCCAGATTTTCCTTTACTGAAGTAGTTTTTGTTTTTGTTTTCCTACCCAGTCAACCGAAAAAAAATAAAAATAAATAAATCTTGGTTATGGTTGTCACCCGTGCAGGAGCAAAAACCATGGAGGATGCACTTGCAGCCATCCAAGCCAAACTCCAGGATCTTGATGAAAAATTTCTCGGTCTCCATCTTGAACATTCAACTATGAACAACAAACGTCAATCCGAGTCTTCAGCAAACAATGGGTTCTCTTCTTCCAACAATTTTCGTGGTCCGAAGCTTGATATTCCTCTCTTCAATGGTACCGATCCAACTGGATGGATCTATCGTGCAGAACAGTATTTCAGTCTGCATAATACTTTTGATGTCAACAAAGTTCCGTTGGCATCCTTTCATTTGGAACAGGAAGCTCTTCAATGGTACCGTTGGTACATCAAGGCTCATCCAGAGCCCAACTGGCTAGACTTTTTCCAACTCCTTTTGCAACGATTTGGTCCTAGTGCTTTTGATGACTTCACAGGAGCCCTCACTAAACATCGCCAAACTGGCACTGTGAGAGAGTATCAAACATAATTTGAGAATCTAGCCAACCACACCGAAGGATTGTCTGATGACTTTTACCAGAGTTGTTTTATCAGTGGTCTAAAGGATGCCATCCGCTCTGAGGTCAAAATGTTCTGTCCCAACACAATGATGGAAGCACTAGGGTTGGCTAAGTTGGCAGAAGACAAGATTGCAGCCCACAACGCTCCAAGCCCACTTTTGTTCCCTTCCGAAATATGGGTTCTCAACGTCCACCTATACCGCAGGCTCCTCGATCGACTCCTATCAAGCGTTTGTCTGAAACAGAGATGCAAGCACGCGGAGAAAAGGGGCTTTGCTATAATTGTGATGAGAAATTCACTCGGGGACATAGATGTGTTCAGCAAAAGCTCTATCTCTTGGATGTGGAGTCTCCGCCTGCCTCTGAAATTGGTGACGAAGATCCAGAAACACTAGATGCTCCGGTCGACATTCAGGAACCGCCTAGTGACCCTCCGTCTCAGGATGACCAGCCAGAGATATCTCTCCATGCTTTAGTTGGAATCACCACCCCCCAAACAATGCAGGTCAGGGGTTACTTCAAGAAGCTTCCTCTTACAATACTCATTGATTCTGGTAGCACTCATAATTTCATTGACCCTCGGATCGCCAAACAAGCTGATTGTTTTATCCATCCTTGCTCCAACTTTGAAGTCATGGTTGCCAATGGGGGCACCTTACCTCGCAAAGGGAAGTGTCGAAATGTGCATATCTCTATGGGAGATTATACCTACGCTCTGACATGTTTTCCTTGCCCTTAGGCGGATGTGATGTGGTTTTGGGCGCTCAATGGCTACGTACACTTGGCCCTATCTTATGGGATTTTGCTGAACTTTGGATGCATTTTTTCCTCAATGGACACAAACACACATTGACAGGATTACAACTAGGTTCTCTCAGCATCATCAGTTCACATCACATGGAAAAACTCCTCAAGAAGAATTCACATGGTGTCATCGCTCAGATCCATTCCATCCAGATGGAACCATCAGCGGTCTCCACTACTCCTTTGGATCTACAACAAATTCTGGATCGATATACAGGTGTCTTTGCTGAACCAGTGGGATTGCCACCTTCCAGTCCAGAAGACCATCGTATTCAGCTCCTTCCTGGCAGCGTTCCTCCCAACATCAGGCCCTATCGCTACCCATTTCACCAAAAAACAGAGAATGAAATGCTCGTTCGGGACTTATTGAAGCAAGGTATTATTCACCCAAGCACTAGTTCTTTTTCTTCTCCAGTTATTCCTGTCTGCAAAAAAGATGGGTCATGGTGCCTCTGCATTGACTTCCGATCACTTAATCACCTCACCATCAAGGATAAGTTTCCAATTCCTGTTGTTGATGAGCTTCTTGATGAGATTCATGGGGCTCACTTTTTCTCCAAGTTGGATCTTCGTTCTGGGTATCATCAAATTCGGGTTCATGAGGATGATATCCCTAAAACAGCTTTCCGAACACATGATGGCCATTATGAGTTTTTGGTCATGCCCTTTGGCCTCACTAATGCTCCTTCCACATTCCAGGCCTTAATGAATAAAATATTTCGACCCTACTTGCGGAAATTCATTCTGGTATTCTTTGATGATATCCTCATCTACAGTAAAACATGGGATGAACATCTCCAGAATTTGGATCTTGTCATGCAACATTTCTCTGACCATCATCTCCATGCCAAGCAGTCTAAATGTGTTTTTGGACAGAAGGAAGTTGAGTATCTCGGGCACATTATCTCAGCACAAGGGGTTCGCGTGGATCCTGCCAAAATCGATGCCATGAACAATTGGCCGCATCCTCAGACACTCAAGAGCCTTCGTGGTTTTTTGGGGTTGGCTGGCTACTACCGCAAGTTTGTCAAGGATTATGGGAAGATTGCAGCTCCATTAACTTCTCTATTGAAAAAGGATGCCTTCACATGGACACCTGCTGCTCAGTGTGCATTTGACAAACTAAAACAAGCTATGTGTACTACACCTGTGCTAGATATGCCCGATTTTTCCAAGCCCTTCACTATTGAGAGTGATGCTTGCGGCAATGGACTTGGTGCTGTTCTTCTTCAAGATGAACACCCCATTGCGTTCACCAGCAAAGCCCTTTTAGGTAAGAATCTAGCTGCCTCCACCTATGAGAAGGAAATGATGGCTATTTTGCATGTAGTACAGAAGTGGCGCCCATACCTATTAGGGAATCATTTCTGCATCAAGACTGATCACCAGAGTTTGAAATATTTCTTGGACCAGCATGTCTCCTCCCCGGCACAACAGAAATGGGTTAGCAAACTCATGGGTTATGACTATGAGATCACTTACAAGAAGGGTAAAGACAATATTGTGGCAGGTGCTCTTTCTCGCACATTTGAGGCCCAAGGTTCTCTTTCAGCTATTTCTATGCCTGTTCCAAATTGGTCGCAATCTGTTCAACAGGGTTATGTCAATGACTCCTCCTTATCTCAAATCATCCAACGCTTGACCAACAACCCTTCTGCTGTACCACATTACTCTTGGGATGGTTCTTCTCTGCGATACAAGGGTCGTCTGGTGCTTCCCCAGAGCACAGATCTTCAACAGGTTGTCTTCTATGAACTCCATGCTTCTCCATCAGCAGGGCACTCTGGGTTCCTCAAAACGTATGAACGAGCACGGCGTAACTTCTTTTGGTAGGGCATGAAAAGGACAATTCAACAGATGGTGGTCGAATGTGATACCTGCCAGGGCATTAAGGGTGAAATAACACTCCTTCCAGGATTGCTTGAACCCTTGCCCATACCTACACGGATTTGGATAGATATTTCTATGGATTTCATTGAAGGGCTCCCTAAATATGGCGGGAAGACAGTGATTCTCGTTGTGGTTGACCGCCTCTCCAAATATAGTCATTTTTGTGCTCTCAGCCATCCTTATACAGCCTCCTCCGTCGCTCAAATTTTTCTGAATCAGATCTTTCGTCTTCATGGCATCCCTTCTTCCATTGTCTCAGATCATGATGCGACTTTCACCAGTCATTTTTGGACAGAACTATTTCGCCACACTGGCACCAAACTAAAGATGAGTTCAGGGTATCACCCACAAACAGATGGTCAGACTGAAATTGTCAATAAATTCTTGGAAACTTATCTTCGTTGCTTCACCTCGGAACAACAACATCAGTGGGAAAAATGGCTCCCTCTCGCTGAATGGTGGTACAATACCTCTTACGACATTGCCTCTAAAATGACCCCATATGAAGCAGTCTATGGTCAGGCACCTCCAGCTCTTCTTCCATACACCCCCACCAGTTCACCAGTTCAGGAAGTTGACACAGTCCTTCGAAACCGCGATCAGATTCTTCGTATTTTGCGAGACAATCTTCACATGGCAAGAAATCGCATGAAGCAACAAGCTGATCAGCACCGTTCTGAGCGCACTTTTCAAGTCGGCGATATGGTTTTTCTTCGTCTCCAGCCGTACAAACAATCATCCTTGAAACTCAAAGGGTGTCATAAGCTTGCTCCAAAGTTCTATGGGCCATATCGGATTCTTCAGAAGATTGGGTCCGTTGCTTATAAATTGGAACTTCCTCCTTCTTCCCGCATTCATCCAGTCTTTCATGTCTCTTGTCTGAAGAAAGTTCTTGGCACCAACATCAGTGGACAAACGATTTTACCCGAATTGGATAATGAAGGATCCATCCTTTTGGAGCTAGAGGCCATCCTCAATCGGCGCATGCGTCAGCTTCGCTCTCGCTCTATCACAGAGGTCTTAATTCAGTGGGACGGCATGCAACCAGAGGATGCTACATGGGAACCACTCCTTCAAATTCAACAACAATTTCCACATCTAAATCTTTGAGGACAAAGATTTTTTTAAGGGGGAGGGGATGTTAGGAACCCATGTCTTTACTTTGTTAGTATGTTGTTGTTGGACGCATATGCTTTGTTAGTCGTCCCGTAGTATTTGTTGATCAATAGTTTATGTTATTGTTGTTGGCACATATGCTTTGTAAGTCACCCGTAGTATTGTTGATCCATAGTTTGTAACGGCCCATGGTTTTGACCCATAGTATTGGCGCCTAGAATTAGTATATAAGTGTGTGTTGAGACCTATGAAGGCACCGTGAAGTTAATTGTATTGAGCTTGCTCAAAGGAGGTTTCCCCCTCGAAGTGGCCTATGATCAATATAAAAGTGATTCTGAGTTATGTCATTTCTGATATTTCTCATATTTTGGTTAATTAATTGTTGCAGGTGCATCACAGATGTTGTGTCCTCTTCTGAGATAAGGGGGACCATTATTGAGGAGGAGAAGAATGAAGAAAAGACCCCTGTGTCAAAGAAATGAAGAAAAAAGCATGGGGACAAGGGTCAAACATCCACTACAGTAAAGAAAAGAAAAACCGGAGCTGTCACAGCATCAGTAACATCATGCATTGGAGACCAACCAGCGGAAATGGTGAAGAAAAGGAGGACTCAATCCATGGAAGCAGCAGAAACAGCAGGTGCAATTGGGGTTAATAGTGAATTACCCTCAGCAAAAACAATAGGAGAAATCAGAGAAAATATTGAGTTACCTATGGCAGAAATAACACCTGTAATAGGGGTAGATATAGAAATTCCCATTCTGAACACCAAGTCACTTGTTGTTACACAGAAACCTTCCATAGAAGAACCTCAAATTGAAAACCTCCTGTTTGAAAATGAATTATTAAAGGAGGAGGTGCAAACATTGTGAAATGAGTTGGAAAGATTGAAGGGAGCAGTTGGAAAACAAGCATAGAAGAATTTGAACACATTGTTAGATGCTGCAAATTTATTAGAAAATTCATCTCTTGCATTAGAAAATGAGGAGTAGGGAGAGATTGTTTTCCCAAAGTGTGGAAACATATTCTTTGCAGCAGGACACAGAGATATGGTGTTGGGAGTTGTATCACAAAGGCATGCACAGATAGAGCAGGAGGAAGGAAAAATACCAGAAATAGAATTGATGGGGGAAAATGAGCCAAAAATTGAAGTGATCCCTGATTTGAATATAGGAGATGAAGCGATGCAGTCCCAACCATCAAGGGATACTGAACTTCTTCAGGACCAGTCTCATCAGTCAGAGGGATTTTAGATAACCCAAAAACAATCTCAACAGTTCAAAGAAATTGAAAGGCAGGGGGTTGTTACACAAGAACCAATACCCTTGGAAATATATAGTGAGGCTACAACTCAGACATCAATATTTGACATCAAGGATCAAGAAGAGAACATTGTTACACAAGAACCAATGTTTTCAAAATCATTTGCTAAAGTTGCAACACAAACTGAGATGGCTGAGGTTGAAATGGAAAGAAAGGATGCTGTCACACAAGAACCAGCAGTCCTAAAAACATTTGCTGAGACTATAACACAAACTGAGATGGCTGAGGTTGAAATGGAAAGAAAGGATGTTGTTACACAAGAAACAACATTCTCAAAATCAATTGTTGAGACTGCATTACAGGCACAGACCACTGCAACACCAATGGAGGATGAAACTGTTACACTGCCAAATGAAAATAAGGAAGTCAATACATCGGCGGACAAGGTAGGAATACATCTTTCTCAGCAAGTCATTTATCTAGACTCTGATGATGAAAAGGAAGTGGAGAATAGAAGAATTCAACGGTTAGAGAAAAAGATTCTCTGGATAAACCTTGAGTTGGATAAATGGCACAAATATATTGATTAGTGCAGAACATGGATGATCTCTCTCCATGAACATAGACATACCATCAAGGAGTTGAGAGAAAAGTGGGCTGAGGAGTTATTCTTCCATAAAATCCGGTGGGAAAACTTCAAGAAAAATTGGAAGAATTGAAGAAACTTAAGTCCTTGCAACAAGAAAAAGACAAAATGTATACTCTTTCCCTAAAATTACTGAGTTGCAGGGCTCCATCCCCCTCTTACCCTATCTTTCTCCATGAGCAAACAACTTTATTTCAATTGAGGGCTCTGAATGAAGGGAGATCATTTGATCTAGCAATAGCCACCCAGTTTTTAGAAACTTTTCTGAAAAGTGATTTTGAGGATCAACATTTGTTATGCGAATTGTATTTACATGATAGGGCTTGTTATATTGACTCTCCATCCAATCCCTTGCCTTGTTTGGGGGATGTTCAGCTGAGGGCATTTGCCTCTTTTGTCATCAACCATGTAAAATGGCAAGATGCTTTCCAAACCATCACCAAGAATGAGGATAATTCTACTCTCTAGATTAGGGTTTAACCTCAGAATCCACAAGAACTCATAGCAAATCATGCTAGATCTCTCAAGGTTCCTGGAATTTCCCAATACTTTGAAAATTTTCGATGGAAAATCATTACTACCCGTGTCCCGATGATTCTCAATATGCAGCAGTCTGCTCTGGAGGGTAGTAAATACAGATGGCTACATTCTTCTTCATCTCTAAAGGAAGGGGACCCATACTGCTTTGAGAATTTCAGGCAAGTCTTGACAAGGGTTCCTATATATGTGCAGTGCATGGAAAAATGTGGACCTTTGTGGATTGGATTAAGATTTAGATTCCCTCTCATATGGCTGCCTGTGAGTCCTTACAGGAATAGCTATGCTTTGAATGAAGAAGAAGAGAAGTTGTGTTGGGATAAATGGACAGCCTGCTATGGGTTTGTACCTCGAGAGGAAACACCAGAATTTTCCCACAATCTCACCAATCTTCACAGATTCAACTCAAACTCAGATTCAGACTAGTGGAGGTTGTTGCATGAGGACATGCAATCGGATAGTTGGGGGGAGATGTTGGGTATAGGAAATGCCCCTTTTTGGCCATCCTTATTTCATCATTTTTCCCTAATTACATCCTATTTCCACAAGCCATATATATGCCTTTACTCTAGATCAACCAATAATATTGACAGGTATAATTCATTATTTCTTAATTCATTTTATGCCTAAGATTGTTATAGTTCAGGATCCTAGCCTTTGAATTATGCTAACTTGTGTGGTTTCATTTAGTCAAAGCTCAAAGCACATGTGTATCAACTACCATGCCTTGGAAGAAATCATACGTGGCGCCAACTGTCACTCTTTTAGCTCAATTCCTCATATTTTCAAGGGGCAGCGCATCTATCCACGTGAGCTGTAACAGGTAGCTATAACAGATCCCTGTAACAGAGTGTAGCTGCGACAGACAGGTCGCCTTCCCGATTTCTAATCCGTTGATCTATTTCTCGCCAGCATAACAACATCTTTTATGATTGAACAACCTCATTCAATGCGTCTGTAACAGTTAGCTGTGACTCTGCAGCATGTCGATCATAGATATTCATTGCTGCATGAGATTAGTGGATCATGAACTGCATTTTGTATGTATAAATATGGGAAGGCTTTCCATGCCTGGGTTGGTTAATCATCAGTTGTTGTACGGGCTGTAACAGAGATTGAGACTGTGAATTTCCATATTTTAATGAAGAGCAGAGTTACTTCCATTTCTGTATCTTAATTCGTGGTGATTCACGGCGTCTCTGTTAGAATGCCAGGGCCCGCCTTCTCACAGAGATTGCCGATTTAGTTAGATAGTTATATTTATTCATTTCATGTTGTGTGTTGTGGAATTGCATTAGGTGTATTTCTGATAGCTGTGACAGTGAGTTTATGATTGCATTCTTTATTGGTAGTTCATCTCCTGCATATGAATAGTTGTAACTACGTGGTGTGACAGTAGCTGCTAGATGGATCATTTTGGTAAAGATTGAATACTGTAGTTTGATAATTATAGGATTTAACTTCTTGCAAAAGTAATCTAGTTCATTTATATTCTTAGATCAATAATTGCTAGGTCGATTTTTGTAGGAAGGTAGCTACACTTTGAATTCCTAGATGTATGAGTTAGATTAGTTTTCTTATGGAATGAGTTTGGCTGAGCAAATAGGTAGGATTGTTATCTTCATTTATTCTATCAACTACTAAAGATGTTTATGCATAGATTGTGCTTATTGCCATTGAAATAAAAGACCTCCCTGGGTTTGATAATTTATATTGAGCATTCTGTATGTTGGTTGTAATTAATTGACATATAGAATGACCAACATAAAGCTGCCATTGTAGCAGCCTATGATGATGAAGAATCTTTGGTGAATCCATCAATAGATATTGTTGATTACATTAACTTAGTGAACCGAACAAAGTTTGTTGATGACAATTCAGTTGAAGATAAAACTGCCCATGTAGCAGTATTTGATGAGAAACAAGATGAATATTTTGTAGAGTGTTTGGAGAGTCCATTCCTACACATCGAAAATATGCTTTAAGCATCAAGTGAGACCAAAGAATCTTGTGTTTTTGGAATTGAAAATTTGTGTGTGTTTGCAGATTATGCAGGTATTATGAAAGAAGAACAACACTTGGATGTAGTGCTAACAGATTATATGAAGAGTTGAGAATGATTGAAGAATGGTTACAAAATCCAAGGATTTTTGAAGATATGAACAAGAAGATTGTACCGGATGAAGAATATGACAACAAAAATACAAGGCAAGAAGTTGAAATTATCATTGTAGAAATGCAACAAGAAATGAATTTTAGTAGCATACACATGCAAGGAATTGAGGTGAACATTGAGATAAAAGAATTATGGAAGTATTTGACAAGGATTTTGTAGATCCCCATGATAAGAGAAAAAATGCAGTTGCAAGACTTCTTATTTTGTCAGCAGTGAATGAAAGAGTGAGTGTTTGGAGAGTCCATTCCTACACAAGGAAAATATGCTTGAAGCATCAACCGAGACGAAAGAATCTCATGTTTTTGGAACTAAAAATTTGTGCGTGTTTGCAGATTATGTAGGTACTATGAAAGAAGAATATCATTTGGATGTAGTGTTGACAATATATGATGAAGAGCTGAGAATGCTAGAAGAATGGCTAGAAAATCCAAGGATTTGTGAAGATATGAACAAGAAGATTGTAGCAAATGAAGAATATGACAACAAAAATACAAGGAAAGAAGTTGAAATTAGCATTATATAAATGCAACAAGAAATGAAGTTCAATAACATGCACTTGCAAGGAATAGATCCGACCGAACATTGAGATAGAGGAATTATGGAAGTGTTTGACGAATATTTTTGGGTGGAGACACAAGGAGACAAAGAATATAGTCAACCACAAAGATCAGTTGACTAAGAATACATTTGAAAGCAAGGCAGGAGGACGACAACAACATCATATTTGGGATCCAGGTGAACATTTTATCCTTGAAGATGAAGATCAAAGAAATAGGCCTAAGCAACCTAATCTGAACCCAATTTAGCTTTTGAAATTTTTGTTAAGTGTTTGTAAGCTTGATTGAGAGATAGACCAACAAGCATTTGCATTTATGAGATTTTCATTTTAGGTGTTTTAGAGTATCATAATTACGAGGGGGTTTTTATTAAGAATGTAACCCAGATGACAACAACATGAGATTTGGGATCTAGGTGAACATTCTATCTTTGAAGATGAAGATGAAATAAATAGGCCAAAGAAGCCTAATCTGGACTTAATTTATTTCTTGAATTTTTTGTTGAGTGTTTGTAAGCTTGGCTGAGACATAGACCAGCAAGCATTTGCATTTGTGAGATTTGCATATAGCAAAATTAGAGAATCATAATTAAGAGGGAGTGTTTGTATGAATGTAACCCTCGGTATTAAGAGGGAGTGTTAGAAGTAGTAATATGTTAGTTAAGTGTGTTAAAGTGTATTAGTTACATTCTATTATTTAGTTGGAAGATCGGTTAACTCGTTATTGGCTTGAACTGCCAAAGCATGTAATTATATATACTATAGTGTAATATGAATTATGTAGTTCAATGGTTTGTGGTTGTAACTCTTTTGTTCATGTCTCTGCCCATATTTTGTTTGTATGGACAATGATGATATATAGTGAGATAAAGATAGTAATTGAGTGGGAAAAAAATCTTTCGAGGTTGCATGAGGTTTTACTAGCTTGCCATTTTTATTATAGGATGATTTGTTTTGTATAGAAAATGATGATATATAGTGAGACAAATATAATAGTTGAGTGAGAAAAATCACTTTCGAGGTTGCATGGAGGAGTTTTACTCGCTTGCTAGCAAATCAGAATTAGATCATTAGAGACAGGAATTTTCAGATCAGAATTAAAGCATTACAGGAAATGTTCTAAGAAATCTCTAGGAAATCTTATAAGAGATCTCTTTCCATCATATTAATGGAGAACATAACAATGAAGCAGATTTTTTGCAAAAGAAATCCTTTTCTTTGTCCCGAAGGCACTATTTTTTTGCTAGAGTTTATATACACATCACTGAGCTCGAGGTCTCCGGAGATTTTCTAAGTCTTCTTACTTTATGCTTTGAGCCATTTTGAATCTATATGTATTTATGTTTTATTTGAGGCAGAAGTTTGAACTAGTTTTACTTATTTGTTAATATGTATTCCTGTAACACTGTGATACTCTCTTACAGCATTTTGATAAAACTTTTTGCTGTCAACATTTGTTTGTAATATTTTGATTTATTGGTTGAATATCAAGTATTGGTTTTTTGCTTGTGTGTGAAAAAAAAATCGTGAGACAAGTCGTTTTAGTTAGTTCAGTTATATTTTTAAAATAGAAAGGTTAAAGCTTAACAAAACTAATGGTGGATTCAAAATGTACATCATAATACAAATCTAAATCTAATTGCATTGTTGTTATTTCTTTGTTAGGTTTTTCTTCAAAATGGAAGGGTTTATGTGTAACAAAATGAATGGTAGATTCAAGGTGTACACCATAATACAATAATACAAATGATAATTGCATTAAGGTTATTCTAAGCATAAATAAAATGCAGTGTAGTTGTTTCATATGTATAAATGAGTGTAAGGTTATTATATGTGAATGCTTATTTTGTTGTATTTTTTTTAATGAAAAAGTTTGTGTTTTAGTAGTAAATATAGTTATTAAATTTTTTTACATTGATAGGTGTTTATATCTTAGAATTTGGGGTGGACTACCATCTACGTTTTTCTTAGAATGAAGGAGGACGGAACAAGTGTAGTGTCCATATTGAATTTATGGGTGTCTTTCAAAATTAGAAATAAATAATTATAAAAAAAAATTCATGGATAACTCCTAGTTTAATGCATGGATAACAAGTAATGACACACAACCCATTTAAATAAAAAATATAAGTAACCTATAAGTGTTCACGCCCCACAAGTTAAGTGGCCGTGCTAGTAATTATTTTAATTAAAAATGAGTAAACAATTTTGTGTATTTATTTTCTTGTAATATTTTAACACCAACACTTCAACAAAAATAATAACTTTTTTACATGAGAGAAGAATAAAATATAAAACAAAAATTTTAATTTTATTTTCAATTTTGTGAATTCAAATCTTCCAAATACATTATTTAATAACTATTTTCATTTTTGTCCAAATCATCTAAAAACCAAATTCTAAAATTATTTACATTTCTATCTTTTCAATATTGTGTTATCTATAAACCAAATACTACAATTACTTAGTAACTAAAATTAAAACTATCAACCTATGGAGTATAAAACTCAAAAAAATATGTTAAGAACTCAGAATTATTCGGTAAACAATTAAATCTCTATATAATATAATTTATATATATGTGAAGGTAAATTTAAATTATTTATATAAATTTGTATTACACTTTTACATTTAGTATTGTTTGTTAGTGAATAATCTTTTGAGGGCGATACTTGGTAGGTTGGGCATAATGGTTTAAAGTCATAAAATTGTAGCAAAGTGGAATGTATTTATAAATTAAGTTAGATATATTTATTATATAAATAGAACATAAAAATTTGTTTAAAACTATTTTTATTTATTATTTTTTAAAGAATGAATTATTATTTGTGAGTGAATAATTATGATTTGAAAATATTTTTAGTGATTTAAATTTATAAAATTTAAAAAAATAATAATAAAATTAAATATATTTATTAAATAATTAGAATTTTTTCTATGAAAATACAAATGAGAATTTATTTGCTGTAGACATTGAACTTTGTACATTGAATATTTAAATTTTGTACATTGAGCATCTAAATTTATGATGTCAATTTAATAACTTAATGTTATTTTTTTATGATTTTACTTATTTCCTATGTACTATGATGTCAAAATAATAATTTAATGTTATTTGTTTTTTATTTGAAAGATTTGTAATTATTTTATATGTACAAAGAGAATATATAAAACATTACTAAATTTAAAATATTTATATTTGTGTAGAAATGTTTATTTGAAAGATATGTAAATGTGTGGAGCATTATTAAATTTAATATGTTTGTATTTTTTATAGGAATATTTATTTTCTCATTTTTATTTTTGATTAAATTTACTTTGCATGAGATCATTGGTTGGAATAGCCTTAGTACGCATGATCATGAGTATGTCTACGTTATAACATTTGGAGATAAAGATTGAGATTACAATCTTTAGTATAAAGGACATTTTGCATTTGAATGATGACAAGGAGGTTGAAAAATATTTTGTGCATGAAGCTTGTGATAGAAGGTCTAAGAAACCTAAGAAAACATTGAGTATGAAGAATAAAACATTTAAGATGAAAATAAAGATGAAAGTGAAGAAAAATAGAAAAGGATTGTTGACCATAAAGTATGGAGTCCAAGGAAGAAAATGACCAAAAAAAAGTATATTAAAGTATTTTGAATTCATGTAAGATTTAGACTACAAGGCCATAATATTTCGAAGTCATAACTATTAATGTATAATTGACATAAAGGAGTGTAAGGTTATTATATGTGAATGCTTATTTTGTTGTATTTTTTTTAATGAAAAAGTTTGTGTTTTAGTAGTAAATATTTTATTTAATTTTTTTATATTGATAAGTGTCTATATCTTAGAATTTGGGGTGGATTACTATTTATGTTTTTCTTAGATTAAAGGAGGATGGAACAAGTGTACTGTCCATATTGAATTTATGGGTATCTTTCAAAATTATAAATATATATATATATATATATATATGGATAACTCCAATTTAATACATGGATAACAAATAATGACACACAATCCATTTAAATAAAAAATGAAAAACATGCTAGTAATTATTTTAATTAAAAATTAATAAACAATTTTGTGTATTTATCTTCTTATAACATTTTAACACTAACACTTCAACAAAAATAATAACTTTTTTACATGATAAAAGAATAAAATTTAATACAAAAAATATAATTTTGTTTTCAATTTTTTCAATTCAAATCTTTCAAATACATTATTTAATAACTATTTTCATTTTTGTCCAAATCATCTAAAAACCAAACACTAAAATTATTTACATTTTTATCTTTTCAATATTGTGTTATCTAAAAACCAAATACTAAAATTACTTAGTAACTAAAATTAAAGCTATCAACCTATACAGTATAAAACTAAAAAATTATGTTAAAAAGTAAGAATTATTTGGTAAACCATTAAAACGCTATATAGTATAATTGATATATGTGAAAGTAAATTTAAATTATTTATATAAATTTGTATTGAAGTTTTACATTTACTATTGTTTGTTAGTGAATAATCTTTTGAGGGAGATACTTGTTAAGTTGGATATAATATGGTTTAAAGTCATAAAATTTTAGCAAAGTGAAATGTATTTATAAATTAAGTTGGATGAATTTATTATGTAAAGAGATGAAAATTTGTTTAAAAATGATTTTTTTTTTTAATGAATTTTTATTTGTGGGTGAATAAGTTTGATTTGAAAATATTTTTAGTGATTTAAATTTATAATTTTTTTTTAAAAAAATAATAAAATTAAATATATTTGTTTTGTAGGGGTTTTTTACAGAGTTGTTTAAAACTGCTATCATTTAGTTTGGAGAAAATTGTGTTTTTAGACATTAATTTGCCAGAATACCGAATAGAATTTTTTAGAATCTCAAATAATAGTATTTGGATGTCCTAGGATTTTCCAAGGCATCCAAATTAATCCTTCATTTAGACGTTCAGAAACACAATTTAATCAACACAAATCACGAGATTTTTAAATTTCATTTCACCGTATCCCCACCAAGTTTTGGCCTACGAACAAAATGTCCCACGTTTAAAAAGCTTGGTTTTTCACAATGACGGTGGTCATGGTCATGACGGTCATGACACTGTAGAACGATTCCTCATCTATCGGTCCACTCCACATCTTGTAACAAAATGTCCCACGTTTAAAAAGCTTGGTTTTTCACAATGACGGTGGTCATGGTCATGACGGTCATGACACTGTAGAACGATTCCTCATCTATCGGTCC
The DNA here is from genome assembly GCA_027924585.1 of Larix kaempferi. Taxonomy (NCBI): domain Eukaryota; kingdom Viridiplantae; phylum Streptophyta; class Pinopsida; order Pinales; family Pinaceae; genus Larix; species Larix kaempferi. The sequence continues at coordinate 1,501,102 of BSBM01001435.1, read as the reverse complement.
ACTCCACATCTTGTTCATTGTTTTCGCTATTAAAGTTCTGAGCTCTATTATGTTTGCAGTTACAGTCGACGGAGAAGGAACCGACAGCAAGGAAAGAATGAGTTAGATGGCACCACTACGTAATCTCTGTAAATCGATGTACCTAACCTCTGTAAATCGATGTCTAGAGAGATGGAAGGTTGTCTGTTTGTCAGACCCACAGTCCATTAATGTCCCGCCCGCAGCGGTGACTACCTGCCTTCTTAAACATGTCCTCCAGCCTCCAGGATCCAACTGGACAGATTAATTATACTCTTTAAACGGGTCTATACACTGCTTACGGATTAATTATAATCTTTAAACTGGTTTACACAGTGCTTAGATGATAGCATGTTTTGTTCGTTGGTCCTGTAATAAATAACGTACTGTTTGTACAGGGACTTCCTTCGAGATATTTGAACAATGGTAAATGACGGACAACTCAAGAAATGGCTTATCAATTAAATCCGGTGAACTGTAAGAAATGGCATTACGAGATTCCATTCAGGCGGTTTCAGATTCTGTCTGAGCATTGGAGGATTCCCATTTGGGGCTCCTGTTACAGGAGCAAGTGATATTCGGGCAAATATTTTTTAGAGTTTCAGACCTAGCCCTAACTAGTTAAGCTTACCAACATTTCCTGTGCACATTAGCTGTAGTTTGCAGGTGGCGATTTGGGATTAATTAGCTGCTTAATTTTGCAGCAGTCTGTATAAGACGATGAATATGTTTACCTATGTAATATCTTCATTAATTTTGCAGCAGTCTGTATAAGACGATGAATATGTTTACCTATGTAATATCTTCATTAGTTTTTTAACCTTGAGGAGCACACATTGACTAATACTTGAGAGGTTCAGTTGATGGTGGGTTAACAAGGAAATTGTATTGCTCCTCTGCTAATAAGAAATACATATTGTCACCTATAGAATTGGTGGTAATTTTATTTAATAGGCTGGCAACTTGAGCTTATTAACTGCCTGATAGTCTCCTTGCACTTAATGAATCGAGTGGGTTGGCTCAGCTTGATCTGCCATTCTCTGTAGTGTATTTTGAAGGAAAATCGATGGCAGACTACGATCTTGACCTCTCCAATGTAGGCGAAGTAGAAGATGAACCCGGTCAGGAGTTTGAATCCACTCCACCCTTCATTACAGGGCAGGAGAAGGGGATAAACAGCTCAGGTTTGAAGAAAAATCTTCCGAAGGCCGGCATAAGATTGGAAACCCCAGAAAATGGAGACGAAGTTGCAGGTAAATTGTTCTGGAATCAATAATGTAAGATTTAGCACTTCTGTACATGGAAGTTTGAGCAAAAATTGAGGTAGAAGAATTATGGAAGTAATATTTTTGGGTGGAGACACAATGAGACAAAGAATATAGTCAACCACAAATATCAGTTGACTGAAGATACTATTTAAAGTAAGGTAAGAGGACAACAACAACATCAAATTTGGGATGCAGGCGAGCATTTTTCTTTGAATATGAAGATGAAAGAAATACGCCTAAGCAGCCTAATCTGAACCGAATTTAGTTTTTGAAATTTTTTAAGTGTTTGTAAGCTTGGCTGAGACATAGACCAGCAAGCATTTGCATTTGTGAGATTTGCATTTTAGCAGTTTTAGAGTATCAAAATTAAGAGGGAGTGTTAGTAAGAATATAATCCTTGAGATTAAGAGGGAGTGTTAGAAACAATAATCTCTTAGTTAAGTGTGTTAGTTGGTGTTAGTTACATTCCTTTATTCAGTTCTATATTCTGTTAACATGTATTCACTTAAACTGTTAAACTATGTAATATATATACAATTGTGTAATATTAAATATGTAGTTTAGCCTTTTGTACTTGTAACTCTTTTGTTATGTCTCTACCCATATTTTGAACATATCGAAGTTTGAGAGAAAATTTGGTAGGGTTTCGTACTTGGCCTGAGTTCATAGAGAGTTGGAAGATTCTGCATCTTAACAAGAATTGTGCTAAGAATCGGTGAGATCTACATTGGCAAGCGCTTTTTACATAACGATTTGGAAATGAAATATGATTATAATAATAATAGCTCGTAATAATATGATGCCCATTATGTCTTTCTATCTGTTTTTGGCATCTTTTTAATATTTATAATTGTGGACTATATAATGGAAGTAGGATATTTATTTTTTCAGGAAGGTGCAATCTGTTGAGAATTTTAACCTGTACAAGGATCCTTGAGTATTGTTTTGAATCTAAGTTATATAAAAAGGTGAATTTATGTATTATTAAGAACTATAGATATAACTTTGATTAAAGAATGTTTTGCCTAAGAGATCTTCTAATGGAAGAGATGTATTGTAGGGGTTGATTTGTGTTGCGGAGCAGACAATATGAGATTCGTAGTTGTGACGAAACACCAGGATAGGGGAAACACCAGCACTTAGTTCCTCTGGCTTCTTTGATGGCCAGGAGCTTAGACACGAGAAGTTTGAGAAACCCTGCATTAGATATGGTCATGCTACACAACCTAAGAAAGGGAGTGTTATTTTCTTATCAAGGCAGATTATCAGAGGATCCTTGGGAATTCATTTACCTCATTTTTGGTTTTTGGGGTGATCCTTGGGAATTCATTTACCTTCATTTACTTTCAACCTGTTACCAGTAAACTATTAAAAACGATTTATATTTTGAAAGAATCTCAATAATTGCATTTTTTTCTAAATTTCCCCTTTTCATTTTCTCATAAACAAACAGGGCCATAAAATTTTATTATTTTGCTGTCTCATCCTGTAATACTTCTACTCCTAACAATTTTGCTCGGCAAAAGGACATCACAATTCCTTCTCAACTTCTTCGGTTTTCATCATAATGGTGACCATTGAATTCTGTAACACTTCTACTCCTAACAATTTTGCTCGGCAAAAGGACATCACAATTCCTTCTCAAGTTCTTTAATTTTCATCATAATGGTGACTATTGAGCGAAATGGCTATTGAACATATCACCTTATTTCATGGTTTGAAAGTCATACTATGTCTGTTGAAGACACCCCCACTGTCCAACTATTTTATGAATGTTCAGCCTACTAAAAGATGCTTCTTTGACCACTAATATTCCCGAGTTGAATGCTTGAGGAATATTTTGCTTATTTAACAGGTAGAGTCAATAACCTGGGTAAACTGATGGTGAATGGGAGTCTAACACCTCATCATTTTCCATCATGTATTTGGAAACATCATGCAGAGGCCTTCAAACTCAAAGTAGAATTCATTTATTAAAATTGAGTTGTAGTTTCTATGTTTCATAGTTCCCCTGTTGAAACATTGTTGAAAAGGGAGGAAACTGGTTAATGGTGAAATTGGTGAAGAAGAAATTGAATGGGCATCAAGTCAATCTGTAAATTTCATGCAACCACCATCAAATTATGCATTTCATATATTGTATGCGGAAACATGTAGAGGCCTTTAAACTCAAATTAAAATTCATTTATTAAAATTGAGTTTTAGTTTCTGTGTTTCATAGTTCTCATCTTAAAACACTATTGAAAATGGAGAAAACTGGTTGATGGTAAAATTGGTGAAGAAGAAATTGAATCGCATCAAGTACAATGATAAATTTCATGCAACCGCCATCAAACTATGAAATTATGTTTCAAAGAGATATATTGCACACTTACAAGGTTAGAAAGAGATACATTTAAACTTAAATTTATTACAAGGAATTTGATGGAATCATTAATAGAGGTTGATATTAAGTGCTTGAGGGATTTGCGCAAGGTTATCTTTACTTTATTAATGTACTTAGTGATATTATTTTATGATTGGTGTGTTTTCGAATCAAAATTGACAATCAATGTTTGTGATTCTATTGTTGAAAGTTTGGATTCCTTGAGGAATGATGATTGATTCTAAGGATGTAAAGATTGGACTTTGAAAAAATCATTCTAACCATTATAATAAAAATTTTATTATTTTCAAGCTTCCTTAAAATTGACTCATAAAGAATCCAACTTTAACAAATAAAATTGTGTTTCAATAATGCCAATATCATAAAAATGAGTCTCTTTAGACAAAAATACAAACAAACAACCACGGCAACATCAACAATAAAATTATGTTTCAATAATGCAAATATCATAAAAATGAGTCCCTTTAAATTCAAATACAAACAAACAATTATTTCATCCAAAACAATATACAATGAGGAAGACCTTGAACGATAATCTTGTTTACAAGCTCTTTTGTTTACAATAGAAGAGTTGTGCATGGTAAATTCATTGAATGTTAATCTTGTGCGTTGCATGCCATTAGTAGAGTTTGTGTAGTTGTGTTAATCTTGTTCCTTGCATGTCATTAGTAAAGTTTGTGTAGTAGTGTTGTGTCACCTTGGGAATGTAATGGTTTATCTCTTTTGTTTACAATAGAGAATTATTGTTGTTAATGTGTTAGTTTTACACATTAGTAGGAGCCTAGGTATGTAGCAAGGTGGTATTCAATCTATTGTGTAGGAATTATTGGATAGCTATGTAAGACTTGTTGGTCATTGAAAGAGTGATGTGTTCTAGATATTTAGAGTGCTATAGATTGGGTCTTGCTTGTATCATTGTACGTAGGAGTTTTTCCAGATTTATGACTTCATAAATCTTTTGGCCCATCCCTCTTTCCTTTGCATCAGAATTATTAGAGAAAATAAATCCATGGAAAAATCAAATGTGTTGTTTGCTTATGCAAGAAAAAGTGGCAAAGAGAGATGGGAAACTAAGCCAAGAAGAGAAAGAAAGGATAAGGAAAGATATGCTATCCTTCATAAAAAATAAGAATAACAATAGAGAGATAAAGGCCCAAACCATAAGAAGAAGAATATGGGAATTAGAGAAAGAAGAAAGTCATAGAAGTGAAAAGAGGGAGATAACGAAGGAGAAAAGAAAAAATTCCTCCTACCATATTAAGTATTCTTCTATAAAGTGTTTTTGGGGTGGTCCATGTTCAATCAAAGTTTTTCGAAAGTATGATGTTAACTTATTTGCAATCTCCCCTAAAGATGTTAATATCATATTTTAGAAAAATCTTATACCACTCAAATAAAACTACATGGTAAGCTCCTCATAGTATTTGTTTCAATACTCTCTTTTTCGATTCATTGTTTTAACTTTACTTCACACTTTTTTTTCTTTAAGAATTCATTTGCACCTTCCAAGACAATTGCTAGTTATTAAATAATTAAATCTTCTTTATATTTAAGAATTTATTTTTTTATAGACATTGCTTTGTACATTGAGCATCTAGATTTATGATGTCAAATTATTAACATAATGTTATTTTTTTTTATATGAAAGATTTTACATATGATTTCAAAATAATAATTTAATGTTATTTGTCCTTTATTTAAAGATTTGTAATTATTTTATATGTACAAAGAGAATATATAAATCATTGCTAAATTTAAAATGTTTATATTTGTGTGGGAATGTTTATTTGAAAGATGTGTAAGTACTTGGAAAGAGAATGTGTGGAGCATTATTAAATTCAAGATGTTTGTATTTTGGTATAGAAGAGTTTATTTTGTCATTTTTATTTTTTATTAAATTTTTTATTTTATATTTGAAAAACTATTTATTTTTTATTTGAAAAAATATTTATTTAATATTTTTAAAAATAATTGATATAATTGTATTGTTTTGGAGTGTATTAATATTCATATTTATTAAATAAAAATATATTAATATAAATTTAATAAATTTTCAAACATTTTAAAGTTTAAAAAAAAATACTATCTTTTATGTATATTTTTTAAATTTATATTTAAAAACATTGTAAAAAATGTGTTTTATTTTAAGTGTTGTAATCATTAATCATTATTTTATTTTTTACATAATTAAATGTAATTGTGTATAGAGAGAGTGTGTTAGCATTTATTATAATTCTTATTTAAAAATAAATTTACATAAATAAATTATATAAAAAACAAATTATTTTTCTAATTTACTAGGATTTTCTAATCTAATTAACACTTCTTAAAGTTTGTATGATAAGAAGCTCATATAATTACTAATCCAATATCTATGAGTTTATTATATAATTATTTAAGTATTAAGAATAAAAAGAATGAATTATTCTTAGAATTTGTATGATAAGAAGCTCATAGAATTACTAATCCAATATCTATGAGTTTATTATATAATGGTTTAAATATTAAAAATAAAAAGAATGAATTATGTATATATATTATATAATTATGTAAATATTAAAAATAAAAAGAATGAATTATTCTTAGAGTTTGTATGATAAGAAGCTCATAGAATTACTAATCCAATATCTATGAGTTTATTATATAATGGTTTAAATATTAAAAATAAAAAAAATGAATTATATATATATAGAAGTCTGAGTCTTGCATATAGGAGTCGTTTTAATAGTAAAAGTTTTATTTTATTTTTGTTAGTTGGAACCTCCCTTAAGAGAGGAATGAATTCCCCATTATTTAGGACTTTCAAAAATAAAAATAAAAATGAATTCTTCCATAGCAGTTAGTTTAAAATATACATATTTTTATGCTATTTTTTTTTGTCAAATGTTAAAGTTAAGAAAAGTCATCTCAAGTCAAAAACTTTTTGATTCAATAATTTTAAATTGGTTTAATTATAATCATAATTAAAAAGAGAAACCAAAAAACCTAAATTCATTCCAATAATAAAAATGGGAGATAAACATATTAAATATGGGGGATAAACATATTAAATATGGGGGATAAACATATTCACTTAAATATCTAAGATTTGAAATAGATAGATATGATATTATATAGTAATTTGTTATATATTAGACTTGTTTGTTAGAGTGGTAATCACTTTAGTTGTTAGTTGTTGATGTTCTTAAATAATGGTTAGTTATTTGTGAGTTCTTCGATTGACAATTCGATTGAGAAGTCAAAATGTGTAAATTGTATCTATACATTTTTTTGTAACTAGATTATTATGGAGAAGTCTTTTCTATGTATTTAAATAATTTTATAAACTATTGAAAGAAGAGAGAAAACGACAAAACATATTCATCCTTGAAGTAGAGATCCACCCCTTCAAAGAAAAAAAAGGAGGTCATGCATTGAAATGCGGAGAGTGAAGAGAGGAGTAAGCCCGCATGAGTATCATTTGCATCCTACATGAGGAAGAACTATAATTTGTGAAACAAGCCGAAAGAAAACCCTTTGCATGAGGAGTCCCTTTCGCAATTGTGTTAGTGGAATCCCACATGCCAGGGATTATGGCCTCATTCAACAAAAGGAAACTGTCTAGATTGAGGCAAGGGCCCTTGCACGAAGTTGAGGGACCCTTTAGATGCAATTGGGTAAATGCGAAACGCGTGAGAATTGTGTAAATTCACAACGCTCGCGCATTATGTAAAACTAGGAATGGTGGGCTCCGAACCTGCCATGTCATTTAACATGTAGGATAGGATCACCATAACGCTCGAGCATTTTGGTTAATATAACAAAAAAAAATAGTGTCGCGGACTGCGACACTATTTTACCCACAAACGAATGCTTGAGCGATTTCGCCTTCCCAAAACGCATTGGAGAAGCTCAACCAAGGAGATTTGGAGGCTCAACAATCCCAAATTCATCTTGCAAGGACGATTGAAAATGTAAGCATCTAAATCGTTGCATCATCTCGTCATTAAGTTTATAAATTGTTATGTTTCCCTAATCTAAAAATATTTGTAAATGAAATGCCAAAACTTAAAATTTTAAAATTTTAATGAATTTTACATCCACCATTTTAGACACAATGGCTCACTGATCACATCAATCATCATTGTCACCTAAAAATATTTGTAAATGAAATGCCAAAACTTAAAATTTTAAAATTTTAATGAATTTTACATCCACCCTGTTAGACACAATGGCTCACTGATCACATCAATTATCATTGTCACCCAACATATCTGTCTATAACATCATTCTGATTATCATTAATTGTCATAAACCAAGCAAGCATTATGTCCCTATTTCATGCTTCCTTAGATCAACATTTTGTTCATCGTATGTAGACCCAATAATCATGAATTCATTATGTCCATACATATCATCAACATCTTAGTTTGTACACCAGCAGCACATCAACATACTGTAGCCCCAATTCATCCAAAGATAAAGGTTAAACTCTAATTTCTACTATTGCTCCATAAACACCTCATAAATTATAAATATATACATGTATATATTTATTTAGAATTTCTTTTTCCCACCTAAACGTGGTCTTCATACCCACATCATCACCATTTTATTTTGCTTCCAACATGCCCACTCTAGCTTGTAACTCATGCCCGCAAGGGCTATATTTATGCCTTTGAACATGCCTGCAGCTAGACCTTCTTCAATTGCCCGCATGGGGGTATTTTCCATGCCTCTAGGATGCCCGCAACTTCCAAAAACATGCCCGCATATGCATCTTCAAGATTCCTGCATGTCACCTTGTCCACATGCCCGCATGTCCATCAGCTTCATTTTTGGATGCCTGCAGATGCCATAAGGGATGCCTGCAATCTCCTTGCCAAGTGTCAATTTCAAGCTTATTTTTTCACTTCATGCTTCTTTGTTCATGTAACTTGTTATCTCCAAGTCATCCTTGTCTAGGTTATTAGGACCAACTCCAAATGACCACAGTATGGGTCATTTGGCTCATTAGGTGTGCCAATTCCCATCACCTTGTCTTTTGTCTTGTCTTTTTCAAGTCCTTGTCAAGCCACCTTGTTTGCTTGTCGTCATGCCATTTACACCTTTGTCATCTATGTTGTCATCAATGACAATCCTATTCAAAAGATAATTCTATCAGCTGCAACTCACTGGGATGCACCAACACCCCAACAACCATAGATTTACAAATGATATTTCAGACTCTTCTTAAGTCTACAGATTACATACATCATCAACTAGAATCCCTTGTTTGTTTCCAAAGCACTTCATCATTCTCATCAAGCACTCATTATTCAATATAACTTCATTCTGTCCATCAACAAATATCACCAATTAGATCACATCTTCATTATGTCATCATTATTCATGTCATATCAATCTGCTGCCATATCTCCATTCATACACTTTACACTGTCCATATGCACATCACAACATTATGCCCATATCATTAGTCATCTCTTCATCATTCTACCAGCATGTCTTCATTATGTCCATCAATAGGCTGCCTTAGTTTAACCAATAAAAATACATATCTTTGCCACATCATCATGGTATTTATGCCCGCATGGTCTCCACCCTTATGCCCTCAATGACCCATAATGTATGCCTATAATGGTCATATGAAATGATATTTATGTTTGTAATGTATGCCTGAGATGATATTTATGTTTGTAATGTATTCGTTCTTGCACAAAGTTTGTACATTTTTCATTTTTGAGAGATGTCATTATAGCACATGTATACGTTTCTAATGATTTTTATTTTTAGTTTTTGTTTGCAGTGACAACCATGGATGCGCACGCTGACATCCAAAGAGAAATTCAGAGGCTCAAAGAAATTCAAGCCTCAATTACTACTATTGATGACGGGCATGTTATGCTTGCATCCAATTTGGATGCAATGATAGAGACCTTTAGTAGGTCTAATGGTGCTTTGCAAGATAATGCCACATTCAGAGAAAGAAAGAGGCAACAATATGCAGATGGACTTAGCTACAGCGAAGTCAAGAAGTTGAAAATCTCAAAAGAACAAATCTTTTCCATGTTTAGAAATCCACGGGATGGTGAAGTCCCTAATGCAAACAAAAGGCACATTTCTATTGAGTGGTGTACATATCAACCATTCATAGATAACTGGATGGACCGATGGTACATGGTGTTTGATGCTCCACCACACAACAACAGGGAAATGCCTTTGTATTTTCTAAGAAAGATGTATGCAGAGTTTGTACTGGGGAAGCATGTTAACTATTTTGATATCTTGGAGTACCAAGGTGTTGGGATGGGGATGCCTCAGCAACGTCCCAATGCGAGTCACATAGATCCCAATCACCCAGTAGCTCCACCTCGTAGGAGGCTACCCAAGCCAGATGTGCCACCTGCACATCAGTTGGTGCCAGAGACACAAGATTCCTTCCTACTACTGGCACAGGCTGTTGTTCGCCATACCACGTATCTTCATGGTATGCACCAGGTAGGCCCATCAGAGCCACCATCTATGGGTGGAGTAGAGCCACCACCTCCCGGTGGGGTAGAGCCACCACCTTCCAGTGGCCGAGGAGCATCTAGTAGGGGCACTATACCTACACAGCATGAGCATAGCCATCAACCCCACCCATGCATAGTATGTGTCCATCCTTGCTTTTGTCCTATCCAAACAGATGATACCTTTACTGGGTATTTCACACAGGTAAGTAAGTGGTTAACAATTTAGTGTCATTTTTAAATTATATTTCCTTACTATACACATATATATAGATTTCTAATATTTTTAATGGTTTTAAAACTTGTAGTTACTACAAGAAGGGCACGAGGTTGAAGACCTTTGCACTGATGATGCAGAGCATAGTCCAGAGGCTCATGCACCAGCACCGCATGATGATGATGATGATGTTTCCATACTTTCAGTGACAACAACTCACAATGAGGTAACTATTTCAACATGACATTATTTTAATACATGAGTAGATCCAGTTAACAATTTAGTGTCATTTGTAAATTATTTTTCCTTACTACACACATATATAGATTGCTAATATTTTTAATGATTTTAAAACTTGTAGTTGCCACAAGAAGGGCATGAGGGCCAAGAGGCTCATGCAGTAGAACCTTCTGAGTTACAAGATGTTGTCATACCTTCAGCGACAACATCTCATGATGAGGTAACTATTTCAACATGACATTATTTCAACACATGTTATTTTTTATCACATGTTACTTAATCAATTCTACACGATCTAATATTTACAATTTTCTAAATTGTAGGTTGTAGATCCCCATCAGATGGAAATGATTTCATCTAGTGAGCTCCCCCTGGTGGGAATACAATCGATAGTGTGCCCACGGAGATACAATGGATGACAGATCATTTCTTAGAATTGATTGACGTGTACAATACATCGGTATGTATTTCATCATTTTCAGTTTGTTAATACATGCTATTCCATTGACCAATGCATTTCTAACTACGTCAGTATTGGTGGTTATAGTCACCAGCAGATATACAATCGAGACTGTCAGCAGTTCGATCTCCCCGTAGTCCCAATGTGCAAAAGGGACAAGTGTACAAGACAGCCTCGACTACTAGAAATAATGTGGATGTCCTCTATAGCAGACACACGAGAGATCCATCTACCCCTGACCTAACAAAGATCATTGATGCTGCAGTCAGTGCCACATCTACAATAGCCACGAGTCATATGTAGGTAACTATTTGGACAATCACAATGCATAGTATTTAACCATGTTACAATATTGTTTATTCATGTATGTCTAACTATTTCTCCATTTGGTTATTATAGCCATTAGCAGCAGAAGTGCTTGGCACCTCTTCTCAATCCATGGTTCTGACTGGGTCTCCTCTTGCGGTGAGATGTTCTTTAATGACCAAGTTTTTTTATTCAATTTACCCAAACACGTTGATGAATGTTGAATTGTGGAATTAATTGAGATATGATCTTTTATTTGCAGAGCACAACTATAGAGATGCCTTCCATGAGCACACCGCTCACATCTATACCCCATGAGGACTTGGTGAGTGTTTGTCATAAATCATTTGGCCATAAGTTAATTTTTTAAGTTTGTTGGTGGTAGGGTATTAGTGCAGTTATTTGATAAAAATAATGATTTTTTTTGTAGACTTCTGAGATGCTGAGAAATCCCAGGGAGATGGTTGATAGAGGAAAGTTGGGGGAAAACAAGAGAAAGATTGATTTTTGATGTTGCATGGTCTTGGATAGATGTATTTTGACATACATGTACACATTGTTGTACTTAGGGATACATGTACATTGACAGGCCATTAGAGGGCCGGTTACTTTCCCATATTTTGTATTACAAACATTCGACTATCAATATATTCCATATTTTCTCTTGAGTTTTGACTTGTGCTTGTGATGATTCATCTCTTCCACAAATTGATAAATTATGCTATTGAAATTTATAAAATTACATTTCAAGCAATATTTATTCTCTTACATTTATTGCATTGATCAAGTAACATCTCACCATTGTGTTATGAAAACATTATCTTAATGGAAAAAACTAATAATATCTTTCAACAGTTCATGAACTTAGCACATGCATGCTAATTTGATATCTAATTTAAAATTGTGTTTTTTGTCAACTCCAAGGGTTCATACCCATTGATCATGATTATGGTTGCAAGGAAAATATGTTGCAAAGAAAAAACCTCTGTCATAATAGTAACATGCTACGCATACCATCAATGTAATCCTATGACATTTTCAGACAGTAAGAGGAAGTCCAATAGATGCTACACATTTCATCAATGCTACCGTATTTCATCAAACTATACGTACATGAGCATCTATGCAATTCGATTGAATGGCAAGGAAAGCATAACTACGGTTTAATAAAATTCATTGGGCCTTCATGTACATATGGTCAAATATATGTAACAAATATACCCTAGTTTGTTAAAATATGCTAACCAATAGCTGGTCATGAATTCACTCTCACAATATCATTGAATATATAAACCCTATCCTTACTAAACCCTAGTATGTAAGACCCTAGTTTGTGCTTTACCTCTTTCATATGTCCATTTTCCACTTGTCATAATGCAAAAGTAATCATCCAGAATCCATGGAAAATGAAATACCTAACTAGTTTAATGATATTCTTTGATAATGTTGTATTGATGAATGGAAATAAGATGTTCATGGTCCTATGTTTTTTTTGATAAATTGCACAAGTTTCGTAATCATCATCCTCATCCTCATCATCCTCACCCTCATCATCATCTTCATCATCTCCATCATCATCATCTTTACCATGATCATCATCTTCATCACCACCACCACCATCATCATCATCATCATCATCATCTTCAACACCAGCACCACCATCATCATCATCATCCTCATCATCCTCACCCTCACCCTCATCCTCATCATCATCATGGTAAACCATTATCTTCATCATCATCATCATCATCATCATCGTCAACATATTCATCATCATGATCATCATGCTCATCACCAACATCTTCATCATCATTACCACCGCCGTCATGATCATCATCCTCATCATCCTCACCCTCATCCACATCCTCACCATCATCATGATCATCATCCTCATCACCCTCATCCTCATCCCAATCCTCATCCTCCTCACGCTCATCATCATCATCACTATCACCATCACCATCATCATCATCTTCATCACCACCACCATCATCATCATCATATTCATCATCATCATCATCATCAACATCAAAATCTTCATGGTCCTATATTTGTTTTGATAAATTGCACAAGTTTTGTAATCATCATCATCACCATCATCCTCATCCTCATCCCCATCATCCTCACCCTCATCATCATCATCCTCACCCTAATCATCATAATCTTCATCATGATCATCATCTTCACCACCACCACCACCACCACCATCATCATCATCATCATCTTCGTCACCACCACCACCATCATCATCATCATCACCATCCTCATCATCCTCACCCCCATCCTCATCCTCATCATCATCACAGTAAACCATTATCTTCATCATCATCATCGTCATTGTCAACATATTCATCATCACAATCATCTTGCTCATCACCAACATCTTCATCATCATCACCACCGCCATCATAATCATCATCCTCATCATCCTCACCCTCATCCACATCCTCACCATCATCATGATCATCATCCTCATCACCCTCATCCTCATCCCCATCCTCATCCTCCTCATGCTCATCATCATCATCACCATCGCCATCATCATCATCATCTTCATCACTACCACCACCACCACTACCATCATCATCATCATCATCATCATCATATTCATCATCATCATCATCATCAACATCTTCATGGTCCTATGTTTGTTTTGATAAATTGCACAAATTTTGTAATCACCATCATCACCCTCATCCTCATCCTCATCCTCATCCTCATCCTCATAATCCTCACCCTCATCATCATCATCCTCACCCTACCCATGTTGTCACAATCACCATCCCATTTTTAACCATAAGAAGGGAAATGCTAGCCACAAGTGCCCGGCGGATGATTTTGCAAAGTTGACCCTTGTGGGCAAAAATTGCACAGTCCCTCACTGAGCAAAACCCTAGTTTGCAGAATGCAGCTACAAGATGACACGTGGGACATTGGACTGGCATATAGGGGCACCCCTAGCACTGTCCCGACGTCCTGAATCCAATGGAGTTGACAGTTCGTCGATCCGAGCCACGGTCGTCATTCTATGGCTCGTTCCATCTGACACCCAAAAGGCCTTTAGGGACACCTGTCGGATGCCTGTCGGGGGAATAGAAGTCCAACCATGTAGCAAAACCTAGTTGCGGGAAGTCCTGCAAGTGTGTCTACGGAGGTTTTGGCTGGAAACGCTAGCCACAAGTGCCCGGTAGACGATTTTGCAAAGTTGACCCCCGTGGGAAAAAATTGCACAGTCCCTCACTGAAAAAAACCCTAGTTTGCATAATGCAGATACAAGATGACACGTGGGCCATGGGACTAGCAGAGAGGGGCACCCCTAACACTGTCCCGATGTCCTAAATCCAACGGAGTCGACGGTTCGTCGATCCGAGCCACGATCGTCATTCTATGGCTCGTTCCATCCGACATCCAAAAGGCCTTCAAGGACACCTATTGGATGCCTGCCGGGGGCATAGAAGTCCAACCGTGCAGCAGAACCTAGTTTCGGGGAGTCCTGCAAGTGTGTCTAGGATGGTTCCAGTTGGGAACGCTAGCCACAAGTGCCCGGTAGATGATTTTGCTAAGTTGACCCCCGTGGGAAAAAATTGCATAGTCCCTCAATAAGCAAAACCCTAGTTTGCAGAATGCAGATACAAGATGACACGTGGGCCATGGGACTAGCAGAGAGGGGCACCCCTAGCACTATCTCGACGTCCTGAATACAATGGAGTTGACGGTTCATCGATCCGAGCCACGGTCGTCATTCTATGGCTCGTTCCGTCCGACATCCAAAAGGCCTTTAGGGACACCTGTCGGATGCATGCCAGGGGCATAGAAGTCCAACCGTGTAGCAAAACCTAGTTCCGGGGAGTCCTACAAGTGTTTCTAGGATGGTTCCGGATGGGAACACTAGCCACAAGTGCCCTGCGCTCAATTTTGCAAAGTTGACCCCCATGGGAAAAAATTGCATAGTCCCTCACTGAGCAAAACCCTAGTTTGTAGAATGCAGCTACAATATGACATGTGGACCATGGGACCGGTGGAGAGAGGTACCCCTAGCATTGTCCCGATGTCCTGAATCCAACGGAGTTGATGGTTCGTCAATCCAAGCCATGGTCGTCATTCTATGGCTCATTTTATACCCCCACGTCCTGAGAAGGTTGAAGCTGTAAAGCAACAACTCTCTAATATTCATCTTGAAGCTCTTTTGTTTACGTCTAATATAAAGAAGCTCTCAGTTCGTGAGCTGGAACATATCGATCTTAACAGGATTTATACAATCTCTGTTTTAATAGAAACTAACCTTAAAACTTCTCGTTGCAATGACAATGAATCCTTCATTTTGCATTTGTTAGTAGAAGAAGATCAATTTTCGACAAAACATTGTAGTTATTATATGTGGAGGCAACGGTTTCACGTGGAAAATGAGGGTAGGGTTGAGCAGAGGAAAGATGTTGGGAAATGGGCTATTACATTAGCTTTTCCGATGGGCAAGTGGCTTACAGAAGGAAATATGCATTAACTACTAGTTATTCACGCATACCCATGCATTAGATGTTATTTATATCTTTTCTACTTTGGTAGATAACCTTTTAAGACTTTAAAACATTTATTTTTAATAAAAGACAATCAATCCTTCTTTAATCTAACTTACTTCATTTATCTTATTTGCAATAATATTTAAATAGTTATTTATAAATGCCAATATGTTTTTCTTGGTATAATTAATCATTTTATCTTTATTCCTAATTTATAAGTAGGAAAATATTAACCCGTTTCCACTTAGGAGCTTAACAAAATCCCCCGTCGAGGCTAGGATATCAATATTATTTAGGTTAACTTCTTACTTTCACTTAATAGCACTCAATATTGGTTAGCCTCATGCTAGTAGTTAGGTCATAGGAACTTGTTACTTCCTTGTGGCAACTAGAAGTTTCTTTGGCATCATTATCTAAGACTAATTATTAACACACTTATAAACATAATTTTTGCTCAGTGAACACCACAGTTCACTTCAAGTGCTTACGACATTAGGATGACCACTATCATAAAAAATAATGGCTATCAAGCCATTGACCCTCTCCCCCTAGTGGATTCCATGCCCCTTTAGTTTTGTTGCGTCAAGTATTTCAGTCTCCTAAGTTTACAAATTCACTTTACAACTTAGGAAAACATAATCATACTTACAAAGTTTTACCTATAGAGCTTCTGCCCTGATATCCTTGACATCGGCGACTACCCAATTGCACTTTTTGTTGCAAAAATCTTAGGGGAAGAAGAGGGATATTACAAATAGGATAACATCATTTTTACTCCTTATGGAAGGAATCACTACACAAACCATGCTTCATACAACATTACCTTTACAATTATATATATATATATACTTTATCATGAGTATTATTAGGGGGTTATGTCGACTACCCCTTATTATTGTATTATTTCCTCTAACTACCTAGTGGGCATATTCCATAATTACACTGAGAGTAGTGAGGTGCTCTACATCCCGGTATGGAAGAGATGTTGTCACGTTACTAATCTTATGCTACCAAAAATAAAAAATAAAATAATTAAAAAAAATTCATGTTGGCTCATAAAAAAAATAAAAAAATAAAACCAAATAAAAAGTAAGCTCATAAAATAATAATTTAAAGCCAAATAAAAAATTATTAAAAAAATCTATGTTGTCTCATAAAATAAAAAATTAAAAGGAATAACTCAATCTTAAACATGGACCTATCAAGCATGGATAAGGATCAAATTTCTTGAGGTGTAAATTTTTTGTGGACATGTAAAAAATTTAAGATTAAAAAAAATTACACCTCAATAAATTGGATCCCTCTCGATGCTTGATAGATCCAGGTTTAAGATGGATCTATGCTCATTATGTCCACATTGCATACTTTATCCCTTAGGTATGTACCCCATATTATCCTCCATAAGTACATTACATAAGGCCTAGCAATCTAGTTAGGTGATCCTACTATCCATGGTCCTATTTACGATAAGCGCTATAAGATTCTTGGGTCCACTAAAAAGGTTGTCGAGAAGTTATACTAATGCAATTACAATCACACATGGAGTCCTTTAAAGTAGGTCTCCCATAATGGTACAATTAGGTCCACTGTAAGAAGTATTAGAGACCCACAATGGTACAATTGGAGTCTTTTTAATGTTGTATGTTGGTCCCAATGTAGTAATGAATACAATTGTCTCTACAAAGAAATCTACATAAAATTAGAGAAAATACAATACTAAACCAAGAGAATAACTACATGTAGCTATCTTTGTTATAATAAATAAAGGAATATAAAAAATATAGCATAACAAATAAAGTAGCATTAAACAAGAAAGAAAAATTGCAATCAAAGAAAAATAAGATATTGTTATTCACATCGATGTGATAGATAACATGTGTACCCATAGTTAGTTATAGTAATAAACAAGAGACACAAGTGGCAATGTCCAGGACAAGAGAAGGATTAAACAAGGTAGACCATGTGCAGAAGGACATTGAAGGTGGGATGGTGGGGTGGGGGAAGAAGCCACACATTGTTTGAAAAAGTAAGGATGGAAAGTGAGGAGGGAAAGAACACAAGATTTTTTTTGGATTAAAGCATTTAAGAACACAGAACTAGTGCTAGTGTTCTCGTGGTATGGAAAATGAATTAGCTTGAATGCAAATGCTATGGGAGGAATTTGTAGCCATGGAAATAATATGATGGATTCGATACAATAGCGACATAAATTTTAGAACATTGGTACCATTGAAAATGTTGTAGGATGGTAGATGTGTGAAGTTGAAGAGGATACAAGGGTTGGAGTAATGTAGAAATCTTGGGGCACTATGTGTTTTGGGGTGTTGTGAGTTAAAAGAGATTCCTAGTATGGAAACATTGGTATCTTTGAAAGAGTTGCAAGTAGGTGAATGTGTGAAGCTTAAGAGGATAGAGGGGTTGGCACATTGTACACAGCTTCAATTTCTGTATGTTGATGGGTGCTTTGAGTTAAATGAGTTTCCAAGTATGGAAACATTGGTATATTTGGAGGAGTTGCGGGTAGATGAATGTGTGAAGGTGAAGAGGATATAGGGGTTGGCGCATTGTACAAAGCTTTGGTTGTTGTATGTTGATGGGTGCGGTGAGTTAGAACATTGCTCAATGTGGCTAAAGGTGTTAAACATTGCTGTACATGGTTGGAGATGCTTAATTTATTTGTTTGGCGATGCTTAATATGTATGTGGGTTGGATATGCTTAATTTATCTAGAGTAATGAATGATACAGAGGGAGCTTATTATCTTGCATTCGAAGAGCATTAACTACAAATTCCTTTTTACATTGTAATCATCGTTAGAGAGGAAAACCAAAGCTCAAGTTCTTCATCCCTTCAGTGGTGCGAACACATCTCCTTATTTATTTATAAAGTTGAACCGAATATTTTAGCTTAAATTTAATGAGTTTAAAACTAATTATCTCAGGTCCAAGACAAATGTATAAATTTTGTAAATAGACCAATCACATGCCAAAATCAAAACACTTTTACAATTAGCGTATGCTACATAATTTTATAGCTAATTTCGTGCATGTTTATTCTATCTGACCATGTTGTACATAATGTGCAGGTAACATACACTGTAAAATTATTGTTTTGTGGGTGAACTAGATATTGCAGAAGAGAAATTGCGGAAAATTCGATTTGGATCTAGAGATGTTTTTGCTTCAGTTTCAGCAACTGGGTCTGTCAGTGTTTTTTATTTGAGGGACAAGGAGCATTCAAATTTTATTTATGAAAGCTCCTAGCCATATAATCCATTGTTACGATTGGGGTGGAACAAATGAGACCCAATATATATGGCTACTATTCTCATGGATAGCTCTAAAGTAGTAGTGTTGGATATCATATTTCCAACTGTACCTGTTTCAGAACTTCATATGCATTAGGCAAGTGTTAATTCAATTGCATGGGCTCCTCACAGTCCTGGTCATATTTGCACTATAGGAGGCAACTCGCAGTCTCTAATATGGGAGTTGTATTCTATTAACCAACCTGTTGAAGGTGGCCTTGACCCCATATTAACTTACACAACAACTGTTGAAATCAACCAATTGTATTGGTCTTCTACATAGCGATATTGGGATGCAATTGTGTTTTACAACAAGCTCCAAATACCGAGGGTTTGAAATGTTGGGGATGCTACTTCCATTAACAATTGCATGTTTGGAAATTCTTTATTTTAGATTTGTATTGTTCCATGGCAACTACATTGGTAAGTGATTTGACAGATCCTTAAAGCACATGGACATGCTTCTGCCTGAAGCTTCTTATCTCACCCATGTCTAGAGGTATTCATCAAATTATCTATTTTTAAACTTGTCTGGATTCCCAATGCCCTAGATTAAGTAGACTGAGAGAGGTGTATTATGCTTAATTTAGTAATCCTAATTATTTATTTTATTGAGTCTGTATTTTCATACTAATATACAATTATGTTGCAATTATTTTGATGATAATTTCTGCATTCATGATATGAACACTTCCACAAAGGGAAGTTAAGCCTGAGGTTGAGCTTTAATATTGTTGTAATTATTTGATGTCAATTTGTGCATTCATGACATGAAATCTGTCAAAAAGTGAAGCCAAGAGCCCAGGCCTGAGACTGAACTTCAATAAAAGTGGATTCACCCAGTCACCTGAGCTTAAAGATTTCTTGATTATCCAAATGGAGCGATTCCATCGCTATGAATGGAGTGATTTCTTTCCCAAATTTCTTAAATCTAGATCCCAAGGAATATTGAAAATAACCAACCCGTCCCCCCATTATAATGTTGGCTAGGAATCTAGAGAAAGAAGGCAAGAAAACATTTCATGGAAGGTAAATAACCAAAATTTCTTATAGATTTTTCTTATGAGCAATGCAAAAGATGGTTGAAAAAGAGTAGTGTAGGAGATTGTTTCATTGGCATAGTCTTCTGGTGAGTAGTGCTTGTGCTTTATAGTTTTCACAAGTATTATGGACGAACAATGAAATAAAAGGAATTCTCAAGGAGTTGCGTGGTGTTAAATGGTTTGTGGTTTGTTTTGTTCCTTTCGTACTTATAGAGGTAGGATTTATATGTTCGTCATATAAGTATCCATGTGATTGTTACTATGGCATTAGGGCAATTTGATTGGTTGAAGGAATTTAGCATAGATTCATTTATCTTTTTGTTAGTGTTTGGGACTTGTCCAATATTCATTTTGGTGATATGGAGGCCAAAACCTCCTTTGTTGGAACCTTATGAAATTGAATCTGTCCAACATTATCAAAATGGATTGCCATAACTCTAGACTAAATTCCTCTAGACTGCATAAACATGACTCACATTATCTCTAACACCAATGCTTAAAGTTATAGGATGTTAAGATCCATATTCAATAATTGGAGGGTCACACATATTCCATTAGAGGGATTTATTAAGTCCCCGATCGGAATATTTGTAGAGAGTCGGAGACATCTCCATTTTCTTACAGCTTGTAGTCAATGGGGAAATGCAAGAGGAGCAAAAGATATGACCAGTTACAATGAGTTCCATCAATGAAGGTATGTTTCCTAGTAAAGGGGAGGTCTTGAGAAAACCATTTTTGAAGCTTCCATAAAAACATGTTCAGAACCCATCTCCAGTCTCAGCTTGAAGAAAATATATCGCAAAGAGATAGGTTAATTATTTGATAATCGACCGTGGTAGGACTAATTTGTATTTCCATCACAACCATCTAAGATAAATTGGACAAGTTCCCACATACTTGTTTTCTCATGGAGTTGAAACAATGAATTTATATACTTAATTATGATGAAATTTTTATTTCTTCTTCTCACAGTATTTTAATGTTCTAAATAAAGGGCTCGGTAGCATGTCTTTATGGAACATGAAAAATTTGTGAAGTACTAAGAAAGTTCATTAAGGTTGTCGTTAGTTTTTTACGTCTCTATTTATGGATATGGAAATGTTTTCCTTTGCGAAACCATGTAATGTTTCGAAGTGAATGGCCTAATGTTGATGTATATGTAACTTCGGAATGTATTTCTCATATATGTATATTGTATTCCTATAGAGATGTTATTATTCTTCTATATGGAAGTTTCGTCATTTATATTGTAAGTGTCGTAACTTATATTTGATGGGTTATTAGACCACCTTGTTTGGGGTCGGCCCTGTATAAGTCATGTGGGTCAAAGGGTTATTAGACCACCCTATTGGGGGTCGGCTCAGTTAGCATTATGTTATGTGGTTAAGTTTGAGCCTACATGAGTTAGGTAAAAAAGGCAAGTCAAGTCAAGTATAAATAGAGTGCGGGAGGCACTCTATTTACTCACTCACTTCTCACTCATGCACTCAAGGAGGAGTGGCGCACTTATGGAGGAGGAGGATCTGCTGCTATGTTATGTCTATCTGTCATGGTTGTATCATTGCTCTATCTATCTCTGAGGAAGTTATTGGGGTTTTTCACCTTTATGGTTTTCCCCAAGTAAATCTTTGTGTCTCTTGTGTGCTTGCATTATTGTCTCCATGATTGATATGCTGTACATGTTGTTCTCTCAGTTAAGATCCTATATCAGATTGAAGTAAATTCTGAAAATTTAACATGGTATCAGAGCTAGCCTAAAAGAAGGCATAATATGGCATGTATGACACTTGTTGCACTTACGATGCTAGGGCTTGATATAGCAAAAACCATTCATCGTAGCACTTTTGCTATAAATCCATTTTGGAGAAGTTTTCGGATCTGAAATTGTTACATGACAAAGATTAAATATCCAGGTACCTTGTTTCCAAATGACAACCTCTAATTCGTTTTACTTTGTGATTTATGATCTGTGCAATATAGGGTTTCTGCCTCTTCCAGATCTGAGTCAAAATAAGGTGACCTTGGGAAAAAGGTCATACCTTGGGCTAGGAAGCTCCAAATGAAATTTCGTAAAAAGTGAGAGGTACTACACAGACTGTAATATCTCAAAAACCTTTTGTAGAGGCCGAAGTTGAACCAGTGACACGTGGCACGCCGTACAAGTGCGCTCTCCTGTGTTATCCCATAAACAGGTCACGTTGCGACACTTGGCATAATTCTCTCTCAGAAATTCCAATTGAGGTCATACCTGTCAGGATGGAAATATAACCGGCCGAGCTATCTCAGGAAATTTTTTCATAGGCCTAAGTTCAAACAATGACACGTGGCACGCCGTACAAGTTCGCTCTCTTGTATTATCCAAAAATCGGTCAGGTTGCGACACTTGGCATAAGTCTCTCTCAGAGAATCCAATTGAGGTCAGACCTATCAGGATGGAAAGATAACAGGTCAGGATATCTCAAAAAACGTTTTTAGACCCTGTGGATCGAAAAGTTCAGAGTTACACTAGAAACAATCAGGTACATATTTCTGTCAAAACAGAATTATTTTTGAGTACCTTCATTCATGGCTTCCGGAATTTAGGGCTTTGGAGAAAGTTGAAATTTTTGTAATCGGAGACCACGGATGGATGCTACTCATAAAAATAGAAATTTAGAGACCAAGATCAGAATTTTTGGTTGGGAAGAAGGCCGGGCTTGATCAAACCCTAGTTTGGGACTTTGATCAGAAAAGTGGAAAATTAGGGCTTCTATAAAAATGGGAATTTTTTAAATCTGTGACCACGGCTGGAAGCTCCTCAGAAAAATAGAAGCTTAGAGCTTTGAATCAAACCTTTTGATCGGGCAGAAGAGTGGGCTTCATCAAACCCCAGTTCAGGGTCATGTCCAGTGAATCCGGAAGTTTCAATGGCAAAATTGAGGAGTGAAACTTTGCAGTTTTCAAATTCTAAATATACTAACTTGATCAGCTCATCAAGGCGCATATTTCTATTCTTTCGGAAGTTTGAAATTCAAAGTTTGAATTTTTGGGGTTTCTCTGACAAACCCATATCTAGCTCCAGTCCCAGTTCTTGTAATTCAAGTGGATTGTGTTAATCCTAGAAGAAGATGGATTGGTCACTTGCATAAGTGAAGAAGTTCCTGTTTTAGAGGGAGATGAGGCTAAGGCCTTACATAAGAAGATTTCAAGTGATCTCGACAGGTATGACTCATCGAGGTATGTTTCGATATTTGTTCATGATTAAGTTTATGGTATGTTTGTCTTTATGTTATTACGATTAAGTACAATTTTGTTTTTAGATTTGTCGTATCACCTTAACAAAATTATGAATGCATGATAGAAGATATTCATTGGTTAGGGTGTTGACACTTATGGTTGTACTAATGCATTATGGTGTTGTATAAGGTTTATGTTGTCTACTAACATGAAAGGTACACCAAGAAAGACAAATCATGTTCTTCTTCAAGAATGTATGATCATGGTGACATGAAGACAAGGATTCATCCATTGTCATGGATCACATAGAAGATCTACTCTCAAGGTATGTATAACTTGTTTATACAATAGTTAACTTATGAGACATACAGGTTACTAGCACAAGTCATTGAAGAAGAACAAGAAGACATCATGTGAGTATGTTAGACATAAATAGCTAGCATGCTAATCCAGGTATGTTTTTCCTATATCAAGCTAGAATCCTACCTTGTGTTACGATCTTATACTGTTGTTGATAATGATTATTCATGAAGTCATAGGTTTGAATAATCATGGTTGTATGCATATTATGTTTCTTACCATAATTGATGATATGACTAACCAGAAGAATCATGAAGGTATAGGTTTGAATAATCACAGGTTTTTTGCATATTATATCTCTTATCTTGATTGATGATTCAACTAACCTGAAGAGTCATAGGTTTGAATAATTACAGGTTTAGACATGTTATGCTTCTTATGATTTGACTAACCATAAGAATCCTACATAAACCTTGAATGCTAGTGCTTATTATTTCTGTTTGAAATGATCATGACTATACATGCTTGAGATTATTGTGTTTTAATAGTATACTAATGAATGTATGATTTTATATGAGATCACAAGGATAACACAATCATGATACTAATAAGCATGCATAGGGACCAAGGATGAATATGAGTTCAAAAACAGGTAATCCAGGAAGAAAAGATCAAGAGGGAGCACACTCCAGTTGTTCCTGCAAGAAAGCAAAGGAACACACTTCAGTAGTTTCTGCAAGGATGCAGATATTCAGAGGGAGTTGACCATCTTTCCACAACAGAAAGGTGTAGAAGAAGCTACTTCAAATTAGGACTCCAGCAGCTCCTGTAAGGAAGCAAAGACTTAGAGGGAGTCCACCCAACGAATAAAGAAATATAAGTATTTTAATCATCATTTCTTGCATATTTGTCTGTTTAAATAAAATTGTTCAATGATGTATATGCTCATGTTCCTAGACTTAGGATATGTATTGTGCATATTAGAATAATTGCATTGATGAACAGTATACTACTAATATACATGGGTAAGTGGCCTATGGCACTGTACAACATTCCATTGCTACTTATCTAGAATGAAACCTCTTTGCTGACATGTTGGGAGTTGTGCACACTCTGAACAATGTTCTGGTAGAGATTGGAAGGCATCTAGAAAGTTACGGAATATGGATAAATGTTGTATTAAAGCATTGGCTAAGATAATTGCATGACTGTATGACATACTTATTTATGTGTAAGAATTTGTTCTGAAAACTATGAGATGTTTTCTAATCATGCAATTTAACTTGTTGTGTAGGAAATATCGTATGCCATCACCTACAAAAGAAGAACTATAACATTTGTTTAGCAACAAAATTATCTATTGAAGATATTGAAGTTCCCAGGATATGGGAAGAATGCCATGATCCGTCGATCATGAAGAACGATGTTTGGGATGCGGTCCCAAGAGCTGAAGGGAAGTCTGTTGTGACTTCCAAATGGAACTATCAGATCAAGCATGTTGCAGATGGAAGCATAGAGAAATATAAAAGTGATGAAATAGAAGATACACCAGATGGATTCAAGACAACTTCCTTGAATGGTGTAGTTGAAGAAGAAGTGTATGTGGAGCAGCCACTTGGTTCTGAGACACATGATAGGAAATCATATATGTGCAGAACTTGGTATGGTGAAGATAGATTAATTGCCGACACGCAGCGGAAGCTTACTACCAAGTTAGAGATGAAGAACTTGGGGATGATGCACTATTTTTTTTTGGCATGGAGGTGTGGCAGAGTGCAGAAGGAATCTTCCTTGGACAAGGGAAGTATGCAGTAAAGATCCTAAAGAGGTTCGGGATGATGGATTGCAAGGCCATGGCCACACCTATGGCATCGAATATGAAGCTTCTATGTGATGCTTCATCTGAGCTGGTTGATGTCTCTATGTATCGTCAGATGATTGGGTCATTGATGTACCTGACGAACACGAGACCAGACATTTGCTTTGCTGTGAACACATTGAGCCAATTCCTGACGGATCCGAGGAGTGTTCACCTGGTTGCTGTAAAGCATGTTCTGAGGTACCTGAAGGGTACAGTGGATTATGGGCTCAAGTATGAGGTGAATCAAAAGTTTAACCTGCAGGGTTATGTTGATTCAGATTGGGATGGCAGTGTTGCAGACAGGAAGAGCACATCTGGGTGTTGCTTCATTATGGGATTAGGTGTGATCTCATGGTTTAGCAAGAAGCAGTCCTGTGTGGCACTGAGTACAAGTGAGGCAAAGTATGTTGCAGCCTGTTCAGCTAGTTGTGAGGCAGTATGGCTACGGATGCTACTGTCTAAGTTATTTGATCTCCCGTTGGAGGCTACTGGTATCTTCTGTGATAACCAGAGTTGTGTGAAGCTGTCCGACAACCCAGTGCTTCATGACAGGTCGAAACACATAGAGATCAAATATCACTATATCAGGGATATGGTGCAGAGAGGAGCTGTGAAGCTCCTGTATGTTGCGACAGATGAGCAAATTGCAGATGTGCTGACGAAGCCACTAGCCAGGGTGAAGTTCAAGTACTTCAGAGAGAGGCTTGGCATGCTTCAGATCGAGGATACTTCGAGGAAGAAGTGATGGACACATTTGCTGAAGCCATTCCAAGCATGTTGGAAGGGAAACTCTTCACATGGCTGTGGATGTAAGCGCTAGATGATGAGCATCAGGATGATGTTCTGGCTTCTGCTTGGATATGATCAGTTGGATCATTATATGTATATATGTATGCATCATGTTGGATGCTAGATATGATCAGTTGGATCATTTATGTATGTATGCATCATGTTGGATGCTGATGGATACATTGTGTGGATCATGTATCTTTGTATGATCAGGTAGATCATGTATGCTGATGGATACACTGTGTGGATCATGTATCTTTGTATGATCAGGTAGATCATGTATGATTGATGGATACATTGTGTGGATCATGTATCTATGTATGTATCAGGTGGATACTTGGTGTGCATCAGATGGATGCATTGTATGATCAGGATGATCGTGGATGACGAGCTTCTCCAGATGACATGCAACAGGATGTTGCAGTGATGATGATCAGGATGATCATGTGTACATCAGGATGATGTTTGATGAGTATCAGATGATACTTTGTGGTCGTGGATCAGGTTGTGCATGTAAGCATGTAATTTGTGCCCTGGGAGATTTGCAAATGTTCTTTCGAGGTTTTTCCAATGGCATGTAATTCGGTGCCCTAGGAGATCTGGCAAATGCTCTTGCGAGGTTTTGCTTGGGAGGACATGTAATTTGTGCTCTGGGAGATCTACAGATAGTCTTTCGAGGTTTTGCCTATGGCATGTAATTTGGTGCCCTGGGATATCTGGCAGATGCTCTTGCGAGGTTTTGTCCTATGGCATGTAATTTGCTCCTAGGAGATCTGGACAAGATGAAAAAGGCCTCAGATGCTTCAGCCAGTTTTTGCCATGACCACATGTAATTTTCTCCTGGGAGATCTGGACAGGATGAAAAAGGCCTTAGATGCTTCAGCCAGGTTTTGTGGTGAGATCACATGTAATGTGCTCCTGGGAGATCTGACAGGTAGAGCCGCGTGCTTGTAACATCCTGGGATGCTTCAGCCAGATTTTGTGATGGGTCACATGTAATGTGCTCCTGGGAGATCCTACAGGTAGAGCTGTGTGCTCGTAATAGCCTGGGATGTTGCAGCCAGGTTTTGTGACACACGTAATAAGTCCTGAGGATTCCACAGTATGGCCAGTGATGATGAAGACCTGCAGGTGGTGGGCCTACATCAAGTATGAAAAAGGACTGGCTCTATAGAACTTCCTATGACGAGTAGATTCAGAGATTGATTGAGATAGCAGCAGCAGTGACGATGATGATGATGACTCGATGACAATTATCCAGTGACGATGATCCAGAGAAGATGACTTGTGCTAGAAGAACTATGCTGAGAAATACCTTCCTAGTTAAGAGGGAGTGTTGATGTATATGTAACTTCGGAATGTATTTCTCATATATGTATATTGTATTCCTATCGAGATGTTATTATTCCTCTATATGGAAGTGTCGTCATTTATATTGTAAGTGTCATAACTTATATTTGATGGGTTATTAGACCACCTTGTTTGGGGTCGGCCCTGTATAAGTCATGTGGG
Source organism: Larix kaempferi (assembly GCA_027924585.1). Lineage (NCBI taxonomy): Eukaryota > Viridiplantae > Streptophyta > Pinopsida > Pinales > Pinaceae > Larix > Larix kaempferi. The sequence goes on along the minus strand of BSBM01001435.1, from coordinate 1,473,175 downwards.
CCAAAGGGTTATTAGACCACCCTATTGGGGGTCGGCCATGTGGGTCAAAGGGTTATTAGACCACCCTATTGGGGGTTGGCTCAGTCAGCATTATGTTATGTGGTTAAGTTCGAGCCTACATGAGTTAGGTAAAAAAGGCAAGTCAAGTCAAGTATAAATAGAGTGCGGGAGGCACTCGATTTACTCACTCACTTCTCACACATGCACTCAAGGAGGAGTGGCGCACTTATGGAGGAGGAGTATCTGCTGCTACGTTATGTCTATCTCTCATGGTTGTATCATTGCTCTATCTATCTCTTAGGAAGTTATTGGGGTTTTTCACCTTTATGGTTTTCCCCAAGTAAATCTTTGTGTCTCTTGTGTGCTTGCATTATTGTCTCCATGATTGATATGCTGTAGATATGCTGTACATGTTGTTCTCTCAGTTAAGATCCTAGATCAGATTGAAGTAAATTCTGAAAATTTAACACCTAAAACTTGTACAACTCCCTATTTTCCAACCAGAACTGCAAGAATCCCTAGATTGAGATAGACACTCTTTATGTAAATCCATAGTGATTGTGTAACATACCCCTTTACTGAAACATTTTATGTTTGAAGAAAACATTATCTTAACTTTTATTGTAAAGTTTTATATTTGGCCAAGTGGCCAAGGATGACTATAATTGCACAATATTATTATTTAAATAAATAAAATAGGAGACACTCACCCAAAGAGACTGTTGAAAGAGTGTTTACTGACCCACTAGGTGGAATGGAATCTGGGGTAGAAAGCAATGGAAAAGTGGTAGCATCATGAACTCAGTAACTAGCTGTTGTTATGGGACAACTCCCTTAAATTGTGGCCATAGTGCCCTAAAAGATGGGACTAGGGCTTTAGGCTCATTTATTTAGAAATTGACCACTAAAGACCTAGGAATCTTTATAAAGCCATCAAATTGGGTAGAAGCTCACACTTTTTCTGACAAGAAAATTTACCTTGTGGTTCTGTTGTATGCACACAAGAGATTCGATGAGGGGAAGCTATGTTTTGAGTTGTAGTGTAAGTCTGTTCCACTTATGTTAAGTGCAGAGTTACTGCTGAGTGTAGAAAGTTATTTCCTGCTTAGGGCAGAGGTTTGAGGTGTATGGAAAGTCTCCATTGATTGCTGGAAATACAACCTGAGTGCCTTGCTTCTACACAGAGTCTTCTACCTAGTGGTTCAGTAAACAGGCTCGGGGGTCCTAAGGAGCAAGTGACATTGGTTGCTTCTTCTGGAAAAGGTTGGGAGTAATAGGCCTCTTTGGGTGTTTGTCCACCCTATCTACAGTTGCAGGTTCTACTTGATATTTCATTTCCTAAGTAGTTATAATTTATTTATGTAGATGTTAAGTTAGTATTCATCAGTTAAAGATTGAAAATGCAGAAGTAAATGTTTGATTTTTTTATATATTCATGATCTTGTAGACTATTGAATAAATATATGAATTGATAGGATTAATGCCTTCCCTGCATTTTTCCACATACTATTTTTTGTACCATACTCTAGTACAGGGAAGGGAGATTAAAATAGATAAATGATATGCATGAGCATAATAAATGAATAGACTAATTATGTTATAATTCCCATATTTTCTTATTTGTTTACAAACTGTACAATTACATATCTCATATATCAGTTATGGAAGAATTCAATGTTTACTATTTTATTTAAGTAATTTAATTCAAAACAGCCGCAGCAAAAGAAGTGAAATTTCATAAACATTCCATTGTCCTGTACAAAACCTAAAGTTCTGTTTTAGGTTAATTTAGTCCTTGTAGATAGATGAATACTATACATTTACTTACTATATTTCTGACAATTTCCTTATTCAAAAATGTTTAAACATTATGCAAATTTAGATACTATCAGAATACAAATATTTACTATGACTTACCATTATTATTCACAAATATAACCAATTGTATAGAAGGTTAAAGATCTACATACATAACATACAAGGATAGTATATCATTATTGTTATAAATCAGAAACACGTAGAATTAATTTATATATTCTAGACTTTTGTCCTAGACCTTAGCAATTCTCAATAAACATAGAAAAATGTTTTTTCTTCTCTTTTTACTTTGAAAACAGTCGAACAAAGAAGGACCTTGAAATTTTTACAAACAACACAAATTTTCGCAGACGAAGGTTCCCAAGTCTCATCCCTAACTAGATACAACATAACCTTATAGTTAAACCCTTTGTCTTTTGAATAAATCAAATAGATTTCCACGACAGAGATCGAATTTACAGAGGCGGCTCATACATAATATTTTTGGGTTCTAAACCCTCATCATCTCTATAATTACAATGTATCAACACTAGTAACCAAAACCCTTTTTAAACATAAACTTCACAAAACAGAGTTTCAACTAAGGCACTATGCCTTGTATTTTATTTATACATATGCAGTCACATCCTGTACAGTTGTGATCATAACACAGGAAATATTATTGACGAAAGGACCTTAGCCTTTAAACTTTAAACAACCTTTCTTTTGCAGAACAAGCTTGGGTAATAAACCGAGCTCTAAATAAACTAAAAATAGACATTTCACAATAGAAAAATTAACTACTCATCAATATTATTCATTTATATAAAAAAAATGGTTTTGAAACTTTAGTTCGAAGAACCAAGCCATTTGGCTCTCAACACTTGAACATTTCAACATCACATACACGCACAGAACCAAGGGATTAAGGCCCTAAATAGTTTAATAACCCACACAGTAAAACAAAGTTAGACATTAGGGTTTAAAGTTGCAAAACGACGCATTTTGGCTCTCGTCCATTAACAATTTACATCTACAGTATAAAAACACAAAGACCGAAAAACCTTCTTATTCATCCAAATAGTCAAGGGTTAAACCCTTACGAACAGGTGTTACATTTGACATACAGTAGACACTGTAGAGTACACCATCAAGGTAGGTTGAGGATTCAATTCTCCCTACGCATGCTTCAAAGCTTATAAGCATTACAACAATGACCACACCTTCATCCAAACAGTAAAATCGAAAGCTCTGGCTACAAACCAAACATGGCCAATAGTTGCCAGGAGAAACCTACAGGAGTAACCACCGAGACTTACCGTTGTTCAAGCATTAGTTCCCACATAGCTTGAACATAGAAACCTATAGATAGGAATCACCTTCCATTAACACAGAGGATGGTTAAAAGTATTTCTAATCTTAAACATTACTGAAAACTGCAATAATATGAAGTTTCAATGAGGACATTACCTTTTTATTTTAAAACTGAGGCTTGAAATTGACATTTCCTGCAAACAACGTTGAATCCAAAGACACTCAAATCACTATGATGAATGCAGTAATACTTCCCACAGTTTTGGCACGGCTCTTAAACCCTAGAATTAGCAAACTTCCCTTACAGGTCGTGGTATCGAACCCGAGGAAGGAGTTCTCCAAACTCAGCTTCGAAACCCTAAAGAACCAAAGGCCTGTCAGCCACACTACACCCCACTCATTTCAAATGAATTCCAAAGTTCATCACTTCGTCGAGGTAAACCAAGGATCATTAGGGTTACACTGTTACCAAGACTTACCACGTGAAGACAGCTACAATGTATTCCAACGAGCATTCCACCGACAACACTTTCATGTGCATATCTACCACCAGTACGATAACATGCCAACGAACCATGCAACCACGATATCATTCGGGTAACTCTTGGCTTTACATTATAGTATGGGATACCATTTAATAAAACCACCATACCATTTTCTCCAAGTGCAATACCTTTACACGATAACCAAGTATAAAGTTTCGACCATCGCCATGTAATCCTGCAACAATAGTATAATGGTTACATATTATCATTAATACCTTTTATTTCATAGTAAAGTTGCCAACCTTGCATTTAGTAGATTATTATCAAAACCCTCATGTATTGTAATAAGACCATAAAAAGCACATAGCGCAACCATATCATAAAATATTGATACCATGTGCTAAGTGGTGATATTATTTATAATATCAACCTAGAAGAAATGCAAATAGCAATAATATTAATGAAAGATACTATTACTAGATTAGCCATTGCATAGTTTAGTAGAATGCATAGAATGTATAATAACATCAAACCCATGTTTAAATATAAAAATGCATACGATCAAATGAAACACATAGAACTAAATCAAGGATATGATTCTCGTATCCTAAACACTTGAATACTTATTATAATTCCTTTAAGTAGGTTTTAAATATTGTTTTGATGCGCCACATTGGGTTAATAAAATAACATAGAAGCCGAGAGTAGAGTATGATACAATAAAGTTATTTCTAGACTAATCTAATATAGTTATATAGATGAAGCAATGATTAAAGCAAATCTCACCCTGAAAAGCTTCACAAGTTATTCTAATTCTCTTTTAAAAACTTGAATTCTATTTGACGAGATTGAGGATCTCCGTAGTTTTCACTTTCAAAACATTATTAATCTCTTACCTATAATCTGCATCAAGAACGTTCTAATGCTTTAGCTAATAGCTAAGTAAGCCTCAGGGTGCCCATAGGACCCCTTCATCATCAAAAGAAGAACACACAGTTAGCACATTTAAACCATAGCAAGTAAAAGTATAGATCATTGATATCAATTCATAACTAGTCTAGGTTGCACATTTTTACATTTAACATACATCGTAAATCAATACATATCCATGATAGTCACAACATTCTATTACAGCATGTCGATTAAATGAACAAACAAGCATATAATATATTTCCGCACAGTAAGTACAACATATAATGCTACGTTGAAAAAAATTTAAAATTTTGTGAATTTTTGGGATGTTACATGTGTTATCAGAGCGTGAGTTCAAACTCTAAGCTTGAAATAGGCTCACGCACACAAAATAGAAAATTTTGTTACTAACATTTATTTAAATTTTTTTCTGTACATAACAGCTTGACGTTTAATTTGCAAGTATGGACATACTGGAGGAATCAGCAGAGGACAGATCTCCTCATAATGAACGTAATAATAACGAACAAAAAAATATTAATGAAGAAATCTACGTAGAACTTAATGATCAATCATCTGAATTGTTGCGTACTGTTAAGGATTTAAAAATTGAAATAAGAAGTGTTAAGGAAGAAAATGAAAGAATCTTAAGAGAAAAAGAGGAATTAAATCAAATTCTGTTGGAAAAGTACCATCAAGATGAAGAAGATAAGAGAACAGAAGTAAAGACTGAATCTGGAACAATGTCCTACAAACACAGAGATAAGAAAGCTAAATACTAAAAACTGAAAGTAACTCTTCTTCTTCTGAATCTGATGATAGAACTTATCACAGAAAATATAGTTCTGATCAGGACAACAGTGACAGTGACTATGGTCCTAAGAAGAGACGTAAAAATTATGAACAAATTTCAGGAGAGTTTAAAAAGATAAAACCTCCAACTTTTAATGGCGAAAATGAAAAGGGAGAGGCAGCTGAAGCATGCCTGTCTGAAATGAAGAAGTATTTTCAGTTTTATAACTACTCATCTCAATTAAAATCTACGATGGCCATATACAATCTGACCGGAAGGGCAGAAATTTGGTGGCAAGATTTCAAAAGAGTTAAAAATCTTAAGGACAAGAACATAAAATGGAGTGCATTTAAGAACATGTTTAAGAAAAAGTTTTTATCCGAGTAGTACTACGAAGATAAGTCAAAATAATTTTATGATTTAAAGATGGGTTCAATGACCATGAAGGAGTTATGCAACAAATTTCTCAGCTTGTTAATGTATGTACCTTACCTAGATGAAGAAAAAGCTAAGATACAAAGGTTTCTAAGTTGTTTACCCTTACACATAAATGACAGAATTGAGTACAATAACCCTTCAGCTGTTGAAGAAGCCATGAGGAATGCTAATTTCTGTTTTGAACGGAATAAGAGAAGAGAAGGTGTATCGAGTTGGATGAATAATAAATCAAGTAATTATGAGCATAAAAAGAAAAATTTAATTTTAAGAATTACGGAAATAATCAAAATTTCAATAACATAAATTTTCAGAATCATAATAATTACAGAGTTAATGCACCACATAATTTTACTGCTAGAAGGAATGTGCCTAATAGAAATAACAACATTAATAATAACACCAAAAATGTTGAACAAAGGCCACCTTTGAAGTGTTATGATTGCGGTGGACCACATACTCGAGCTTAATGTCCACACAACAGAAAGACAATCAGCAACATTCACACCATACAAGCAGAACCGACAGTTGGTGATGTAGAAAGAGAAATGCCCAGGGTAAATGCAGCACTGGAAAATCGACAAGCAGACCATCAAACTTCTATGGTCAAAATCGAAGGTATGATACAAAACATATCTATTTCAATTTTAATAGATCCAGGTGCAAGTTTCAGTTACATTTCACCTGATTTAGTGAAAAGTTGCAAGTTAAAGGTAGAAAAATTTGATAATTCATGGTTAGTTCAGCTAGCAACAGGCACTAAAAGAAAACTTACCGAATTTGACAGAAGTTGTGATGTACTTATGAGTTAGCTGAAAATGCAAGTTAATTTGAATGTTTTGCCATTAGGGTCATATGATGTGTTAATTGGCATGAACTCACTTGAACAGCATAGAGTATTACTTAACTGTTATGAAAAATCTTTTACTTGTTTGAATAATGAAGGTAATACTGAAACAGTAAAAGGAATTCCTAGAAAAACATCTGTAAGACAAATTTCTACTTTACAAGTAAAGAGAGCTGTAAGAAAGGGCTGCAAAATGTTTGCTGTGAATGTGATTAATGAAGAAGATAAGATAGAACTGGAAGACATACCTATTCTTAGGGACTTTTCTAACGTATTCCCAGAAGAAATTCCAGGACTACCTCCAAAAAGAGAACTTGATTTCACCATTGAGTTAGTACTGGGTGCGGTACCAAACTCAAAGGCTCCCTACAGAATGAATATTCTGGAGTTAAATGAACTAAAATCTCAGCTAAAAGAATTAATAGATAAAAACTACATAAGGCCTAGTGTGTCTCCTTGGGGAGCACCAGTTATCTTTGTTAAAAAGAAGGACGATACCATGCGACTGTGCATAGATTACTGTCAACTTAATAAAATGGCAATTAAAAATCAATATCCCTTGCCCCCCATTGACGATCTATTCGATCAGCTACGCAGAGCAGAGATATTCACTAAAATTGATTTAAGGTCTGGATATCATCAAGTTAGAATAAAGGATGAAGACATTTTCAAAACTACTTTCAGAACTCGTTATGGGCACTACAAGTTCGTATTTATGCCTTTTGGGCTAACTAACGCACCGGCAGTGTTCATGTGCTTAATGAATAATGTTCTGCATAAGTACTTAGATAATTTTGTAATTGTGTTCATTGATGATATTCTTATCTAATCAAAAACTAAAGAAGAGCACGATGGACATTAAAGAATAATTCTGCAAGTGTTAAGAGAACATCATCTTTATGCTAAGTTCAGTAAATGTGACTTTTATAAAGATAAAATACAGTACTTAGGTCACATAATCTCTAAAGATGGAATTTCTGTCGACCCAGATAAAATAAGAGCAATTAATGAGTGGCCTATCCCTAAAGACGTAACTAATGTATGGTCATTTATGGGAATAATGGGTTACTACAGAAAGTTTATTGAAGGATTCTCTAGAATTGCGAATCCCATAACTTCTTTGCAAAATAAGGGAAAGAAATTCGTTTGGGATAAAAAATGCGAAGAAAGTTTTAAGAAGTTAAAAGAGTTATTAACAACAACACCTATATTAAAAATTGTTGATCCTAACAAAGACTTCATTGTATGCACTGATGCGTGCAACGATGGACTTGGTGGGGTCTTAACTCGAGAAGGACATGCTATTGCTTATGAGTCTAGAAAGTTAAAAATCCATGAAAAGAATTACGCAACTTACGATCTAGAGCTGGAAGCCGTGATACATGTACTGAAAATGTGGCGCCATCATTTGATTGGAAGAAAGTTCACACTAATGACGGATAATAAAGGCTTAAAATACTTGTTGGATCAAACAAATCTTAACGTGAGGTAAGCTAGGTGGCTAGATTTCCTTAGCGAGTATGCTTTCGAAATTCAACACATTAAGGGTAAAAAAAACAAAGTTGTTGATGCCTTGAGTAGAAATGCCAAATTAAGTTTTGTGGCAGCAATTAGCACATTTAAGACAGATCTGGAAAATCAGATCGAAGAAGGAATTAAGCAAGATGAAAATTATCAAAAATTGCATGATAAAGTTGCTGAAAATTTATCTGAAAATTTAATAACAGATTACGAAATTAATGAAAAGGGCTTAATGACTTATAAAAATAGAATCTATGTACCTAATGTGTCAAAAGTTACGCTGTTGATTTTGGATGAATTTCATAAAAGTCCTTATTAAGGACACCCTGGTTATCAGAAAATGATAACTATGTTAAGAAATGATTACTTTTGGATAAAGAATGAAGTGGTTGAATACATAGCTAGGTGTTTTGAATGTCAGAGAATTAAGGATGAACATCAACAATCAGCTGGCCTATTGCAGCCATTGCCAATTCCGGAATGGAAATGGAAAATTATAAGTATTGATTTTATTATAGGTTTACCTAAGAACCAGAAACACAAAATGACTCAATAATGGTAGTTGTGGATAAACTTAGTAAATCTGCTCATTTTATTCTTGTTAAGACTACTTTCAAAGCTGCTAACATTGCAGATGTGTTTATGAAGCAAATCTTTCGCTTACATGGGATTCCAAAGGTAATTATTTCTGACCGAGACTCCAAGTTTACTGGAAATTTCTGGACAACATTGTTTAAGGGTTTAAATACTAAATTAAATTTCCATGCTTCTTTCCATCCACAAACTAACGGACAGACTAAAAGGATTAATCAGATTTTAGAAGACATGTTAAAAATGTATGTTAAAGATCAACCAACTAAGTGGGAAGACTATTTTCATTCCGTTGAATTTGCATACAATAATCCTTATCAAGCATCTGCTAGACTTAGTCCATTTGAGATTTTGTATGGAAGGAAATGTTGTACTCCTATTTCTTGGGATAACCCTGTTGACAGATTAATGTTAAAACAAGATTTGTTAAAAGAGATGGAGCTAACTGTGAAACAAGTACAAGGCAACTTAAAAGTTGCACAAGATAGACAAAAAAGTTATGCAGACTTGAAACACACTGAAAGAGAATTTCAGGTTGGAGATCATGTCTTTGTAAAGGTAAAACCCAATAAAAGTTCTTTTAAGCTTGAGAGTTGTGATAAACTAGCACCAAGGTATTGTGGACCATTTGAAGTCCTATCAAGGATTGGACCGGTTGCATATCAGTTGGCTCTGCCATCTAATTTAAGAATCCATAATGTTTTTCACATTTCTGTTTTAAAGAAGTATGTGCATGATGCTACTCATGTGCTGAATTGGAATGACATACAGGTGGAACCTGAAGGAGATTTTCAGGTGGAACCGGACTGTATTCTCAACATGAGGGAAATTATGCTCCGGAATCATACCATAGGGTAGGTAAAGGTGCAATGGAAACACCTTACCCCTAATGAAGCTACCTAGGAACTGGAAAGTAACATGCAGGCATCATATCCAGTTCTATTCTAGGGAGGCTCTGATGAAGAATAAGCAACATCGAGGGCAATGTTGAGCTTAAGTGAGGGTGTTTGTAACACACCCCTTTACTAGAAACATTTTATGTTTGAAGAAAACATTATCTTAACTTTTATTGTAAAATTTTATATTTGGCCAAGTGGCCAAGGATGACTGTAATTGCACAATATTAATATTTAAATAAATAAAATAGGAGACACTCACCCAAAGAGACTGTTAAAAGAGTGTTTACTGACCCACTAGGTGGAATGGAATCTGGGGTAGAAGGAAATGGACAAGTGGTAGCATCATGAACTCAGTAACTAACTGTTGTTATGGGACAACTCCCTTAAATTGTGGTCATAGTGCCCTGAAAGATGGAACTAGAGCTTGAAGCTCATTTATTTAGAAACTGACCACTAAAGACCTAGGCATCTTTATAAAGCCATTGAATTGAGCAGAAGCTAACACTTTTTTCGACGAGAAAATTTACCTTGTTGTTTTGCTATATGCACACAAGAGATTCGATGAGGGGAAGCTATGTTTTGAGTTGTACTGTAAGTCTGTTCCACTTCTGCTAAGTGCAGAAAGTTATTTCCTACTTCGGGAATAGGTTTGAGGTGTATGGCAAGTCTCCATTGATTACTGGAAATACAAACTAAGTGCCTTGCTTCTACACAGAGTCTTTTACCTAGTGGTTCAGTAAACAAGCTCGGGGGTCCTAAGGAGCAAGTGACATTGGCTGCTTCTTCTGGAAAAGGTTGGGAGGAACAGGCCTCTTCGGGTGTTTCTCCACCCTATCTGCAGTTGCAGATTCTACTTGCTATTTCATTTCCTAAGTAGTTATAATTTATTTCTGTAGATGTTAAGTTAGTATTAATCAGTTAAAGATTGATAATGCATAAGTAAATGTTTGATTTACTGATATATTCATGATCCTGTAGACTACTGAATAAATATATGAATTGATAGGATTAATGCCTTCCCTTCATTTTTCCACATACTATTTTCTGTACCATACTCTAATACAGGGAAGGGCGATTACAATAGATAAATGATATGCATGAGCATAATAAATGAATAGACTAATTCTGTTATAATTTCCATATTTTCTTATTTGTTTTCAAAATGTAAATTTACATATCTCATATATCAGTTATGGAAGAATTCAATGTTTACTATTTTATTTAAGTAATTTAATAGAAAAAAGTCGCATCAAAAGAAGTGAAATTTCATAAACATTCCATTGTCCTGTACAAAGCCTAAAGTTCTGTTTTAGGTTAATTTAGTCCTTGTAGAGAGACGAATACTATACATTTAGTTACTATATTTCTGATGATTTCCTTATTAAAAAATACTTAAACATTATGCAAATTTAGATACTAGCAGAATCAAAATATTTACTACGACTTACCATTATTATTCACAAATCTAACCAATTGTATAGAAGGTTAAAGATCTACATACATAGCATACAAGGATGGTATATCATTATTGTTATAGATCAGAAACATGTAGAATTAATTTATATATTCTAGACTTTTGTCTTAGACCTTAGCAATTCTCAATAACCATAGAAAAATGTTTTTTCTTCTCTTTTTACTTTGAAAACAGTCAAATGAAGAAGGATCTTGAAATTTTTACAAAGAACACAATTTTTGCAGACGAAGGTTCCCAAGTCTCATCCCTAACTAGATGCAACACAACCTTATAGTTAAACCCTTCGTCTTTTGAGTAAATCAAATAGATTTCCACGACAGAGATCGACTTTACAGAGGCGGTTCATACATAATATTTATGGGTTCGAAACCCTCATCATCTCTATAATTACAATGTATCGACACTAGTAACCAAAATCCTTTTTAAACATAGACTTCACAAAACAGAGTTTCGACTAAGGAACTATGCCTTATATTTTATTTATACATATGCAGTCACATCATGTACAGTTGTTATCATAACATAGGAAATATTATTGACGAAAGGACCTTAGCCTTTAAACTTTAAACAGTCGCTCTTTTGCAGAACAAGCCTGGGGTAATAAACTGAGCTATAAACAAAACAAAAATAGACATGTCACAATAGAAAAATTAACAACTCATCGATATTATTCATTTATATAAACAAAACTGGTTTTGAAACTTTAGTTCGAAGAACGAAGCCTTTCGGCTCTCAACACTTGAACATTTCATCATCATAGTCACGCAAAGAACCAAGGGCTCAAGGCCGTAAATAGTTGAATAACCCACACAGTAAAATGAAGTTAGACATTAGGGTTTAAAGTTGCAAAATGAGGCATTTTGGCTCTTGGCCATTAACAATTTACATATACAGTATAAAAACACATAGACCGAAAAACCTTCTCATTCATCCAAATAGTTGAGGGTTAAACCCTTATGAACAAGTGTTACATTTGACATACAGTAAACACTGTAGAGTACACCATCAAGGTAGGTCAAGGATTCAATCCTCCCTACGCATGCTTCAAAGCTTAAAAGCATTACAACAGCGACCGCACCTTCAGCCAAACAGTAAAATCGAAAGCTCTAGCTACAAACCAAACACGGCAAACAGTTTCCAGGAGAAACCTACAGGAGGAACCACCGAGACTTACCATTTTTCAAGTAGTAGTTCCCACATAGCTTGAATGTAGAAACCTGTAGATAGGAATCACCTACCATTAACACAGAGGATGGTTAAAAGTAGTTCTAAGCTTAAACATTACTGAAAACTGCAATAATACAAAGTTTCAACAAGGACATTACCTTTTTATTTTAAAACCGAGCCTTGAAATCCACATTTCCTGCAAACAGAGTTGAATCAAGAGACACTCAAATCACTATGATGAATGTAGCAATACATCCCACAGTTTTGGATCGGTTCTTAAACCCTGAAAGTAGCAAACTTTCCTTACAGGTCGTGGTATCGAACCTGAGGAAGGAGTCCTCCAAACCGAGCTTCGAAACCCTAAAGAACCACAGGCCTCTCGGCCACACTACACCCCACTCCTTGCAACTTAAAGCCAAAGTTCATCACTTCGTCGAGGTAAACCAAGGATCGTTAGGGTTACACTGTTACCAAGACTTACCACGTGAATACAGCCATGATGGATGCCAACGATCATTCCACCGACAACACTTTTAATACACTTTAATGTGCATATCTACCACCAGTATGTTAACATGCGAACGAACCATGCAACCACGATATCATTTGGGTAACTCTTGGCTTTACATTATAGTATGGGATACCATTTAATAAAACCATCATACCATTTTTTCCAAGCGTAATACCTTTACACGATAACCAAGTCTAAAGTTTCAACCATCACCATGGAATCCTGCAACAATAGTATAATGGTTACATATTATCATTAATACCTTTTATTTCATAGTAAAGTTGCCAACCTTGCATTTAGTAGATTATTATCGAAACCCTCGTGTATTGTAATAAGACCATAAAAAGCACATAGCGCAACCATATCATAAACTATTGACAGCATGTGCTAAGTGGTTATATTATTTATAATATCAACCTAGAAGAAATGCAAATAGCAATATTATTAATGAAAGGTACTATTACTAGATGAGCCATTGCATAGTTTAGTAGAATGCTTAGAATGTATAATAACATCAAACCCATGTTTAAATATAAAATGCAAAGGATCAAATGAAATACACAGAACTAAATCAAGGATATTCTAAACTTAGGATATGATCCTCGTATCCTAAACACTTGAATACTTATTATAATTCCTTTAAGTAGGTTTTAAATATTGTTTTGATGCGCCACATTGGGTTATTAAAATAACATAGAACTTGAGAGTAGAGTATGATACAATAAATTTATTTAGACTAATCTGATATCGTTATATAGATGAAGCAATGATCAAAGCAGATTTCAACCTGAAAAGGTTCACAAGTTATTCTAATTCTCTTTTAAAAACTTGAAATCTATTTGACGAGATTGAAGATCTCCGTAGTTTTCACTCTCTTACCTGTAATATACATCAAGAACTTTTAAATGCTTTAGATAATAGCTAAGTAAGCCTCGGGGTGCCCATAGGACCCCTTCATCATCAAAAGAAGAACACACAGTTAGCACATTTAAACCATAGCAAGTAAAAGTATAGAGCATTGACATCAATTCATAGGTAGTCTAGGTTGCACATTTTTACATTTAACATACATCGTAAATCAATACATATGCATGATAGTCACAACATTCTATTACAGCATGTCAATTAAATGAACAAACAAGCGTATAATATATTTCCGCACAATAAGTACAACATATAATGCTAGGTTGATAAAATTTTGTGAATTTTCGGGATGTTATAGATTGGGCGGTGTGAAGGCAGGAAACCATCAGTTTCAGTTGAAGTTGTAACAACATTGCTTGGATTTTTGTCTAATTTTGAATATGTTTACAGGATGTGGGAGTTTGTGGCCATGTTCCTTGATTCATTTTATCCTGAAGCAAACGAATGCCTCTCCCAGTTTGCACCATTGAACCTAGAAGTCAAAGGTGTCACTATCATTATGTAGTTATAGGGTTTTCAATTCGATGTTCATGGAGGATTTTAATGGACGCCTATGCATTATGCATTATTTATTCTCTGTCTGCTACTGCTCAGCAAGCTCCGGGTCATCGGCCTCTTTCGCCTTCTTTGGAAGCTAGGTGTTTAGTCATAACAGTGTTAATGCACACCCAAATATAGTTACGGAAGAGCAAGAGAGAGAGAGAGATTCATCTTCTTGTTCACATGACATGGCATTGTTGAGCATGAAATGGCATTCAAGTTGCATAACCTGAGCAACACAAAAAAAAACCCTTATTTCTCCATACTTTTTTTCTCATTTATTTCTAGCTATTTCCATGAGACAAGTGACAATGCGGCAATGTCCATGAAACTCTAGTGGCAAGAGTTGCAAGCAGCAATGTTCGTGCCATTTCCAACATCATGGACATTGACAATATCATGCCAATGTCATGGACATTGTCAATGTCCATTAGTGAACAAGATAAGCGGAAATGTCCATGCCACTTGTCATGTGCATGCGACAATGTCCGTGACAGAGCATGAAAATAAAGATTCCAGATGCATAAGGTGGAGGCTTTCTCTAGTTCCTTGGCTCTTGCTCTGGTGCCTTGACTCTTGCTCCAAAATTTTCCATGTCGGGCCTAGGAATCGGGAAAAGCAGGGCAACAATTTTATTGTGGCAATGTCCATGACAGAGGATGCAAATAGAAGTTTCATGAGTACTTCAAATCAATAAAATAGGGTAGTCTCCTCAAATTCGTATGAGTCCATGGTTTGAATAATAAAATATGACAAGTTATATGATGATTGATTTTGTGTTACTAACACTAAATGCAAGCAATGAAGATTTATAGAACCCTTGATCTATATGATAATGCAAAAAAATAAGAGGGATAATGCCGAAGAAATGTTAGATATGGACTACTCCTCTTACTATTGCTATAGATGATGTAAATTGTTCATGCATATGTGTGGTCATTTTTGGGTCAACTCCATCGAAGCCTACAGACACCGCCATGAATAAGTAACCCTTTGGATCCACTCATTCTACTTCCTCCCATGAGGGGGTAGCTAAAGGGCCTAGTCTCCTCCTTTGAGGCTCAACAAGCAATTCAATGATGGTATTGAAGATGGGAAGAGAAGACTTAAGAAAAATACCCTAGATAGGTGGGTAATGCAAGCAATGGAGGAAAAGAATTTTGTTGTTAAATGCTCTTACCAAGTGTTAAGCAGTAAGGATAGGAAGGAGAAGGACATCTTTGTAAGGTTGCATCTCAAATAAGGTTAACATGTGTTACCAAGTGTTAAATGCTCTCAAATAAGGTTGCATCTTTGAGGGTTCAAGAAAACCATGCTTCATAGAGTTCACTTGTTGGTTTCGAATTTAAATATTTTTTGTTTTACAAGAAGTGAAAGTGATTTTTTTTATATATTAAATGTTGTCTTGGATTATTTTTCTTGTTTTAACTAGGTTTCAACTTGGATGAGGAAGGGTGAGGGGGGGAAAAACTCTTATCTCTCCTAAGTTATCATCTTGTATAATTGATCATGGCATTGACCCATCTACCACATTGGTGTGGGTGCTCCTTTGTCTTAATGGTAGGGTCCTTGTTCTTGCCAACTTGTATGCCCCTATTGAAGCAAATAACATTACAATTTTGTGGGGCTAGCTAGTGAAGCACCTCTTGGAATTTGATTTGCTTTGTGTGGTGACTATAACAATGTGGGCTCTCAGGATGATAAAATTGGGGTTAACCTTGTCTAAATGCCCTCACAAGAATGTACATCATCGAATGGCATTAAGGCTAAGCTTAGCCATTACTGCCCCAATTATTACTAAAAACGAGACTCACCCAAGTTGTGGTTCACTTGGTCTAGTATTACAATAAGTTCTAAGAGAGTTATGAAATGGCTTGACAGAACCATGCCTTTGGAACATAACACTTTCTTTTCCTCTTGTGATGACGGTGGACAGTCGACATAATCTTTATGACACATACTCCATATCTTTGATTGCATTATGATGAAGAAGTTTCTTCAATATTTTGATCTAAACAAACAAATTAATTATTTAAAATTTGAATGAAAATTAATAGTAAAATAAAAAATAATTATTAAAATGAAAACAAAATAAATACACAAACTAAATCAAACCCTGATCTAAATAAAGAAACAACTAATACTTAAGCTATCAATTAGAAGCAATTAATATTTTTGGATAACTTGATATGTGCGATCTCACGCAATCCGGAAGTGATTGATTTGATGAATCTTTTTTTCCTTTGTGTGATAGAAACGATCTGGAGTCTTTGCTTATCACAACCAAATCAAAATTTTCACTAAACCTATGGCAACGACCTCTCCTTGATTGCGGTGATCTCGAACTCTGCTGGAAAATTAAATGATAATGCAATCTCCCACGTGGAAGTTCATGAAATGAGAATTATAAGGTAGTTTTAATAAAAAAAATAATTTGCAAAAACCTAGAAAAAGTAAATTTTGAGTAATAAAACACATGAATGTGTGAAGCACGAAAAATTAGTTAAAAGAAACAAATAATTTCACTACAAAGACACTTTGGATGACAAAGTTATGTCCATTTGAATATCATATCATATACAATTTTCAAATAGCCAATATAGTGGCCCCTCTACAAGTAACACATGGAAATCTATGAGGTGTTGATGTGGTAGAATGATGATTTCACATTATGGCTGTAAAGTTTGGGGTTGCAACATCTCTAAGAAATCATAGAGAAAGATTGACTAAAACTAAGTGTTTTATAACTTGCTATCTTAAAATTAAAGGCAATACAACTATCATATCCTCCTCATAAAAGCAAGTATATAACTAGGTACCTAATGTGCAAGAACAAGATAAAAACATGGAAAATGAGAGGCCTCCTTAGATTTCTTTAAACTCCAACCAAAATCACATGTGGCTCAAATAGGGTTGGAATAAATATGCCAAGTCTTGGCTAAATCATTAGGAAATGAGAAAGAGGTCACTCATGATATTAAAAATATTATTACATCTAAATTTAAATTGAAGGCAAAATTGTGTTGCTATATAAAAAACAAGAATAAATTAAAATTAACTTACCACAAGGAGGTGAGTAATACTAATCTAGAAAAACAATATTGATAAGAAAAAAACTCTTGCAAGCATTGGACAATCCCTAAAATACAATCAAACCAAGTAATTCCTTACATTTTTTTTTTAAGGTTTGGTACACCAAAGTTGTTCTCAATAAACATTAATAATTATTATCATCACGTGGCCACCTCAATTTGTGTACAAAATGAGATGGTTACCTCAACTTATATGAAAAAGAGATAATTAAAAAAAGGCAAGCCAAAACAAGGAGTAGCATGAACCAACACCCACCAAGAGAGAAGCTTCAGTTTATGTAACTTTTAATTTGTAACTTTATATTATTAAATTCCTAATTTAAAACAGATATGTTTGCAACTTAATTATTATTAAACTTATTTGGTTAGCATTGAACTTTATTGGTCCACTCATATTTAGGTAACCTATCTTTTTTGAGTGATAAAATAATAACAATTTATATAAAATTGGGTATTTATAAGTGTGTATATATCATTATGTGTTTTTCTTTGTGATTATATTACTTAATATTTATTAATTTTATTTTATAGGTATTTAATATTTTTAGTCCATTTATATTTGAAGTAAACTGTTGGGAGAAAGAGCAATTGCTTTGGAAGAAGTGCTAAGTAAAATTAATATAAATACTTCAAATTTTACAAACATCCATGTTGATTAAGCCACGGTCTAATGCTTTATATAGCTATATAAAAACCCCATTTGTGTACTAATTTAAAATATCTTGCAACTTATAAACCATGCTCTAGCTGCTAGTGATAAGCGTTTCTTTCTACTTTGTTTTGATTATATAGTAAATTTACAAAAAGCAATAAAAAGACATTACTCTCCTCGGTAATGTTATTTTGGGCTTATGCATCTAGAAATGAAATACATTATGAAACTAAAGTAATAAATAAAACCGAATTATTTTGCTTATGATGAATCACATGAATTGCTTTATAAGTGCTTCTTTCCATTTTGTTTTCAATATATAGTATTTTAAAAAATATTTCTTTCCTCCATATTCTAACATTCTAGATTTTGGATTTTTCTCCTTCACGACATGAACTATAATTTATGAGAATAATGTTTCACAAATACCTAATAGCTTCAAGTATATACCATAAATGTCCTAAATGTCTTGTCAACGCCTCGCCATTGCGAAAAATATTTTTTTTAATTTGCAAAATGGTTTAATTAGAATATCATTTTTGAAAGTAGAAATAAACTTTAATTGTTTAAAATAATAAAAATGCCAAGTTTATATAGTTAAAAAGGATTTTGTAGATTGCTGATTTTGTAATACTTTTTTCTCACAATCTTTTGTTTCTATAAAAATTTAAACAATATAAAATTTATAAAAAAAATATAAAAATTAGTATTTATCAATATTTTTTTTAAAACATGTTCATTTCTTTGCATACCCATACATATGCATGTTAGGTAGATTTAGAGAGGAAAAAATTAAAACAAAATATGGTTCATCATCATATCAAAACTTGCTAATAGTCTGCCATAATAAGAATAGTCTGCCATAATAAGAGCTTCATAAAATTAGAAATTCAAGACAAATTTATGGTCTTTTACTACATTGAATAAAATATTTAAAACCCATAACAGAATGTTTAAAAAAATTATTTAAAAAAATTACTTGCTTACCAAAAAGTTGTTTTTATATTTTTATATATAATTGCAATTAAACTAGCACATCTGCAAAAGTTGTTTTTATATTTTTATGTTAGTGTTACCTAGTTTTTAAGCTATTTCTTTAATCCAATGAAACCATACAAATTCGCAAATTCGAACCATGTTACTTACCCTGTGGAAGACAAAGCCAAGAGGGAGTTCGCTTTACCAATTATATTCTTGTGATAGAACCCTCTATATAAAAGAGCCGGGTAGAGCATACAATAATGAGAAAAATTACATGTGACATATATACCCTCTGTGGTGAAACAAGAAATTTTAAGAAAAAGATATTATAGAAACTCAAATTTGAGAGTAATGAAAAAATTGAATATTTCAGCATTGGAATACTTCAAATGATATTGAATTGTAAACACAGAGTGATATCGAAGGATGAGGGGCAAGTCTTGGAAATGTGTTTGGAGAGTATGGGAGGCATCTATTGCTTGTCGGAGTTGTCGGCTGTAAACCATGTTTGGGACGGTGACTGTTGACATTGGATACCGTCGATGCTCTGGGACCAAGTTTATTAATAGGTTGGGATGCTGCAGATTTTCATCCAATACCTCTGTAGACCTAAGCTGCCAGGTTGGCTTCCATTGGCTAGCGTAGTCACTCCAGCTCATTTGTTCATCTAAATATCTACATGTGTTGCTTCCTTCATGCCATTCTGTGATAATCACCATGCAACTTGGGGTCTGAATTCCATATTTTTCCTGCAAATGTTCTCTGGTTAAAAAATCAGCAATACAATTCTGAGAACCTTTTATGTGTTTAATTTCAAACTCATACTGAGAAAACATTGCCTGCCATCTAGCAAACTTTGCTTTAGCAGTAGAGTTTCATATTGGATTTTCCAATACAAATTTCATTGCTTGGCTGTCTGTTCTTATTAAGAACTTCTTATTCATTAGATGAACTTCAAATTTCTGAATTGCATTTAAACAAGCCTTTATTTCCTTATCAATAGTATGGTATTTTTTCTGTGCATCGTTCCAAGTTCCTGAAGTGAACCATACTATTTCTTCATCCTTGCCATTGCAGTCTTTCCTGCACTGCTTCAGTACCGCTCCCTAGCCTTCTTCTGAAGCATCAGTCTCAAGGATCTTCATGAGATCTTCATCAATAACATGAAGGATAGGAAGAGTTCTCACCTTTGCTTTTATCCTTCGTACCGCTTCAGTGTGCTGTTTTGACCATGGAGGAGGGTTTGTTCCCAATCTTTTGTTAAGCAGCTTTTTTTCTTGAGCACAATTTTCATAGTAGGCTGCAACATAGTTCAAGCATCCCAGAAATCTCTGTAATTGTTTTTTATCTGTGATTACATCATGGAATTTTTCTGCAAACTCAATGGCATGCTTCTGAACTTCTATCTTTCCATGTTTAATTCTCTGTCCCAAGAATTCAATATCAGTTTGGAACAATTTCATCTTCTTTTTTGAAAGAACGAACCCATTCTTATGTACAACATGCAATAGTGTTCTGAGATGTTTTATGTGTTCTTCAATGGACTTTGAAAATACTAAAATATCATCAATATATACCATCAACCAGTCCATGTATGGTTCCATAACAGACTCCATAATTCTCTGGAACTCTGAAGGGGCATTCTTCAGGCCAAATGGCATTACCTTCCATTCATATTGTCCATGAGGCACATTGAATGCTGTTTTATACTGATCTTCTGGTTTTATGCCAATTTGCCAAAAGCCAGACTTGAGATCAAACTTTGAAAATATTTTGGCTCCTGCTATCCGTTTGATCAAATCAGATTTGTTTGGAATTGGATACCGGATCCATTCCAAAGCATCATTCAGAGGTTTGTAGTTGATGACCATTCTAGGAACTCCTCGAACCTGCTCTAAATGTTTGTTGACATAGAATGCTGCACATGACCATGGACTTCTTGATCTTTGGATGAGTCCTTTGTTCAGCAAATCTTCAATTTCCTTTTTGCAAAGTTGTCTGTATTCTTTATTCATTGGGATGGCTCTACTTCTACTAGGGTTTCCCTGGAACCCTTCTCTGTATTTTAGGTTTACCCAAAACTGTTTCCTATGCCAGAATGCATTAGGAGACGTGTGGCAAACCTTGTCAACAAATTCTTTTCTTATTTCTTCAATTTTTTGCTGTACACCGGGATTCTTTAATTCTTCTTCTAGCCTGTATAGGTGCTCAGCTTTCTTGATTGCTCTAATCTGGATCCCTTTTTCTTTTATTGTTTCCCTTACAGTATTTACTTCTAGGGTCCAGATTAAGTGAGTTTTTTTCTTCAGATGACACTAGTGGAAGAAATATTTCTTTTCTTTTAACAGTAAAATGATAACCAATTTGGCCTCTACTATTATACTTGACACCATGAGGAATAGTAGTAGATAGCAAACTAGTTCCAATAATACATTCATGAGTAAAGTCTTCTTCAACCAGTAGAAAGATACAGTTTATATAAAAATTTCCAAGACATACCTTTCCAAAACTAGTTTTGTACTCGATTGCTTTTCTTCCTCCAAATCCTCGAACTGGAGTTCGACAAGGTTCCCAATAATGAGGATCAACATACTTTCTTTTTAGGAAACACAGGTATTCTCCAGAGTCAATGAGTGCAAGCACTTTGACTTCATCTTCATGTATTTTGATATGCAAGTTGACTACTGTTTGCTGATGTACAGCAACCATTAAATGCATATCTTCTTCAGACTGTTCAGGCTTTGATTGTGATGATCCTGGATGTTGTTTCATTTTTTCAATCAAGAACCTGAGTTCTTTAACTTCCTGTACCAGCTTTAGATGCTCTTTATGAAGGGTGGCCAGGTCAATCTTTTGTGGCTCTTGCTGCATTTTAGCCAAGAGTTGATATACATTCTTTTCCATGCTCGGGAGATTAGCAGCTTTCCATGACCATTTGAATTTTTCTTCTCCTGAGCTTTCTTTCTTTGATTCTGTATCTTGGACATATTTTCTCCTAAATTTATGCTTTGGGCTTTGTACTCCTTTGCCCTTCTTGTCGCCCAAGAAAATTTTGTTAAAGCTATTTACCAAGTCATCTTTTTTACTGCCTTCTTTCATTCTGGCAATAGCTTTCTTTATCAGCCTTTTAGGATCTTCTTCATCTTCATCATCGGTACCAGCAATGAAACAATTTGCTGCTTCCGAGTCGCTTGAGGAAGAGGAAGACTCTGTTCTAATATTTTGTTTAGTCCAAGCAGCAAACAACTTCTGTTCGTCTGATTGCAAAGAACTATCTGAGTCATAAGTCACTTGCTCTTCTCGGCATTCAGTACATTTTCCACCACATTTGCAAGGATTATTGTACATCTGGTGGACATGCATGAGATCAGTATTTTCTGGTTCATTGCTTTCTGATTCAGTGATCTCATCTATGTTCTCTTCATCTGAGGCTGCTACATGCATCAAGTTGTGTCTTTTTGGAGGTGCCCTTCTAGGTATCCCTCTGAGATTATCATCAAAAGGTTCTACCTTGGGGAATACCTTTTCTCTGTTAGACCAGGTCCTTGTTCCTTTCTGCTTCCTCTGATAATCTTGATTTCGTTTGTAACATTTAGAAGCAGAGTGGCCTTCTTTGCCACAATAGAAGCATTTCATTTTTCTTTTCTCTGGCTCTTTTCTTGAGTCTGGAGGATGTTTTACCTTCCATCTGCTAGAAGACTTTCCTTTATATGTACTTTTTGTTTTATGGCCAGAGTGATGTTTGTGAGCTTTTTTTGGAGGCTCAATGCCGAACATCCGGCATATTCAATTTTTTTGTGTTCAGAAACATTATTATTTAAATATCAATAAAAATCCAAAAGGTCAAATTCTTAAACTTGTCCATTTGCTTATAATTTATTATGTCATAGTATTTGATAGGATTTTTAATGAAATTTTTAACATCTCAATTAAATTCCTGAAATTTTAAAGAAAAATTGTTAAATTTATATATTATCGATTGCTTAGGATATTTGAGCTCATTAAATTTATTTATGTATTCAGAAAACATTATTATTTAAATATAATAAAAATCCAAATGGTCAAATATTTAAACTTGTCTATTTGTTTATAACTTATTATGTCCCCAAGATATAGTATTTCGTTTGGGACATTCATTTGACTCTCAGGTTAGCCTTGTTTTGTGTTGCCCACCAGGGGGCGGCCGAGGTAAGCCTCCTTAAATGGGTTGAGTTCTCAAATGGTTGAGTTCTTGAATGCAGGAAAGTTTAGCTGGGATGAGTTCTCAAATGCATGAAACTTTACCTGAGGCGATGGTGCATTGAAGATTGCTACAGCTCGTTCGCTTCACTCCATAAATGAGGCTCTGTTCGAAATTCCACTCCCAACGCGCTTATTTGCTCGAACCAGAATGCAGAAAAGTGTGTTTTTCCTTCTATTAAACTTTACATGAGGCATTGGTGAGATGCATTTATCATATTGAATATTGCTGCAGCTAGTTCGCTTCACCTCATAAATGAGGCTATGTTCTACATGTGGGCCTTATCCCTCGAACATGTGAGCAGGCAAAATTTTTCTGTAAATATGGTTATACCCAGGTTTGGCATTCCCTTATTTGCTCGAACCAGAATGCAGAAGCGTGTGCTTCCTTCTATTAAACTTTACCTGAGGCATTGGTGTTGATTCCTATATGCATTTATCGGATTCAAGATTGTTGCAGTTGGTTCGCTTCATCTCATAAATGAGGCTTTGTTCTGCATCTGGGCCTTATCCCTCGAGCACATGAACAGGAGACAAGTTTCTGTAAATATGCTTAGACCTAGGTTTCGCAGTAAAATAGGAATACACGAGGGAGACATCAACTTTAAATGCAATGGTGGGAGGTTGATGCAATGGAAATATTTCGAGTTTTTCCTCTACGCCAGACTGAGTTTTTTTTCCCTACAAGTTCATAGATCAAAGTATGTGGCTAGTGCAGGGAATGTCCGTAGGTTAGTTGGTTTTCGTATGCCGTTGTTGGAGAGAACTTCCGCAGCATTTAGGAAGCTGCTAATTTTGGGAAGGATAACTAATTTTGGAGAGAAAGTACCAATTTTGGCGGTAAGACAAAGATATCGCCGTAGCACAAATTCCGGCGGGAATCACGGCGATAGGTACAGAAAAGTCAAGCATGTGGTACAAAGAAGAGGCCGAAGGGAGAGCTCAACCACCGCAATAAAGGCACCGGAGATGAAGAGAGGGTTCAGCTACCCTCATTAAAGAAGAAGGACCACAGTCAGCGTTGCTTGAACCAAGAAGAAGCGACGGGCCGATGCATTAAAGACTAAGGACTGCAGGAAGCGGCGACGAGACAGAAGGCGGCCATGGAAGTACAGCCAGTTGACTGTAAGTGGTTAGGGTTGAGTCACTGTTGGGATAAGGCCCACAGTTTTGTAACTGCGATGAGACCTTCGGGCCATCTATATATAGTAGTCTTTTTATAGGATAAGGGGTTGGCCACATAGCGATAGAGATATCAGGTAGATGCTAGTCAAGTCTTTTGTGGTTGCAAGCCTGAACATCCCTGAGAAGACAAGGGCCGACCTGTTGAGAGAGTGCAATCCGCAGGGATTGCGAGAGGAAGAGAGTGCACTGTAAAGGCAAGAAGAGAAAAGAGGTCTATAGAGAAGGGCTCCCACTGAGGTGGAGTTTCCCAGAAGACCCTTGTTGTAAAGAGTGGAACGGAGCTGTGTTTATTCCCCAGAGTTGTAAGCAAGAACCGCAGTTCCCCTGGGTGTAGTCTTTGCCCTGGGAGCATCAATGTGCTTATCTAAGTAGCACTATTGTAATTGTGTAGCCATTGTTCTCATTCACGTGTTTGTGCTATATATATGAATGCTTCAATCTGTTATAAGTAATGTACATGGTCGTCAGTTAACTTCTGAATGATGTATAACAATTGCGATAATCATAGCTAACCGCTTTGCGAACTAGATAATTGTTAAACAGAGGTTAATGTGCGAGTAAGAACTGAATATGAGGCATGAATGGTTTATTTAGACATTGCGCAAAGTAATGTTCTACCTAGTTACGTGTTGCGAGATATCAAGGGTCGAGTTCATTAGTGAGGGTTAGGCTTGTAGGCTGAATGTTGTTGCTAACTGCAGTACCAGGATAAGGCTAGCTAAGACCACCTATTAACCCAGGAAGCGGTCAAAGTTCGCTTGCCGCAGGAACTAGAAGGGGAAGATATCGCACCTACGATATCTTGGGTATCGCTAGACGGTTTCACATAGGGAAAGACTTATCGCATTCCCTGCGTACCGCGATAAGACAGAGGCGTAGCTGGAGTAATGGAATGAGATAGACAGCTTCTGTGAAAGGGGTTAAGGAGGGTTTAACCACCCTGGATGCCTCGGAACTTGGCTGAGGACACTTGAGTCTTCTGCCTCCCATTAGAATCACTTCGGGTGAGACTTCAGGTTGCTTCTGCGACCTGTTGCCGAAAGGGCCAGTGAGCTAAGGGTTCTGTTGGTCTAAAAGATTACCGCCAGCCCGGGTCTGTCCAGAGAGAAAGGATTAAAGATCAACAAATGGTTCCGTTGCCGGGACGAACACATTGAGCTGATGTTCTGTTGGCATCCTACCAAGCAAGAACTTAACCAGTGGGTTGAGTCAAAAGAAAGAGAGTTTGCTGCAAAAGAAAACAAGAATCCTAGACTGAGCA
Source organism: Larix kaempferi (assembly GCA_027924585.1). Taxonomy (NCBI): domain Eukaryota; kingdom Viridiplantae; phylum Streptophyta; class Pinopsida; order Pinales; family Pinaceae; genus Larix; species Larix kaempferi. The sequence goes on along the minus strand of BSBM01001435.1, from coordinate 1,447,555 downwards.
CTGAGGCTTGGCTACAGAAGCACATTTTTACAGATCTCCACGAGATATTCTTCGTAACTTATGCTATTGAGTTATATGGTTGGTTATCAAAGCTTGTTGGCAACAGCGGTGTCAAGAAGAATCGAGAAGTTGTATGGACAGCAGAGCTGATTCAGACCTTGAAAGGTGTCGATAACCCCATCTCATGCGCAGTAGACTTCTGGCTTACGAGTCTGCTGGAAGGCTTCATCACAGAGTTTGCGGTTGATCAGAGAAAGAGTTTCAGCGCAGCAGAACGGTACTTCTTCAAGGGTTATCGCGGTAAGTACCTAAATTCTCTAAGTCTGTCCATTAAGCAATTACTATATGAAAAAGGAGTACTGGATATACTCTCAGATGAATAGTAGCATGATATTGTAATGTCAGTAGACTCTGAAAGTGATTACGAGTATCTTGGACATAGACGTAGTGGTAAAAGATATAGAGTCAACGATTCATCTTCTTCTGAAGAAGACAGCACAGATCACCCGAGACAGCAGAGTCAGAACCCTAGGACTCCTCAAAAGCCAGTCGGAACTCAGAATAATCCCGCAGGAACCCCGTCCAGTAGCTCTTATACAGCGAATACTACCGCTACACCCTCCACATCTACACAGCCGAGTGGTAGTCATACAGCAAACCAGAACCCACCATCTAGAAACAGAATGGGAGATGATATGAAGCTACCAACATTCAAAGGTACAGGGTCGGAGGACCCTGAGCAACACTGGTTCTTATGCGAAGCCATATGGACCATTAAGCAAATACAAGATGATAATGTCAAGCTTGTCCAGCTGGCCACCACATTTAGAGAAAGAGCATTAACTTGGTATATGAAGTATACCACTGGCCATAACAGAACGCTTGCACAGGTTAGAACTGCTATGATTAAAGAGTTTAAAAAACCTAAATCCGAGTCACAATGCATAGCAGAACTTAAAGATATTAAACAATTGCCTACGGAGACGGTTTGGGATTTTGACCAGAGATTCAAGACCCTCATTGATCAGGTAAGCTTTGAGCTTGCGCCTCAATAGCATAAAGAATGGTTTATCGCAGCAATATTACCACACATCATACTTCCGCTAATGCAACAGAAATTAAATACACAAGATGAAGCATTAGAAATGGCAATGAAACTAGAGGCTTCACCTCTAGCAGAAACTAGCACCGGTATCACTAATCTGCAAAATCAGCTAGCTAACCTCACCTTACAGCTGCATGAAATTAAGAAAGGAAAGGAGGTTGCGCACGAAATTTGGTGTACTAAGTGTAAAGCGCAGGGACACAGTAAGGATAACTGCCCTGTCTTTGCTGACTATATCGCCAGTGGAGCTCCTAACCCGTTGATGCAGAACCAGGGGCCATGGTGCGAGATTTGTAGAACCAGAGGACACAGTCCTCAGGAATGCCCTCTCCTTCAGAAATATGTGCAGACACCAAAGAACCTATATTGCAACTTCTGTAAATCTGTGGGACATGACGAAAACAATTGTAGAGCTTATGAGTTAATGATAGAAAGGAAGCACGACCTCTACAGAGTTCAGTCAGAAGCATCCGGACCAGCAGTACGTGCACAAACTGATCCGAATCAGGGAGGCCGTGGAGGAAATTTCAGAGGCCGAGGACGCGGAGGAGGCTATGAATCTGGCCGTGGCCGTGGAACTATCACCTGTTATAACTGTGGAGGCACAGGACATTACGCTAGGGACTGTCAGAACCCTACTACAACGTGCAAGTATTGTAAATCTTATGACCACACAATAGAGGAATGTCCCATACTGATAGCTAAGATCAAGGACGCCAAGCCAGCAACCAATCAGACTATCCAGTTTATCGCTGCTGAGCAGAACGAAACCGAACCACGGGTCAATATTGTAACTCGCAGTGGTCTATCCACAAGCAACATATCGCAGGACGTGGAAAAAATGACAGGAACGCAGTGGGTGCGCAAAGCTCCAGGAAAACCTATCCCACTTGATCTATAGAAGAATAAGGAGGCATTTCAACAAACTAAGACTTCCTTTGCTGAACAGACACCGCCCAGATCACTATTATTACCATCTCAGGGTATACCACGGAAACCACCGCAGGATGTTAGTACTACGCAGATACCACAGGCTAGCACATCTGGAAGATGTGACGAAGAGGAATTGACCGGGAGTGTACAGTCCTTCTTGCAGAGTTGTTTGAAACTTCTAAGAAATGGGAAAGCTGTAGAGGAACTTCAGAAAGTTATTGACCAATGTCAACAGAGCCCTTCTGTGAGCAATACACAGCGCACCATTCACCATATAATGGGCCATACAAGGACAGGAAGAGAGATGAGGCTCACAGCGCAGATCGGACTATTTGAAATGGATGAGGTTATCCTAGACTTAGGTTCAGAAGTAAATGTCTTGACTAAACAGACATGGGAACAGATGGGAAGTCCAAAACTAAGCAGATCCCCTATCCATCTCAGACTAGCTAATCAGCAGAGAATATCACCGATGGGTCGCCTATCGCATGTCCCAGTGGACATCGATGGAGTTCACACATATGCCGATTTTGAGATCATAGAAATTATTGGTGACACCAAACCCTATCCAGCTCTATTAGGTATTGATTGGGCTTTTGATAACAAGGTTGTTATCAACTTAAAGAAAAGGCAGATGACATTTGAAGATGGACTAGCAGACGTCAATGATTTTTTGCAGCAGTTTGAACAAGAGATTCCTCAAGAGCAGAGGATGGAGGTTTTTGACCTTGCAGTTCGAGCCACACCTGCAAGATGGTGGTACACACACAAGGAGCATATCACATCATGGTATGATTGTAAGAGATTGATGCGCATTAGATTCTCTAAAGAAAGAGACTGTACACAGCGGAAATACACAGGCGAGAGTGATCCCAGAGCACACATTAGGAACTGTGAACAGAGTTGGCTAGAAATTCCAGCAGAAGAATGGGTTCATTTGTTTATCCACACACTGGATACAGTTCCACGGAACTGGTATACAGAAACAGAGCTAAGAAAAGGAACTATCTCATGGCCTATTATGATTGAAAACTTTTTGGTCACGTTCAGTTTTGAATCTGAGCATCCAAGCATTGATCGGGCCTTGAAGATCATAAAGACTAAAATATTTGAGGATTGCCCATTACCAGCGGATTCGCAACCCGAGTGGGCTATCCAGATGGAACATGCACTAGAATGTTACAACTGCGCACAAGACTCAAGCGATGAGGATGAAGATCCTCGCAGTATCAATATCGCAGAAACAGAAGGTACACGTGAAGTTGAAGGCCCGCACTTAGAAATCCCAGCTGTAATAGAACCAATCAAGATTAGAAAGAGCAATATTGGCACAGAAACAGACCCTAAGTTTGCCTCTATTGGAGATTATTGGGATGATGAGACAATTGGCCAAATCACAGACCTATTACATGAGTATCAGGACCTATTTCCTACCAACTTTACAGAAATGAAGGGAATAGTGGGTGACCTCGGATTCATGAGAATACCGCTTAAGAAGGACGCTAAGCCGGTTAAGCAACGCCCATACAGGTTGAATCCGCGGTATAAAGCAAAAGTAAAAGATGAAATAGATAAGATGCTAGCAGCAGGCATCATTGAACCTGTTGAAGAAAGTGAGTGGGTTAGTCCCATGGTAGTACAAGAAAAGAAAACAAAAGGAGACATCAGGATCTGTGTCGACTTGCGCAAACTGAATGATGCATCGTTGCATGACCCATTTCCGACACCATTCACTGATGAAGTCTTAGACAATGTTGGAGGACAAGAAATCTATTCATTTACTGATGGCTTTTCAGGCTATCACCAGATAAGAATCCATCCAGACGACAGGCACAAGACCACATTTGCGACAGAATGGGGCTCCTTTCAGTATACGGTAATGCCCTTTGGTCTTAAGAATGCCCCAGCAATTTTTTCTAGAGTAGTTGTTGCTGTCTTTAAGGAATACATCCATCAATTTCTAGAAGTTTATTTTGATGATTGGACTGTATTTGGACTAGTCAAGAAGCACATAGGAAACCTGCGATTAATGTTTGAAAAATGTAGACAGCACCAGATTTCCCTTAACTTAAAAAAATGTATATTTTGTGCGCCTTTTGGTACGTTGTTGGGTCACATTGTGTGCAGACAAGGCTTGATGGTAGATCCTGCGAAGATCGCCATCATTGTCAATTTACCAGCACCTAACTCAGTAAAGCAGCTGAGAACTACACTTGGTCATACTGGGTATTACAGAAAGTTTATCAAAGGTTATGCCAAGATTACCGCACCAATGGAGAAATTATTGAAGAAGGATATCAAATTTCAGTGGAATGAGGAATGTCAGAAGAGTCTTGACGCTCTAAAAGAAAAAATGGTTACAGCACCTATTCTGGTATTTCCAGATTGGAACAAGCCTTTTCACGTTCATGTGGATGCATCTGGCATCGCACTGGGCATTATTCTCACGCAACCAGGCGAAGGGGGTATTGACCACCCTATCGCATATTCGAGCAGGAGACTATCGACAGCTGAGAAGAATTACACCACCACAGAGAGAGAAGGGTTAGCAATGGTGTATGCCTTACAGAAATTTCGGCACTATTTATTGGGTGCCCCGTTCAAGATGTTCACCGACCATTCTGCATTAAAGTACTTGGTCAATAAGCCAGTGTTAGGGGGAAGAATATGCAGATGGCTATTGTTGTTCCAGGAATATGATTTCGAAATCATTGTTAAGCCGGGAAGACTAAATGCAGGACCTGATCACCTGTCAAGGCTAGACTCAGGTGAAGAACCAAGTAATTTAGAGGACAACTTGCCTGATGCGCAATTGTTCTCCATTCAGGTCGCAGATGAATATTATGGAGACATAATTCAATTCCTTACTACAGGGTGGGCACCACCTGAGTTTACCAAGCAACAAAAGAAACAATTAGTGGTGAAAGCAGCAGAATTCACCCTGATTGCGGGACACCTATATAAGTTAGGACCAGATGAAATCTTGCGCAGATGCGTTATGCCCCACGAGAAACAGACCATTCTTAAGGAAGCACATTCGGGCATCGCAGGAGGCCATTTCGCAGGGAAGCCGACCGCTCAGAAGATCCTAGCAGCCGGACTATGGTGGCCTACATTACATAAAGACAGTAAAGAGTTTTGCAGATCATGCGATATCTGCCAAAGGACAGGAAAGCCCTCCAGAAGAGATGAAATGCCGTTGCGACCACAGATAACGCTACGCGCATTCGATAAGTGGGCCATAGACTTCGTGGGTCCTATTAACCCCCCAGGAAAACGAACTGGTGCGAGATATATTATTACAGCAACAGAATACCTCACCAGGTGGGCTGAGGCAAAAGCAGTCAGGAATTGTGATGCTGCTACAGCAGCACAATTTATTTTTGAAAACATCATCACTAGATTTGGATGCCCAGTGACTTTGATGAGTGATCAAGGCACACATTTTTTGAATAGCACCATAGAAGCCTTGACAGAGGAATTTGAAATACAGCACCATAAGAGTACACCTTACCACCCTCAAGCTAATGGTACGGTGGAGGCCTTCAATAAGATATTAGAACAGGCTCTTACAAAGATTTGTAACAGTCAAAGGGATGATTGGGACCTCAGAGTTAATGTTGTATTATGGGCTTACAGGACCACGTGTAAGAAACTAACAGGGCACACACCTTTCAGCCTGGTATATGGACAAGAGGCTGTTATGCCTATGGAATACATCTTACCCAGTCTAAGGATTGCTCAGCTTACAGAGATGGCTGATTCTAATACTTTAGAGGAGAGATTGGCACAGCTGCTCAATCTGGAGGAAGACAGATTTATCGCAGGATTCCATCAAAAAGTGCAGAAAGCACGAGAAAAAGCTTGGCATGATAGGCATATCAAGAACAAAACCTTTCAGCTTGGAGACTTGGTACTCCTTTATGACAGTAAGTTTATAAAGTTCCCTGGAAAATTCAAAACTCATTGGTTAGGACCATATCAAATCCAGCAAATAACAGATGGAGGTGCTATACAGCTTTGTACTATGAGTGGGGAGTTTCTTCCTACCCTGATCAATGGCAGTCGGCTTAAGCTGTATCGCGAAGGCCATGCCACCTCCTAGCCCTAGCCCAGGAAGGAAGCAAATGGTGCAGATGCTCAGTGTAGTTGAAATGAAGCATCGCACCCTAAGGAGTCTACACCGGGAAATGCTTCAGATAAGAATTCGCAGCCAGTTTTCCTGGTGGTTGCGATAATTTTGATAAGAGGCGAGTTTTTGGCACTTTCCATTTCCAGACGATGCGATATTTTATCGCAGAGGACAGAAAACAGATTGATGCGATATCAAATTTTGAATTGATCAGAGGGCTAGTCACTTCGCCATCTGACAAGCATTAACTGCACGGCTGACAAGTATCTGTGGTACTAAGATTTGGCAGCAGTACGACGATTCTTCTAGATTTGGAAAATCCGATGCGACACCACTCCGGCGCACAGTTTCCCAGCGAAATTTCAAACGGTGTTTGCAATAAATAGGCGCGGGGTGCTGTCTTGTCTATGCATTAAATACCGCCAACGGGTCCAGTCACTGGTCCGTTGCCATTTGAAATTCCGCCTGATGATAAATACACGTTCTATTCAAAGCACGGGGCTACTTAGTCATTTTCACAAAAAAAAGTTGAGCGCAGTTGAGCCGAGCCAAGCGTATTCTTATCAGAGTTCCGAACAGGGAAACTAGAAACAGTTGCAGACTCTGATTTGCATTAAGATTAGCAATCATAGGAAGTCCAGAGTACCACAGGGGAAGGCGCCTCGCGCCAGACGAGCCTCTCGAAGACGTGTTGCAGAGATTCCAAAGGGGTGGAATTGAGTGCGCTATGACTTCAGTTGTGGCGGAGAAAGGAAAGAAAATTGCTGCTGGCTCTTCGACCATACGCCAGTCGCCGAGAACCTTAGCTAATATGGAACGTAGCGAGACCCTGAATAGCACAGAGTCAGAAGAACTGGAGCAGGAACTTCCGGAAGAAGTTACAGTCACTACCATATACTTTCCACCGAGAGTAGAGAATGCGCCAGCGATCGTCCTTCCAAGAGACTTTAAATATGAACTCATACTCCCGCCGCTGGATAACCGAGTGAAGGAAGAAGGTAACTTGTGGGGGAATATGCATGCTGTTAAGTTTACTGATTATAATCTGAGAGATTATACGCTGTACCCACAATTCCGCCGCGATCGTTATATGACGATTCAGAGGAACCCAAGGACACAGCACGATGAGTTCGTCCCCATGGACCATGTAAGCCATTTAGTACCGTCGGGACTGCTCAATCTCCTGGAGATCCCACACTTTGGACGGGGCCCGGAGGTCAATGCTGTGGTGCGGACGCTACTTTCATGCATGCATGGCGGTTACTTATGGTTGGGTAACCGAATAGATGTCAATGTTGACCTCATTCACCGCATTACCGGTTTGTCGAAGACTGGTTTCGACCCACAGATAAATATTGATGGCGCCACAAAGGATACCAGGCTCTCAACCAAGCAGGTTGCGGAGTATAAGCTGCAAAGAGGAGGTCGCGCCTACGATGTCAATTCAATACAGGATGACGCCTTGCGGTTTACTGTTAGTCTGTTGGCCGGAAAACTCCTTCTCAAGGTGAGGCCGAAGGAGGTCACAGGCTCAGTTATCCGCCTAGCGATCGAAGTCATAAACGGTAAACCTTACAACTGGAGTTTATTTTTGTTAAATAGTTTCTTTCAAGACTGTGCGCAGGCGCAGCAGGATCCACTTCATAGCTTCCACTTCTCGTGGCTGCTGATCCTTATGGCTTTCATTGGATGGAAAGAGCCGCCCAATTCACAGTTTCCACAACTGCCGCCAGGGGCGTGCAGAGGGTCGAGGTACTCCAATCTTTGGGCGAGTAGTCACCCCGAGAAGCACAAGAATAACGCAATGGTATTCCATGAATATTATATGCTATTGCTTGAATCCGTCGCAACGATTCCGCGTGTCGACTCGCCGGTCGTTGATCTTTATCAGTCCAAGCTGGAATTTAAAGTCGACAGGGATAAAACCTACATCAGACCCAAAGGGTTCAGGAAACATAACGAATGGGCCCCCGGCCCATATCGCATGGAAATCCAGCAGGTCGAAGATACCATTAAGAACTGTTTCGACGAGGACATGAAACAAATGTATGATGATCTATCCTCTGGCCTAGTTCCAGTTGATCCCCCAGCTGAGGATCCAGAAGATGTTCAGGAGGTAGATCCTAAAGACAAAGAGAAAGAACCAATGGGTTCTAAGAGAAAGGCTATTGAAGACCCTTCTCCGGTGCGAGCAAAGAAGAAGAGAACAAAGGCGGTTACTTCCGACGAACCGCAGGCACCAGGCATGACAGAGGATGAGTATGATCTCATCGCCAGCCGAATACAGGAAAAGATGCGGGATAAATTCGCTGCGATTCAGTCCTCGCAGGATCGTATGCGCATCAGCCTCGACAACAAATTGCGAGAGTTGAAGGCAATCACTGAGAAGACTGCTTCCATGCAGATTCAGCCATCTCCAACTACAGTCGCAGAAAGTTCGCAGCCCCCTTCGCAGAGCAGAGAAGAAAGCATTGCAAGGGACCGCACGAACATTGTTCGTATACCGCCGGGAAGTATTAAGTTCCCTGTACCTATGGAAGTGCAGATGGTTCATCCTCTTGAGGTGAACCTACCAGAGGTACCTATGGATCAGTTGTACGAAATTTTCCAGCAGATAGGCACGGAGCTGAGGCACAGAGAACAAGTCACATATGAGCAAAATGTTTTGCTATCTAACGACAATGTGCAGCTCATTGCGCAGCATGAGGCAGAGAGTGCCCAGTTGACGCAATATGTTCAGCGAGAGCAGGATGTCTCTCTTGTTTTAAAGAATATCGCAGCAGAGCTTCCGCAGTGCGATATCAGGCCTGAGTTAGAAATAACTCAAAAGATCAGAAAAATAGCGGAAAGAGCAAAGGCTCTAGATGAAGAGAAGAGAAAGATGGAGGAAGAATACGAAGCAAGGATTGCTGCACTAGAAGCAAATAAGCCACCTACTCCAGAGGAGATCCAAGAAGCACGAGTGCAAGCTTTCAGAGTTGTACAGACACAGATGCACTGTCGGGTGGAAGCAGCAGAGGCCATCCTGGAGGATGCATCAAAGACATGGCTGGAGCTAGAGGAGCTCCCGCAGAAAGCCGAGCTCGATCAGCACATTAAGCACTGTGAAGATGCGATATCGAGAGCTGAAGAAGAGTACAAGGGCTTGAGTGCTCTTGCGAAGATAAGAAAGAAAGGAGAAATCACACAAATTCAACAGCAGGTGCAGAAATACAGAGAACAGCAGATCAACCTGGCTAACGAAGTTAGCCCGCATGAAAGCAAAATCGCACATCTGGTTGATGAACTGGAGCAAAAGGTGAAAAGCTTCACCTCAAGTAAAGGAGTCATTGAGGGCACAGAGGACTCCTTGGTAACCGCTGAGCTGCTCAGCGCAGCGCAGGAAGAAGTAACACACATGGATGAAAGTATTAAAGCGCTTAAGGCACAATTCGCAGCAATCTCACGAGCAGCAAAGGATAAGCTTAGGCAGATGAATCAGGCTGTTGTTGCAAGTGGCTCGGGGACGAGCCACAAGTAAGTGTTAGGGGAGTTGTTGGAGAGAACTTCCGCAGCATTTAGGAAGCTGCTAATTTTGGGAAGGATAACTAATTTTGGAGAGAAAGTACCAATTTTGGCGGTAAGACAAAGATATCGCCGTAGCACAAATTCCGGCGGGAATCACGGCGATAGGTACAGAAAAGTCAAGCATGTGGTACAAAGAAGAGGCCGAAGGGAGAGCTCAACCACCGCAATAAAGGCGCCGGAGATGAAGAGAGGGTTCAGCTACCCTCATTAAAGAAGAAGGACCACAGTCAGCGTTGCTTGAACCAAGAAGAAGTGACGGGCCGATGCATTAAAGACTAAGGACTGCAGGAAGCGGCGACGAGACAGAAGGCGGCCATGGAAGTACAGCCAGTTGACTGTAAGTGGTTAGGGTTGAGTCACTGTTGGGATAAGGCCCACAGTTTTGTAACTGCGATGAGACCTTCGGGCCATCTATATATAGTAGTCTTTTTATAGGATAAGGGGTTGGCCACATAGCGATAGAGATATCAGGTAGATGCTAGTCAAGTCTTTTGTGGTTGCAAGCCTGAACATCCCTGAGAAGACAAGGGCCGACCTGTTGAGAGAGTGCAATCCGCAGGGATTGCGAGAGGAAGAGAGTGCACTGTAAAGGCAAGAAGAGAAAAGAGGTCTATAGAGAAGGGCTCCCACTGAGGTGGAGTTTCCCAGAAGACCCCTGTTGTAAAGAGTGGAACGGAGCTGTGTTTATTCCCCAGAGTTGTAAGCAAGAACCGCAGTTCCCCTGGGCGTAGTCTTTGCCCTGGGAGCATCAATGTGCTTATCTAAGTAGCACTATTGTAATTGTGTAGCCATTGTTCTCATTCACGTGTTTGTGCTATATATATGAATGCTTCAATCTGTTATAAGTAATGTACATGGTCGTCAGTTAACTTCTGAATGATGTATAACAATTGCGATAATCATAGCTAACCGCTTTGCGAACTAGATAATTGTTAAACAGAGGTTAATGTGCGAGTAAGAACTGAATATGAGGCATGAATGGTTTATTTAGACATTGCGCAAAGTAATGTTCTACCTAGTTACGTGTTGCGAGATATCAAGGGTCGAGTTCATTAGTGAGGGTTAGGCTTGTAGGCTGAATGTTGTTGCTAACTGCAGTACCAGGATAAGGCTAGCTAAGACCACCTATTAACCCAGGAAGCGGTCAAAGTTCGCTTGCCGCAGGAACTAGAAGGGGAAGATATCGCACCTACGATATCTTGGGTATCGCTAGACGGTTTCACATAGGGAAAGACTTATCGCATTCCCTGCGTACCGCGATAAGACAGAGGCGTAGCCGGAGTAATGGAATGAGATAGACAGCTTCTGTGAAAGGGGTTAAGGAGGGTTTAACCACCCTGGATGCCTCGGAACTTGGCTGAGGACACTTGAGTCTTCTGCCTCCCATTAGAATCACTTCGGGTGAGACTTCAGGTTGCTTCTGCGACCTGTTGCCGAAAGGGCCAGTGAGCTAAGGGTTCTGTTGGTCTAAAAGATTACCGCCAGCCCGGGTCTGTCCAGAGAGAAAGGATTAAAGATCAACAGCCGTGGCAATGATTTTGACGAATTTGTTGTTCTTCTGGTGTCAAAGGAAAAGGGGCACCGCAAAGAAAATAAGATTTGTCTATTCAGATGATAAATGTTTTCTTTTATTTTGGTAAGGACATGCGCTAGACCTAGGAAATACTTTGTTTTAGATTTTTCTTCCACTTTTTATAAAACACTTTACTTCACAAAATAAATGCGTGGATATTAGTTGCATGATTCACCTTTTACTGCGTGCGGTAACTGCGCGTTTCTACTGCGCAATTCAACTTTCTACTGCGCAGTTGAATGTTCGCATAAATGCGCACTTCTATAACTTTGTGGAACTTGACTTTGTATGGACTGCGCACTTCATGCAAATTACTTTTGCACACCCTTTTAAATTTTACAAAGATTAATTGCTGCAATAAAACAGAGTAACTTTGTCTCACTTACACAGAGATGAGATTTACTTCAAACTTTTACTTCTTACACAGAGCTTGGGCTCTTGAAACACTTCACGGGTTTTTCTTCTTCTCTTCTTCACTCCTCTCACTCTTACATCTCTATCTAATATTCTGCGGGAGATATTCATTTATAAAAAAACTTAGGTTTAGCTTCACTTGGAAGTTACAGGGTTGCAATCAACTCTGCAATTAATTTCTACCTAAGCAAATCTGATCTTGCGGAATACAACAACGGCTTCTTAAATACCAACTTGCCGTGAGGTGGATTGGTTGCAAACAGAGTGACTGTCTGACATTGCAAACTGACAAAATGACTGTCTTGGAGTATGATAGAGCCGCGTAAATCCGATACGCTATCGGCTCATTAATTATGATATATCCAACACTCCCACTTAATTATGAGCGGATGGGGATCTTTAAATAAAATTAAAATATTGCAAAATATTTCAGAGCTGAAACATGCTCTGTTCATGACATAGTTCACTGTACAAGACTTGTCACTCCCAAACAACTTCATAGAAATTGGAATGGGTCCCTTGCCAATGGTTTTGTAAATATGTCTGCTACCTGATCTTCAGACCTGCAAAATTCTAAACAGATTTCTTTGTTGTTTATCAATTCTCTGATGAAGTGATACCCTGCGTCGATGTGCTTGGTTCTCTTGTGGAACACATGATTCTTTGACAGTGCGATAGTTGAATTGTTGTCACAGTAAATGACTGTGGGTTCTTGCTAGTTCTGTGACAGATCACTTAACATTCTGCACATCCAAACTGCTTGACATGCTGCGCTTGTAGCTGCAACATACTCTGCTTCTGCTGAACAAAGAGTTACTATGGGCTGTTTCTTTGAAGCCCATGATACAACACCTGTTCCTATATGAAATGTATTCCGAGATGTGTTTTTTTCTGTCATCGATGCTCCCTCCATTGTCACTATCAGTGTATCGAATGAGTTTGAAATTTTCTGAAGTTGAATACAAAATACCAAAGTCTTTTGTTCCACTTACATACCTCAGAATTCTTTTACTTGCTTGCCAATGTGATTCTTTTGGTGACTCCATGAATCTTGAGATTAAGCTAACTCCATACATGATGGCTGGCCTTGTTGTTGTAAGATACGGGTGATTCCATGAAGATGGGTAACTCTTTTTGGCCAAATATGACGGTGAAAAACAAAAATTTTATCCATGTATTAAATTGAAGCCCTCTAAACTCATATTTTTCAAATGAATTTTGACATGCGGTTGAAAAACAAAATGTCGAGAATTATGTTGGCTTTCCAATGATATTTTTTTCGAAATATACCAATGTCATTTATTGTGTCGAATTATCATTTAACGAAACATGTGTACTTAAAAATTTGAAGAGCAATTAACAAGTAGTTTGTGTTCGTGCACCATAATTTAACGTTGAAGTAATAATTTAAAAAATGAAATATGTGAACATGATCTAGACATAATGCACTAGGGCTTACATATTTTTCTTTTATTTTTTCTCGAAAAATTATATTTATTATTATTTTTCGAAACTAACCAATGAATATTTCAGTCGCATTTTGCACACATGTGTGTTCGTGCACGAAATATTTTGATTGTTTACATAATTTGTAAAACTAAAAATACCCTTTTGAAGAGGACACGTTTATCTAGGGCTTGTGTATTTTTTCAAATTTTTTGGATGTGTATTTTGAATGTTGTGGATTTATCTTTGGGCTCAATCGAAGTTGTCGGCACGGTTTTTTAGGGCAAGTTTTAGTAGAAATTTAAAAACAAAAGACATATGAAGATAAGAATTCGTAAATTTTATATATCTGGATAGAGGATTTGTTGACGAATCCAATGGTATCAAGTACGCTCATTAATGAGCATTTAATGACATGATTTATCTATGTGGAAGGCAGACAAAACTTTCATTCTGTAGTGAAAATGGCTCTCGACCTATTTTTATGTCCTCGATCAAGTTATTTGCTCAATCGAGGGTTTTAAAATACCTCGATCGAGGGTTTTAACATACCTCGATCGAGGGTTTAACAACACCTCGATCGAGGTATTGTAAAACCCTTGATCGAGGTATTTGCTCGATCAAGGACCTAAAACGAGCCTTTTTATGTTTTTGAAAAGCTCGATCGATCTTTTCAAAAGCTAGATCGAGATTTTCAAAAGCTAGATCGATATTTTCAAAAGCTAGATCGAGCTTTTCAAAAGCTAGATCAAGCATTTCAAAAGCAAGATCGAGGTCTCGTTTCGACCCTCGATCAAGATGTTTTAAAACCCTCGATCGAGGTATTTTAAAACTCTCGATCGAGCTTTTAAAACCCTTGATCGAGCTTTTAAAACCTTGACCGAGTGCTCTAAAATACGTCGATCGAGGGTCCGAAATTTTTTTTTTTCCATTCTATTTTCCAAAAATGGTGAATGATATTCGTGGATTCACCCATACATAAGACTACCAATGAGCCTTTTAAATAGTGTAGGATCTACCCTGGATCCATTATCATCCTTGCTCAATTTCAAACTTGTTATCAGTGGTGTTGGATCTGTCTTGCAATTTAACATCTTGAATCTATTCAAGACATCACTTGCATACTTTGACCGAGATATAAATATCCCATTTTAATACTGTTGGACTTTAATGCCCATAAAATACTTCATAAGCCCCAAATTAGTCATTTCAAATTCACTGTCCATGATTGTTCTAAATTATTCTATGCCAAAATCACTAGTAAATATTAAATCATTTACATACAGGCAGATAATTAACTTATTACCTTGCTTGCTGATTTTGTGTTATAGTGTTGGCTCACATTCACTTCTGTGAAATCCATTCTGAATGAGGTATGAGTCAATGCGACTGTACCAAGCTTTGGGAGCTTGCTTCAAACCATAGAGTGCCTTTTTCAGTCTGTATACTCTATGTCCTTGTCCTGGAACTTCATACCCTTGTGGTTGCTCAACATAAACTTCTTCCTCCAAATAACCATTCAAAAATGCAGACTTAACATCCATTTGGTAAACAGGCCATGTCTTTTGTGCTGCGATGGCCAAAACTGTTTTGATAGTGTCCATTCAGGCTACAGGTGCAAAAGTTTCATTGAATTCTATGCCAGGCTACTGTGTGAACCCTCTTGCTACCAGTATTTCCTTGTGCTTCTGCACATTTCCATCAGCATCTTGCTTGGTTTTATAAATCCATTTTACACTTATCACATCCTCGTCCTTAGGAACATCAACTAGTTCCCATGTTTGATTCTTCTCAATGCATTCAATTTATTCATCCATGGCTTGTGCCCAAACTTTTTCTTCAACAGCTTCTTCAACTGTTAGAGGATTATTAACTTGAGAAAATAACGCAAAACATGAGAATGAATTAGGTGTGTGTACTAGCCTCATATATTTCGCGCAGACTTCTTTTCCTTGGCGGAGTTGCTGGTGTCAAACTGCGTGAACTACTTGCTGGAGTTTGCTGCGCACTTGGTGTGCTTGTTGGAGTATCTTGAGATGCACCATGACTCGGAGTTGCTTGTGCTGGAACATGCTGTGCAATCCTTGGATTAGATGGAGTTACGCAGTTCTGATTTACATGCGGATTATCATCCACATCTTCTGCATTGTCACCATGTTCAACATGTGACACAATTTTCACATTCTTCTCTACAGCTCCATCTCATGCTTGATTTTCCATAAACTGAACATCTCGACTGATAATAACCTTTCTTGTGACAGGGTTATATAACTTGTATGCCTTTGTGTCTTCAGAATACCAAATAAAAATGCATTTCTGTCATTTATTGTATAATTTCCTTCTTATCTCATTTGGAACATGTGCGTATGCTACACAACCAAAAAAATTTAAATGCGAAACACTATGTTTCATAACTCTCCATACTTCCTGTGGAACTTTGTTCTTCACGCTCTTCGTTGGACATCGATTCATGATGTACACAGTAGTTGCCACTGCTTCAGCCCAATATTCATTTGACAGATGCGCGACTGCCAACATGTTGTGTGCCATCTCCATAATAGTTATGTTCTTCCTCTCTGCAATACCATTCTGCTACGGTGTATACCGCGCAGTGAATTGCTTCTATATGTCATGATTTTTGCAGAAATTCAAGAAATCATTTGAGACATACTCACCACCTTTATCTATTCTTAAGATCATGATGCTATAACCACTATGCTTCTCCACGAGTGCCTTGAACTACTAAAAACAACTAAATGCATCATATTTGTGTTTTAGAAAACAAAACCAAGTTTTTCTTGTGAAATCATTAATAAATGTGAGAAGATAAGTGCATCCTCCCATGGACGGTGTTTGCATTGGTCCACAAATGACATAATGCACAATTTCAAGTGGTGCGTGAGCTTTGTATGACTTTCCGACCGGAAAAGTCTCTCTATGTTGTTTGCCCAAAATACAACCTGCACAAATTCTCTCTGGTTTTTCAATCAATGGCAATCCTTTCACAATTTCCTTCTTGTGCAGTAGCTTCATCCCACCAAAATTCAAATGTCCAAATCTGAAGTGCCATAACTAGGATTCATCCTTTATTTCTGTTTGAAATGCAGCTTGCATTGCACTGTCTTTTTCTTCAACTACGTAGTGAATGTCTGTTGCTTTTCTCTTACGTATGTATGTTGCTTTGTTCTCTGCGCAGAGCGCAGTTCCAGAATTTTCATTCTAACTTGCATGAACAGCTTGAGTTGTTTTTCCTTTCATGATTGGTGTAATCCTCAAAGGAAACAAGCGATTGCTTGTCATCTGCACTTCGGCCATCAACTGATTGCTTGGATATTTGTCTTTGATCAGACAACGCTTTCCTATCATATGGATTATGTAACCTTTTTCTATCAGTTTTCCAGTGCTCATCAAATTATGCTTCAAAACTTGAACAAAATAAACATCAGACATATATTTATGCTCCCCCTGTTTTGTTAGAATATCAACAGTACCCTTACCCAAAACAGTGACTTGAAAATGATTTCCAAGTGTGACATCAGTTTGAACTGATTTATCTAGAATAGAAAACAGATTTAAATTACCAATCATGTGATTGCTACAGCCTGAGTCTAAATACCATATGTCATTTGGACTTTCTTGGACAACATTGCATTCCAGTGGAGATGCGCATGCTAAGAATAGTGAGTTGTTCGAAGTGTTGTTATTGCTTGACTGAGCTTCACCTTGCTTTCCTTGGTCATACTGCTTCTTCCTGCATTCATATGTGAAGTGTCCATACTTCTTACAGTAATGACATTGAATTTTTTATTTGTCATACCTTTGTCCACTTGACTGAGTGGGAGTTTGATTCTGACCTCTACTAGTGCCATACGCAAGTTTGTTGTGACCTCCTCTGAATGAACTTCATCCTTTGCCTCTAGAGTTTGATCTTCCTCTGCCTCTTCGACGACTTATGGATGACTGTGCTGCGAATGCACCTTCCAGCGACGTATCTGAACCACTGATTCTATGTTCATGATTGAGTAATGAGGCCTGCAACTCATCAATCGTAAATGTGGACAGATCTTTGTTTTCTTCCAGGGTTACAACCAAAGATTCAAATTTCTTTGGCAAAACTCTAAGAACTTTTTCAACAACTCTTTGCTCACCTAGAGTTTCTCCATGAGACTTTATTTGATTAACCATACCAATAACACGGGTATAGAATGAGTCTACTGACTCTGTATTTTTCATTGACAGAGATTCAAAATCTCTTCTAAGAATCTGAAGTTTGGAATTCTTTACCTTGTTGAAACCTTGATATCCAGTTTTCAGTGTGTCCCACACTTCCTTTGTTGACTGCGTTGCTGCTACTCTTGGGAGTATGGACTCATGTGTTGCTTGATGTATGTGGAACAACGCCTTTACATCTTTCTTCCTCTGTTCCCTTAAGACATCATTCTCAGCTTGTGTGAGATTGTTGTATGCTGCTGCATCTGCTGGTTCTACATAGCCATTCTGGACTATGTCCCATACATATTGACCTCTAAACAAAGATTTCATATTTAGAGACCAATATTCATAATTTTTACCAGAAAATATGGGATTTTGCAAATTACCCGAAGTGGAAGCCATCCTTAATCACTTTTCCCTTTTATAAATACAATTCTACTTTCCGTAAACTAGGCTCTGATACCATATCAAGGGAAAAGGGGCACCACGTAGTAAATAAGATTTGACTACACAGATGATAAATGTTTTCTTTTCTTTTGCTAAGGACATGCGCTAGACCTAGCAAATACTTTGTTTTAAATTTTTCTTCCACTTTTTATAAAACACTTCACAAAATAAATGCACGGATATTAGTTGCGCGAATCCCCTTTTACCGTGCGCAGTAACTGGACGTTTCTACTGCGCAGTTGAATGTTCACATAAATGAGCACTTCTATAACTTTGTGGAACTTGACTTTGTATGGACTGCGCACTTCATGCAAATTACTTTTGCACACCCTTTTAACTTTTACAAAGATTAATTGCGTGGTTAACTTTGTATACCTATCTAATTGCACATAACCCAAACTTAAACATACTTTGTCTTAAAGCATTTCTTATTAAAACATAAGAACCGAAACATATGATGAAGTTACTGCGCATTAAACTAGGGCATTCACCACCATGAAATACTTGGGAATCTTGGATTGATTTACAGACCGTAAATGCACACAACATTCACACAGGTCAATATGAAGTAGATGCATGGCATGCATAAACCAACATTCTTGAGAATGAATACATAAAACTTAAGAACTTGTATATTGCTGCAATAAAACAGAGTAAGTTTGTCGCACTTACATAGAGATGAGATTTACTTCAAACTTTTACTTCTTACATAGAGCTTAGGCTCTTGAAACATTTCACGGGTTTTTCTTCTTCTCTTCTTCACTCCTCTCACTCTTACATCTCTATCTAATCTTCTGCAAGAGATATTCATTTATACAAAAACTTAGTTTTAGCTTCACCTAGAAGTTGCAGGGTTACAATAAACTCTGCAATTAATTTCTACCTAAGCAAATTTGATCTTGCGGAATACAACAACGACTTCTTAAATACCAACTTGCCGTGAGTCAGATTGGCTGCAAACAGATTGACTGTCTGACATTGCAGTATGACAAAATGACTGTCTTGGAGTCTGACAGAGCCGCGTACATCTAAGACGCTATCGGCTCATTAATTATGATACATCCAACATGGCAGTGCTTTATAGACTTGGACGGACTAGTGTTGTTGATCCTATTTGTGATAGATTTTGCTTATGCTGGTTCATGTTTCCTTTTGGTAGGTGCTCCTGTGCGGAATTGGTATCTCCTTCATTTTCCTGGATTGTGTTCATTGGCTGTTGTCTACTGGTGGGACCGTGGATTTGTGGTTGCTAGTGGGTTCATGGTTGGTATCGGGTTGAGTGGTGGTGTTTGGAGGGTTTGTTCTAGATTTTTATGCTATTTGGTATATCTATATTTCCATTTTACAATTCAGTGTGTAATTGATTTCTGCAATCAATGGTGGAAATTATATTTTTCCAATTCCTAGTTGTATTCGTGTGAATGCTCTAGTCTGATTTGAATGCTGTGAATTCATCCATGTTTTCCCAAATGTTTTTAGTTGTCCACATTCTTTTTCATCTCATGACCGTCTAGAGATTTCCTAGGTCAATTAATGCAATTTTTCTCATTTCTGACGAGACTCTTGTCCGTGAAGACACAAACCCACGATCTCTATCAATATTGCTAAGTGTAAAATTTATTGTTGCACAATTGTGTATAGTTTTAATATACATAATTTTTCTCTTGATTATTATATTCTTGCACAGTTATTAACACACTCTTAGAACCGAGTTTTTTGTAGCTATGATACAGTTGCGGTTGCTGGAAACCCTGGCCTTCACATTTAATTTTTTTTTCTTTTTTTAAGCAAAAACCATGTGCGAGGGTTGCAGCTTGTTTAAAGTCGAATTTAAGCCTGTAACATGCTTTTGAATTTTATATTTCATCAATTTAGTGTAAATTTTTAGAGTGGCATTGGTGTGCCATTCAATCCTCTCCATTTCTCTGAATACAGAGATGAATCATGTAGAATGTTTAAGAAAAAAAATATAAGGAAGATTGCTTGCAGGAAAAATGTAGAAAATTGTTTACAGAATCAGCCATTTTTTTCCTTTCCTGTATAGATTGTTGTAAGGGTGTCATGCTAATTTGCAAAAAGATTATATAGCCCTCTAGTGTTTTGTGTTTCATTTTTGCTGTACATTTTTAGCTTTCTGCAGAGTTAACCCTATGGGCATTTCTTGTTTTAAGCCTGTATGTTTTCCTTGACATCTTTGGCTTTTTCTTTGCACATGGTAATGTGTATATTGCAGCCATAGTTTTTTCTTTCAAAGTGCAATTCGTAACATAGCAAGAATAGAGAGATGGAGAGAGAGGAGTATTAGATTCATTGAGATATGAAACAATTATTGTGAAGTGAATTGATTAGATTGCAGAGCTTCCAATGGTAGTAAGTAGAGGTGGAGGTTGAGTTGTAGTTAGTAGCAAGATGATCCAGTATGGAAAAATTACCAAATGAATAAATCTAGTATGTCTCCATTTCCAATATGGATGTGTACATCTGATAGTCATGTATTTGTTATTATGGTTGAATTAACATACGAGATATTGATTAAGATATCAGAAAGTATATTTGTACATCATCTTGTTAAAATTTCTGTTAATGACCATGTTTAGAGAATTTTAATAAAATTTGCAGAGAGAGTATATGTTTCCTTATTTTTAAAAATATTAGTTTAAGCTATATTGCCATTTAGTTACACTTTCTTTGGAGTAACCTGCAATGTGAAATGGTTTTTCCGTTGCTTTTCCCAGGAAGTTATAATTAAGAGAAGATTGAACTAGCTTGCTTTATACTTAAAAGAAGAATAAAAAACACAGTTGAGTTGCATAAATAGTTTGACCATTGCTAACAGGATTCCTTGGCATGCAAACATATCTTTGGACATTTTTACCTAACTTATTTTGATTTACCGAACTGCGAGAAGGGATTTTACAAAGCAGGCTGGTGTGGTGGCTTAGATTTTACCAGATACTATTTGATACAATCACATGAGTTATATCTATTCTTGCTAACTAATAAGTATTGGACTTTTAAGGCTTATTTTCATTCCAGCTTATTATATGGGATTGCAGTCCTTGAATATATTGATATGTATTTTGTAAACAATGGATGTAGTAATTGCCAAGATCAAGGTGATTATTTGCATCTCACAATTCATGGATTTGTATCGATGGTTGGTAGAGGCACCAATTATCAATACTATTGTTCTAAAGGTCCTCCACTCTACACTTGACATCTACATAAGGCGAGACATCCCTCAACATTTTGGGGTTTTTGAGGAACACCAAATGGAAAAAATTTCTCGAGCAGGTTAGAGATCATCCCTTGACACAATAAATATTTACCTATCTACATAGATTTCCAAATGTTAGAATATTGTTAACACAAAAAATTTTGTATAAAGTTGAGTTGGTCAATTATGAAAATTGTACATTTTATGTAAAGTGTTGGTAACATGTGTCTAGCATGTGACTATGGGGTAGTTAGGGAAACATGGGTGTTGTAGGTATTATGTTGTTGTTGTTGTTGTTTGCAATGTATTTATTATGCAATGGACCGCATAATTTTGTATTATTGTACTGGTTTTAGGTCTTCACAGTTTCATATATAATACTTCTAAAATGTCTCTTTTATGTAGTAATGGCCTTCTCCCTTTTATTTGTAAAAACCTTGTCTACCAATCTGGGTGCAAGTGATAAACAAAATTTGTTCCTAAAAAATTTGAATCAAAATCTGTAAGTAAAACAAAAATGTAGAATAATGGACTTTTAGTATGAGAATTTATATATCTTCCATGCTAAGTGAGTTGTCAATAATATTACCATAAGCATGCTTGAAATCTAGATGGACTCCACTATATCCAATAAATACTTGAGCATAGAGAGTGGTAGTCCCTTGGCTAATGATTAGATGCTATCAAATTGAGTACTATTATGGATTATGTTGACCAACGTGACCTCGGTCGACAGGGGTTCGCCTCACTGTCGACACATACAACAGTCTCCCTGGGCACCGACCCGGGCAGGTTTGAGCCCACCCAGCAACACCCGCAGAGCGGATGAGGTCTCACTGTTAAAGTTTTAGAATTTACTTTAATCTGATCTAGGATCTTAACTGAGAGAACAACATGTACAACAAATCTACAACATATCAATCATGGACACAATCATGCAAGCACACAAGAGACACATAGTTTACTTGGGGAAAACCATAAAGGTGAAAAACTCTAATAACTTCCTCAGAGATAGATAGAGCAATGATACAACCAGAATACAAGAGATATTCTTCTCCTAGCATTAGAGCCTCCTCCTCCACAAGTGCGCCACTCTCCAAAGTGTAAGTGAGAGAATAGAATGTGTAAAATGAGAGAGACATGCACTCTCTATTTATACACTAACTTAACTTGACCTTTACTCAACTAGGTCGGCCTCAACTTAACCACTTAACATAAGCTAACTGGGCCGACCCCCACTAGGGTGGTCTAATAACCCTTTGACCCACATGGCCGACCCCCAATAGAGTGGTCTAATAACCCTTTGACCCACATGACTTATACAGGGCCGACCCCAACAAGGTGATCTAATAACCCATCAAGTATAAGTTATGACACTTACAATATCAATGATGATACTTCCGTATAGAGGAATAACAACATCTCTATAGGAATACAACCACTTCCGTATAGAGGAATAATAACATCTCTATAGGAATACAATATACATATATGTGAAATACATTCTGAAGTTACATATACATCAACACTCCCTCTTAACTAGGAAGGTATTTCTCGACACAGGTCTTCTAGCACAAGTCATCTTCTCTGGATCATCGTCACTGCTGCTGCTATCTCAATCAATATCTGAATCTACTTGTCATAGGAAGTTCTATAGAGCTAGTCCTTTTTCATACCAGATGTAGGCCCACCACCTGTAGGTCTTCGTCATCACTGGCCATACTGTGGAATCCTCAGGACTTATTATGTGCGTCACAAAACCTCGAAAGAGCATCCTAGGCTGTTACGAGCACACGGCTCTACCTATAGGATCTCCCAGGGCCATATTATATGTGACCTCACCACAAAACCTTGCAAGAGCATCCCAGGCTGTTACGAGCACACAGCTCTACCTATAGGATCTCCCAGGGACAGATTATATGTGGTCACCACAAAACCTCGCAAGAGCATCCTAGGTTGTTACAAGCACACAGGTCTACCTATAGGATCTCCCAGGGATAGATTATATGTGGTCATGGAAAAACCTCGCAAGAGCATCCCAGGACTTATTACGGGCACACAGCCCAACCTATCATATCTCCCAGGGACATATTATATGCCATAGGACAAAACCTCGAAAGAGCATCTACCAAATATCCCAGGGCCAGATTATATGCCATGGGCAAAACCTCGAAAGACTATCTGCAAATTTCCCAAGGCCAAATTATATGTCCTCCCAGAGCAAAACCTTGAAAGAGCATTTTCCAGATATCCCAGTGCCAAATTATATGCCATAGGCAAAACCTCGAAAGACTATCTGCAAATCTCCCAGGGCCAAATTATATGCTCATCTGCACAACCTGATCCACGGCCATAGATTATCAACCTGATACTCACCATACATCATCCTGATGTATACATGATCATCCTGATGTATACATGATCATCCTAATCATCATCACTGCAACATCCTGCTGCATGTCATCTAGAGCAACATCCTGAAGCTCGTCATCCATGATCATCCTGATCATCCAATGCATATACTTGATGTATACCAAGTATCTACGTGATACATATCATCATACATTATCCACCTGATCATACAGTGTATCCACCTAATACAAATACATGATACATATCACCATACATGATCCACCTGATACATATACAGATACATGGTCTAAGCATCCAACATGATGCATATACAAAAATACATACACATTATTCAACCGATCATATCCAGCATCCAACATGATGTGTACATACATATAAATGATCCAACTGATCATATCCAGCATCCAACATGATGCATACATACATACATGAAAATGATCCAACTAATCATATAAAGCAGAAACCAAAACATCATCCTGATGCTCATCATCCAGCGCTTACATCCACAACCATGTGAAGGATCCTCCTTCCAACATGCTTGGAATGGCTTTAGCAAATGTGTCCATCACTTCTTCCTCAAAGTTTCATCAATCCGAAGAACACCAAGCCTCTCTTTGAAGTACTCGAACTTCACTCTGGCTAGTGGTTTTGTCAGCACATCTGCAATCTGCTCATCCATCGCAATGTACAGGAGCTTCATAGCTCCTCTCTGCACCATATCCCTTATATAGTGATATTTGATTTCTATGTGTTTCGACCTGTCATGAAACACTGGGTTCTCGGACAGCTTCACACAACTCTAGTTATCACAAAAGATACCAGTAGCATCCAATGGGAGATCAAATAACTCAAACAGTAGCTTCCATAGCCATACTGCCTCACAACTAGCTGAACAGGCTGCAACATACTCTGCCTCAGCTGTACTCAGTGCTACGCAGGACTGCTTCCTGCTAAACCAAGAGATCACACCTGATCCCATACTGAAGCAGCACCCAGATGTGCTCTTCCTATCTGCAGCACTGCCAGCCCAATCTTAATCAACATAACCCCATAGGTTAAACTTTTGATTTGCGTCATACTTGAGCCCATAATCCACTATACCCTTCAGGTACCTCAGAACATGCTTTACAGCAACCAGGTGAACACTCCTTGGATCCGTCAGGAATTGGCTCAATGTGTTCATCGCAAAGCAAATATCTAGTCTCGTGTTCGTCAGGTACATCAAGGACCCAATCATCTGACGATACATAGAGACATCAACCGTCTCAGATGAAGCATCACAAAGAAGCTTCAGATTCGATGCCATAGGTGTGGCCATGGCCTTGCAATCCATCATCCTGAACCTCTTCAGGATCTCTACTGCATACTTCCCTTGTCCAAGGAAGATTCCATCTGCACTCTACCACACCTCCATGCCAAAAACAAATAGTGAATCATCCCCAAGTTCTTCATCTCGAACTCGACAGCAAGCTTCCACTGCGTGTCGGCAATCAATCTATCTTCACCTGTAACAAATAGGTTATCCGCATACAAAAGTAGTATCACTGGATTGCCTTCCTCAACCTTGTAGTAAAGGTTGG
Organism: Larix kaempferi; assembly: GCA_027924585.1. Lineage (NCBI taxonomy): Eukaryota > Viridiplantae > Streptophyta > Pinopsida > Pinales > Pinaceae > Larix > Larix kaempferi. Next base: position 1,422,556 of record BSBM01001435.1, on the reverse strand, counting down.
AATCCGCTTTACTCTTGATAAAGCCCAAAATGGATAGAAAGCTGTCTATCCTACCATACCAAGTTTTGCACATATATGACTCCCTATCATGTGTCTCAGAACCAAGTGGTTTCTCCACATACACTTCTTTTTCAACTACACCATTCAAGAAGGCTGTCTTGAAATCCAGCTGGTGTATCTTCTATTTCATCACTTTTATATTTCTCTATGCTTCCATCTGCAACATGCTTGATCTTGATAGATCCATATGGAATTCATAACAAACTTCCCTTCAGGTCTTGGGACTACATCCCAAACATCGTTCTTCATGATCGACGGATCATGGCATTCTTCCCGTATCCTGGGAACTTCAATATCTTCAATAGATAATTTTGTTGCTGAACAAATGTTGTAGTTCTTCTTTTGTAGGTGATGGCATACAATCTTTCCTACACAACAAGTTAAATTGCATGATTAGAAAACATCTCATAGTTTTTAGAACAAATTCTTACACATAAAGAAATATGTCATACAGTCATGCAATTATCTTAGCCAATGCTTCAATACAACATTTATCCATATCTCGTAACTTTCTAGATGCCTTCCAATCTCTACTAGAACATTGTTAAGAGTGTGCACAACTCCCAACATGTCAGCAAAGAGGTTTCATTCTAGATAAGTAGCAATGGAATGTTGTACAGTGCCATAGGCCACTTACCCATGCATATTAGTAGTATACTATTCATCAATGCAACTATTCTAATATGCATAATACACAACCTAATTCTAGGAACATCAGTATATACATTATTGAACAGTATTATTTAAACAATAAAATATGCAAGTAATGACAATTCAAATACTTATCTTTGTTTGTTTGTTGGGTTGACTCCCTCTCAGTCTTTTCTTCTTGGATTACCTGTCCTTGAACTTACATACATCCTTAATCACTATGCATGCTTATTAGTATCATCATTGTGTTATCCTTGAGGTCTCATACATAATCACACATTTATTAGTATAATCTTAATACCATCAAAACACAATAATCTTAAACATGTATATTCATGATCATTCATAGATAATAAACATTAGTATTCAAGGTTTCAAGGAAGTCTTCTTTTACTCATACATATTCTTATTTGATCATAGGACTCTTCTGGTTAGTTGAATCATTAATCAAGATAAGAGATATAATATGCATAAAACCCGTGATTATTCAAACCTATACCTTCATGATTCTTCTGGTTAGTCATATCATCAATTATGGTAAGAAACATAATATGCATACAACCATGATTATTCAAACCTATGACTTCATGAATAATCATTATCAACAACACAACAGTATAAGATCCTAACACAAGGTAGGATTCTAGCTTGATATAGGAAAAACATACCTGGATTAGCATGCTAGCTAATTATGTCTAACATACCCGCATAATGTCTTCTGGTTCTCTTCAGTGACTTGTGCTAGCAACCTGCATGTCTCATAAGTTAACCATTGTATGACCAAGTTATACATACCTCGAAAGTAGATCTTCTATGTGATCCATGACAATGTATGAATCTATGTCTTCATGTCACCGCGAGCATATTTTCTTGAAGTAGAACATGATTCGACTTTCTTGGTGTACCTTTTGTGTTATAAAACAACATAAACCTCATACAACATCACAATGCATTAGTACAATCATAAGTGTCAAAACCTTAATCAATGAATATCTTCTATAAGGTAATATGACAAGTCTAGTAATTAATCAAGATTGTACTGTAATGATATGAAGGCAAACATATCATGAACTTAATCATGAACATAATTCGAAACATACCTGTAAGCCATACCTGTTAAGATTGCTTGTAATCTTCTTATGGAAGGCCTTAGCCTCATCTCCCTCTAAAACAGGAACTTCTTCACTTATGCAGGTGACCAATCCATCCTCTTCTAGGATTAACCCAATCCACTTGATTTGCACGAACAGGATCTAGAGCTATAATAGGGTTTGTCATAGAAACCCAAAAAATTCAAACTTTGAATTTCAAACTTCCGAAAGGATAGAAATATGCGCCTTGATGAGCTGATCAAGCTGGCATATTCAAAATTTGAAAACTGTAAAGTTTCACTCCTCAATTTTTCCTTTGAAACTTTCGGATTCGCTGGACGTGACCTCGAACTAGGGTTTGATGAATCCCACTCTTCTGCCCAATCAAAAGGTTTGATCCAAAGCTCTAAGCTTCTATTTTTATGAGGAGCTTCCAGCTGTGGTCACATATTTCAAAAATTCCCATTTTTGCTGAAGCCCTAATTTTCCACTTTTCTGATCAAAGTCTCGAACTAGGGTCTGATCAAGCCTGACCTTCTGCCCAACCAAAAATTCTGATCTTGGTCTCTAAATTTTGATTTTGATGAGTAGCATCCAGCCGTGATCTCCGATTACAAAAATTCCAACTTTCTCCGAAGCCCTAAATTCCGGAAGCCATGAATGAAGGTACTCAAAAATAATTTTGTTTTGACAGAAATATGTACCTAATTTTTCTGGTGTAACTTTGAACTTTTCGATCCACAGGGTCTGAAAAAGTTTCCTGAGATAGCCCGACCTGTTATATTTCCATCTCGACACGTCTGATCTCAATTGGATTCTCTAAGAGAGAGTTATGCCAAGTGTTGCAACGTGACCTGTTTATGGGATAATACAGGAGAGCAAACTTGTACGGCGTGTCACATGTCACTGTTTCAACTTTGGCATCTGAAAATGTTTCCTGAGATATCCGGACCTGTCATCTTTCCATCCCGATAGGTCTAACCTCAATTGGATTCTCTGGGAGAGAGTTATTCCAAGTGTCGTAACGTGACCTGTTTATGGGATAATACAGGAGAGTGAACTTGTACGGCATGCCACCTGTCACTGGTTCAACTTTGGCCTCTAAACAATTTTCTTGAGATAGTACAGTCTATGTACTACCTGTCACTTTTTACAAAATTTCATTTGGATCTTCCTAGCCCAAGTTATGACCTTTTTCCCAAGGTCACCTGATTTTGACTCAGATTTGGAAGAGGCAAAAACCCTATATTGTACAGATCATAAATCACAAAGTACAACGAATTAGAGGTTTTCCTTTGGACACATGGTACATGGGGATCTGATCTTCGACCTGTAAAATTTGTAGATCCGAACAATTCGCCAAAATGGATTTATAGCGAAAGTACTACGATGACTGGTTTTTGCTATATCAAGCCCTAGCATCGTAAGTGCAACAAGTGTCATACATGCCATATCATGCCTTCTTTTAGGCTAGCTCTGATACCATGTTAAATTTTTAGAATTTACTTCAATCTGATCTAGGATCTTAACTGAGAGAGAAACATGTATAGCAAATCTACAGCATATCAATCATGGACACAATCATGCAAGCACACAAGAGACACAGAGTTTACTTGGGGAAAACCATAAAGGTGAAAAACCCCAATAACTTGCTCAGAGATAGATAGAGCAATGATACAACCAGAATACAAGAGATAGTCTTCTCCTAGTAGCAGAGCCTCCTCCTCCACAAGTGCGCCACTCTCCAAAGTGTCAGTGAGAGGATAGAATGTGTAAAATGAGAGAGACACACTCTCTATTTATACACTAACTTAACTTGACCTTTACTCAACTAGGTCGGCCTCAACTTAACCACTTAGCATAATGCTGACTGGGACGACCCCCACTAGGGTGGTCTAATGTTGAATATTGCAACTTCTAAGAATATTATATTTGTACATTATTATTCCGGAGATGTTTCATCCCTCCGAGGTAACCCTATTATGTATCCGGATATCATTATTCCTCCGATGGTTTGTGGTAACTAGGGTTATTAGACCCACCATGTGGGGGTCGGCCCTGATCTTATATTTTAGGGGTTATTAGACTTCTCCAGGAGAAGTCGGCCCCATTAGGTATTTTGGTCAGTCGGGAACTAGTATAAATAGAGGAGGTGAGCTCCTCATTAGATACACTTGTACAACTCAGAAAAGTAGTGCACTTGTCTGGGAGGTCTGCTAAGGAGGTAGAGAAGGAGATCAAATCTTGGAGCACATCTTGTATTTTGGTTGATCATCTTATTGAGGAAAGCTTTGTTGGGTTTTCTACCCCATGAGGGTTTCCCAGGGTAAATTCTGTGTCTATCTTGTGATTATGTTTCTTTCAGTGATCTTGCTAGTCTATTTGGTTTAAACTTAACATGGTATCAGAGCTAGGTTGAATAGGACATCTTTCACAAGGTAAGAATATCTCTCTCTCTCTCTCTCCGGTGAAAATTAGGGTTTCTGCAAAAAGTTGGTATTGTTGAATTCTGATTACATGGCTGGATAGCCCTTCTCAAAACCAATCTTTTGAGCCCTAGATCAAACATTTTGGTTGGGTAGAACTCCGGGAAAGTCAAACCCTAGTTTTACCAAAAGTGCGATAAACCAAAAATTGGTTTCTGCAAAAAGTTGGTATTGTTGAATTTTGATTACATGGTTGGATAGCCCTTCTCAAAATCAATCTTTTGAGCCCTAGATCGAACTTTTTGGTTGGGTAGAACTCCGGGAAAGTCAAACCCTAGTTTTACCAAAAGTGTGATAAACCAGAAATTCTGTCCCAAGATCCAGAAAATTAAAAGGGTTAAAATTTCCGGGTAAGTACTACTCTATCTCTTATCTCTTGGACTCCCCCAAGAGAAGATGGCTCCAAACACTAAGCTTGAAGACAAGCTAGAAGGTATATGTGAAGCACCTGCAACAATTAATTAATACGAATATGCAAAATAGCAGAAATGATAGAACTCAGAATCACTTTTATATTGATCACAGGCCACTTCGAGGGGGCAACCTCCTATGAACAAGATCAATACAAATAACTTCACGGTGCCTTCATAGGTCTCAACACACACTTATATACTAATTCTAGGCACCAATACTATGGGTCGAAACCATGGGCTATTACAAACTATGGATCAACAATACTACGGGCGACTTACAAAGCATATGCGCCAACAACAATAACACAAACTATTGATCAGCAAATACTACGGGATGACTTACAAAACATATGCGTCCAACAACAACATACTAACAAAGTAAAGACATGGGTTCGTAACATCCCCTCCCTCTTAAAAAAAGCTTTGTCCTCAAAGCTTTAGATGTAGAAATTGTTGTTGAATCTGAAGGAGTGGTTCCCATGTAGCATCCTCTGGTTGCATGCTGTGCCACTGAATTAAGACCTCTGTGATAGAGCGAGAGCAAAGTTGATGCGTGCACCAATTGAGGATGGCCTCTGGCTCCAAAAGGATGGATGCTTCATTATCCAGTTCGGGTAAAATCGTTTGTCCACTGATGTTGGTGCCAAGAAATTCCTTCAGACAAGAGACATGAAAGACTGGATGAATGCGGGAATAAGGAGGAAGTTTCAATTTATAAGCAACGGACCCAATCTTCTGAAGAATCCGATATGGCCCATATAACTTTGGAGCGAGCTTATGATGCCCTTTGAGTTTCAAGGAGGATTGTTTGTACGGCTGGAGACGAAGAAAAACCATATTGCCGACTTGAAAAGTGCGCTCCGAACGGTGCTGATCAGCTTGTTGCTTCATGCGATTTCTTGCCATGTGAAGATTGCCCTGCAAAATGCGAAGAATCTGATCGCGGTTTCGAAGGACCGTGTCAACTTCTTGAACTAGTGAACTGGTGGGGGTGTATGGAAGAAGAGCTAGAGGTGCCTGACCATAGACTGCTTCATATGGGGTCATTTTAGAGGCAGTGTGGTAAGAGGTATTGTACCACCATTCAGCGAGAGGGAGCCACTTTGCCCATTGATGTTGTTGTTCCTAGGTGAAGCAACGAAGATAAGTTTCCAAGCATTTATTGACAATTTCAGTCTGACCATTTGTTTGTGGGTGATACCCTGAACTCATCTTCAGTTTGGTGCCAGTGTGGCGAAATAGTTCTGTCCAAAAATGACTGGTGAAAGTCGCATCATGATCTGAGACAATGGAAGAAGGGATGCCATGAAGACGAACGAGTTGGTCCAGAAAAATTTGAGCGACGAAGGAGGCTGTATAGGGATGGTTGAGAGCACAAAAATGACTATATTTGGAGAGGCGATCAACCACAATGAGAATCATTGTCTTCCCGCCAGATTTAGGGATCCCTTCAATGAAATCCATAGAAATATCTGTCCAAATCCGTGTAGGTATGGGCAAGGGTTCAAGCAATCCTGGAAGGAGTGTTGTTTCACCCTTATTGCGCTGGCAGGTTTCACATTCGGCCACCATCTGTTGAATTGTCCTTTTCATGCTCTGCCAAAAGAAGTTACGCCGTGCTCGTTCATACATTTTGAGGAACCCAGAGTGCCCTGCCGATGGAGAAGCATGGAGTTCATAGAAGACATCCTGTTGAAGATCTGTGCTCTGGGGAAGCACCAGACGACCCTTGTATCGCAGAGAAGCACCATCCCAAGAGTAATGTGGTACAACAGAAGGGTTGTTGGTCAAGCGTTGGATGATTTGAGATAAGGAAGAGTCATTGACATAACCCTATTGAACAGATTGCAACCAATTTGGAACAGGCATAGAAATAGCAAAAAGAGAACCTTGGGCATCAAATGTGCGAGAAAGAGCATCTGCCACAATATTGTCTTTACCCTTCGTGTAAGTGATCTCATAGTCATAACCCATGAGTTTGATAACCCATTTTTGTTGTGCCGGGGAGGAGACACGTTGGTCCAAGAAATATTTCAGACTCTGGTGATCAGTCTTGATGCAGAAATGATTCCCTAATAGGTATGGGCACCACTTCTGTACTGCATGCAAAATAGCCATCATTTCCTTCTCATAGGTAGATGCAGCTAAATTCTTACTTGAAAGGGCTTTGCTGGTGAACACAATGGGGTGTTCATCTTGAAGGAGAACAACACCAAGTCCATTTCTGTAAGCATCACTCTCAATAGTGAAGGGCTTGGAAAAATTGGGCATAGCTAGCACAGGTGTAGTACACATAGCTTGTTTTAACTTGTCAAATGCACACTGAGCAGCAAGTGTCCATGTAAAAGCTTCCTTTTTCAATAGAGCAGTTAATGGAGATGCAATATTCCCATAATTCTTGACAAACTTGTGGTAGTAGCCAGTCAACCCCAAAAAACCACGAAGGCTCTTGAGTGTCTGAGGATGCGGCCAATTGTTCATGGCATCGATTTTGGCAGGATCCACGCGAACCCCTTGTGCTGAGATAATGTGCCCGAGATACTCAACTTCCTTCTGTCCAAAAACACATTTAGACTGCTTGGCATGGAGATGATGGTCAGAGAAAAGTTGCATGACAAGATCCAGATGCTGGAGATGTTCATCCCATGTTTTACTGTAGATGAGGATATCATCAAAGAATACCAGAATGAATTTCCGCAAGTAGGGTTGAAATAGTTTATTTATTAAGGCCTGGAATGTGGAAGGAGAATTAGTGAGGCCAAAGGGCATGACCAAAAACTCATAATGGCCATCATGTGTGCGGAAAGTTGTTTTAGGAATATCATCCTCATGAACCCGAATTTGATGATACCCAAAACGAAGATCCAACTTGGAGAAAAAGTGAGCCCCATGAAGCTCATCAAGAAGCTCATCAACAACAGGAATTGGAAACTTATTTTTGATGGTGAGGTGATTAAGTGCTCGGAAGCCAATGCAAAGGTGCGATGACCCATCTTTTTTGCGGACAAGAATAACTGGAGAAGAAAAGGAACTAGTGCTTGGGCAAATAATACCTTGCTTCAATAAGTCCCAAATAAGCATTTCAATCTCTGTTTTTTGGTGAAATGGGTAGCGATAGGACCTAATGTTGGGAGGAACACTGCCAAGAAGGAGCTGAATATGATGGTATTTTGGCCTGGAAGGTGGCAATCCCACTGGTTCAGCAAAGACACCTGTGTATCGATCCAGAATTTGTTGTAGATCCAAAGGAATAGTGGAGGCCGCTGATGGTTGCATCTGGATGGAATGGATCTGAGCGATGACACCATGTGAATTCTTCTTGAGGAGTTTTTCCATGCGATGTGAACTGATGATGCTGAGAGAACCTGGTTGTAATCCAGTCAATGTGTGTTTTTTTCCATTGAGGGAAAACTGCATCCAAAGTTCAGCAAAATCCCATAAGATAAGGCCAAGTGTGCATAGCCATTGAGGGCCCAAAACCACATCACATTCGCCTAAGGGAAAGGCAAACATGTCAGAGCGCAAGGTATAATATCCCATAGAGATATGCACATTTTGACACTTCCCTTTGCAAGGTAAGGTGCCCCCATTGGCAACCATGACTTCAAAGTTGGAGCAAGGATGGATAAAACAATCAACTTGTTTGGCGATCCGAGGGTCAATGAAATTATGAGTGCTACCAGAATCAATGAGCATTGTAAGAGGAAGCTTCTTTAAGTAACCCCTGACCTGCATTGTTTGGGGGGTGGTGATTCAAGCTAAAGCATGGAGAGATATCTCTGGTTGGTCATCCTGAGACGGAGGGTCAATAGGCGGTTCCTGAATGTCGACCGGAGCATCCAGTGTTTCTGGATCTTCGTCACCAATTTCAGAAGCAGGCGGAGACTCCACATCCAAGAGATAGAGCTTTTGCTGAACACATCTATGTCCCCGAGTGAATTTCTCATCACAATTATAGCAAAGCCCCTTTTCTTTGCGTGCTTGCTTCTCTTTTTCAGACGAACGCTTGATAGGAGTCAGTCGAGGAGCCTGCGGTATAGGTGGTCGCTGAGAACCCATATTTTGGAAGGGAACAAAAGTGGGCTTGGAGCATTGTTGGGATGCAATCTTGTCTACTGCCAACTTAGCCAACCCTAGGGCTTCCATCATTGTGTTGGGACAGAACATTTTGACCTCAGAGCGGATGGCATCCTTTAGACCACTGATAAAATAACTCCGGTAAAAGTCATCAGACAATCCTTCATTGTGGTTGGCTAGATTCTCAAATTCAGTTTGATACTCTCTCACCGTGCCAATTTAGCGAAGTTTAGTGAGGGCTCCTGTGAAGTCATCAAAAGCACTAGGACCAAATCGTTGCAAAAGGAGCTAGCAAAAGTCTGGCCATTTGGGCTCTAGATGAGCCTTGATGTACCAACGGTACCATTGAAGAGTTTCCTGTTCCAAGTGAAAGGATGCCAGCGGAACTTTGTTGACATCAAAAGTATTATGCAGACTGAAATATTGTTCTGCACGATAGATCCATCCAGTTGGATCAGTAACATTGAAGCGAGGAAAATCAAGCTTCGGACCACGGAAATTGCTGGAAGAGGAGAACCCATTCTCTGATGAAGACTCAGACTGTCGTTTGTTGTTCATAGCTGAATGTTCAAGATGGAGGCCGAGAAATGTTTCATCCAGATCCTAGAGTTTGGCTTGGATGGCTGCAAGTGCTTCCTCCATGGTTTTTGCTCTTGCACGGGTGACAACCATAACCAGGAGGTTTTTTTTTGTTTTTATTTTTTATTTTTTATTTTTTATTTCGGTTGACTGGGTAGGAAAACAAAAACAGAAACTACTTCAGTAAGGGAAAATATGGACTAGGGAAAAAATATGAAGGGTAATTGGGGTTTGACTAGGTTTTGGACACTGTTGAATAGACAGGGAAACAAAAATGAGGATTCCAGAAGCGGGGTGAAAGAATGGGAAAATTTGGCAGAGGGGAACAAAGAAGCAGAATTCATAAATGAACTCTGTGGTAAAATTTGAGGGTGATTGGGTGAAATCTGAGGAAGTTATGGCAAACCCTAAAAATATACAAATGTGGGATTTCGGGCTTTGGGAAGGGGAATTTTGGATAGGGTCCTCAGGAATGAAATATGCAGAATGGGGTGACAGGGGTTCCCCGAAAATTTCAAGGGAATTTTTTTTTTTGCCAGGCTGTAGTGGCTACGGCTCAAAAGGGATCTGAAACGGCGTCGAATGGATTGAAAATGGATGCCTCTGGAACGGCTTGCAAAATGGATCTGAATGACTGGATGTAAAATGGCGCAGCAACGATCGATGGCAGTTCAGCTGAAATTAGATATGGACCCCAGGTATGTGCGGCTTCCTAACAGTTCAAGGGTTTCACTCGGCCACCAATGCTGTCTGACGGCTTGCGTATTGGGGCAGTACCCCTCACTCCACGGCTCAAGTAAAACTGATAACCGCTTTGCCAGAAACGACAGCTCTTGGTTTACCTCATGGGTGGGAACTAGTCAATCAGGTAGGGGTCGTTGCCCTTTTCGCTGGCAGGTCCTCTCAATGGGCCAGCTACTTCGGGGTTCCTGTGGTACTCCTCACAATGAGTTTTAGGGCTTATGCCCAAGTACTTCCCACACTTAAGAAGATAGGGATTATTCCCAAATCCGAACCTGCAACAGATGCGAAAAAAAAAAAAAAAATTGGCAGAAATTTCACCCAGCGAACCCATGAAAGTGCTCTGATACCAGATGTGAGGCACCTGTAACAATTAATTAATACGAATATGCCAAATAGCAGAAATGACAGAACTTGAAATCACTTTTATATTGATCATAGGCCACTTCGAGGGAGCAACCTCCTATGAGCAAGCTCAATACAAATAACTTCACGGTGCCTTCATAGGTCTCAACACACACTTATATACTAATTCTAGGCGCCAATACTAAGGGTCGAAACCATGGGCCGTTACAAACTATGGATCAACAATACTACAGGCAACTTACAAATCATATGCGCCAACAACAATAACACAAAATATTGATCAACAAATACTATGGGACGACTTACAAAGCATATGCGTCCAACAACAACATACTAACAAAGTAAAGACATGGGTTCCTAATAGTATAGAAAATTTTCGAGCATGGAAATATAGAATTGGTCTCATTCTTGAAGAGAATGATCTTGCCCATTATGTCAAAGATGAGATTGCAGAACCTACAGAAGATGAAGCTAAAGAGAAGTACGGGAAATATTTGATTAGGGCAGAGAGAATCATTGTTGATTCTATTAAGGACCACTTGATTCCCCAAGTGGCATCCAAGAAGACCCCAAAGGAAATGTATGATGCTCTCTCCAGAATGTATGAGGGAAAGAACATCAACAGGAAGATGAACCTGAGAGCTCAACTGAAGAATACCAAGATGAATAAAGGAGAATCCATTCAAGACTATTTCTCAAGGGTTTCTCAGCTCAAAGAACAACTAGATGCTATTGGAGATACCCTTGATGAAGATGAACTAGTCATGACTGCTCTAAATGGTCTCACTAGACCTTGGGAGTCATTCATCCAAACCATGTGTGCCAGAAAAGAAAGTATGAAGTTTGATGTGGTTTGGGAGGATTGCATTCAAGAGGAAGCTAGGGTTGCCAACAGAGAAGCATTGCTCAAGGAAGATGGCCAAGCCTTGGCCACCCACACTAAGAGAAGAAGGAATCAATCCTACTTTAAGAAGGATAGTCACAAGGAGGTTCATCCTCCACAAAGATTTCAAAAGAAAAGAGGATCTAGTCAAAGAAGATATTACTCCTCATTCCAATGTTTTGTTTGTCACAAAATAGGACACATTGCTAAGGACTGTCCTCTGAAGAATAAAAAGGGTACTCACCACAAAATACATCAAGCACATCTTGCAAAAGATGATAGTGAAGAAGAAGTTGAAGAGGAAGAAAGGCCTCACAAGAAAATACCTAGAAGAGAAGAAGAAGATGAAGAAAGGACCTTCTTCAAGAAAATATCTAGAAGAAGTGAAGAAGAAGATGCAGAAGAGTATGTTCTATTCTCCGCACTCTCTGGATCTATAACACCTGGATAAGGTACATGGGTTATCGATAGTGGTGCTTCAAAGCACATGACAGGACAAAAGAATACTCTATCAAAACTTGAAGAAAAGACCTCCCCACAAAAGGTATCTCTAGGAGATAACTATCAATATCCCATCAAGGGAATTGGTGAAGCAAACTACAAACTTGATTCTGGAACCCCCATGAAGATGAAGGAAGTTTTGTATGTTCCAGGATTGAAGAAGAACTTTCTTTCCATCTCAGCATTGGACAAGAAAGGCTATAGAGTTGCATTCATTGATGGACAAGTGTTAATGTGGTCCAAAGGTAAAACTATGAAGGATGCAATTGTTATTGGTGAAGAGGAAGGAGGTTTGTACAAGCTCAAGGGTCATCCAGAAGCTGCCCTTGTACATGAAGTCACTAGCCCAAATGAGCTATGGCATAGGAGACTTGCTCACATTAACTACAAGGCACTACCTCATGTAAGCAAGGTAGTTGTAGGTCTACCAGACTTAAAGGTTGACCATGATGGCACATGCAAAGGATGTGCAAAAGGGAAGAACATCAAGAACCCATTTCCAAAGAGTGAAACAAAGACCAAAATCATTTTGAATTGATCCATTCAGATGTATGTGGACCAATGCCCTCCACATCTTTAAGTGGATATGAATACTATCTCACATTTATCGATGACTATTCAAGGAAAAATTGGATATGCATCTTAAAAGGGAAGAATGAAGTTTTTGGAAAATTCAAAGAGTTCAAAGCATTGATAGAAAATCATTCACAAAAGAAAATTAAAATACTCAGAACAGATAATGGCGGAGAATATACTTCAAAAGATTTTGAATATTTCTGTAAAGAAGCTGGAATCAAGAGGGAGCTAACTACTCTCTATAATCCCCAACAAAATGGTGTTGCGGAAAGAAAGAATAGAACCATCATGGAAGCAGTAAAGACAATGATACATGATCAAGACCTACCTATGTATTTATGGGCTGAAGCACCTAGAACAGCAGTCTATGTTCAAAATAGACTATCCCATAGTGCTCTTGATTCCAAAACTCCAGAAGAAGTATTCACAGGAAAGAAGCCTGAGGTAAGTAATTTTAAAATATTTGGATGTCCTGTATACATTCACATTCCAAAAGAAAAGAGAACCAAGTTGGATCCTTCTGGAAAGAAGGGAATATTTGTTGGATATCGTGAATCATCCAAAGCATTCAGAATTTACATCCCAGGTTTTCATCATATGGAAATTAGTATGGATGTGATATTTGATGAAGAAGCAGCTCTCAAGAGATCTAGGAAGTGCCAACATGAAGATATCTATGAAGAAGACTCACCTTCCAGGATCACAAAGGCTGCACCCATTCCTGAAGATACTACACCTGAAGACCATGACTTGCTAGAACCACAAGAACCCCCCATTACAAACTTATCAGAAGGCCGACATGGGCCAGAGACATTATTCAAGGAGCTGAAAAGTATGGAGCTCCTGAAGGCTCCACTAGAGAAAGGAAGAAACCAAAGCTAGTATCCAACTATGTGGCCTTGATGTGTAATCTAGTAGATCAAGAACCTACGAGCTATGAAGAAGCAGCTCAGAATAAAGAATGGGTAGAAGCAATGACAGAGGAATACCAGTCAATAATGAAAAATGATGTTTGGGATATAGTTCCCAAACCAAAAGATAAAAGTGTAGTGTCCTCCAAATGGATATTCAAGATAAAACATGCTGCAGATGGTAGTATTGAAAAATATAAGGCAAGGTTTGTAGCCAGAGGATTCTCTCAAAAGGAGGGAATTGACTATGAAGAAACATTTGCACCAGTTGCTAGGTACACTTCCATTAGAGCTATCATGGCACTTGCATCAATGATGAAATGGAAACTACATCAGATGGATGTTAAGACAGCCTTCTTGAATGGTGTAATTGAAGAAGAAGTGTACATAGAACAACCACTTGGATTTGAGGTAGAAGATGGAAAATCTCATGTATGCAAACTAAAGAAGGCTTTGTATGGATTGAAGCAAGCCCCTAGAGCTTGGTATGGAAGGATTGACAGTTTCTTGACAAGCATGGGCTTTACCAAGAGTAAAGTTGATCCTAACCTTTATCTCAAAGTTATGTATGATGAACCTGTTATATTATTATTGTATGTAGATGATCTATTTCTGACTGGAAATGAGAGACAGATTATCAAGTGCAAGAAGAAGCTCTCTTCAGAATTTGAGATGAAAGATCTCAGATTGATGCACTACTTCTTAGGCCTAGAATTATGGCAAGACACAAAAGGAATCTTTCTAAATCAGGGTAAGTATGCTGTGGAGATTTTGAAAAGATTCAACATGTTGGACTGTAAAGCCATGGCCACTCCCATGGACTCCAACTTGAATTTATTAGTAGATAACTCATCAGAGTTAGTGGACATAACTCTGTATAGACAGATTATTGCATCATTAATGTATTTGACTAACACTAGACTAAACATATGTTTTGCTGTGAATACCTTGAGTCAGTATCTGGTGGAACCTAGAAGAGTTCACATGATAGCTTCAAAACATGTGATGAGGTACTTAAAAGGTACGATAGATTTTGGTCTTTACTATAATGGAGATCATGATTTAAATTTGCATGGCTACACTGATGCTGATTGGGAAGGAAGTGTATCAGACAGGAAGAGTACATTGGGAGGATGTTATTGTCTGGGATCTGCTATGATCTTGTGGTACAGCAGGAAGCAGTCTAGTGTGGCTCTCAGCGCAGCTGAAGCAGAATACATAGTTGCTTGCTCTGCGAGTTGTGAAGCAGTATGGCTTCGTAATTTATTCTCAGGACTGTTTGACTTAGAGATGGAACCCACTATGATTCTGTGTGATAACCAGAGTTGTATCGAGATGACTGAGAATCCAGTATTTCATGATAAGTCAAAACACATAGAGATCCGTTATTTCTATATACGGGATATGGTGCAAAAAGGAGCTATCAAGCTCGAATATGTGAGCACGGATGAGCAAGTTGCTGATATACTAACCAAACCCCTGTCTCATGTAAAGTTTGAGCATTTTTTAGACAAGCTTGGTGTAGTTCAAAAGGACTCTCCTCGAAAGGGGGAGTGATATGATAGATGAAGATATCTTTGAGTACTGGTATCGATGTGGATACCTATATTGATGATGAGATTGCTTATCTAGATTATATGTTTGCTTGTATTGATGAGGATACTTGGATCTTTGTTATGTTTGCTTGTATTGATGAGAATACTTGCATATGTACTTGTATTGATACTTGTATTGATGATATATATACTTGTATTGATGATATGTATACTTGTATTGATGATACATACTAATGATACCTGTATTGATGAGGATACTGTATCGATGATGTGCCTACCTGTTTCAACAATAAGGTTGAAGATGAGGTTGTTTGTTCCGATAATGAGGTTCATGGAGGATTGTATCATCCTTGGACTTCAGTCCTAAAGTGATCCATAGACAGATGTCTTCGAGAATGCGGTTCCTTGCGAACGATGAGGATTGTATCATCCCTGGACTTTAGTCCTAAAGTGATCCGTAGACAGATGTCTTCGAGAATATGGTCCTTAGTGGACGTATATATAGGACTGCATCGTCCCTGAGCATTTGGTTCAAAATGTATATGATAGGATTGCATCATCCTTGGACTTATGTCCTAAAGTGAGAGGGATTGATCATCCCGTAATTGGATCATGTGTATTGCAGGATATGCTGCTTTTATGTTGATGATCGTGAGATGACGATGCTGATGATCGAGTGATGACGATGTTGATGATCATGTGATGACGATGCTGATGATCGTGTGATGACGATGCTGATGATCATAAGATGATGATGCTGATGATCGAGTGATGACGATGCCGATGATCGTGTGATGACGATGCTAATGATCGTGTGATGATGATGATGATGATGATCGTGTAATGACAATGCTAATGATCGTATGATGATGATGCTGATGATCATGTGATGACGATGCTGATGACGTTGATGTTCCAGTAACTGGTTGAGTTACTCATGATGATGAATTGAATAAAGCTTTCGATGATTTATAGATGTATCATGTATGATGTAGTCGATGACTCCTTGCTCCTGTAGACGTTGTTATAATATCCTTCTTGTTAAGGGGGAGTGTTGAATATTGTAACTTCTAAGAATATTATATTTGTACATTATTATTCCGGAGATGTTTCATCCCTTCGAGGTAACCCTATTGTTAACACCCAAAAAGTGTTCACTACCTCATCTACCACATTATATGGCTCATTTGTCCTTTTTCCTACCATATTCCCCTTAAAATCCCAAAAAATCCCATTAAAAAGCCTCCAAAAGGCCTAAAATGCCTCCAAAAGGCCACAAAACCATCAAAATAGCCTAAAAAAGGCTAAAAAACCCCTTTTTCCTCCAAAAATAGCAAAAATCCCCTAAAAAGGGAATAAAAAATATAAAATAATGAGGAAAAGGAGGAAAAAACCCTATACAACTGCATAAAACCATGTGTTTCCCAAAACCATGGGTCAGCACTCCACCACCAAAAAACTATAAATAGGTGATGGAGATCCCTTATTCCATATCCACAATCACAAGCACCCTTACTCTGCCAAAATCTCTCTCGAAACCCTAGTTCATCATTGAACTACTTTCATCTTGAGAGCCACTTTTGGCCCATCCCCACCATTGGAGAAGGAGAAGGAGCATATTGAAGCTTGGAGCATCCTCTTGGACACTGCAAAGGGCTTCATCAAACCTTTACATTGAAGGTAACATTAATAGAAAAAGCCATTCTTTAAATTTGATCATTCCCATTATCATACTCTGAACAAAGGAAGTTTGAGTCCACCCACTCTACTTGCCCAGTTGTCACCACCAGTTTATCAGTCCTGCCATCAGTGATATCACATTTCGGTTTTTCACCTCGCGCTCCTGTCAAGGAAACATCATTGCCTTGATAGTTGCAGGTCTCCCTCTGTCGACGACAGCCCCTCTATTCCAGAGGATAGGCCCAGAGGTCCCTACGCCTTGGACTTATCACCATCTGTGGTAAGTACCTACGGATCATTCTGAGAGGAGTCATCATTGCCTCTCCGAGTGGTTGTTCCTCACATGCTCGACTTCAGCACCTTGATCGCATCGTTGAGGATCACGTACGATTATATCCCATCAGTTTTTAGTCGAAGACCCCGGATTTCCCCCGACTCTAGCACATTGGTGAGTCATTTCGGAATGCCCAGTTGTATGTTCCTGTGGATGTCCGGGCTGCGTTGGCGTTTGTATTCGGAAGCCATCCAGTTCTATGCTTCCTTGAGTACCCAGATCAGTCCCAGTTCAGTGTACCATTGCGAGTGTACCCCTTGTCACTCTGATCCAGCAGCTCATTAGTTCCTTTGGTACCACATTCAGTAGCACTGTTGATTGTTCCAGTGTATCAGCTCTTCAGCACAGACATGGTCCGCCCAGCAGTATGTCCCAGATTTGTGTCCCCGCTGGACCCTTATGATGTACACCGTGGTTCTCTATGTATCTTTCAGGTCCCTCTTTTCGGGCCTCACAATTTTTTATGTATCTTAATACGAGCATGGGTATGCCCGCCTCGTCCATATATTGAGATTATTCCTCAGTCAGTATTTGAGGTCATGTATATTTCAGGTCCCCATTTTCGGACCCCATTGTTATTGTTATCTTCTGATACGAGCATGGGTATGCCCGCCTCGTCCATATGATCAGATGATTCCTCGTCCATTATTGAGGTTATGTACTTTTAGTTCTTGCAGTTGTTCGGGATCGTTGTTCCGGGCTCCAGTTTGTTTCTTCTCTTCTCTCCACTCCCCAGGAAAACCATTCATGACTTATGATGTCCATCGGCCATACGATGAGCTCCTGCCCTCGCACATCAGGGGGCAATCTGTTAACACCCAAAAAGTGTTCACTACCTCATCTACCACATTATATGGCTCATTTGTCCTTTTTCCTACCATATTCCCCTTAAAATCCCAAAAAATCCCATTAAAAAGCCTCCAAAAGGCCTAAAATTCCTCCAAAAGGCCACAAAACCATCAAAATAGCCTAAAAAAGGCTAAAAAACCCCTTTTTCCTCCAAAAATAGCAAAAATCCCCTAAAAAGGGAATAAAAAATTTAAAATAATGAGGAAAAGGAGGAAAAAACCCTATACAGTTGCATAAAACCATGTGTTTCCCAAAACCATGGGTCAGCACTCCACCACCAAAAAACTATAAATAGGTGATGGAGATCCCTTATTCCATATCCACAATCACAAGCACCCTTACTCTGCCAAAATCTCTCTCGAAACCCTAGTTCATCATTGAACTATTTTCATCTTGAGAGCCACTTTTGGCCCATCCCCACCATTGGAGAAGGAGAAGGAGCATATTGAAGCTTGGAGCATCCTCTTGGACACTGCAAAGGGCTTCATCAAACCTTTACATTGAAGGTAACATTAATAGAAAAAGCCATTCTTTAAATTTGATGTTTATGTTTTATGCATGTTTTAGAAGTAATTTAAATTTCTGTTGTAGCTTAATTATTTACATTTACTGAACTGCTACTAAGGAGTCCATTCTCCTTAGTAGGTGCTCATTTGCACAAGCTAGGGGTAAAACCCTAGCTACACCTATTATGTATCTGGAAATGATTATTCCTCCGATGGTTTGTGGTAACTAGGGTTATTAGACCCACCATGTGGGGGTCGGCCCTGATCTTATATTTTAGGGGTTATTAGACTTCTCTAGGAGAAGTCGACCCCATTAGGGATTTTGGTCAGTCGGGAACTAGTATAAATAGAGGAGGTGAGCTCCTCATTAGATACACTTGTACAACTCAGAAAAGTAGCGCACTTGTCTGGGAGGTCTACTAAGGAGGTAGAGAAGGAGACCAAATCTTGGAGCACATCTTGTATTTTGGTTGATCATCTTATTGAGGAAAGCTTTGCTGGGTTTTCTACCCCATGAGGGTTTCCCAGGGTAAATTCTGTGTCTATCTTGTGATTATGTTTCTTTCAGTGATCTTGCTAGTCTATTTGGTTTAAACTTAACATCTAACAACCCTTTGACCCACATGGCCGACCCCCAATAGGGTGGTCTAATAACCCTTTGACCCACATGACTTATACAGGGCCAACCCCAATAAGGTGGTCTAATAACCCATCAAGTATAAGTTACGACACTTACAATATAAATGACGACACTTCCGTATAGAGGAATAATAACATCTCTATAGGAATACAATATACATATATGTGAAATACATTTCGAAGTTACATATACATCAACACTCACCCGAGGCATCCAGGAAGAGCAGACGAAACCATGTTTCCACCGAGGGAGGAGGAGAGTTGTGGCTGCACAGACTAACTCTATTGTAGTAATCAAACATAAACTTTAAACATTCGGCAAGGAGTTATAACATATTCCTTAATCATAGCATTTATCATCACATTCGACATAGAACATATTACTTAATCACAACATTTATCATCACAGCAACAGTAAGCAGACATTGCATCAAACAACATTCATATATTGCAACATTGCACAAAGATAGTACCGAAACATCATCATTATATTACTGTCGCGGTCATATACCATAAGCAAAATACAGATCTGCGTACCCAATTGTTCTCTTTCCTCTATGCTCGCCTATATCTAACACTTACAACTCTCATGTATTTATAGGCTTCTGCCATTACAATATTTGTCCACTTACAATTGACTTCCTAACCGACACTATGGACAATTGACCCAATATCTAATTGACTCGGTCCAAATGACCCCAAAAACCCGCAAACCGCGGTACACTGACTCACTATTACATACTATGTGGTCCAAGTGACCCAAAACCCGCCAATTGCGGTATTCTTTAACACAAAATACTCCTTTCACGCCCTCATCCTATGTGTCACGGCGTCGGAGGTACCGCAACATTTCCCCATCAAACCGCTTGCCAACAGGCCCCCAACACAATCTTGTGGCTCGCCCTCAAGCCACATCAACTGCTGGACATAGTGCACTCAAACTGAACTATGTTCTGGTAACTATTCTTGCTATCTGGATCACGTGGTGTTGTCCCACTCCTTGACCGTTGACTCATTGTGTTGTATATTGAACCCAAAATCGTCATCGCCCGAATTGCTGTCATGTACTTCTCACACTCATCCTTGAGTCTCTTGGAAGGGTACTGATGGGAAGAAAAAGAGGACGAACAATACAAAGGTGCAAAATTAACAGATGACTCTGGCACATCTATTTCACACTAACAAACGGTACCTATTGTGGGTAGGGAGCTACCGCCCCAACCCTCTCAAGGGTCGAGAAGAGCACAATCCTTCGAACAACTGCTGCGTACTTAATCATGCTAGACTGGCCCTCGGCTCGGGCATAAAACAGTGCAAGTGTACCCGCCGTATCAAGTCGCTCAGGGACACTCATCGTTCGAGCTCGCAGGGACCTTGGGGTGCTGCCATAGGAAACGAAATGAAGCATTTCCACAGCCTCCTTGGAATTCAGCACAACTCAACTCGCAAACTGATTAACCAACATAACCACTCTATTTCAGAACAACTCCATTGTAGCGAACTATCAGCTTCCTCGGTTACTTATAGCCAGACCATTCCCGGGTCATGATAGTGGGAATGATGCCCCGCTACCTCTCATCTGCGTGTGTAAACCCATCGACTGACGCAACGGGGGGTGACCATACTGTCACCGAAGATCCCACGTGCCGATGTGTGAGCAATCTCCTCAGATCGTCCTGATCGTATCGACCCAGCATTCCATGTGCAAAACATGCCGTCGTCATGTGGGAATCCAGCCGAATCTGTGTGGTGCAATCATGTATAGGGATGATGGGTAGTGGTCACAAGATATTAGTGGAATAGTAGTCACAACACTGCCCTGTACCCCCCCCAAATCCTCCATAATCATCGCAAAATCCTTCAACAAAATATGTCATCGGTCCTGGTCGCAATATTTCCATGAGTCTCCAAACTTGCGGTACAAGCCTCCCTGATTTCGCATACCTTCTTCTATTGGTGCGCCATCTGCCACCAAGTAACCTACAACGCACACTCTTTTTTTTTTTTCAATGCGACTCAGATATCGCACTGCTCCAAGCCCAATCGATACTGCTTCAACCTATGACCATTTACCAGCTTGGGGAGCATCGCCCCATCCAACCACTGTAATTGAACCGCTCCACCTGAATTAATACTATTAATGCGATATGGACCCAGCCAATGCATCTGCAACTTTCCTGGATGTTTCATAAACTTGTTGTCGTATAATAACACTAAGTCGCCTTGCTGAAACTATTTACTTTTGAAAGCCAGCGATAAATCGATCATCTTCTAGCTCCACCAATTGTGCTAGACGTTCATCTAATGCTACGACATCATCCCTGCACGTAACAACTGCAATTCGTAGACTTGGAACAATGTACTCCATAGGCATAATTGCTTCCTTCCCATATACCAGCTTAAAAGGTGTATGACCAGTCAACCTTTTACATGTGGTGCAATAGGCCCACAACACTGTTGGGATTTTCAGATCCCATTCGTTGCGGTTCGCATTGCACACCTTTGTCAACGCATGCTCCAATACCTTGCTAAATGCCTCCACTGTTCCATTCGCCTATGGGTGATAGGGTCTAGTCTTCTTATGTTGTATCTAAACCTCCTCCGTCCATGCACTGATAGTGCGATTAAGAAAGTGGCTGCCTTAATCACTCAGAAATATCTTGGGGCAGCCGAAGCGAGTGATAATGTGATCAAAGAAAAATCTAGCAGCTGTTGCGGCGGAGCAATCAACTACAGGTGTTGCCTCAACCCGTCGGGTCAAGTACTCTATTGCCGTGACAATATACCGTGCACCTGTGCGTTTCCTTGGTCGATGGATCAGTCCTACAAAATCCACAGCCCATTTTTTGAATGGTTGCAATGTCACTTGAGGTAGCAGTGGCATCTCGTCACGTCTAGATGGCTTGCCAGTTTTCTAACAAACATCGCAAGACCGTGCATAGTTTGTCGCATAATTATGTAATGTGGGCCACCAAATCCCTGCATGCAGTACCTTCCGGGCAGTCGCTCGACCGGCATAATGTCGTCCCGCTACTCCACCATGTGCCTCATCCAGTATCTACGCTTGCTCATGCGGCAAGACACATCTGTACAATATTTCATCAGTTCCCAATTTATACAACTCTCCCGTGATTAGTTGAAAGTCAGCAGCTTTGACAACCAATTGCTTCTTCTAAGTAGTGTTAAAGTCAGCGGGTGCGGTGCCAGTCACCAGAAACTCAAGGATGTCATCAAAATATTGATCAGCGGCAGCAACTTGAAATAGTTGGGCATCCAACAACCTGTCTTCGATATTAGTCAGTTCCTCCCCTATGTCAATCCGTGACAAATGATCTGGTCCAACATTCAACCGCCCCGGTTTCACAATGACTTCAAAATCAAACTCCTGGAACAAAAGTAGCCAACGACAGATCTTCCCCCCCAACATAGGCTTATTGACCAAGTATTTCAATGCAGAATGATTAGTAAACATTTTAAAGTGGCCACCCAACAAATAATGCCTGAATTTCTGCAGCACGTAAACCATGGCCAGACCTTCTCGTTCTGTGGTGGTGTAATTGTGTTCTAGAGAGGATAACTTCCGACTGGCAAAAGCAATGGGATGATCAAGGTCGCCTTCTCCAGGTTGAGCCAACACAACACCTAGTGCAGTCGATGAAGCATCAACATGGACATGGAATTCCTTACTCCAGTCCGGAAAGACCAAGATTGGGGCCGACGCCATCTTCGCTTTAAGTGTTTCGAAGCTATCTTGACATTCCGGGCTCCACTGAAATGCCGCGTCCTTCTTCAACAACTTTTTCATAGGGATAGTAATCACAGCATACCCCCTAATGAACTTGTGATAATATCACGTATGACCCAAGGTCGCGCGCAACTGCTTAACGGTTGTTGGCGGTTGCAACCCCAAAATGAGCGCAATTTTGGCTGGATCAACCAGCAATCCCTGCTTACACACGATATGACCCAGCAATATCCCAAACGGTGCACAGAAATTACATTTCTTCAAGTTCAACGATATCTGGTGCTGTCGGCATCGTTCAAGCATTAACCAAAAATAAAAAGAATGAATTATTCTTAGAGTTTTTATGATAAGAAGCTCATAGAATTACTAATCCAATATCTATGAGTTTATTATATAATGGTTTAAATATTAAAAATAAAAAGAATGAATTATATATATATAAAGTCTGAGTCGTTGCATATAGGAGTCATTTTAATAGTAAAAGTTTTATTTTATTTTTGTTGGTTGGAACCTCCCTAATTTGTGGTAATAGAGGAATGAATTCCCCATTATTTAGGACTTTCAAAAATAAAAATAAAAATGAATTCTTCCATAACAGTTAGTTTAAAAAATATATATTTTTATGCTTATTTTTTTGTCCAATGGTAAGTTAAGAAAAGTCATCTCAAGTCAAAAAAAATTTGATTCAATAATTTTAAATTGGTTTAATTATAATCATAATTAAAATGAGAAACCAAAAAACCTAAATTCATTCCAATAATAAAAATGGGAGATAAACATATTAAATATGGGGGATAAACATATTAAGTAAAAAATCTAAGATTTGAAATATATAGATACGATATTATTTAGTAATTTGTTATATATTAGAATTGTTTGTTAGAGTGGTAATCACTTTATTTGTTAGTTGTTGATGTTCTTAAATAATGGTTAGTTATTTGTGAGTTCTTCGATTGACAATTCGATTGAGAAGTCAAAATGTGTAAATTGTATCTATACATTTTTTTGTAACTAGATTATTATGGAGAATCCTTTTCTATGTATTTAAATAATTTTATAAACTATTGAAAGAAGAGAGAAAATGACAAAACATATTCATCCTTGAAGTAGAGATCCACCCCTCCAAAGAAAAAAAAGGAGGTCATGCATTGAAATGCGGAGAGTGAAGAGAGGAGTAAGCCCGCATGAGTATCATTTGCATCCTACATGAGGAAGAACTATAATTTGTGAAACAAGCCGAAAGAAAACCCTTTGCATGAGGAGTACCTTTCGCAATCATGTTAGTGGAATCCCATATGCTAGGGATTATGGCCTCATTCAACAAAAAGAAACTGTCTCGATTGAGGCAAAGGCCCTCGCACGAAGTTGAGGGACCCTTTAGATGCACTTGGGTAAATGCGAAACGCGTGAGAATTGTGTAAATTCACAACGCTCGCGCGTTATGTAAAACTAAGAATGGTAAGCTCCGAACCTGCAATGTCATTTAACATGTAGGATAGCATCACCATAACGCTCGAGCGTTTTGGTTAATATAACAAAACAAAATAGTGTCGCGGACCGCGACACTATTTTACCCAAAAACGAATGCTCGAGCGATTTTTCCTTCCCAAAACGCATTGGAGATGCTCAACCAAGGAGATTTGGAGGCTCAACAATCCCAAATTCATCTTGCAAGGACATTTGAAAAGGTAAGCATCTAAATCATTGCCTCATCTCATCATTAAGTTTATAAATTGTTATGTTTCCCTAATCTAAAAATATTTGTAAATGAAATGCCAAAACTTAAAATTTTAAAATTTTAATGAATTTTACATCCACCATGTTAGACACAATGGCTCACTGATCACATCAATCATCATTGTCACCTAAAATATTTGTAAATGAAATGCCAAAACTTGAAATTTTAATGAATTTTACATCCACCCTGTAAGACACAATGGCTCACTGATCACATCAATTATCATTGTCACCCAACATATCTATCTATAACATCATTCTGATTATCATTAATTGTCATAAACCAAGCAAGCATTATGTCCCTATTTCATGCTTCCCTAGATCAACATTTTGTTCATCGTATGTAGACCCAATAATTATGAATTCATTATGTTCATACATATCATCAACATCTTAGTTTGTACACCAGCATCACATCAGCATACTGTAGCCCCAATTCATCCAAAGATAAAGGTTAAACTCTAATTTCTACTATTGCTCCATAAACACCTCATAAATTATAAATATATACATGTATATATTTATTTAGACTTTCTTTTTCCCACCTAAACGTGGTCTTCATACCCACATCATCACCATTTTCTTTTGCTTCCAGCATACCCACTCTAGCTTGTAACTCATGCCCGCAAGGGCCATATTTATGCCTTTGAACATGCCTGCAGCTAGACCTTCTTCAATTTCCCACATGGGGGTATTTGCCATGCTTCCAGGATGCCCACAGCTTCCACAAACATGCCTGCATATGCATCTTCAATATTCCCGCATATCACCTTGTCCACATGCCTGCATGTCCATCAGCTTCATTTAGGGATGCCCGCAGATGTGATAAGGGATGCTCGCAATCTCCTTTCCAAGTGTCAACTTCAAGCTTCTTTTTTCACTTCATGCTTCTTTGTTCATGTAACTTGTTGTCTCCAAGTCATCATTGTCTAGGGTATTAGGACCAACTCCAAATGACCATAGTATGGTTCATTTGGCTCATTAGGTGTGCCAATTCCCATCACCTTGTCTTTTGTCTTGTCTTTTTCAAGTCCTTATCAAGTCACCTTGTTTGCTTGTCATCATGCCATTTACACCTTTGTCATCAATGTTGTCATCAATGACAATCCTATTCACAAGATAATTCTGTCAGCTGCAACTCACTGGGATGCACCAACACCCCAACAACCATAGATTTACAAATGATATTTCAGACTCTTCTTAAGTCTAAAAATTACATACATCATCAACCAGAAGCCCTTGTTTGTTTCCAAAGCACTTCATCATTCTCATCAAGCACTCATTATTCAATATAACTTCATTCTGTCCATCAAAAAATATCACCAATTAGATCACATCTTCATTATGTCATCATTATTCATGTCATATCAATCTGCTGCCATATCTCCATTCATACACTTTACACTGTCCATATGCACATCACAACATTATGCCCATATCATTAGTCATCTCTTCATCATTCTACTAGCATGTCTTCATTATGTCCATCAATAGGCTGCCTCATTTTAACCAATAAAAACACATATCTTTGCAACATCATCATGGTCTTTATGCCCGCATGGTCTCCACCCTTATGCTCTCAATGACCCATAATGTATGCCTGTAATGGTCATATGAAATGATATTTATGTTTGTAATGTATTCGTTCTTGCACAAAGTTTGTACATTTTTCATTTTTGAGAGATGTCATTATAGCACATGTATACGTTTCTAATGATTTTTAGTTTTTGTTTTTGTTTGCAGTGACGACCATGGATGCGCACGCTGACATCCAAAGAGAAATTCAAAGGCTCAGAGAAATTCGAGCCTCAATTACTATTGTTGATGACGGGCATGTTATGCTTGCATCCAATTTGGATGCAATGATAGAGACCTTTAGTAGGTCTAATGGTGCTTTGCAAGATATTGCCACATTCAGAGAAAGAAAGAGGCAACAATATGCGGATGGACTTAGCTACAGCGAAGTCAAGAAGTTGAAAATCTCAAAAGAACAAATCTTTTCCCTATTTAGAAATCCACAGGATGGTGAAGTCCTTAATGCAAACAAAAGTCACATTTCTATCGAGTGGTGTACATATCAACCATTCATAGATAACTAGATGGACCAATGGTACATGGTGTTTCATGCACCACCACAAAACAACAGGGAAATGCCTTTGTATTTTCTGAGAAAGATGTACACAGAGTTTGTACTGCGGAAGCATGTTAACTTTTTTGATATCTTGGAGTACCAGGGTGTTGGGATGGGGGATGCCTCATCAACGTCCCAATGCGAGGCACATAGATCCCAATCACCTAGTAGCTCCACCTCGTAGGAGGCTACCCAAGCCAGATGTGCCACCTGCACAACAGTTGGTGCCAGAGACACAAGATTCCTTCCTACTGCTGGCACAGGTGGTTGTTTGCCATACCACATATCTTCATGGTATGCACCAGGTAGGCCCATCAGAGCCACCATCTATGGGTGGAGTAGAGACACCACCTTCTAGTGGCCGAGGAGCATCTAGTAGGGGCACTGTACCTACACAGCATGAGCACAGCCAACAACCCCACCCATGCATAGTATGTGGACATCCTTGCTTTGGTCCTGTCCGAATAGATGATACCTTTACTGGGTATTTCACACAGGTAAGTAAGTGGTTAACAATTTAGTGTCATTTTTAAATTATATTTCCTTACTATACACATATATATAGATTGCTAATATTTTTAATGGTTTTAAAACTTGTAGTTACTACAAGAAGGGCATGAGGTTGAATACCTTTGCACTGATGATGCAGATCATATTCCAGAGGCTCATGCACCAACAATGCATGATGATGATGATGATGTTTCCATACTTTCAGTGACAACAACTCACAATGAGGTAACTATTTCAACATGACATTATTTTAATACATGAGTAGATCCAGTTAACAATTTAGTGTCATTTGTAAATTATTTTTCCTTACTATACACATATATAGATTGCTAATATTTTTAATGATTTTAAAACTTGTAGTTTCCACAAGAAGGGCATGAGAGCTAAGAGGCTCATGCAGTAGAACCTTCTGAGTTACAAGATGTTGTCATACCTTCAGCGACAACATCTCATGATGAGGTAACTATTTCAACATGACATTATTTCAACACATGTTATTTTTTATCACATGTTACTTAATCAATGCTACATGATCTAATATTTACAATTTTCTAAATTGTAGGTTGTAGATCCCCATCAGATGGAAATGATTTCATCTAGTGAGCTCCCCCCCGGTGGGAATACAATCGATAGTGTGCCCACAGAGACACAATGGATGGCAGACCGTTTCTTAGAATTGATTGACATACATAGTACATCGGTATGTATTTCATCATTTTCAGTTTGTTAATACATGCTATTCCATTGACCAATGCATTTCTAACTACGTCAGTATTGGTGGTTGTAGCCACCAGCAGATATACGATCGAGACTGTCAACAGTTCGATCTCCCCGTAGTCCCAATGCGCAAAAGGGACAAGTGTACAAGAGAGGCTCCACTCCTGGAAAGAATGTGGATGTCCTCTATAGCAGACACACGAGAGATCCATCTACCCCTGACCTAACAAAGATAATTGATGCTACAGTCAGTGCCACATCTACAATAGCCACGAGTCATACGGAGGTAACTATTTGGACAATCACAATGCATAATATTTAACCATGTTACTATATTGTTTATTCATGCATGTCTAACTATTTCTCCATTTGGTGATTATAGCCATTAGCAGTAGAAGTGCTTGGCCCCTCTGTTCAATCCATCATTTTGACCAGGTCTCCTCTTGCGGTGAGATGTTCTTTAATGACCAAGTTTTTTTATTCAATTTACCCAAACACGTTGATCAATGTTGAATTGTTGAATTAATTGAGATATGATCTTTTATTTGCAGAGCACAACTATAGAGATGCCTTCCATGAGCACACCACTCACATCTATACCCCATGAGGACTTGGTGAGTGTTTGTCATAAATCATTTGGCCATAAGTTAATTTTTTAAGTTTGTTGATGGTAGGGTATTAGTGCAGTTATTTGATAAAAATAATGATTTTTTTGCAGACTTCTAAGATGCCGAGAAATCCCAGGGAGATGGTCGATAGAGGAAAGTTGGGGGAAAACAAGAGAAAGATTGATTTTTGATGTTGCATGGTCTTGGATATATGTATTTTGACATACATGTACACGTTGTTGTACTTAGGGATACATGTACATTACCAGGCCATTTGAGGGCCGATTACTTTCCCATATTTTGTATTACAAACATTCGACTATCAATATATTCCATATTTTCTCTTGAGTTTCGACTTGTGCTTGTGATGATTCATCTCTTCCACAAATTGATAAATTATGCTATCGATATTTATAAAATTACATTTCAAGCAATATTTATTCTCTCACATTTATTGCATTGATCAAGTAACATCTCACCATTGTGTTATGAAAACATTATCTTAATGGGAAAAACTAATAATATCTTTCAAAAGTTCAATGAACTTAGCACATGCATGCTAATTTGATATCTAGTTTAAAATTGTGTTTGTTGTCAACTCCAAGGGTTCATACCCATTGATCATGATTATGGTTGCAAGGAAAATATGTTGCAAAGAAAAAACCTCTGTCATAATAGTAACATGCTATGCATATCATCAATGTAATCCTACGACATTTTCAGACAGTAAGAGGAAGTCCAATAGATGCTACACATCTCATCAATGCTACTGTATTTCATCAAACTATACGTACATGAGCATCTATGAAATTCGATTGAATGGCAAGGAATGCATAACTACAGTGTAATAAAATTTATTGGGCCTTCATGTACATATGGTCAAATATATGTAACAAATATACCCTAGTTTGTTAAAATATGCTAACCAATAGCTGGTCATGAATTCACTCTCATAATATCATTGAATATATAAACCCTATCCTTACTAAACCCTAGTATGTAAGACCCTAGTTTGTGCTTTACCTCTTTCATATGTCCATTTTCCACCTGTCATAATGCAAAAGTAATCATCCAGAATCCATGGAAAATGAAATACCTAACTAGTTTATTGATATTCCTTGATAATGTTGTATTGATGAACGAAAATAAGATGTTCATGGTCCTATGTTTTTTTTGATAAATTGCACAAGTTTTGTAATCATCATCCTCATCCTCATCCTCATCATCCTCACCCTCATCATCATCTTCATCATCTCCATCATCATCATCTTCATCATGATCATCATCTCCATCACCACCACCACCATCATCATCATCTTCAACACCACCACCACCATCATCATCATCATCCTCATCATCCTCACCCTCATCCTCATCCTCATCATCATCATGGTAAACCATTATCTTCATCATCATCATCATCATCGTCAACATATTCATCATCACAATCATCATGCTCATCACCAACATCTTCATCATCATCACCACCGCCATCATGATCATCATCCTCATCATCCTCACCCTCATCCACATCCTCACCATCATCATGATCATCATCCTCATCACCCTCATCCTCATCCCCATCCTCATCCTCCTCACGCTCATCATCATCATCACCATCACCATCATCATCATTTTCATCACCACCATTGATGCGGGTTTTATGAGCAGAACGAAATGAATACAGATTATTATCAGATGCTTAACACAAAATAACAGAGATACAGTAAAACTGGTTTTCTATTCAATAAGGAAATAAGCTAGAACTGTAAAATGCAGCAGAAAACAAGCTTGCTAGAATGGTGGTGGCTTATCTCTGAGAAGAGATGTGACGGCTGCACTCATTTCGCAAGAAGATGGTTACAATGAGGCTCTCAAGGCATTTTACAATAAACAGGAATGTCAAAAACCCTAGAAATCCAAAAACCTAACCCTAGGAGACGAAGCGCCAAAAGTCATGTGCGCCCCATTTGGGTAAGTTAGTACATCAACTTCCTGGGGTCGTAACTTTTGCATACGATCTCCATTTGGGGCGCTCGGTAGCCCGTTGGAAAGGTCTATCCGAGATTTACAACTTTCGACTCGGGCCAAATGCACGCCAAAGGAAACCATTTGGCCCCCCAAATTGCCAAAAAAGGTTGTTTAGGGCCTCAAAATGGCCGCGGAAGTTCAGGACCCAAAAAACTGCTAAAACTAGTACAATACCAAAGTTACCATAAAATTGTTTTGAGCCAGTTGGAAAGGTGGGTGGCCACCAATATCCACCTGGATCAACCACCATCATCATCATCATATTCATA
This sequence comes from Larix kaempferi, assembly GCA_027924585.1. NCBI lineage: Eukaryota > Viridiplantae > Streptophyta > Pinopsida > Pinales > Pinaceae > Larix > Larix kaempferi. The sequence continues at coordinate 1,391,909 of BSBM01001435.1, read as the reverse complement.
ATCATCATCATCATCAACATCATCATCAACATCAACATCTTCATGGTCCTATATTTGTTTTGATAAATTGCACATGTTTCGTAATCATCATCATCACACTCATCCTCATCCTCATCATTCTCACCCTCATCATCATCATCCTCACCCTAATAATCATAATCTTCATAATGATCATCATCTTCATCACCACCACCACCACCACCACCACCACCATCATCATCATCATCATCTTCATCAACACCACCACCATCATCATCATCATCATCATCATCATTATCATCCTCATCATCCTCACCCTCATCCTCATTCTCATCCTCATCATCATCACGGTAAACCATTATCTTCATCATCATCGTCGTCGTCATCGTTAACATATTCATCATCACGATCATCATGCTCATCACCCTCATCACCAACATCTTCATCATCATCACCACCGCCATCATAATCATCGTCCTCACCCTCATCCACATCCTCACCATCATCATGATCATCATCCTCCTCACCCTCATCCTCATCCCCATCCTCATCCTCCTCATGCTCATCATCATCATCACCATCGCCATCATCATCATCTTCATCACCACCACCATCATCATCATCATATTCATCATCATCATCAACATCTTCATGGTCCTATGTTTGTTTTGATAAATTGCACAATTTTCGTAATCACCATCATCACCCTCATCCTCATCCTCATCCTCATCATCCTCACCCTCACCATCATCATCCTCACCCTACCCATGTTGTCACCATCACCATCCCATTTTTCACCATAAGAAGGGAAATGCTAGCCACAATTGCCCGACGGATGATTTTGCAAAGTTGACCCTCGTGGGCAAAAATTGCATAGTCCCTCACTGAGCAAAACCCTAGTTTGCAGAATGCAACTACAAGATGACACGTGGGACATGGTACTGGCGGATGGAGGCACCCCTAGCACTATCCTGACGTCAGGAATCCAACAGAGTTGACGGTTCGTCGTTCCGAGACACGGTCGTCATTCTATGGCTCATTTCGTCTGACATCCAAAAGGCCTTCAAGGACACTTGTCGGATGCCTATCGGGGGAATAGAAGTCCAACTGTGCAGCAAAACCTAGTTGCGGGGAGTCCTGCAAGTGTGTCTAGGGAGTTTTCGACTGGGAATGCTAGCCACAAGTGCCCGACAGACGATTTTGCAAAGTTGACCCCCGTGGGAAAAAATTGCACAGTCCCTCACTGAGCAAAACCCTAGTTTGCAGAATGCAGCTACAAGATGACACATGGGCCATGGGACCAGCAGAGAGGGGAACCCCTAGAACTCTCCTGATGTCTTGAATCCAACGGAGTTGACGGTTCGTCGATGCGAGCCACGGTCGTCATTCTATGGCTCGTTCCATCCGACATCCAAAAGGCCTTCAAGGACACCTCTCGGATGCCTGCTGGGGGCATAGAAGTCCAACCGTGTAGCAAAAACTGGTTCCGGGGAGTCCTGCAAGTGTGTCTAGGATGGTTTCGGCTGGGAACGCTAGCCACAAGTGCCCGGTATATGATTTTGCAAAGTTGACCCCCATGGGAAAAGAATGCACAATCCCTCAATAAGCAAAACCCTAGTTTGCAAAATGCAAATACAAGCTGACACGTGGGCCATGGGACCAGTGGAGAGGGGCACCCCTAGCACTGTACCGACGTCCTGAATACAATGGATTCGATGGTTCTTCGATCCGAGCAACGGTCGTCATTCTATGGCTCGTTCCGTTCGGCATCCAAAAGGCCTTCAGGGACACCTGTTGGATGTGTGCCAGGGGCATAGAAGTCCAACCATGCAGCAAAACCTGGTTCCAAGGAGTCCTAAAAGTGTGTCTAGGACGGTTTCGGATGGGAACACTAGCCACAAGTGCCCTGTGGACAATTTTGCAATGTTGACCCCTGCAAGCAAAAATTGCATAGTCCCTCACTGAGCAAAACCTTAGTTTGCAGAATGCAGCTACAAGATGACATGTGGACCATGGGACCGGTGGAGAGAGGTACCCCTAGCACTATCCCGATGTCCTGAATCCAACGGAGTTGACGGTTCGTCGATCCGAGCCATGGTTGTCATTCAATGGATCATTTTATACCCCAACGTCCTGAGAAGGTTGAAGTTGTAAAGCAACAACTCTCTAGTATTCATCCTGAAGCTCTTTTGTTTATATCTAAGATAAAGAAGCTCTCAGTTCGTGAGCTGGAACATATCGATCTTAATAGGATTTATACAATCTCAGTTTTAATAGAAACTGACCTTAAAAATTCTCGTTCCAATGCCAATGAAGCCTTCATTTTGCATTTGTTAGCAGAAGAAGATCAATTTTTGACAAAACATTGTAGTTATTACATGTGGAGGCAGCGGTTTCATGTGGAAAACGAGTGTAGGGTTGAGCAGAGGAAAGATGTTGGGAAATTGGCTATTACATTAGCTTTTATGATGGGTGAGTGGCTTACAGAAGGAAATATGCATTAACTACTAGTTATCCACGCATACCCATGCATTAGATGTTATTTATATCTTTTCTACTTTGGTAGATAACCTTTTAAGACTTTAAAACATTTATTTTTAATAAAAGACAATCAATCCTTCTTTAATCTAACTTACTTCATTTATCTTATTTGCAATAATATTTAAATAGTTATTTATAAATGCCAATATGTTTTTTTTGGTATAATTAATCATTTTATCTTTATTCCTAATTTATAAGTAGGAAATTATTAACCCGTTTCCACTTAGGAGCTTAACAAAATCCCCTGTTGAGGCTAGGATATCAATATTATTTAGGTTAACTTCTTACTTTTACTTAATAGCACTCAATATTGGTTAGCCTCATGCTAGTAGTTAGGTCATAGGAACTTGTTACTTCCTTGCGGCGACTAGAAGTTTCTTTGGCATCATTATCTAAGACTAATTATTAACACACTTATAAACATAAGTGTTTGCTCAGCGAACACCATAGTTCACTTCAAGTGCTTACGACATTAGGATGACCACTATCATAAAAAATAACGGCTATCAAGCCGTTGACCCTCTCCCCCTAGTGGATTCCATGCCCCTTTCGTTTTGTTGCGTCAAGTATTTCAGTCTCATAAGTTTACAAATTTACTTTACAACTTAGGAAAACATAATCATACTTACAAAGTTTTACCTATAGAGCTTCTGCCCTGATATCCTTGACATCGATGACTACCCAATTGCACTTTTTGTTGCAAAAATCTTAGGGGAAGAAGAGGGATATTACAAATAGGATAACATCATTTTTACTTTTTATGGAAGGAATCACTACACAAACCATGCTTAATACAACATTACCTTTACAATTATATATATATACTTTATCATGAGTATTATTGGGGGGTTATGTCGACTACCCCTTATTATTGTATTATTTCCTCTAACTACCTAGTGGGCATATTCCATAATTACACTGAGAGTAGTGAGGTGCTCTACATCCCAGTATGGAAGAGATGTTGTCACGTTACTAATGTTATGCTACCAAAAATAAAAAATAAAATAATTAAAAAAAATTCATGTCGGCTCATAAAAAAAAATAAAAATAAGACCAAATAAAAAGTAAGCTCATAAAATAATAATTTAAAGCCAAATAAAAAGTTATTAAAAAAATCTATGTTGTCTCATAAAATAAAAAAATTAAAAGGAATAAATCAATCTTAAACACAGACCTATCAAGCATGGAGAAGGATCAAATTTCTTGAGGTGTAAATTTTTTGTGGACCTGCAAAACATTTAATATTAAAAAAAATTACACCTCAATAAATTGGATCCCTCTCGATGCTTGATAGATCCAAGTTTAAGATGGATCTCTGCTCATTATGTCCACATTGCATACATTATACCCTTAGGTATGTACCCCATATTATCCTCCATAAGTACATTACATAAGACCTAGCAATCTAGTTAGGTGATCCTACTATCCATGGTCCTATTTACGATAAGCGCTATAAGAATATTGGGTCCACTAAAAAGTTTGTCCGGAATTTATAGTAATGCAATTACAATCACACATGGAGTCCTTTAAAGTAGGTCTCCCATAATGGTACAATTAGGTCCATTGTAAGAAGTATTAGAGACCCACAATGGTATGATTGGAGTCTTTTTAATGTTGTATGTTGGTCCCAATGTAGTAATGAATACAATTGTCTCTACAAAGAAATCTACATAAAATTAGAGAAAATCCAATACTAAACCAAGAGAATAACTAGATGTAACTATCTTTGTTATAATAAATAAAGGAATATAAAAAATATAGCATAACAAATAAAGTAGCATTAAAAAAGAAAGAAAAATTGCAATCAAAGAAAAATAAGATATTGTTATTTACATCGATGTGATAGATAACATGTGTACCCATAGTTAGTTATAATAATAAACAAGAGCCACAAGTGGCAATGTCCAGGACAAGAGAAGGATGAAACGAAGTAGACCATGCGCAGAAGGACATTGAAGGTGGGATGGTGGGGCGGGGGAAGAAGCCACACATTGTCTAAAAAAGTAAGGATGGAAAGTGAGGAGGGAAAGAACACAAGATTTTTTTTGGATTAAAGCATTTAAGAACACAGAACTAGTGTTAGTGTTCTCGTGGTATGGAAAATGAATTAGCTTGAATGCAAATGCTATGGGAGGAATTTGTAGCCATGGAAATAATATGATGGATTTGATACAATAGCGGCATAAATTATAGAACATTGGTACCATTGAAAATGTTGTAGGATGGTAGATGTGTGAAGTTGAAGAGGATACAAGGGTTGGAGTAATGTACAAATCTTGGGGCACTATGTGTTTTGGGGTGTTGTGAGTTAAAAGAGCTTCCTAGTATGGAAAAATTGGTATCTTTGAAAGAGTTACGAGTAGGTGAATGTGTGAAGCTTAAGAGGATAGAGGGGTTGGCACATTGTACAAAGCTTCAATTTCTATATTTTGATGGGTGCTTTGAGTTAAATGAGTTTCCAAGTATGGAAACATTGGTATCTTTGGAGGAGTTGCGGGTAGATGAATGTGTGAAGGTGAAGAGGATACAGGGGTTGGTGCATTGTACAAAGCTTTGGTTGTTGTATGTTGATGGGTGGGTGAGTTAGAACATTTCTCTATGTGGCTAAAGGTGTTAAACATTGTTGTACATGGTTGTAGATGCTTAATTTATTTGTTTGGCGATGCTTAATATGTATGTGGGTTGGATATGCTTAATTTATCTGGAGTAATGAATGATACAGAGGGAGCTTATTATCTTGCATCCGAAGAGCATTAACTACAAATTCCTTTTTACATTGTAATCATTGCTAGAGAGGACAACCAAAGCTCAAGTTCTTCATCCCTTCAGTGGGTGCGAACACGTCTCCTTATTTATTTATAAAGTTGAACCCGATATTTTAGCTTAAATTTAATGAGTTTAAAACTAATTATCTCAGGTCCAAGACAAATGTATAAATTTGTAAATAGACCAATCACGTGCCAAAATCAAAACACTTTTACAATTAGCGTACGCTACATAATTTTATAGCTAATTTCATGCATGTTTATTCTATCTAACCATGTTGTACATAATGTGCAGGTCACATACACTATAAAATTATTGTTTTGTGGGTGCACTAGATATTGCAGAAGAGAAATTGCGGAAAAGTCGATTTGGATCTAGAGATGTTTTTGCTTCAGTTTCAGCAACTGGGTCTATCAGTGTTTTTTATTTGAAGGACAAGGAGCATTCAACTATTATTTATGAAAGCTCCCAGCCATAGAATCCATTGTTACGATTGGGGTGGAACAAATGAGACCCAATATATATGGCTACTTATCTCATGGATAGCTCTAAAGTAGTAGTGTTGGATATCATATTTCCAACTGTACCTGTTTCAGAACTTCAAATGCATCAGGCAAGTGTTCATTCAATTGCAAGGGATCCTCATAGTCCTCATCATATTTGCATTGCAGGAGGCGACTCGCAGTCTCTAATATGGGAATTCTATTCTATTAACCAACCTGTTGAAGGTGGCCTTGACCCCATATTAACTTACACAACAACTGTTGAAATCAACCAATTGTAGTGGTCTTCTACATAGTGATATTGGGATGCAATTGTGTTTTACAACAAGCTCCAGATATCGAGGGTTTGAAATGTTAGGGATGCTACTTCCATTAACAATTGCATGTTTGGAAATTCTCTATTTTAGATTTCTATTGTTCCATGGCAACCGCATTGGTAAGTGATTTGAAAGATCCTTAAAGCACAAGGACATGCTTCTGCCTGAAGCTTCTTATCTCACCCATGTCTAGAGGTATTCATTAAATTATCTATTTTTAAACTTGTCTGGATTCCCAATGCCCTAGATTAAGTAGACTGAGAGAGGTGTATTATGCTTAATTTAGTTATCCTAATTATTTATTTTATTGAGTCTGTATCTTCATACTAATCTACAATTATGCTGCAATTATTTTGATGATAATTTTTGCATTCATGATATGAGCACTTCCACAAAGGGAAGTTAATCCTGAGGTTTAAATTTAATATTGTTGTAATTATTTGATGTCAATTTGTGCATTCATGACATGAAATCTGTCAAAAAGTGAAGCCAAGAGCCCAGGCCTGAGACTGAACTTCAATAAAAGTGGATTCACCTAGTCACCTAAGCTTAAAGATTTCTTGATTATCCAAATGAAGCGATTCCGTCGCTATGAATGGAGTGATTTCTTTCCCAAAATTCTTAAATCTAGATCCCAAGGCATGTTGAAAATAACCAACCCGTCCCCCCATTATACTGTTGGCTAGGAATCTAGATAAAGAAGGAAAGAAAACATTTCATGGAAGGTAAACAACCAAAATTTCTTATAGATTTTTCTTATGAGCAATGCAAAAGATGGTTGAAAAAGAGTAGTGTAGGAGATTGCTTCATTAGCATAGTCTTCTGGTGAGTAGTGCTTGTGCTTTATAGTTTTCACAAGTATTATGGATGAACAATGAAATAAAAGGAATTCTCAAGGATTTGCATGGTGTTAAATGGTTTGTGGTTTGTTTTGTGCCTTTCGTACTTATAGAGGTAGGATTTATATGTTCGTCATATAAGTATCCATGTGATTGTTACTATGGAATTAGGGCAATTTGATTGGTTGAAGGAATTTAGCATAGATTCATTTATCTTTTTGTTAGTGTTTGGGACTTGTCCAATATTCATTTTGGTGATATGGAGGCCAAAACCTACTTTGTTGGAACCTTATGAAATTGAATCTGTCCAACATTATCAAAATGGATTTCCATAACTCTAGACTAAATTCCTCTAGACTGCATAAACATGACTCACATTATCTCTAACACCAATGCTTAATGTTATAGGATGTTAAGCTCCATATTCAATAATTGGAGGGTCACACATATTCCATTAGAGGGATTTGTTAAGACCCCGATCAGAATATTTGTAGAGAGTCGGAGACATCTCCATTTTCTTACAGCTTGTAGTCAATGGGGAAATGCAAGAGGAGCAAAAGATATGACCAGTTACAATGAGTGCCATCAATGAAGGTATGTTTCCTAGTAAAGGGGAGGCCTTGAGAAAACCATTTTTGAATCTTCCATAAAAACATGTTTAGAACCCATCTCCACTCTCAGCTTGAAGAAAATATATTGCAAAGAGATAGGTTAATTATTTGATAATTGACCATAGTAGGATTAATTTCTATTTCTATCACGACCATCTAAGATAAATTGGACAAGTTCCCACATACTTGTTTTCTCATGGAGTTGAAACAATGAATTTATATACTTAATTATGATGAAATTTTCATTTCTTCTTCTCACAGTGTTTTAATGTTCTAAATAAAGGTCTTGGTAGCATGGCTTTATGGAACATGAAAAATTTGTGAAGTACTAAGAAAATTCATTAAGGTTGTCGTTAGTTTTTTACGTCTCTATTTATGGATATGGAAATGTTTTCCTTTGTGAAACCATGTATTGTTTCTAAGTGGATGGCCTAAAACTTGTATAACTCTCTATTTTCCAACCGGAACTGCAAGAAGCCCTGGATTGAGATAGCCACTCTTTATGTAAATCCATAGAGATTGTGTAACATACCCCTTTACTGAAACATTTTATGTTTGAAGAAAACATTATCTTAACTTTTATTGTAAAGTTTTATGTTTGGCCAAGTGGCCAAGGATGACTATAATTGCACCATATTATTATTTAAATAAATAAAATAGGAGACACTCACCCAAAGAGACTATTGAAAGAGTGTTTACTGACCCACTAGGTGGAATGGAATCTGGCGTAGAAGGCAATGGACAAGTGGCAGCATCATGAACTCAATAACTAGTTGTTGTTATGGGACAACTCCCTTAAATTGTGGCCATAGTGCCCTGAAAGATGGGACTAGAGCTTAAGACTCATTTATTTGGAAACTGACCACTAAAGACCTAGGCATCTTTATAAAGCCATCAAATTGAGCAGAAGCTCACACTTTTTCTGACAAGAAAATTTACCTTATGGTTCTGTTGTATGCACACAAGAGATTCGATGAGGGGAAGCTATGTTTTGAGTTGTAGTGTAAGTATGTTCCACTTCTGCTAAGTGCAGAGTTACTGCTGAGTGCAGAAAGTTATTTCCTGCTTAGGGCAAAGGTTTGAGTTGTATGGAAAGTCTCCATTGATTGCTAGAAATACAACCTGAGTTCCTTGCTTCTACACAGAGTCTTCTACCTAGTGGTTCAGTAAATAGGCTCGGGGGTCCTAAGGAGCAAGTGACATTGGCTGGTTCTTTTGGAAAAGGTTGGGAGTAATAGGCCTCTTTGGGTGTTTGTCCACCCTATCTACAGTTACAGGTTCTACTTGCTATTTCATTTCCTAAGTAGTTATAATTTATTTCTGTAGATGTTAAGTTAGTATTCAACAATTAAAGATTGAGAATGCAGAAGTAAATGTTTGATTTTTTGATCTATTCATGATCCTGTAGACTGTTGAATAAATATATGAATTGATAGGATTAATGCCTTTCCTGCATTTTTCCACATACTATTTTCTGTACCATACTCTAGTACAGGGAAGGGAGATTAAAATAGATAAATGATATGCATGAGCATAATAAATGAATAGACTAATTATGTTATAATTCCCCAATTTTCTTATTTGTTTACAAACTGTACATTTACATATCTCATATATCAGTTATGGAAGAATTCAATGTTTACTGTTTTATTTAAGTAATCTAATCCAAAATAGCCGCAGCAAAAGAAGAAAAATTTCATAAATATTCCATTGTCCTATACAAAACCTAAAGTTCTGTTTTAGGTTAATTTAGTCCTTGTAGAGAGATGAATACTATACATTTACTTACTATATTTATGACGATTTCCTTATTCAAAAATATTTAAACATTATGCAAATTTAGATACTAGCAGAATAAAAATATTTACTATGACTTACCATTATTATTCACAAATATAACCAACTCTACAGAAGGTTAAAGATCTACATACATAGCATACAAGGATAGTATATCATTATTGTTATAGATCAGAAACACGTAGAATTAATTTGTATATTCTATACTTTCGTCCTAGACCTTAGCAATTCACAATAACCATAGAAAAATGTTTTTTCTTCTCTTTTTACTTTGAAAACAGTCGAATGAAGAAGGACCTTGAAATTTTTACAAACAACACAATTTTTGCAGACGAAGGTTCCCAAGTCTCATCCCTAACTAGATACAACATAACCTTATAGTTAAACCCTTCGTATTTTGAATAAATCAAATAGATTTCCACGACAGAGATCGAATTTGCATAGGCGGTTCATACATAATATTTTTGGGTTCTAAACCCTCATCATCTCTATAATTACAATGTATCAACACTAGTAACCAAAACCCTTTTTAAACATAGACTTCACAAAATAGAGTTTCGACTAAGGCACTATGCCTTATATTTTATTTATACATATGCAGTCACATCCTGTACAATTGTGATCATAACACAGGAAATATTATTGACAAAAGGACCTTAGCCTTTAAACTTTAAATAGCCTTTCTTTTGCAGAACAAGCCCGGGTAATAAACCGAGCTCTAAACAAAATAAAAATAGACATGTCACAATAGAAAAATTAACTACTCATCGATATTATTCATTTATATAAACAAAAATGGTTTTGAAGCTTTAGTTCAAAGAACCAAGCCATTTGGCTCTCAACACTTGAACATTTCAACATCATAGACACACACAAAACCAAGGGCTCAAGGCCCTAAATAGTTTAATAATCCACACAGTAAAACGAAGTTAGACATTAGGGTTTAAAGTTGAAAAACGACGCATTTTGGCTCTCGGCCATTAACAATTTACATATACAGTATAAAAACACAAAGACCAAAAAACCTTCTCATTCATCCAAATAGTCGAGGGTTAAACCCTTACGAACAGGTGTTACATTTGACATACAATAGACATTGTAGAGTACACCATCAAGGTAGGTCGAGGATTCAATTCTCCCTACGCATGCTTCAAAGCTTATAAGCATTACAACAGTGACCACACCTTCATCCAAACAGTAAAATCAAAAGCTCTGGCTACAAACCAAACACGGCCAATAGTTTCCAGGAGAAACCTAATGGAGTAACCACCGAGACTTACCGTTTTTCAAGCAGTAGTTCCCACATAGCTTGAAAATAGAAACTTGTAGATAGGAATCACCTTCCATTAACACAGAGGGTGGTTAAAAGTATTTCTAATCTTAAACATTACTGAAAACTGCAATATTATGAAGTTTCAATGAGGACATTACCTTTTTCTTTTAAAACCGAGGCTTGAAATCCACATTTCCAGCAAACATCGTTGAATCCAGAGACACTCAAATCACTATGATGAATGCAGCAATACTTCCCACAGTTTTGGCACAGCTCTTAAACCCTGGAAGTAGCAAACTTCCCTTACAGGTCGTGGTATCGAACATGAGGAAGGAGTCCTCCAAACCCGGCTTCAAAACCCTAAATAAGCACAAGCCTGTCGGCCACACTACACCCCACTCATTGCAAATGAAAGCCAAAGTTCATCACTTCGTCGAGGTAAACCAAGGATAATTAGGGTTACACTATTACCAAGACTTACCACGTGAAGACAGCCACAATGGATTCCAATGAGCATTCCACCGACAACACTTTTAATAGACTTTAATGTGCATATCTACCACCAATACATTAACATGCCAACGAACCATGCAACCACGATATCATTCGGGTAACTCTTGGCTTTACATTATAGTATGGGATACCATTTAATAAAACCATCATACCATTTTGTCCAAGTGTAATACCTTTACATGATAACCAAGTATAAAGTTTCGACCATTGCCATGGAATCCTGCAACAATAGTATAATGGTTACATATTATCATTAATACCTTTTATTTCATAGTAAAGTTCCCAACCTTGCATTTAGTAGATTATTATCGAAACCCTCGTGTATTGTAATAAGACCATAAAAGGCACATAGCGCAACCATATCATAAACTATTGATACCATGTGCTAAGTGGTGATATTATTTATAATATCAACCTAGAAGAAATGCAAATAGCAATAATATTAATGAAAGATACTATTACTAGATTAGCCATTGCATAGTTTAGTAGAATGCGTAGAATGTATAATAACATCAAACCCATGTTTAAATATAAAAATGCATAGGATCAAATGAAATACATAGAACTAAATCAAGGATATTCTAAACTTAGGATATGATCCTCGTATCCTAAACACTTGAATACTTATTATAATTCCTTTAAGTAGGTTTTAAATATTGTTTTGATGCGCCACATTGGGTTAATAAAATAACATAGAAGCCGAGAGTAGAGTATGATACAATAAAGTTATTTCTAGACTAATTTGATATAGTTATATAGATGAAGCAATGATCAAAGCAGATCTCACCCTAAAAAGCTTCACAAGTTATTATAATTCTCTTTTAAAAACTTGAAAGCTATTTGACGAGATTGAGGATCTTCGTAGTTTTCACTTTCAAAACATTATTACTCTCTTACCTATAATCTGCATCAAGAACGTTCAAATGCTTTAGCTAATAGCTAAGTAAGTCTCGGGGTTCCCTTAGGACCCTTTCATCATCAAAAGAAGAACACACAGTTAGCACATTTAAACCATAGCAAGTGAAATTATAGATCATTGACATCAATTCATAAGTAGTCTAGGTTGCACATTTTTACATTTAACATACATCGTAAATGAATACATATCCATGATAGTCACAACATTCTATTATAGCATGTTGATTAAATGAACAAACAAGCATATAATATATTTCCGCATAGTAAGTACAACATATAATGCTACGTTGAAAAAAAATTAAAATTTTGTGAATTTTCGGGATGTTAAATGTGTTATTAGAGCGCGAGTTCAAACTCTAGGCCTGAAATAGGCTCACACGCATAAAACAAAAAATGAAAACAGAAAATTTTGTTACTAACATTTATTTAAATTTGTTTCTGTACATAACCGCTTGACATTTAATTTGCAGGTATGGACATACCGGAGGAATCAACAGAAGACAGATCTCCTCATAATGAACATAATAATAACGAACAGAAAAATATTAATGAAGAAATCTACGTAGAACTTAATGATCAATCATCTGAATTGTTGCGTACTGTTAAGGATTTAAAAACTAAAATAAGAAGTGTTAAGGAAGAAAATTAAAGAATCTTAAGAGCAAAAGAGGAATTAAATCAAATTATGCTGGAAAAGTACCATCAAGATGAAAAAGATAAGAGAACAGAAGTAAAAACTGAATCTGGAACAATGTCCTACAAACACAGAGATAAGAAAGCTAAATACTAAAAAACTGAAAGTAACTCTTCTTCTTCTGAATCTGATGATAGAACTTATCACAGAAAATATAGGTATGATCAGGACATCAGTGACAGTGACTATGGTCCTAAGAAGAGACGTAAAAATTATGAACAAATTTCAGGAGAGTTTAAAAAGATAAAACCTCCAACTTTTAATGGCGAAAATGAAAAGGGAGAGGCAGTTGAAGCATGTTTGCTTGGAATGAAGAAATATTTTCAGATTTATAACTACTCATCTCAATTAAAAGCTAAGATGGCCATATACAATCTGACCGGAAGGGCATAAATATGGTGGCAAGATGTCAAAAGAGTTAAAAATATTAAGGACAAAAAACATAAAATGGAGTGCATTTAAGAACATGTTTAAGAAAAAAAAATTATCCGAGCAGTACTACGAAGATAAGTCAAAATTATTTTATGATTTAAAGATGGGTTCAATGACCATGAAGGAGTTATGCAGCAAATTTCTCAGCTTGTTAAGGTATGTACCTTACCTAGCTGAAGAAAAACCTAAGATACAAAGGTTTCTAAGTTGTTTACCCTTCCACATAAATGACATAATTGAGTACAATAACCCTTCAACTCTTGAAGAAGCCATGAGGAAGGCTAATTTCTGTTTTGAACAGAATAAGAGAAGAGAAGGTGTATCGAGTTGGAGGAATAATAAATCAAGTAATTATGAGCATAAAAAGAAAATTTTAATTTTAAGAATTCTGGAAATAATAAAAATTTCAATAACATAAATTTTCAGAATCATAATAATTACAGAGGTAATGCACCATAGAATTTTACTGTTGCAAGGAATGTGCCTAATAATAATAACAACAATAATAATAACACCAGAAATGCTGAACAGAGGCCACCTTTGAAGTGTTATGAATGCGGTGGACCACATACTCGAGCTCAATGTCCACACAACAAAAAGACAGTCAGCAACATTCACACCATACAAGCAGAACCGACAGTTGGTGATGTAGCAAGAGAAATGCCCAGGGTAAATGCAGCACTGGAAAATCGACAAGCAGACCATCAGACTTCTATGGTCGAAATCGAAAGTATGATACAAAACAAATCTATTTCAATTTTAATAGATCCAAGTGCAAGTTTCAGTTACATTTCACCTGATTTAGTGAAAAGTTGCAAGTTAAAGGTAGAAAAATTTGATAATTCATGGTTAGTTCAGCTAGCAACAGGCACTAAAAGAAAACTTACATAATTTGTTAGAAGTTGTGATGTACTTTTGAGTCAGCTAAAAACGCAAGTTAATTTGAATGTTTTTCCATTAGGGTCATATGATGTGTTAATTGGCATGAACTGGCTTGAACAACATAGAGTAGTATTGAACTGTTATGAAAAATCTTTTACTTGTTTGAATAATGAAGGTAATATTGAAACAGTAAAAGGAATTCCTAGAAAAACATCTATAAGACAAATTTCTACTTTACAAGTAAAGAGAGCTGTAAGAAAGGGCTACAAAATGTTTGCTGTGAATGTCATTAATGATGAATGTTCATCTAAAGAAGACAAGATAAAACTGGAAGACATACCTATTCTTAGGGACTTTTCTAACGTATTCCCGAAAGAAATTCCAGGACTACCTCCAAAAAGAGAACTTGATTTTACCATTGAGTTAGTACCGGGTGCGGTACCAAACTCAAAGGCTCCTTACAGAATGAATATTTTGGAGTTAAATGAACTAAAATCTCAGCTGAAAAAATTAATAGATAAAAACTACATAAGGCCTATTGTGTCTCCTTGGGGAGCACCAGTTATCTTTGTTAAAAATAAGGATGGTACCATGCGACTGTGCATAGATTACCGTCAACTTAATAAAATGACAATTAAAAATCGATATCCCTTGCCCCGCATTGATGATCTATTCGATCAGGTACGCAGAGCATAGATATTCACTAAAATTGATTTAAGGTCTGGATATCATCAAGTTAGAATAAAGGATGAAGACATTTTCAAAACTACTTTCAAAACTCGTTATGGGCACTACAAGTTCGTATTTATGACTTTTGGGGTAACTAACACACCGGCAGTGTTCATGTGCTTAATGAATAATGTTCTGCATAAGTACTTAGATAATTTTGTAATCGTGTTCATTGATGATATTCTAATCTATTCAAAAACTAAAGAAGAGCACGATGGACATTTAAGAGTAATTCTGCAAGTGTTAAGAGAACATCAGCTTTATGCTAAGTTCAGTAAATGTGACTTTTATAAAGATAAAATACAGTACTTAGGTCACATAATCTCTAAAGACGGAATTTATGTCGACCCAGATAAAATAAGAGCAATTAATGAGTGGCCTATCCCTACAGACGTAACTAATGTACAGTCATTTATGGGAATAACAGGTTACTATAGAAATTTTATTGAAGGATTCTCTAGAATTGCGAATCCCATAACTTCTTTGCAGAAGAAGGGAAATAAATTCGTGTGGGATAAAAAATGCGAACAAAGTTTTAAGAAGTTAAAAGAGTTATTAACAACAACACCTATATTAAAAATTACTGATCCTAACAAATACTTCGTTGTATGCACTGATGCGTGCAACGATGGACTTGGTGGGGTCTTAACTCAAGAAGGACATGCTATTGCTTATGAGTCTAGATAGTTAAAAACCCACGAAACGAATTACACAACTTACGATCTAGAGTTGGCAGCCATGATACATGCACTGAAAATGTGGCGTCATCATTTGATTGGAAGAAATTTCACACTAATGATGGATAATAAAGGCTTAAAATACTTGTTGGATCAAACAAATCTTAACGCAAGGCAAGCTAGGTGGCTAGCTTTCCTTAGCGAATATGCTTTCGAAATTCAACACATTAAGGGTAAAGAAAAAAAAGTTGATGATGCCTTGAGTAGAAATGCCAAATTAAGTTTTGTGGCAGCAATCAACACATTTAAGACAGATCTGGAAAATCAGATCGAAGAAGGAATTAAGCAAGATGAAAATTATCAAAAATTGCATGATAAAGTTGCTGAAAATTTATCTGAAAATTTAATAACAGATTATGGCATTAATGAAAAGGGATTAATGACTTATAAAAATAGAATTTATGTACCTAATGTGTCAAAAGTTAAGCTGTTGAATTTGGATGAATTTCATAAAAGTCCTTATTCGGGACACCTTGGTTATCAGAAAATGATAACTATGTTAAGAAATGATTACTTTTGGATAAAGAATGAAGTGGCTGAATACATAGCTAGGTGTTTTGAATGTCAGGCAATTAAGGATGAACATCAACACCCAGCTGGCCTATTGCAGCCATTGCCAATTTCGGAATGGAAATGGAAAATTATAAGTATTGATTTTATTACAGGCTTACCTAAGAATCAGAAACACAAAATGACTCAATAATGGTAGTTGTGGATAAACTTAGTAAATCTGCTCATTTTATTCTTGTTAAGACTACTTTCAAAGCTGCTAACATTGCAGATGTGTTTATGAAGCAAATCTTTCGCTTACATGGGATTCCAAAGGTAATTATTTCTGACCGAGACTCCAAGTTTACTGGAAATTTCTTGACAACATTGTTTAAGGGTTTAAATACTAAATTAAATTTTCGTGCTTCTTTCCATCCACAAACTAATGGGCAGACTAAAAGAGTTAATCAGATTTTAGAAGACATGTTAAAAATGTATGTTAAAGATTAGCCAACTAAATGGGAAGACTATTTGCATTTCGTTGAATTCGCGTACAATAATCCTTATCAAGCATCTGCTAGACTTAGTCCATTTGAGATTTTGTATGGAAGGAAATGTTGTACTCCTATTTCTTGGGATAACCCTGTTGACAGATTAATGTTAGGACAAGATTTGTTAAAAGAGATGGAGCTAAACGTGAAACATGTACAAGGCAACTTAAAAGTTGCACAAGATAGACAAAAAAGTTATGCGGACCTGAAACACACTGAAAGAGAATTTCAGGTTGGAGATCATGTCTTTGTAAAGGTAAAACCCAATAAAAGTTCTTTTAAGCTTGAGAGTTGTGATAAACTAACACCAAGGTATTGTGGACCATTTGAAGTCCTATCAAGGATTGGACCTGTTGCATATTAGTTGGCTCTGCCATCTAATTTAAGAATCCATAATGTTTTTCACATTTCTGTTTTAAAGAAGTATGTGCACAATGCTACTCATGTGCTCAATTGGAATGACATATAGGTGAAACATGAAATATATTTTCAGGTGGAACCGGACTATATTCTCGACAAGAGGGAAATTATGCTCCGGAATCGTACCATAGGGCAGGTAAAGGTGCAATGGAAGCACCTGAGCCCTAATGAAGCTACCTAGGAACTGGAAAGTAACATGAAGGCAACATATCCAGTTCTATTCCAGGTAGGCTCTGATGAAGAATAAGCAACATCGAGGACGATGTTGAGCTTAAGTGGGAGTGTTTGTAACATACCCCTTTACTGAAACATTTTATGTTTGAAGAAAACATTATCTTAACTTTTATTGTAAAACTTTATATTTGGCCAAGTGGCCAAGGATGATTGTAATTGCACAATATTATTATTTAAATAAATAAAATAGGAGACACTCACCCAAAGAGACTGTTAAAAGAGTGTTTACTGACCCACTAGGTGGAATGGAATATGGGGTAGAAGTAAATGGACAAGTGGCAGCATCATGAACTCAATAACTAACTGTTGTTATGGGACAACTCCCTTAAATTGTGGTCATAGTGCCCTGAAAGATGGAACTGGAGCTTGAGGCTCATTTATTTGGAAACTGGCCACTAAAGACCTAGGCATCTTTATAAAGCCATCGAATTGAGCAGAAGCTAACACTTTTTCTAACGAGAAAATTTACCTTGTTGTTCTGCTGTATGCACACAAGAGATTCGATGAGGGGAAGCTATGTTTTGAGTTGTAGTGTAAGTCTGTTCCACTTCTGATAAGTGTAGAAAGTTATTTCCTACTTAGGGAAGAGGTTCGAGGTGTATGGAAAGTCTCCATTGATTGCTGGAAATACAGCCTAAGTGCCTTGCTTCTACACAGAGTCTTCTACCTAGTGGTTCAGTAAACAAGCTCGGGGGTCCTAAGGAGCAAGTGACATTGGCTGCTTCTTCTGGAAAAGGTTGGGAGGAATAGGCCTCTTTGGGTGCTTGTCCATCCTATCTACAGTTGGAGGTTCTACTTGCTATTTCATTTCCTAAGTAGTTATAATTTATTTATGTAGATGTTAAGATAGTATTTATTAGTTAAAGATTGATAATGCAGAAGTAAATGTTTGATTTTCTGATCTATTCATGATCCTGTAGACTGTTGAATAAATATATGAATTGATAGGATTAATGCCTTCCTTGCATTTTTCCACATACTATTTTCTGTACCGTACTCTAGTATAGGGAAGGGCGATTAAAATAGATAAATGATATGCATGAGCATAATAAATGAATAAAATAATTTTGTTATAATTTCCATATTTTCTTATTTGTTTTCAAACTGAAAATTTACATATCTCATATATTAGTTATGGAAGAATTCAATGTTTACTATTTTATTTAAGTAATTTAATAGAAAAAGTCGGATCAAAAGAAGTGAAATTTCATAAACATTCCATTGACTTGTACAAAACCTAAAGTTCTGTTTTAGGTTAATTTAGTACTTGTAGAAAGACGAATACTATACATTTACTTACTATATTTCTGATGATTTCCTTATTCAAAAATACTTAAACATTATGCAAATTTACATACTAGCAGAATCAAAATATTTACTATGACTTACCATTATTATTCACAAATCTAACCAACTGTACAGAAGGTTAAAGATCTACATACATAGCATACAAGGATAGTATATCATTATTGTTATAGATCAGAAACATGTAGAATTAATTTATATATTCTAGACTTTTGTCTTAGACCTTAGCAATTCTCAATAGCCATAGAAAAAGGTGTTTTCTTCTCTTTTTACTTTGAAAACAGTCAAACGAGGAAGGACCGTGAAATTTTTACAAACAACACAATTTTTGCAGACGAAGGTTCCCAAGTCGCATCCCTAACTAGATACAACATAACCTTATAGTTAAACCCTTCGTCTTTTGAGTAACTCAAATAGATTTCCACGACAGAGATCGACTTTACAGAGGCGGTTCATACATAATATTTATGGGTTCGAAACCCTCATAATCTCTATAATTACAATGTATCAACACTAGTAACCAAAACCCCTTTTAAACATAGACTTCACAAAAGAGAGTTTCGACTAAGGCACTATGCCTTATATTTTATTTATACATATGCAGGCACATCATGTATAGTTGTGATCATAACACAGGAAATATTATTGACGAAAGGACCTTAGCCTTTAAACTTTAAACAGTCGCTCTTTTGCAGAACAAGCCTGGGGTAATAAATTGAGCTCTAAACAAAACAAAAATAGACATGTCACAATAGAAAAATTAACAACTCATCGATATTATTCATTTATATAAACAAAACTGGTTTTGAAACTTTAGTTTGAAGAACCAAGCCATTCGGCTCTCAACACTTGAACATTTCATCATCATAGTCACGCAAAGAACCAAGGGCTCAAGGCCGTAAACAATTGAATAACCTACACACTAAAACAAAGTTAGACATTAGGGTTTAATGTTGCAAAACGAGGCATTTTGGCTCTCGGCCATTAACAGTTTACATATACAGTATAAAAACACATAGACTGAAAAACCTTCTCATTCATCCAAATAGTTGAGGGTTAAACCCTTACGAACAAGTGTTACATTTGACATACAGTAAACACTCTAGATTACACCATCAAGGTAGGTCGAGGATTCAATCCTCCCTACGCATGCTTCAAAGCTTATAAACATTACAACAGCGACCACACCTTCAGCCAAACAGTAAAATCGAAAGCTCTAGCTACAAACCAAACACAGCCAATAGTTGCCAGGAGAAACCTACAGGAGGGACCACCGAGACATACCATTTTTCAAGCAGTAGTTCCAACATAGCTTGAACGTAGAAACCTGTAGATAGGAATCACGTGCCATTAACACAGAGGGTGGTTAAAAGTAGTTCTAAGCTTCAACATTACTGAAAAAACACATATTTCATTAAATTTGGAATTAAACAGTGGATCTAGAATCACAAAATAACTAAAAAAATCAATTTTTCTAATGTCCTTGGAATAAAAAATTTCCAATTTTATTGAAATATGTGTTAAAAATGCAATAATACGAAGTTTCAACGAGGACATTACCTTTTTCTTTTAAAACCGAGGCTTGAAATCCACATTTCCTGCAAAGAGAGTTGAATCCAGAGACACTCAAATTACTATTATGAATGTAGCAATACATCCCACAGTTTTGGCTCGACTCTTAAACCCTGGAAGTAGCAAACTTCCCTTACAGGTCGTGGTATCGAACCTCACCAAGGAGTCCTCCAAACCTAACTTCAAAACCCTAAAAAACCACAGGCTTGTCGGCCACACTACACCCCACTCCTTGCAACTTAAAGCCAAAGTTCATCACTTCGTCGAGTTAAACCAAGGATCGTTAGGTTACACTGTTACCAAGACTTACCACGTGAATACAGCCACGATGGATGCTAGCGATCATTCCACCAACAACACTTTTAATACACTTTAATGTGCATATCTACCACCAGTATGTTAACATGCCAACGAACCATGCAACCGCAATATCATTCAGGTAACTCTTGGCTTTACATTATAGTATGGGATACCATTTAATAAAACCATCATACCATTTTTTCCAAGTGTAATACCTTTACACAATAACCAAGTCTAAAGTTTCGACCATCACCATGGAAGCCTGCAACAATAGTATAATGGTTACATATTATCATTAATACCTTTTATTCCATAGTAAAGTTGCCAACCTTGCATTTAGTAGATTATTATCGAAACCCTCGTGTATTGTAATAAGACCATAAAAAGCACATAGCGCAACCATATCATAAACTATTGATACCATGTGCTAAGTGGTTATATTATTTGTAATATCAACCTAGAAGAAATGCAAATAGCAATATTATTAATGAAAGGTACTATTACTAGATTAGACATTGCATAGTTTAGTAGAATGCTTAGAATGTATAATAACATCAAACCCATGTTTAAATATAAAATGCAAAGGATCAAATGAAATACATAGAACTAAATAAAGGATATTCTAAACTTAGGATATGATCCTCGTATCCTAAACACTTAAATACTTATTATAATTCCTTTAAGTAGGTTTTAAATATTGTTTTGATGCGCCACATTGGGTTATTAAAATAACATAGAAGTTGAGAGTAGAGTATGATACAATAAAGTTATTTAGACTAATTTGATATAGTTATACACATGAAGTAATGATCAAAGCAGATCTCACCCTAAAAAGCTTCACAAGTTATTATAATTCTCTTTTAAAAACTTGAAAGCTATTTGTCGAGATTGAGGATCTTTGTAGTTTTCACTTTCAAAACATTATTACTCTCTTACCTGTAATCTGCATCAAGAACGTTCAAATGCTTTAGCTAATAGCTAAGTAAGCCTCATGGTGCCCATAGGACCCCTTCATCATCAAAAGAAGAACACACAGTTAGCACATTTAAACCATAGAAAGTAAAATTATAGAGCATTGACATCAATTCATAAGTAGTCTAGGTTGCACATTTTTACATTTAACATACATCGTAAATCAATACATATGCATGATAGTCACAACATTCTATTAGAGCATGTCGATTAAATGAACAAACAAGCATATAACATATTTCCGCATAGTAAGTAAAACATATAATGCTATGTTGATAAAATTTTGTGAATTTTCGGGATGTTACAGATTGGGCGGTGTGAAGGCAAGAAACCATCAGTTTTAGTTGAAGTTGTAACTACATTGCTTGGATTTTTGTCTAATTTTGAAGTTCCATGATTCATTTTATCGTGAAGCAAACGAATGCCTCTCCGAGTCTGCACCATTGAACCTAGAAGTCAAAGGTGTCACTATCATTATGTAGTTACAGGGTTTTCAATTTGATGTTCATGGAGGATTTTAATGGACGTTTATGCATTATGCATTATTTATTCTTTGGCTGCTACTGCTCAGCAAGCTTCGGGTCATCGGCCTCTTTTGCCTTCTTTGGAAGCTAGGTGTTTAGTCATAATAGTGTTAACGCACACCCAAATATAGTTACGAAAGAGCAAGAGAGAGAGAGAGAGATTTATCTTCTTGTTCACATGACATGGCATTGTTGAGCATGAAATGGCATTCAAGTTGCATAACCTGAGCAACAAAAAAAAGAAACCCTTATTTCTCCATACCTTTTTTCTCATTTATTTCTAGCTATTTCCATGAGACAAGTGACAATGCGGCAATGTCCATGAAAATCTAGTGGCAAGAGCTACAAGCAACAATGTTCGTGCCATTTCCAACATAATGGACATGGACAATATCATGCCAATGTCATGGACATTGTCAATGTCCATGCCACTTGTTATGTGCTTGCGACAATGTCCGTAGCAGGAAAATAAAGATTCGAGATGCATAAGGTGGAGGCTTTCTCTAGTTCCTTGGCTCTTGCTCTCGCGCCTTGGCGCCTTGACTCTCGCTCCAAAATTTTCCATGTCGGGCCTAGGAATCGGGAAAAGTAGGGCAACATTTTTATTGTGGCAATGTCCATGAGAGAGGATGCAAATAGAAGTTTCATGAGTACTTCAAATTAGTAAAATAGGGTAGTCTCCTCAAATTCGTATGAGTCCATGGTTTGAATAATAAAATATGACAAGTTATATGATGATTGATTTTGTGTTTTTAACACTAAATGGAAGCAATGAAGATTTATAGAACCCTTGATCTATATGATAATGCAAAAAAATAAGAGGGATAATGCTTAAGAAATGTTAGATATGGACTACTCCTCTTACTATTGCTATAGATGATGTAAATTGTTCATGCATATGTGTGGTCATTTTTGCATCAACTCCATCGAAGCCTACACACACCGCCATGAATAAGTAACCCTTTGGATCCACTCATTCTACTTCCTCCCATGAGGGGGTAGCTAAAGGGCCTAGTCTCCTCCTTTGAGGCTCGACAAGCAGTTCAATGAGGGTGATGAAGATGGGAAGAGAAGACCTAAGAAAAGTACCCTAGATAGGTGGGTAATGCAAGCAATGGAGGAAAATGATTTTGTTGTTAAATGATCTTACCAAGTGTTAAGCAGTAAGGATAGGAAGGAGATGGACATCTTTGTGGAAATTTCTCAAATAAGGTTATATCAACCAATGTGAGGGGTCAAGAAAACCATGCTTCATAGAGTTCACTTGTTGGTTTCGAATTTAAATATTTTTTGTTTTACAAGAAGTGAAAGTGATTTTTTTTTTTATATTAAATGTTGTCTTGGATTTTTTGTCTTGTTTCAACTATGTTTCAACTTGGATGAGGAAGGGTGAGGGGGGGAAAAACTCTTATCTCTCCTAAGTTATCATCTTGTATAATTGATCATGGCATTGACCCATCTACCACATTGGTGTGGGTGCTCCTTTGTCTTAATGGTAGGGTCCTTGTTCTAAGCAAAGAACAAGGACATTACAATTTTGTGGGGCTAGCTAGTGAAGCACCTCTTGGAATTTGATTTGCTTTGTGTGGTGACTATAACAATGTGGGCTCTTACCATGATAAAGTTGGGGTTAACCTTGTCTAAATGCCCTCACAAGAATGTACATCATGGAATGGCATTAAGGCTAAGCTTAGCCACTAATGCCCCAATAATTACTAAAAACAAGACTCACCCAAGTTGTGGTTCACTTGGTCTAGTATTACAATAAGTTGTGAGAGAGTTATGAAATGGCTTGACAGAACCATGCCTTTGGAACATAACACTTTCTTTTCCTCTTGTGATGGCGGTAGACAGTAGACATAATCTTTACGACACATACTCCATATCTTTGGTTGCATTATGATGAATAAATTTCTTCAATATTTTGATCTAAACAAACAAATTAATTATTTAAAATTAGAATGAAAATTAATAGTAAAATAAAAAATAATTATTAAAATGAAAACAAAATAAATACACAAGCTAAATCAAACTATGATCTAAATAAAGAAACAACACAGAAGCTGGCCTGTATCAACACGTTCTTTGTACACGATCCCTAAGCCAAGCAGATGCTCCAATGCCAAAACAATGGCTGCTGCATGGAACCTACAAATACGAATTCAAAAACCTAAGAACAAATTAAAACATGAAACCTACAAATACGAATTCAAAAACGTAAGAACAAAATATTAAAACATTTACTCTTAAAAAATGTAAGAACAAAATAAAACATTTACTGTAATGCCCAACGATTAATACTGAATGCCATATAAAAGCACAGAGGAATAAGGAAGGGGAATGCCATATATCAACATATTGGTTTTCCAACTCCCACAACTAAACATAAAGTGCTGGATGTAAACATCAAGCGTGGGATGTAAAGGCTTCCTTAGCATAACAGATTATTCTATATTTCCATCTAAAAGGCGTCTAGAACAATTTATTCATCGTTACAAAGTTATAGTTGGTGCAAGAAGTTCCCATCTACCAAACAGGTCGGAATTGAATTGATCTACATCCTGTTAGATATAAAACTACTCCTGTCACCGGTACACTCATCCCAGCTACCAAACAGGTTGGAATGGAATTGATCTGATCTGCGTTTTGCCAAAAGTAAAACTCATCCTGTCAGATATAAAACTAGTCCTGTCACCGGTACACTCATCCCAGCTACCAAACAGGTTGGAATTGAATTGATCTGATCTGCGTTTTGCCAAAAGTAAAACTCATCCTGCCAGGATACACTCCCAGCCAGGTTCTGGGGCACATCGTCCCAGGCTTCAGTCACCATATAAGCATCTAATAGAAAGATGAAATAACACAAATTAAAATAACATAAATAATGTAAAAACTCCAAATCAAAGTTAAACATTTGATCATGGAAAAAATTTGGCCACCTACCACAACTAATGCCTCCAACTCCATCACTAAATGTCAAGGACAGAACAAGTTACACAAAATTAAGTAACTCATCCGTTGATGTTGGTGACTCATTGCTCCAGCGTTCTACGCCAGCCAGTTATGAGCTCTAGCTTTATGAGCTTCAGTTATGAATCGTTCTCGTTTTCCAATAAGACTGACACTAAGCGTTTGATAGATTTCATAGCCGCTGCATTTATAGCTGGATCTAGAAAGCTGCCTGCATTCCATTAAGGAGCAAAGATTCGAACGGGCGGACTGGACCATCTTGACTGCCATAACTGGGCAGATGGCATTCGCTTTGCCGGTTACAAATTTCGAGGCAGTATATCGACCTTCACCGGGCCACCGGCCAACTAATATGGGGAAAAATCGTTCCATTATGTCAAAATTTGCAATGCACTGGCCAACTAATATAAGAAAAAATCGTTCTATTATGTCAAACTTTGCAATTTGCAATCGTTCCATTATGTCACCGACAGAAGCTTTATATATCATAGGAAAGAATCCTCCCAACTTGCAATCGTTCCATTATGTCGGATTTAAGTTTCTATCAACATATGTCCCATCACAAAATAAATTAAATTTATTTGGTTTCACAATTGTACTAAAGAAGAAAAAAACAAAAAGCTTTATGGCAAAAGTCTTCATAATAATAATAATACAACTCTTGATAGAAATCTTATTGATGAGAATGACACGTTCACCAAATAATACAACTCTTGATAGAACTCTTATGTAAGTATATATTTATAAAACTTTTGAATAAACAAGTTAAGTGAAGTGCCATTTTAAAATTTAATGTAAACTATGGAAAGTGTTTTAATTATTCTAGGGTTCATAAGCAAAAACTGCTTTTCTGGTCCATTGTTTTATGAGTAAAGCTTTCTTAACAATAACTCACAAAGCTTGAAAGTTCTGAGAAGATCCGTCTCTAAGTCAAACTCATGGTACGTGACAAGACATTTAAAAAATCCTTTGTAATCTCCAAAAGTTAACAAATACTTGCGAATGCATCTTTCATCTTTGTCATACCACCTAAACGTCTATAAACGAAGGGGCAAACGTTCTCCACGTTGCAGAGTTGGAAAAATTAAAACTTGCGGCTGTTGAATCTGTGATCGACAGAGTTTAAACTTGTTAATTTGAATTATAAATCTTACAGATGTTGAATATGTGATTGATATCCTTTCCTTTTTCCATCTCCATAGAATAGTTGGCATCAACTAATCATAAAATATATATAGAATGGCAGCCATGGCTGACAGTGGAATGGCAGCCACGGGTTACAGTTGTATATCAGCCGTGGTTTACAGTGATATAGCAGCTAGTGGTCATACCCTGCATATGGTGCTTCAAGCTCACAGGGGGTTTCGAAGAAAACCTGGGCTCGAGGCTATTTGAAGAAGAAGTTACATTCTCGTAGAGATTCTGTATCATCATCTAAACCCTCATTGGGAGTTTCTGTATATGGGGAGGATTTAGATGATGGTCTAGATGATGATACCGGATCTCTCTCTAAAGAGAGCTTTCTCTTCGAATATCCTCCGAGGCCTAGATGCTCGCTATTAGAAGACCCCAATGGAGAAAGCTCCATATCAATGTTTGGTTCGAAACTTTTTTCATAGGAAGCAGGTGTAACAGGTATTTTCTCATTAGTTCATTAGTTCATGCTGTGTTAGAGAGATTTTTAGTCATATTTGTAGCTGACCTTTTTGAGTTTTGTACTCTCTAACAAATTTATGATTAGGGGCATGTGAAAGACTAATCATAGTTGGTTAGCTTAACCTGACTGTTATACTGTTACAAGATAGTTATGATGATTTTGTAACAATTATGATGATTTTGTAACAGTTATGATACTTTTATAATATATATGTACATTTTTGTGCATATGCAAGATAGCTTAATAACTCATTAAATAATGAAAAACTTTTTCTACCATTGTTCATCTTTATGTCTCTCTTTATTTTCTTCATATATTCATCTCTTTGTTTTCTTCATATATTCATCATGATGTGTAGCCTAACAGTGTATACCCTAAATTCAAAGCAGTAATTATATAGATCTTTGAATAAATGTTGTGGTTGGAAACTCTTTTCATAGGAAGCAGGTATAACAAGTAGGCGCGCCATACCACTGCAAGCTGCCATGTCGTCGTTATATTTATTCTCTGATTAATTCATGAATTCAAAATATATACAGAATGCAATTGAAGAATCACGCATATGAATTCATAGAATTTTGTATTAAAAAATCAATATGGGGTATAACCAATCGTTTGCAGGCATATCCTTCTTTTATCCTTCAAAATTGATCTGAGGTTCTAATTCTTTTGTTATTGGATGTTTTTATTATAGGATGATTTGCTTTGTATGGACAATGATGATATACAGTGAAACAAAGATAATAATTGAGTGGGCAAAAAATATTTCCAGGTTGCATGAGGTTTTACTAACGTTTTATTACATGAGGTTTTACTAAGGTCTTATTAGCTTGCCATTTTTATTATAGGATGATTTGTTTTGTATAGACAATGATTATATATAGTGAGACAAAGATAATTTATAAGATGTAATAAAATATATTTAAGAAACATTCTACATTCTAGTAGGGGGAGATGTGTAACTCATTCTATGCTCATTCTATAAATTACAGGATCAGATTTAAAATATTTGGAAGGGTATATACATAAATGAGATCAATTAAAATCATAACCATTGCATTACACACTTAGTCAACATTTCCCGTCTAAAAATAAATTTGCACTTCTGAAAAAGTTTTAATCTTTCTGGACACTTGGTAGATCCCCATTTAGAAGGATCTATGCTAATATATAATAATTTAGAGTTGTGGTTCCAAATCATAATCTTACATGATTGTTATCAAGAACCCCATTGTCGCTCAACCTGGATGGAGAATGCACGGTATGACAACTAGCTGCGCTATCACTGTAAACCATACATAATAATTATGTCAACCATGGATAATAATTATGTCACAGACGTATGGAAGTTTTAATAATTCAAACTCTGCAATAGCGAATGTTCTCACAACTATTGCACTCCAGTTTTTCTCGAACAAACGTACACATATAATTCTTTGGCACTCCATGTCAAGAGTAATTAGCTCCAATCTGTTACACAATATTCGTAGGCACTCCATGTCAACAGAAATTAATTAGACAAAATACTTTTCACGTTTTTCCTTTCAATCCTTATCAACAGTAATCAAGTCCTGCAAGTTACACAATACTGGAGTTTTATTCACACAATAGTTTTCACATTTTATTCTCAAGCGAAGAGTTGTTTTTTGAGAACCGAACAATGATTTTGTGTATAGCCTCTGCGCAATTCTTTCCTTTTTGTAATGAAGAATTTTGGGAGGATTCTATTCAGCAAAATTATCGTTGATATGACAAGGACGAAGTGAGAAATGTCTCGTTATTGCATTTGTTTCCGTACATTTCGCAAATTCTTGGATTGGAAGGTAATTCAGTTTTTATAAAGCCTGGCTCGGTTATAGACGGTGTGACGTTCTTTAATGGAAACCCTAGACAAACCCTAGAATAATTAAAACCTTTTCTTCAATTTACATTAACTTTAACAATGGCACTTCACCGGGGGGCCTGACGGATGCCTAGCAGGAAGTCCGGCTTCGATTCCTGCGGGGGAGGTGCTGCTGCTGCACCCCAGAAAAAGCCTGTACAACCTCGATGGTGTCCGTACTCCTGTTGGCAACCTGTTCAAGATTTAGGCTGGCCCCGGCCCGTGGGGTTTGATATCCAGGTGGTTTAGTGACGGCGCTCACTGGGCGGTTTGGAGAGGTTCCCCTAGGTTACAAAAAAAAAAAAAAAAAACAAAAAAAAAAACAATGGCACTTCACCGAACACTCTCGTTTTGTAGGAGCAATTTATTGTGGACTGACTTTGTTTTTTTTCCAGTACGATTTTCGACAGAATGTAGGATTCTTCCTAATATCTCAATTAAATTACTGAAATCTGAAAGAAAAATTGTCAAATTTATATAATGTCGATTTGTTAGGATATTTAAGCTCATTTAATTTTTTTATATGTTCAGAAACATTATAATTTAAATATCAATAAAAATCCAAAAGGTCAAATTTTTAAACTTGTCCATTTGTTTATAACTTATTATGTCCTAGTATTTGATAGGATTTTCAATGAAATTTTTAACATCTCAATTAAATTCCTGAAATTTTAAAGAAAAATTGTTAAATTTATATATTATCGATTTCTTAGGATATTTGAGCTCATTAAATTTATTTATGTATTTAGAAAACATTATTATTTAAATATAATAAAAATCCAAACGGTCAAATATTTAAACTTGTCTATTTGTTTATAACTTATTATGTCCCCAAGATATAGTATTTGGTTTGGGACATTCATTTGACTCTAAGGTCAGCCTTGTTTTGTGTTGCCCACCACGGGGCGGCCGGGGTAAGCCTCCTTAAATGGGTTGAGTTCTCGAATGGTTGAGTACTTGAATGCAAGAAACTTTAGTTGGGATGAGTTCTCAAATGCATGAAACTTTACATGAGGTGATGGTGCATTGAAGATTGCTACAGCTCGTTCGCTTCACTCCATAAATGAGGCTCTGTTCGAATTTCCACTCCCAATGCGCTTATTTGCTTGAACCAGAATGTAGAAGCGTGTGTTTTTCCTTCTATTAAACTTTACTTGAGGCATTGGTTAGATGCATTTATCATATTGAAGATTGCTGCAGCTGGTTCGCTTCACCTCATAAATGAGACTATGTTCTACATGTGGGCCTTATCCCTCGAACATGTGAGTAGGCAAAATTTTTCTGTAAATATGGTTAGACCGAGGTTTTGCATTCCCTTATTTGCTCGAACCAGAATGCAGAAGCGTGTGCTTCCTTCTATTAAACTTTACCTAAGTCACTGGTGTTGATTCCTATATGCATTTATTGGATTGAAGATTGTTGCAGTTGGTTCGCTTCATCTCATAAATGAGGCTTTGTTCTGCATCTGGGCCTTATCCCTCGAGCGCATGAACAGGAGACAAGTTTCTGTAAATATGCTTAGGCCCAGGTTTCGCAGTAAAATTGGAATACACTAAGGAGACGTCAACTTTAAATGCAATGGTGGGAGGTTGATGCAATGGCGATATTTTGAGTTTTTCCTCTATGCCAGACTGAGTTTTTTTTCCCTATGAGTTCATAGATCAGAGTATGTGGTTGGTGCAGGGAATGTCCATAGGTTACTTGGTTTCCGTATGCCGTGGCAATGATTTTGACAAATTTGTTGTTCTTCTGGCGTCAAAGGAAAAGGGGCACCGCACGGTAAATAAGATTTGTCTGTGGAGATGATCAATGTTTTCTTTTATTTTGCTAAGGACATGCGCTAGACCTAGCAAATACTTTGTTTTAGATTTTTCTTCCGCTTTTTATAAAACACTTTACTTCACAAAATAAATGCGCGGATATTAGTTGTGTTATTCACCTTTTACTGCATGCGATAACTGCGCGTTTCTACTGCGCAATTCAACTTTCTCCTGCGCAGTTGAATGTTCGCATAAATGCGCACTTCTATAACTTTGCGGAACTTGACTTTGTATGGACTGCGCACTTCATGCAAATTACTTTTGCACACCCTTTTAACTTTTACAAAGATTAACTACGTAGTTAACTTTGTATACCTATCTAACTGCGCATAACCCAAACTTAAACAAACTTTGTCTTAAAGCATTTCTTCTTAAAACATAAGAACCAAAACATATGATGAAGTTACTGAGTGTTAAACTAGGGCATTCACCACCGTGAAATACTTGGGAATCTTGGATTGATTTACAGACCGTAAATGTACACAACATTCACACAGGTCAATATTAAGTAGATGCGCGGCATGCATAAACCAACATTCTTGAGAATGAATACATAAAACTTAAGAACTTATATATTGCTGCAGTAAAACAGAGTAACTTTGTCGCACTTACAAAAAGATGAGATTTACTTCAAACTTTTACTTCTTACACAGAGCTTGGGATCTTGAAACACTTCACGGGTTTTTCTTCTTCTCTTCTTCACTCCTCTCACTCTTACATCTCTATCTAATATTCTGTGGGAGATAATCATTTATACAAAAACTTAGGTTTAGCTTCACGTGGAAGTTATAGGGTTGCAATAAACTCTGCAATTAATTTCTACCTAAGCAAATATGATTTTGCGAAATACAACAACGACTTCTTAAATACCAACTTGTCGTGAGCCAGATTGGTTGCAAACAGACTGAGTGTCTCACATTGCAAATTGACAAAATGATTGTCTTGGAGTCTCACAGAGCCGTGTAAATCTGATACGCTATCGGCTCATTAATTATGATATATCCAACACTCCTCCTTAATTATGAGCGGATGGGGATCTTTAAATAAAATTAAAATATTACAAAATATTTCAGAGTTGAAACATGCTCTGTTCATGACATAGTTCACTGTACAAAATTTGTCACTCCCAAACAACTTCGTAGAAATTGGAATGGGTCCCTTGCCAATGGTTTTGTAAATATGTCTGCTACCTGATCTTCAGACCTGCAAAATTCTAAACAAATTTCTTTGTTGTTTATCAATTCTCTGATGAAGTGATACCTTGCGTCGATGTGCTTGGTTCTCTTATGGAATACATGATTCTTTGATAGTGCGATAGTTGAATTGTTGTCACAGTAAGTGAGTGTGGGTTCTTGCTGGTTCTGTGATAGATCACTTAACATTCTACGCATCCAAACTGCTTGACATGTTGCGCTTGTAGCTGCAACATACTCTGCTTCTGTTGAAGAAAGAGTTACTATGGGCTATTTCTTTGAATCCCATGATACTACACATGTTCCTATATGAAATGTATTCCGAGATGTGCTTTTTTCTGTCATCGATGCTGCCTCCATTGTCACTATCAATGTATCGAATGAGTTTGAAATTTTCTAAGGTTGAATACAAAATACCAAAGTCTTTTGTTCCACTTACATACTTCAGAATTCTTTTATGTGCTTGCCAATGCGATTATTTTGGTGACTCCATGAATCTTGAGATTAAGCTGACTCCATACATGATGTCTAGCCTTGTTGTTGTAAGATATGGGTGATTCCATGAAGATGGGTAACTCTTTTTGGCCAAATATGACGGTGAACAACATAAATTTTATCCATGTATTAAATTGAAGCCCTCTAAACTCATATTTGCCAAATGAATTTTGACATGCGGTTGAAAAACAAAATGTAGAGAATTATGTTGGCTTTCCAATGATATTTTTTTCGAAATATACCAATGTCATTTATCGTGTCGAATTATCATTTAACGAAATGTGTGTACTTAAAAATTTGAAGAGCAATTAACAAGTAGTTTGTGTTCGTGCACGATAATTTAACGTTAAAGTAATAATTTTAAAAAATGAAATATGTGAACATGATCTAGACAGAATGCACCAGGGTTTACATATTTTTCTTTTATTGTTTCTCAAAAAATTATATTTATTATTATTTTTCGAAACTAACCAATGAATATTTCAGTCGCATTTTGCACACATGTGTATTCGTGCACGAAATCTTTTGATTGTTTACATAATTTGCAAAACTAAAAATACCCTTTTGAAGAGGACACGTTTATCTAGGGTTTGTGTATTTTTTCAAATTTTTTGGATGTGTATTTTGAATGTTGTGGATTTATCTTTGAGCTCAATTGAAGTTGTCGGCAGGGTTTTTTAGGGCAAGTTTTAGTAGAAATTTAAAAACAAAAGACATATGAAGATAAAAATTCGTAAATTTTATATATCTGGATAGAGGATTCGTTGACGAATCCAATGGTATCAAGTCCGCTCATTAATGAGCATTTAATGACATGGTTTATCTATGTGGAAGGCAGACAAAACTTTCATTCTACAGTGAAAAGGGCTCTCGGCCTGTTTTTTAAGTCCTTGATCGTGCTATTTGCTCAATCGAGGGTTTTAAAATACCTTGATCGAGGGTTTAACAAAACCTTGATCGAGGTATTTTAAAACCCTCGATCGAATACCTAAAACGAGCCTTTTTATGTTTTTGAAAAGCTCGATCTAGGTTTTGAAAAGTTAGATCGAGCTTTTCAAAAGCTAGATCGAGGTCTCGTTTCAACCCTCGATCGAGGTTTTTTAAAACCCTCGATCGAGGTATTTTAAAACCCTCGATCGAGCTTTTAAAACCCTCGATCGAGCTTTTAAAACCTCGATCGAGGGCTCCAAAATACCTCGATCGAGGGTCCAAAAAATAATTTTTTTCCATTCTATCTGCCAAAAATAGTGAACGATATTCATGGATTCACCCATACATAAGACTTCCAATGAGCCTTTTAAACAGTGTAGGATATACCCTGGATCCATTATCATCCTTGCTCAATTTCAAACCTGTTATCACTAGTGTTGGAGTTGTCTTGCAATTTAATATCTTGAATCTGTTCAAGACATCACTTGCATAATTTGACTAAGATATGAATATCCCATTTTCATACTGCTAGACTTTAATGCCCAGAAAATACTTCATAAGCCCCAAATTAGTCATTTCAAATTCACTTTCCATGATTGTTCTAAATTATTCTATGCCAAAATCACCAGTAAATATTAAATCATATACATACAGGGAGATAATTAACTTATTACCTTGCTTGCTGATTTTTTTTACAGTGTTGGTTCACATTCACTTATGTGAAATCCATTCTGAATGAGGTATGAGTCAATGCGACTGTACCAAGCTCTGGGAGCTTGCTTCAAACCATAGAGTGCCTTTTTCAGTCTATATACTCTATGTCCTTGTCCTGAAACTTCATACCCTTTTGGTTGCTCAACATATACTTCTTCCTCCAAATAACCATTTAAAAATGCAGACTTAACATCCATTTGGTAAACAGGCCACGTCTTTTGTGCTGCGATGGCCAAAACTGTTCTGATAGTGTCCATTCAGGCTACAGGTGCAAAAGTTTCATTGAAGTCTATGCCAGGCTACTGTGTGAACCCTCTTTCTACCAATCTTGCCTTGTGCTTCTGCACATTTCCATCAGCATCTTGCTTGGTTTTATAAATCCATTTTACACTTATCACATCCTTGTCCTTAGGAACATCAACTAGTTCCCATAATTGATTCTTCTCAATGCATTCAATTTATTCATCCATGGCTTGTGCCCAAACTTTGTCTTCAACAACTTCTTCAAATGTTAGAGGATCATTAACTTGAGAAAATAATGCAAAAGATGAGAATGAATTAGGTGTGTGTACCAGCCTCATATATTTCATGCAAACTTCTTTTCCTTGGCGGAGTTGCTGGTGTCGAACTACGCGAACTACTTGCTGGAGTTTGCTGCGCACTTAGTGTGCTTGTTGGAGTACCTTGAGATGCGCCATGACTCAGAGTTGCTTGTGTTGGAACATGTTGTGAAATCCTTGGAGTAGATGGAGTTATGCAGTTCTGATTTACATGCGGATTATCATCCACATCTTCTGCATTGTCATCATGTTCAACATGTGACACAATTTTCACATTCTTCTCTACAGCTCCATCCCATGCTTCATTTTCCACAAACTGAACATCTCTACTGATAATAACCTTTCTTGTGATAGGGTTATATAACTTGTATGCCTTTGTGTCTCTAGAATACCCAATAAAAATGCATTTCTGTTATTTATTGTCTAATGTCCTTCTTATCTCATCTGGAACATGTGTGTATGCTATACAACCAAAATATTTTAAATGCGAAACACTATGTTTCATAACTGTCCATGCTTCCTGCGGAACTTTGTTCTTCACGCTCTTCGTTGGACATCGATGCATGATGTACACAGCAGTTGCCACTGCTCCAGCCCAATATTCATTTGACAGATGCGCGACTGCCAACATGTTGCGTGCCATCTCCATAATAGTTATGTTCTTCCTCTCTGCGACACCATTCTGCTGTGGTGTATAACGCGCAATGAATTGCTTCTATATGCCATGATTTTTGCAGAAATTCAAGAAATAATTTAAGACATACTCACCACCTCTATCTATTCTTAAGATCTTGATGCTGTAACCACTATGCTTCTCCACAAGTGCCTTGAACTACTGAAAACAACTAAACGCATCAGATTTGTGTTTTAGAAAATAAAACCAAGTTTTTCTTATGAAATCATTAATAAATGTGAGAAGATAAGTGCATCCTCCCATGGACGGTGTTTGCATTGGTCCACAAATATCATAATACACAATTTCAAGTGGTGCGCGAGCTTTGTATCCTTTCTGACTCGAAAAGTCTCTCTATCTTGTTTGCCAAAAATATAGCCTGCACAAATTCTCTTTGATTTTTCGATCAATGGAAATCCTTTCACCGTGTCCTTCTTGTGCAGTAGCTTCATCCCACCAAAATTCAGATGTCCAAATCTGAAGTGCCATAACTAGGATTCATCCTTTATTTCTGTTTGAAACGCAGCTTGCATTGGACTGTCTTTTTCTTCAGCTACATAGTGAATGTCTGCTGCTTTGCTCTTTGCGTAGAGCGCAGTTCCAGAATTTTCATTCTGACTTGCATGAACAACTTGAATTGTTTTTCTTTTCATGATTGGTGTAATCCTCAAAGGAAAAAAGCGATTGCTTGTCATCTGCACTTCGGCCATCAACTGATTGCTTGGATATTTGTCTTTGATCAGACAACGCTTTCCTATCATATGGATTATGTAACCTTTTTCTATCAATTGTCCAGTGCTTAGCAAATTATGCTTAAAACCTTGAACATAATAAACATCAGACATATATTTCTGCTCCCCTTGTTTTGTTAGAATATCAACAGTACCCTTACCCAAAACAGTGACTTGAAAATTATTTCCAAGTGTGACATCAGTTTGAACTGATTTATCTAGACTAGAAAACAGATTTAAATTACCAGTCATGTGATTGCTACAGCCTGAGTCTAAATACCATATGTCATTTGGACTTTCTTGGACAACATTGCATTCTAGTGGAGATGCGCATGCTAAGAATAGTGAGTTGTTCAAAGTGTTTTTTTTACTTGACTGAGCTTCACCTTGCTTTCCTTGGTCATACTACTTCTTCCTTCATTCATATGCGAAGTGTCCATACTTCTTACAGTAATGACATTGAATTTTTTATTTGTCATACCTTTGTCCACTTGACTGAGTGGGAGTTTGATTCTGACCTCTACTAGTGCCATGCACAGGTTTGTTGCGACCTCCTCTGAACGAACTTCATCCTTTGCCTCTAAAGTTTGATCTTCCTCTGCCTCTTCCACGACTTATGGATGTCTGTACTGCGAATGCACCTTCCAACGATGTATCTGAACCGCTGATTCTATGTTCATGATTGAGTAATGAGGCCTGCAACTCATCAATCCTAAATGTGGACAGATCTTTGTTTTCTTCCAGGGTTACAACCAAATATTCAAATTTCTTTGGCAGAACTCTAAGAACTTTTTCAACAACTCTTTGCTCACCTAGAGTTTCTCCATGAGACTTTATTTGATTAACCATACCAATAACACAGTTATAGAATGAGTCTACTGACTCTGTATTTTTCATTGATAGAGATTCAAAATCTCTTCTAAGAATCTGAAGTTTGGAAGTCTTTACCTTCTTGAAACCTTGATATCCAGTTTCCAGTGTGTCCCACACTTCCTTTGCTGACTGCGCTGCTGCTACTCTTGGGAGTATGGACTCATGTGTTGCTTGATGTATGTGGAACAATGCCTTTCCATATTTCTTCCTCTATTCCCTTAAGACATCATTCTCAGCTTGCGTGAGATTGTTGTATGCTGCTGCATCTGCTGGTTCTGCATAGCCATTCTGGACTATGTCCCATACATCTTGACCTATAAACAAAGATTTCATATTTAGAGACCAATATTCATAATTTTTACCAGAAAATATGGGAGTTTGCAAATTACCCGAAGTGGAAGCCATCCTTAATCACTTTTCCCTTTTGTAAATACAATTCTACTTTCGGTAAACTAGGCTCTGATACCAGATCAAGGGAAAAGGGGCACCACACAGTAAATAAGATTTGACTATGCAGAAGATAAATGTTTTCTTTTCTTTTGCTGAGGACATGCGCTAGACCTAGCAAATACTTTGTTTTAAATTTTTCTTCCACTTTTTATAAAACACTTCACAAAATAAATGCACGGATATTAGTTGCGCGATTCACCTTTTACCGCGCGCAGTAACTGCACGTTTCTATTGCGCAGTTGAATGTTCATATAAATGAGCACTTCTATAACTTTGTGGAATTTGACTTTGTATGGACTGCGCACTTCATGCAAATTACTTTTGCACACCCTTTTAACTTTTACAAAGATTAACTGTGTGGTTAACTTTGTATACCTATCTAACTGCACACAACCCAAACTTAAACAAACTTTGTCTTAAAGCATTTCTTCTTAAAACATAAGAACTGAAACATATGATGAGGTTACTGCACGTTAAACTAGGGCATTCACCACCGTAAAATACTTGGAAATCTTGGATTGATTTACAGACCATAAATGCACACAACATTCACACAGGTCAATATGAAGTAGATGCGCGGCATGCATAAACCAACATTCTTGAGAATGAATACATAAAATTTAAGAACTTATATATTGCTGCAGTAAAATAGAGTAACTTTGCCGCACTTGCATAGAGATGAGATTTACTTCAAACTTTTACTTCTTACACAGAGCTTGGGCTCTTGAAACACTTCACGGGTTTTTCTTCTTCTCTTTTTCATTCCTCTCACTCTTACATCTCTATCTAATTTTCTGCAAGAGATATTCATTTATACAAAAACTTAGTTTTAGCTTCACCTGGAAGTTACAGGGTTACAATAAACTCTGCAATTAATTTCTACCTAAGCAAATCTGATCTTGCGGAATACAACAACGACTTCTTAAATACCAACTTGCCATGAGCCAGATTGGCTGCAAATAGACTGACTGTCTAACATTGCAGCCTGACAAAATGACTGTTTTGGAGTCTGACAGAGCCACATAAATCTAAGACACTATCGGCTCATTAATTATGATATATCCAACATGGCGGTGCTTTATAGACTTGGACGGACTAGTGTTGTTGTTCCTATTTGTGATAGATTTTGCTTATGGTGGTTCATGTTTCGTTTTGGTAGGTGCTCTTGTGCGGAATTGGTATCTCCTTCACTTTCCTGGATTGTGTTCGTTGGCTGTTGTGTGCCGCTGGGACCGTGGATTTGTTGTTGCTAGTGGGTTTGTGGTTGGTAGCGGGTTGAGTGGTGGCGTTTGGAGGGTTTGTTCTAGATTTTTATGTTATTTGGTATATCTGTATTTCCATTTTAGAATTCAATGTGTAATTGATTTCTGCAATCGATGGTGGAAATTATATTTTTCCAATTCCTAGTTGTATTCGGTGTGAATGCTCTGGTCTGATTTGAATGCTGTGAATTCGTCCATGTTTTCCCAAATGTTTTTAGTTGTTCACATTCTTTTTCATCTCATGACTGTCTAGAGATTTCCTAGGTCAATTAATGCAATTTTGCTCATTTCTGACGAGACTCTTGTCCGTGAAGACACAAACCCGCGATCTCCATCACTATTGCTAAGTGTAAAATTTATTGTTGCACAATTGTGTATAGTTTTAATATACATAATTTTTCTCTTGATTATTATATTCTTGCACAGTTATTAACACACTCTTAGAACCGAATTGTTTGTAGCTATGATACAGTTGCGGTTACTCGAAACCCCGGCCTTCATATTTAAATTTTTTTCTTTTTTTAAGCAAAAACCATGTGCGAGGGTTGCAGCTTGTTTAAAGTCGAATTTAAGCCTGTAACATGCTTTTGAATTTTATATTTCATCAATTTAGTGTAAATTTTCAAAGTGGCATTGGTGTGCCATTCAATCCTCTCCATTTCTCCGAATACAGAGATGAATCATGTAAAATGTTTGAAAAAAAAAATATAAGGAAGATTGCTCGTAGGAAAAATGTAGAAAAATTGTTTACAGAATCAGCCATTTTTTTCCTTTCCTGTATAGATTGTTGTAAGGGTGTCATGTTAATTTGCGGAAAGATTATATAGCCCTATGGTTTTTTGTGTTTCATTTCTGCTGTACATTTTTAGCTTTCTGCAGAGTTAACCCTATGGGTGTTTCTTGTTTTAAGCCTGCACGTTTTCCTTGATAGCTTTGGAGTTTTCTTTGTACATGGTAATGTGTATATTGCAGCCATAGCTTTTTCTTTTAAAATGCAATTTGTAACATAGCAAGAATAGAGAGCTGGAGAGAGAGGAGTATTAGATTCATTGAGATATGAAACAATTATTGTGAAGTGAATTGATTAGATTGTGGAGCTTCCAATGGTAGTAAGTAGAGGTGGAGGCTGAGTTGTAGCTAGTAGCAAGATGATCCAGTATGGAAAAATTACCAAATGAAGAAATCTAGTATGTCTCCATTTCCAATATGGAAGTGTACATATGATAGTCATGTATTTGTTATTATGGTTGAATTAACATACAAGATATTGATTAAGATATCAGAAAGTATATTTGTACATCATCTTGTTAAAAAATTTGTTAATGACGATGTTTAGAGAATTTTAATAAAATTTGCAGAGAGAGTATCTGTTGCCTTATTTTTTAAAATATTAGTTTAATCTATATTTCCATTTAGTTACACTTTCTTTGGAGTAACCTGCAATCTGAAATGGTTTTTCCGTTGCTTTTCCCAGGAAGTTATAATTAAGAGAAGATTGAAGTAGCTTGTTTTCTACTTAAAAGAACAATAAAAAAACATAGTTGAGTTGCATAAATAGTTTGACCATTGCTAACAGGATTCCTTGGCATGCAAACATATCTTTGGACATTTTTACCTAACTTATTTTGATTTACCGAACTGTGAGAAGGGATTTTACAAAGCAGGCTAGTGTGGTGGCTAAGATTTTACCAGATACTATTTGATACAATCACATGAGTTGTATCTATTCTTGCTAACTAATAAGTATTGGAATTTTAAGGCTTATTTTCATTCCAGCTTATTATATGGGATTGCAGTCCTTGAATATATTGATATGTATTTTGTAAACAATGGATGTAGTAATTGCCAAGATCAAGGTGATTATTTGCATCTCACAATTCATGGATTTGTATCGATGGTTGGTAGAGGCACCAATTATCAATACTATTGTTCTAAAGGTCCTCCACTCTGCACTTGACATCTACATAAGGCGAGACATCCCTCAACATTTTGGGGTTTTCGAGGAACACCAAATGGAAAACTTTTCTCGAGCAGGTTAGAGATCATCCCTTGACACAATAAATATTTACCTATCTACATAGATTTCCAAATGTTAGAATATTGTTAACACAAATAAATTTGTATAGAGTTGAGTTGGTCAATTATGAAAATTGTACATTTTATGTAAAGTGTTGGTAACATGTGTCTAGCATGCGACTATGGGGTAGTTAGGGAAACATGGGTGTTGTAGGTATTATGTTGTTGTTGTTGTTGTTTGCAATGTATTTATTATGCAGTGGACCGCGTAATTTTGTATTATTGTACTAGTTTTAGGTCTTCATAGTTTCATATATAATACTTCTAAAATGTCTCTTTTATGTAGTAATGGCCTTCTCCCTTTTATTTGTAAAAACCTTGTCTACCAATATGGGTGCAAGTGATAAACAAAATTTGTTCCTAAGAAATTTGAATCAAAATCTGTAAGTAAAACAAAAATGTAGAATAATGGACTTTTAGCATGAGAATTTATATATCTTCCATGCTAAGTGAGTTGTCAATAATATTACCATAATCATGCTTGAAATCTAGATGGATTCCACTATATCCAATAAATACTTGAGCATAGAGAGTGGTAGTCCCTTGGCTAATGATTAGATGCTATCAAATTGAGTACTATTATGGATTATGTTGACCAACATGACCTCGGTCGACAGGGGTTCACCTCACTGTCGACACATACAACAGTCTCCCTGGGCACCGGCCCGGGCAGGTTTGAGCCCACCCAGCAACACCCGCAGAGCGGATGAGGTCTCACCCGAGGCGTCCAGGAAGAGCGGGAGGAACCATGTTTTCACCGAGGGAGGAGGAGAGTTGTGGCTACACAGACTAA
The DNA here is from genome assembly GCA_027924585.1 of Larix kaempferi. Lineage (NCBI taxonomy): Eukaryota > Viridiplantae > Streptophyta > Pinopsida > Pinales > Pinaceae > Larix > Larix kaempferi. Next base: position 1,350,932 of record BSBM01001435.1, on the reverse strand, counting down.
CTCTATTGCGGTAATCAAACATAAACTTTAAACATTCGGCAAGGAGTTATAAAATATTCCTTAATCGCAGCATTTATCATCACATTCGACATAGAACATATTACTTAATCACAACATTTATCATCACAGCAATAGTAAGCAGACATTGCATCAAACAACATTCATATATTGCAACATTGCACAAAGATAGTACCGAAACATCATCATTATATTACTGTCGCGGTCATATACCAGAAGCATAATACAGATTTGCATACCCAATTGTTCTCTTTCCTCTATGCTCGCCTATATCTAACACTTACAACTCTCATGTATTTATAGGCTTCTTCCATTACTATATTTGTCCACTTACAACTGACTTCCTAACTGACACTATGGACAATTGACCCAATATCTAACTAACTCGGTCCAAATGACCCCAAAAACCCGCAAACCGTGGTACACTGACTCACTATTACATACTATGTGGTCCAAGTGACCCAAAACCCGTCAATTGCGGTATTCTTTAACACAAAATACTCCTTTCGCGCCCTCATCCGATGTGTCATGGCGTCGAAGGTACTAGGACATTTCCCCATCAAACCGCCTGCCAACAGGCTCCCAACACAATCTTATGGCTCGCCCTCGAGCCACATCAACTGCTGGACATAGTGCTTTTGAACTGAACTATGTTCTGGTAACTGTTCTTGCTATCTGGATCATGCGGTGTTGTCCCACTCCTTGACCGTTGACTCATTGTGCTGTATGTTGAACCCAAAATTGTCATTGCTCGAATTGCTATCATGTACTTCTCAAACTCATCCTCGAGTCTCTTGGAAGGGTACTGATGGGAAGAAAAAGAGGACGAACTGTACCAAGGTATGAAATTAATAGATGACTCTGGCACATCTGTTTCGCACCGACAAACGATACCTACTGTGGGAGGGGAGCTACCGCCCCAACCCTCTCAGGGGTCGAGAAGAGCACAATCCTTCGAAAAACTACTACATACTTAATCATGCTGGATCGGCCCTCAGCTCGAGCATAACACAGTGTAAGTGCACCCACCGTATCAAGTCACTTAGGGGCACTCGTTGTTCAAGCTCGCAGGGACCCCATGGTGCTACCACAGGAAACGAAGTGAAGCATTTCCACAGCCTCCTTGGAATTCTGCACAACTCAACTCACAAACTGATCAACCAGCATAACCACTCTATTTCAGAACAACTTCGTTGTAGCGAACTATCAGCTGCCTCGGTTACTTATAGCCAGACCATTCACGGGTCATGATAGTGGGAATGATGACCCACTACCTCTCATCTGCATGTGTAAACCCATCAACTGACGCAACGGGGGGTGACCATAATGTCACCGAAGATCCCACGTGCCGACGTGTGAGCAATCTCCTCAGATCGTGCCGATCGTATCAGCCCAACATGCCATGTGCAAAACATGCCATCGTCATGTGGGAATCTGACCGAATCTGTCTGGTGCAATCATGTATAGGGATGATGGGCAGTGGTTACAAGATATTACTGGAATACTAGTCACAACACTGCCCCGTACCGCCCCCAAATCCTCCATAATCATCACAAAATCCTTCAACAAAATATGCCGTCAGTCCTGGTCGCAATATTGCCATGAGTTTCCAAACTTGCGGTACAAGCCTCCCTGATTTCGCATACCTTCTTCTGTTGGTGCGCCATCTGCCACCAAGCAACCTGCAACTCACACTTTTTTTTTTTTTCAATGCGACTCAGACATCGCATTGCTCCAAGCATGATCGATAGGGCTTCAACCTATGACCATTTACCAGCTTGGGGAGCATTGCCCCATCCAATCACTCTAACTGAACCGCTCCACCTGAAGTAATACTATTAATGCAATATGGACCCAGCCAATGCATCTGCAACTTTCCTGGATATTTCATAAACTTGCTGTCATATAATAACACTAAGTCTCCTTGCTGAAACTGTTTACTTTTGATGTGGCGATCATGCCATGCCTTCTGGTGATCCTTCTCCACCCCTTGGTGAAAGCCAGCGATAAATCGATCATCTTCCAACTCCACCAATTGTGTTAGTCGTTCATCTAATGCTGTGACATCATCCATGCTCGTAACAGCCGCAATTCGTAGAATTGGAACAATATACTCCATAGGCATAATTGCTTCCTTCCCATATACCATCTTAAAAGGTGTCTGACTAGTCAACCTTTTACATGTGGTGCGATAGGCCCACAACACTGCTGGAATTTTCAGATCCCTGTCATCGTGGTTCGCATTGCACACCTTTGTCAATGCATGCTCCAATACCTTGTTAAACGCCTCCACTATTACATTCGCCTGTGGGTGATAGGGTGTACTCTTCTTATGTTGTATCTACAACTCCTCCATCAATGCACTGATAGTGCGATTAAGAAAGTGGCTGCCTTGATCACTTAGCAATATCTTAGGGTAGCCGAAGCGAGTGATAATGTGATAAAAAAAAAATCAAGCAGTTGTTGCAGCGGAGCAATCAACTTCAGGTGTTGCCTCAACCCATCGGGTCAAGTACTCTATTGTCATGACAATATACCATGCACCTGTGCATTTCCCTAGTGGATGGATCAGTCCTACAAAATCCACAGCCCATTTTTCGAATGGTTGCAATGTCACTTGAGGTAGCAGCGGCATCTCGTCGCGTCTGGACGGCTTGCCAGTTCACTGACAAACATCACAAGACCACACATAGTTTGTCGCATCATTATGTAATGTGGGCCACCAAAGCCCTGCACGCAGTACCTTCCGGGCAGTCGCTCGACCTCCATAGTGTCATCCCGCTACTCCACCATGTGCCTCAGCCAGTATTTGCGCTTGCTCATGCGGCAAGACACATCTGCGCAATTTCTCATCAGCGCCCAATTTATACAACTCTCCCGCGATTAGTTGAAAGTCAACAGCTTTGATAACCAATTGCTTCTTCTGAGTAGTAGTAAAGTCAGCGAGTGCGGTGCCAGTCACCAGAAACTGAAGGATGTCATCAAAATATTGATCAGCGGCGGCAACTTGAAATAGTTGGGCATCTGACAACCCATCTTCGATATTAGTCAGTTCCTCCCCTGTGTCAATCCGTGACAAATGATCTGGTCCAGCATTCAACCGCCCCGATTTCACAATGACTTCGAAATCAAATTCCTGGAACAAAAGTAGCCAATGACAGATCTTCCCCCCCAGCATAGGCTTATTGACCAAGTATTTCAATGCAGAATGATTAGTAAACATTTTAAAGTGGCCACCCAACAAATAATGCCTGAATTTCTGCAGCGCGTAAACCATGGCTAGACCTTCTCATTCCGTGGTGGTGTAATTGCATTCTGCAGAGGACAGCTTTCGACTGGCAAAAGAAATGGGATGATCAAGGTCGCCTTCTCCAGGTGTAGCCAACACAATACCTAGTGCAGTCGATGAAGCATCAACATGGACATGGAATTCCTTACTCCAGTCCGGAAAGACCAATATTGGGGCCGATGCCATCTTCGCTTTAAGCGTTTCGAATCTATCTTGACATTCCAGGCTCCACTGAAATGCCGCGTCCTTCTTCAACAACTTTTCCATAGGGATAGTAATCGCAGCATACCCCCTAATGAACTTGCGATAATATACCATATGACCCAAGGTCGCGCGCAACTGCTTAACGGTGGTTGGCTCTTGCAACCCCAAAATGAGCGCAATTTTGGCTGGATCAACTAGCAATCCCTGCTTACACACGATATGACCCAGCAATATCCCAAACGGTGCACAGAAAATACATTTCTTCAAGTTCAGCGATATATGGTGCTGTCGGCATCGTTCAAGCATTAACCACAGATTGGACAGATGATCACGAATCAATCCATAAACAGTCCAGTCATCCATATATACCTGTAAAAACTTTTGAATAAAATATTTGAATGTGGCAACAACGACCCGGGAGAATATCGCAGGTGCATTCTTCAAACCAAATGGAATTACTGTGTACTGAAAGCAACCCCATTCAGTAATGAAAGTTGTCTTATCACGATCTTCCTTGGCAATGCGAATCTGATGGTAGCCCGAGAATCCATCAGTGAAAGAGTACATCTCCTAGCCACCCACTCCTTCAAGTATTTCATCTGTAAACGGGGTCGGAAAAGGGTCATGCAAGTAGGCATCGTTCAACTTCCTCAAGTCGACACAAATGTGCACTTCACCTGTTTTCTTGTCCTGCACCACCATAGGATTGGTCCATTCGGACTCTTCCATAGGTTCGATAATACCAGCATCCAACATGCAATCAAGTTTCGCGTTGACCTTTTCTTTATGTCGTGGATTCAACCGATAAGGTCATTGTCGGACTGGCTTAGCATCTGGTTTCAATGGAACCTTCATCTCTCCTAAATCACCTAGGATTCCCTTCATTTCAAAAAACTTCATGGGAAACACATCTTGAAACTCATGAAGTAACTCAGTAACCTTACTCATCATCTCATCGTCCCAATAATCCCAAACATTGGCAAAATTGGGAGTATCCTCGGTGTCGATATTCGTCTTGTGGAGCTGAAATGGTTGACTGAATGGATTACTTGGTGCAGCAGGTGGGACCACATCGCGACTTCCTTCAGATTCAGGAAAGTTAAAATTCCGGGGATCATCATCGTCCTCTGGCCCACCGCGGATGTTGAAGCAGTCCATGAGAGACTGCATCTGACAATGTGTGTGCGGGTCGACAAGGTAGGTCGCTGGAACAACCTAAAGTACCACGTCGCGAATGAGCTGCAGGGCATTGTGGACATCAGGGTTGGCATCCGCAAACGTGAACGTATGAGTGAAACAGATCGTCAACTCCCCCTATGTTGTAATGTCTCGACGCAAATCGGCTGCAGTGTACCACGAGCGCGGTATCTCGTCCAAAGTATGGACAAAAGCATGGACCCTCTCATCTCTGCGTTGCACTACCCATAAGCGTTGGCACTCCATCACATGATCATTGGGATCAGTCCGGCCATCATACTTTCCAATGTGATAAATCTCAATATCGCCGAACCGAACCATCATCAACCTTCGACACTGTGACCAACCTTTAATGAATTTCTTATGTGTCGCCCACCATCGTGTTGGAGCATCCTTCAGTGCTTCGTCCAATGCCAGCAATCGCTGTGGTTCTGAGACGCAGTATTCAAACTCTGCTAAAAAGGTGTTTAGGCCAGGAAACCCCTCATAGATAGGCAATGTGATTGTTTCTGTCTCAACATGACATAAGGATTCCATATCTAAACCACATTTCTAGAATGGTACTTCATGCATTCGATTTTTCCAATGTTCCAATGCGTCATCAGAGTCGGAAGACGTAGATCTCTCGCTGTGCCACTCCAACTCACCATAGGCGGTAGGATGAATATAATCTTTAGAAATATTGAATGCATGGTCCCATCTAGCGGGATCATCATCTTTTACAAGCTCCAGGGAGCGACGTCCTTCAGCCGGATCCAATGGGGCTATGACTCTGAAATCACGATTCTCAAAGGTCATCATGTGCTTCTTGAAGTTAATGACAGCTCCACTATCGTTAGCCCATCCGATCCCCAAGAGCACCAAATAAGAGCTTCCTCCCTCAACCAATTCAATAACATCAAAGTCAGCATAAGTCTTCATGCCCTCAATATCAATTGTGAGCCGCGGAACCCGCCCAGTGGGTGTTACCTTCGCATGGTTAGCCAACTGGAGTTGTACAAGAGACCAGCTCAATGGGGGACTCCCCATCTTTTTCCATGCATGCTTAGTTAAGATGTTAACATCCGAACCAAGGTCAAGAATCACAGAGTCAACATCATATTCACCAATATGAATATTCATTCGCATCTCCTTGCCAGTCTTCCGTCGCTGTAGGGAGTTTACTGCCGACTCCTGCTGTCCTTTTGGAAATCGTTGCAACCATCCCTCAATCTCAACCAGGGCAGCCGGGTCTCATGCTAATGATAGAAAGATTTCAGGGAACTTTTGCAATGTCCTTGGTGGTGGTGGCCGATCAGCATCTGATGTAGTATCCAAGATAGGCAGAATATCGCAAACAATAGCCTTCCCACGGTCTTTCTCCAAGGTGCTACGTGCTTCCAGGAATGTCTCTCGCTCCGTATCAATGTCGAAGGGTACCGTCTTCTGACCAACCAACTGAACTAGTGGTCGCGAACCATCTTCCCCAGTCGTCTTGCCTCCATGAGTGACAACAACCACTGAAGCATCTTGTGGTCGTGGTTCTGCAGAAATGGTCGCAATATTTGCACCCTGTGTCTGGTTCTGCTGCAGATTCCCCAGTTTATTGAAATTTTGATTGGCGTTTGGCGGTGGTCACGGGGGCTGGTTTTGTACTGGTTGTTGTACCAGGTTCTGTACTGGTTGTTGTGGCTTAGCCTGATTCTGTAGTTGCGGAGGATTCCCAGCCTGCCATCGTGAAATCAAGTGTGGACAATTCTCAACCGTATGATAATTACCAAAAAAAAACCTACATTGATTCTGTAGTAGTGGGTAGTCGCACTGATAATGCCCCCATACCGCATCGTGGTAACATTGAACAGGTCCACGAACACCTCGGCCTCCTCCACAACCAAATTCGGCACCACGTACGCCCCTGTATCCTCCTCGGTAGCCGCCCTGCTGTTGGTATTGTTGCTACATTGGTGCTGGTGAAATCCCTTGCCCTTATGGTGCATACTGCGGTTGCTGTACATATTGTGGCTGTGGGGGAGTCATCTGCATCAGAGTGTATTGCGGCATGAACTGCTGCGGTTGTTTTTGCTGTGGTGCAAACTGCATTTGCAGTTGCGGTAGAGGCTAGGCTACCTGCGGTTGTAGTTGTGGTTGTTGCACCACGCACTAATCATCCTTGACGTATAATGCATCACACGTCATCCCCTATAGCAACCCATATGCACGACAATCCTTGTCATCGTGACCCACCGACTTGCAGAATGTGTAATAAAGATTTCGCAGGGTTGTGACCATTTTCTGCATATATGGGCAATTATCGTGACTGTTCCCAAACACGTGACAAATGCGACACCACGACATACTGCTGCCATTCAACGGGTTTGGCGTGCCTGACACCAAATAATTATGGAAATCCGGGCAATTATCCTTTGTATGCCCTTCTCCTCGTCATCGCGTACACCATACTTCATCGCGCTATCCCTTGTTCTTCTTCAAATCTTGCAACTGTATAGTCAAGTTAGCGAGCTATGTCTGTATCTCCGACATCTCGGCTGCATTGTCTCCAATCAGTGATGCCTACAATCGCATTGCAATCTCTAGAGCTTCACTAGGCGTTGATATGTTTAGCTGCATCAGTGGTAGTCGAATGTGGGGTAACAATGATGCAATGAACCATTCTTTATGTTGGACAACGTTCATATCGAAGCTAACCTTTGCCATCAGCATCTTGAATCGCTGGTTGAAATCCCATATCGTCTCATTGGGATACTGCTTAATTTCCTTCAATTCAGTAATATATTGAGCCTCCAACTTAGGCCGTCTAAATTCAGCAATCAGCCCATCCCGAATCTCATCCAGTGACTTCTCTGGGGCCCCCGTAGGGACTAGAATAAACTTCATGAACCAATCTAATGCACGACCTCACAGAGTCGTGGCTAACTGTCATTTCTTAGCATTGGCATCAGTGATCTGTTTCATGGTCTAGACCGCTTCACACAAAAACCAATACTGTTCTGGGTTGTCTATCGCACTTTTATGGAACAACGGTAGCTTAGCATCATCGCCAGCCATTCTGGGCTTCCTTCCTCCTGTCGATGTGCTACTACGAATTAACTTCTTCGGAATTGACGAACATGGCGGTGTCGAAATAGTATTTCTTGTTGTTTGAGAGTCTGTGAGCGGAGGTGTGGGTATGTTGGTGTCGGGGTTTGGTCTTGCCTCTATCCTGGGCATAGCCTGGTTGTCCCTATCAGGACTGTGAGGTCGCTTCGTCTCGTGTGGTATTCCTTCACAGTTTTTGCAGTTCGATTGCAGTAGGACCTTCTCCCATCCTCTGCCTCTTCTCCTGTTGAAACCTAGCTCCTCCTCTTGTAAGACCACTTTTTTCCTCGGCTTCGCTCACAGTCTCCTCATGGTCTGCACCCATCTACCCCTTACCATTCCATATACCACCCCCCAGCAATCGCGGTACCCACGGCCTCCGCCCACCATGTTGTCTACTGATCAAGGTGCATCTTTTAGCTTCACTATAGGATTTCTTCATGTCGACCGCAAATTCAGTGATATATCCCTCCAAGATGCTATCAAGCCAAACTTCGACAGCCCACAATGCCTTATTATCGACTTCCTGCAACTCCTGAATCAACTCTGGGGTCCAAGCCGTTGGCTCACCACCCTAGATGTTCCTCTTCTGGAAGGTCAGCTTTGACAACCATTCATACAGAATGACCAGGAATTCACAGAAAAACCATTTGTGCGGACCGTCGTGAATATATCTTCCCAGCCAGTGATCTACTATCAGTCATGTGTTCTGGCTTTCTTCTTCAACAAACTCCTGCAACTTCTAATTGAACTAGCTCTGTATCTCTAGCTTCGTCGGGTGCCACAGCATGACCTCCTTTCACTTTGCACACGGTCCTGGCAACAGAACCATTTGTTGACCAACGTGACCTCGGTCAACAGGGGTTCGCCTCACTGTCGACACATACAGCAGTCTCCCTGGGCACCGGCCCGGGCAGGTTTGAGCCCATCCAGCAACACCCGTAGAGCGGATGAGGTCTCACCCGAGGAGTCTAGGAAGAGCAGACGGAACCATGTTTCCACCGAGGGAGGAGGAGAGTTGTGGCTGCACAGACTAACTCTATTGCGATAATCAAACATAAACTTTAAACATTCGGCAAGGAGTTATAACATATTCCTTAATCGCAGCATTTATCATCACATTCGACATAGAACATATTACTTAATCACAACATTTATCATCACAGCAACAGTAAGCAGACATTGCATCAAACAACATTCATATATTGCAACATTGCACAAAGAGAGTACCGAAACATCATCATTATATTACTGTCGCGGTCATATACCAGAAGAAAAATACAGATCTCCATACCCAATTGTTCGCTTTCTCTATGCTTGCCTATATCTAACACTTACAACTCTCATGTATTTATAGGCTTCTCCCATTACAATATTTGTCCACTTACAACTAACTTCCTAACCGACACTATGGACAATTGACCCAATATCTAACTGACTCAGTCCAAATGACCCCAAAAACCCGCAAACCGCGGTACACTGACTCACTATTACATACTATGTGGTCCAAGTGACCCAAAACCCACCAACTGTAGTATTCTTTAACACAAAATACTCCTTTCGTGCCCTCATCTGATGTGTCGTGGCGTCGGCGGTACTGTGACATTTCCCCATCAAACCGCCTGCCAACAAATTATATACATCCTTAACAATTATAACAAAATGTAGTCATATGCATCCTAAAACCATGTTATTTTAAATTGTGTTAAGCAAAGGTGACTCATAGTATGACTGTACATGAATGAGTAAGCTAACTACACCACTGCCCAAGAAAGGTTTGATATATGTCTAGACCTTCTTATAAAGAAGTGTTGTTGCAAGTTTATGCAACTTGTCATACTCCTAACACTAGTGATGTCAAAGGTTAGCTAGATTGGGTATTCCTACTCAAGATATAATTGTTGGAAACGGTATGCCTAACCACTAGCCATTCCTTATGCTTTGAATTGTTTATTAACACGACTTCTTTCCATAGTGCATTAGGTAACAAAGTAAACCTCTAACAACTTCCTTAGGCTGAAAATATGCAGGTGATGGAGGTGATCATGAACTCTTTAATGGATGGCCCATTGTTTCAAAAAAAATATCCTTGGTGATATAGGTAACAAATCTTGATCTATTTTCACCATCCCTATTAGAGAATCCCATGCCACCACAAATTGTTTTGAAGGTAGGTTTTTTATTATTAGTTTGTGAGATGAATTTGATTTGTTTTATACTCAAAGCACCTCAGGTTTGTTTCCATATTAGTCACAAGTAGTGTTTAGATTTAAATATGTTAGACGAGTCCTTAAGGCGGGATTCTAGTCATGGATAACATCATGATGGTATTGGCTCTTTTGCAAAATTCTTATCCAAAATGCTATAAAATTCCAGAGCAACTACTTCTAAGCATGTCCTTACTATTGCAGTAATCACCTATTAAGTGTAGACAACATAAAGTATTGCTTGGGAAAATCTGGGCAACAATGTGCACCCATGCAAATTTGTGCAACACAGTGCACTTAGAAATTTGTTGTTTGGTCCATTTTCCATTATATTGGAAGTTTTCTATGGAACATTGAAACTTTTGCCTATTTCTGTATAAGAGAAACAAGATGTTGTACAACTTGGGTGGGGGGAGCATGCCCTTTTCTTTGTGTCTTCATGTGTTTTTGTGCTGCATCTAACCACAAAGAAACACACTAGCACATTTGAGGAAATTTGCCACGGTTTTGCGTTGATATTGCCATGTTTTTTCGTCTCAATTGCGACGATCATGGATGTGATTTTGCGTGGAACCTGTTTCATGGATATAACGAAAAACTTGGAAAGCCGTCACAATAGAGACGAAAACTGGTCACCACGTGTCTTCTATAAGGTGGTCTTGAAAATGATTTTTTTTAATTCATTTTCTACAAACCGTCTCTCTATCGACAAACATTCATCCCTATAATGATGCAAATATGTCGAAAAATCATTGCGCAAAAATTTTCTTTCATGAAAAATCGTCGCTCTATCGATGGTTGTTCGTCGAACAGACCAAAACAAAGTTAGAGGCTGTGATGGTTTCGTTATACCTATGACGATGTTTCGACGCAACTATCGACGAACGTTCGTCCAACAGACCAAAAGAAGGTAGGTGCCTTTCCACGTTTTCCATGAACAACCATCTCTCTATCAACGATTGTTCGTCGAACAGACCAAAATAAAGCCGGAGGCTGCGATGGTTTTGCTATACTTGCGACGATTTTTCAATGCAACTATCGATGAACGTTCATCGAAAATACCAAAAGAAGGCTGGTGCCTTTCCATGGTTTTGCGTTACCTTCGATGAAATGTCGTCGATACCTAGACGTTTAAATAAAAAATTAAAAACCATGGAAACTGATGTCTTATGAGTATAACCTAAATGTCCAAGCCAGGTGACATTATATTAGTCAATTTTGGCATTGGACAAGAGATTATCATCTTTTATGAGAAGAAAGATGATTAAATGAAATTGATGGTGAGTTTATCATGGTTTTTAGAATTTTCAAGTGCAAAAGAAGAGAATGAAAAAAGAGATTGATCTAATTGTAAAGTCAACAGAGAAATGCTTCAACCTTTCATGATCAAATTAGGTTGGAAATGAATGCTTACAAGTTACAACAAATTGAATGCAAAACTAGCATTAGCAGTGGATTTTATGCCCAAAATATTTCAATTTGGTGTAATATTAAGTTGTTTTGTGATCTAAAATTGTCACAACAACACTAAATCTGGTGAAAGCATGGATATTTTTAGTTGCTGACTGACATATTTAGTTGTTTATACTGTTGTTGTTAATGCCCCATAATGTTCCTAGGAGGATGTAGTACTCCATGATAGTTTTTGTGCTATGAATCCCAATGTTTCATGTTTTTTCTTTTCAATATGGCAACCACCTTTAACCAAAACACATGGAAATTGGTTGGAAATTGTTGGAATGTTAGGTTGGGATCAGATTCAGTTCCTTAAAGGAGGAAGAGATTCTACAATCGTGGAAGTTGGAATAGGTTGTCACATGCATTTTGTACAATAAATTCCACTAGAAAAGTGTTTAATATTGTACATACATATAGGATATGGAACATTATAATGACGTTAACTCAACCCCTAGGGGAAAAGACTAGTTGTTCACCTAAAAAATATTTGTAGGCTCTTTGTAGTGCCAACTAGTGGTAAGTTGTTTTGAATTTGAACATTACTGGAAGAGATGAAAATGAAAAAATGATCCTTATTATGCAACCACCTCAAGCATGGCGAAAATCGGTCAAAGTCAGTACCAAATATGCCCAAAAGAAAAGAAAAAAAGTCCCTTGAGCACATGATAGGAAAGAGATGTGTTAATCAACAAAAAATTGACAACTTATTTCTATTCTTTTACTATGCATAATCTCATGTAACAAAAAAATCATCATAGATCACCTTTTGGCATTGATCAGAAGCAGGTTGCACAGTTGAGCATGCAATTTGTATTTTAGAAACCATATCATAATTTCCTTGGATACACTCCTCATGAAATAGAATCACTTGCTCTACTACATGTGAAGAGCTACTAGTGAGAATTCATCATACTACAAAAAACATAAGGTGCACTAAATTCGTCTTTATTGAAAAATAAATAAATAATAAAAAAATAACTCAACCCCTAGGGAAAAAGAGTAGATGTTCACCTGAAAAATTTGTGTAGGATCTTTGTAGTTCCAACTGATGGTAAGTTGTTTTGATGTTTCTCATTATTGGAAGAGGTGAATATGAAAAGTTGATCCTTCTTATGCAACCACCTCAAGCATGGCCAAAATTGGTCAATTTAGTATCAAATATGCCCATAAGATAAAACAGTCCCTTGAGCACATGATGGGAAAGAGACATGTTAATCAACAAAAAATTGACAACTTATTTCTATTCTATTACTAGGAATGATCTCATGTAGCAAAAAATTCATCATAAATTACCTTTTGACACTAAGAAGTAGGTTGCACAGTTGAGCATGCAATTTGTAGTTTAGAAACCATATCATAATTTCCTTGGAGACACTCCTCATGTAATAACATCACTTTATCTGCTACCTTTGAATATCTAGACATATCAATTTATGAAGGGCTCACCATAGTTAATGATAAAAATTCCAAACAGATTGAGGAAAGCAACCACAAAACCAATCACATTGCTTTTCTTGGGCCCTAGCGTGTATGAATAATTGAAATATTCTTAAGGGATATTGTAATTCAATTCAATCATTAGAGATTATAGCTTTTTCATCATTTTGATAAATTAACAGCGTATATATACATTTGCATAAGAATTACAGCTGGTTAGGTTTAAATATTGTGTAAATTCTTGTCCTAATAGTAGTGTGTCCATTGTAGATGCAAAATTTTTCCAAACAATGTTTGAGTCGAAGTTGTAGAGAACAAAATTGCATGAATATTGCATCTCCCCTAACTCAACAAACAATATTATGGTCTCATCCATCCATACTATTGATTTTCCATCCCCCAGCTGAATATTTCCATCTTGACCAAGAGTGAGGAATCCTTCTTCACTTACTGGTCGGCTTCTAATAAACCCAAAACCATAAACCTTCAAATTTTACAGATACATAAACATTACAATAATAAAAATCAATCATCACTACAATCCAGGAACTTATGTATCCAAATAGGAAATTTCACAATATAAAATAAATATAGAAGATGATTTAGGTCATACAAAAGAAATACAATAACAAACATACGATACAAACATAAAAATGCAAAATATATTTGTGTGATTTTTTTGGGCTACTTTCTTATGCATTCCAATTGGAACTTTGATGGCTAGTCTTTGTACTTGATGATGATGCAATTGGAATTCTCATTGACCCCATTTGGTCATCTTTGGATGTTAATATAAAATCTATTTCTTTCTCTCTCACTATATTTTTAAACCACACACTCACAAGTGCCAAGGCTAATGATCACACCTCGATGAGGAATAGGGATGACTCGACTGCATGGAAACAAAATAGCAAGAATTATCTATCATTAGGAAACTATGATAAATGCAAGGAAAACATATTGAAGGCATGTGTAACCTACCTATCTCACCACCCTCCTATATTAATGCCTGCAACTCAGATGATAAATTCAAATCCTCATCCTCAAGTTTTCATTCATTTAAAAATGATTGAGATAAAACTCAGTAGGAGTAAAGTGGGAAGGATGGAGAAAATAAGGGTTGGAAGGAAATCAAGGGCATCCTTGACATGATGCTAAAGTTAAACAGACACCATTTTTCCATGGATAATGTTATGGTGAATAAGAGAGGAAATTGTAGATTAGATGAATCAGCTAGCCCAAAGTAGAAAGATACCAATGCGACAGACAATCACCAAGCCTTGGATCCTAATTGGGGGTAGTTTAAGGGTAGACATTCTCAGGTAGAAGTATCAACAACAAGAAGACAAAAAAATCAGATAATGAGTTATGAGCTCTTGGATTCTGACCTGTAGTTCTCATATCTTTGTTATTATTTTTTTAATTTCCTAAGGCATGTATTGAGCTTCACGAGAGAAATACAAACACTAGACTTGATGATATTGTTGGTAGTACGGTTGCCGTTACACCAAAACTTGCGAGTGATAGGTAAACTCACCACCGCCAGATTTCAAGGATCCCTGAGAGGAAATTAGTCCCTTGTCACGATACAATTGGGAGTGCTGACTACTTGCAATTTCATGCAACAATGTCCCCCTCAGCGTGACCCGAGTGTGTATCGAACTCGTGACCTCTAGCTATGATACCAATTGTTGGTAGTACGGTTGTCGTTACACCAAAACCCGCACGTGATTGGTAAACTCACCACCGCGAGATTTCAAGGATCCACGAGAGGCGATTAGTCCCTTGTCACGATACACCGGGGAGCGCTGACTACTTGCAATTTCATGCAACAGATACTCTCCCAGTATTCCCTTTTTTATAATTTTTGAAGTAGGTTGATTTGATGGCTTCTTGTGGTGTTGAACTTAAGCTAAATATAATAATTTTCTATTTTAAATCAAAGTTAAAGGAAGAAGACAAACCACATAATGAAAGCACTTTCGTTTGGATAAGATGTTACTGGGACTTGTAACCTCGGTAGGTGGCCTAAGATACCCCAGATTTCCCATTAGAAAACATATTCTTACGTTACTAAGAAGCATTTTTGTTTTATGTAGAAGGTTGTCTCCTAGTTTGGATGATAGTCTAAAAGTAGTTATTTACTATTGGTTGTATCTCTTGTCTTAATAGAATGAAATAGAATTTAAGGATAAAGACAAACACATTAAGGATAAAGAACATGTCAAAACCCTTACCTTATCATTGTCCTTTCGCCAGATTCATTCTCCCATACAACTTGATAAGAGTTGTCCACGAGATGCATTTCCATCACCAAGACCCACATAAATCATCAAAGACAGAATTTTTATATGAGTAAATAATATATAAGCAAATAAATAGTCATTTAAATCCTACTACAAATTCCTGCAGAAATCAATGAACCGTGAAATGTTAAATTTATTAACAATATTTTAAGAAATAGACATGCATTTAAAAATTTACAACCATCTTTAATATATAGGAATAAAAGAGTATTTATACCTTATTGAGCTCCCCTCTATTTCAAGAATAGTTGTATATATTCTCTACTAAACAAGGCCAACCACATGAAGGTTGAAGCTCATATGGCCCCTCCCCCTCCTCACATCACTCTC
This sequence comes from Larix kaempferi, assembly GCA_027924585.1. Taxonomy (NCBI): domain Eukaryota; kingdom Viridiplantae; phylum Streptophyta; class Pinopsida; order Pinales; family Pinaceae; genus Larix; species Larix kaempferi. The sequence goes on along the minus strand of BSBM01001435.1, from coordinate 1,335,411 downwards.
AATTCCCCATACCCAATAAATGATTTTGTTTACATGGAAAACATATAAACATTCATGCATAACTAGGCTAGTCATCAAAACATATAAACATAAAAACATTGAAACATAATGAGGTTATTCATATAAACAATGTTTCATACTAACAACATCGTTATAAATCCAAATACAAGTCATGAATTTATACATCTACTTTTTCTTTGATTTATGTTTTTTTGCATTGTAATAACTGACAATTAGGGTATCACAATCATCATTTGGTGGAATATCTACAAAGCCATGTCCTTATAGTGTTTGTGTTTCCATGCCCTCATGTATCATACTTTTTGTATGTCATTGAGTAGGGAATGGAGGCAGTTCTGAAGGGGCGTGAACTGCAACAACAAAAATGAGCATATCGATATGTTGAAATATTATTGAAATTAATAGTTCATTATTTTGATTACAATTACAATATTTTTCTTTACATGTCTGTGTAGCTGTGACAACTGGTGTGTTAATTGTTTCTCTAGTTGTTAATTCCTCTTGCGGTTCACCCTCCTGAGCTACATGGTCTTCCATTGAAAGAAGAAAATTTATAAGTATACGTCAGGAAATAAATATCTATAATCACAATAGATATTTCTATTTCCAAAGAACACATACCAGAATGGTTACTTTGCTCCCCACTATCATGGGACATGCACACACCAACATCAGCTGGTACGTGTTGAGTAGCGCTAGATGCATTGATGCGGTTGCACTATTGCTTAAAAGCAAACATAAATATTTTTTTATAGGTGATATAATCAAAACTGAATATACTTTAATAGTATACTGCAATGATGTCCTTATTCAATTTATTTACTTGCATCTGCGTCAATGGGGAGATTGGAGTCTGCCCCAAGCTTTTCCGATATTCAATCACACTTTTAAAACCATACTTGAAACCAAGCTATAGGTCTTCCTCGGTGACAACATCTTGGAACGTATTTCCTTGCAATGCATAACACATTTAAAATATCCAGTATCAAAAACATATATTTGTTCGCTACTATCAAATAAATATTCCCCACAGTTAATCATTTAATTCTTACGATTCGGGCTCTTAGCTTTCTATATCCACCTTGACCTAGTTTATGTTGCCCGTGCTTTTCCACTCTAGCCTTGGTTTCTTTGGAGGTATCAGGTAGCCTATATATGAAAATTTTGAAAAATGTTAGATATCATAATTCTTGCTTTAAAACAAAAAAGAAAAAATAAAATGAGCATATTTCACTAAAAAATGATGTGTGTTGTACCTTTATTTTCCAGGTCGTGGTTGTTTTCCTTGTATTTTTTCCAAGTTCTCCTTTGCATCCTCTATGAGTGCATTCCACTCTTTCTTTGGAACCATGGGAAGGCGCTCACGCTTGAGTTCAAGTTGCAATTTATCCCTATAATGGGCCCTGGTATATTTTAAATTATCGTCGGCTAACTTTGCAACCACTTTCTTGTTGAATGTATTGCCGAACAAGTTTACCATGTGGTCTATCAATTCATCTCTCTTTGCGTTTGTTAGCACTCGAATTTTCCTTGGGCTGTATCAAGGAAACCCCGAGGTAACCTCAAACCAATCTTTAGACTGAAAGTTGGCCTCCTTCAGCCGGAGAGGGCTCTCTCAGCAAATCTGCTATCCAATGTCACCACGACAGCAGCTTGACAATAAATTCAATGGCCAAATTTGTAAAATCACAGTAAAAACTTTACAGGATTTAAATGATGTGGCTAGATAAACAAAAGAAGGATATCATTGGGCAATGGATCAAGATCATGAAATACAAAAGATGTGCAGAGTTTTCAGCAAAATAGTTTTTCATTAGAGGCGGGATAGCTTTGTTTTTTACCGTCAAGTTTCTTGATTTCTGGTGGTAATGGAAGGAAAGATGAACAGTTCATTAAATATGGGCATCAAACTAGGATGAATCCATATTAACTTTAGAGGAATATTTGAGTGGATACTTGAATAGGATGAACCAGAGCATATAGATATGAATTCCAGTTTCACTATAACCTTTATTCAAATATGACAGGAGAAACATAATGGAAAGGGATTAATAAAGAAAATAAGCATTGCACATATGACAAGGGAAAAGGACAGACTGTAAAAAAAACACAACACGAGAATCTCCAATTCTGTTAAAAAATGCTTGCTTGAATCTGCAATATTTATTTAAATATGAAGATGAAACAGAACCTTCCTGTAGGCCTTCTTACTGAAAACCGAACCCCTTTTACATTGTAAAACGCTTTATTTATACAAAAAGTTATTCCTAGTAAACCCTAACCACTCGAAATTTCTAGACTTTGTCTATAATAATTAGTTACAAGAACGTAATAACAACTGTAAAGTAAATGCTAACTTCTAGGAACAAGAATTTAACAAAAAAAAACAATGGTAACCAAATATGGAAGTTTAGATGCTTCGAATTTTGAAGGGTTGCTGGAGTTCATTTCTTTTGAAATATGTAACTGTCTGCTTCAATATATTTCTAAGGTTAAAGTATGCTTCCAACTGTTCTACTTGATCTTGAAATTGTTGATTGCTTCCTTAAAATCTGGATGCACTTTAATTATTAACTTATCTTTGCACCGCCATTAATTATTTGCAATTGGAAAATATCTTGCAAATACCCTAGACAACGCATCATGAGCAGCACAAAGAGGATCTTTCCATCCGATTTAGGACTTTCTTGACCTCATAGAACTTTATGTAGAAGCGGGACATGGGTACAATTACCTATTCCACTACGGTGGTAATGGCTACGCTGATCTCTTTATTGATATTGGACCCCAACTTTTAAATAGGCGCTCGTTTCCCATGCGCTACTGGTTTCTCCAAGTATCTCTTTCAACGCATTTTCCAGAAAAATTGGGTGTATACAAAATAGAATGATAAGTCTCATTAATAAATAGAAAATGCTTTTTCGGTTGCCACGTAAGGCAGTTCCGCATTGCCCTTTGAGCGGTTTGCAATACCATTCTTTCACATGCAGATGCATCAAACAATGAAGCGTGTGATGGTGGTTTGTATTCCGCGACCACTAACCGCCTCTATCTTATATGCATGTAGATGATGAGAGATGACTTGAGAACCGTCGATTTCTCCTTTATTGTTGCACTTACACTTTATGTTACACTTTTAATGACTCAATCGCCTCTAGAAATTGTGCATTTGCCACCTTGAATGCTGCGTTGTATTGGTTATGGCGGATCATAGCCCTGTCTTCATATTCGTCATAACTTCACATTCTGTAGAATGTCATTGACTCAAAACATTATCAATTTCATCGATAAGTTATGGCTGGTTGAAACTTATGTGCCGAATACGAGGATAGGATAATCGTGTAGTTTAACGTGCAAATGAATTTTGAATGCCGAATGAGACTTGTGTTGTTTGATGAACGAGATGGAAACTTTTCAACATCTGCTATATTCTTTGAAAATCTCCATCTTCTGCAAATTTTGTTGAAAACATGCTACGACTTTCCACATCACGATTTTCATTCAAAAAAACCTCTGAATATGTAGAATATGTCATCTTGGTGTAAATAAAAGCCGGCTTGACTGTGTGAAGGTTTATGGCGTCGACATCAAATTTCAAATATATTCTCAAACACAGCAGAATCAATTGGATTGAACATTTGTTCTTCTTTCCATTTAGAGCTATTCCAAACTATCACTGTCTATTACAAGTATCTCAGGCATTTCCTGACCGATATATATTCCAAGCATCAAGTCTTCAGGTTGTCTCATACCAAAACTGTTTCCATGATCCATACTCAACATTAGTCATGATCGCGTGAACCTGTCTACCATAAAATATTGCTAACTGATGATTTTGTAGAAATGACAACCTGATGGCCTTTTGGCATTGCTCTTGTTAAATTGTCGGCATCAATACTCTCTTTTTCGTGAAATTGCATTGTCGAGCTTTCTTTTAGTGTTATATACAGAACGTATCTTTTTAGCATTTCTAGGTGTTTTTTTTTTTTAAATCCCATGCAGAAACAAAAAATAATGTCATGATCAACCATTTGCAATTAAAGCATTCCAACTAAAATTCTTCAATCTCATATCCCGTGTAGGAAACTTGGAATTTATCTTCAACGTCTAGCAATAGGTAATTTTTCCTCTATCACTTGGGCAATCGAGCATTTGTGAAAGCAATATTTCGACAAACTTCCATCTTATTTGATTTCAACCTGATGTTAACTGTCGACAAGTATTTGAAATTAAATTCTTAATACTTTTCACCATATATTTTGACAAGTCAAAGGGCATCCAATTAAGACTGACATCCGAACATTGATCTATTGTACTCTGGTATGCTCAGAGGTTCTTGATGCAATATTCATGAAAACCCGAGCTACTTCAAACAGAAACAGAAAGAAATCATGCCTTCCAAAAACTCTACAAGTTGATGGATTCACCCGCGACAATAACTTCCTCATTTGGAAGACTCTGCGATTCTCATTTTTAATTCTGGAAGTTTTATCTCACATGCACAGCGGATCATTTCTTTTCACTCTTTATATACTCCAATGCCTTCAATTTATTCCAAGCAGCAAAGGAATGGGAGGCTTTAAGCCTCAGTGCTAGAGTGATGGAGGATACATGTGGACTTCTCGGCTTGGCGCTTGGTCCTATGGTGAGCCCTCGGTGTTGGGCGTTTAATATTCATTTTGCTCCCTTTTTAATTAGATCGAAACTTTGGCCATACCCTTTTTAATAAATTTTTAGCCTCCCTTTTTCATAAAATCAATTGTGGGCCAAAAATTTAAAACTAAAACCTTCATAAAGTTAACTTTGGCTTTTTTTTTTGTAGAAAAATTAAAAACTTGTACTTTCCTCATAAAGATTCTAGTCCACAAACCTCAGAGAGCTGATCATAGGTCTATAAAGATCCCTTTTTCTTTGCAACCGTTGGTGTCTACATTCGAGGAGAAAATGTTTCTTTTCGACCAATTTTGAAACCTTCATCATGGAAATCTTTTCTAGTTTGCATCGTCAACGCTACCAGAAGAAATTTAAGCACAAAATTTTATGGAGTGCTAACAACTGGCTCCTACTGGGGATGTTGTCCTCCCAATGAGGCAGCAAAGAACAACGTAGACCTTGTGCCTAACCATTGGGCGGCTCCCAACATTGAAAACTATGAAAACAACAACCTACAAGTGATCCTTACATATGAAAACTGAATCTGAAAACCACTTAACTGTCGAAAACTGAAAATTCACATGCTGAAAATGGACTGAAAACAAAACTGTACATACTGAAAAAATGCTTCCAGAGCAAACTTATTTCTCCTACCTACTCTAGAATGTCAAAGACGTTTTTCCCAATCAAGTAATTTGGAAGCACCAATAAAGCCAATCCATTAGATGTTCAAAGAATCTGACTCTTTCACTGTTGAAATAAGTCACTAACAGAAAATATGATAGCACCGGCAACCAATGATATTCTTTATTCTCATAGTAAAATTTTTGCTGCAAATTTAAAATAAGAAATTTCTCCATAAACTCGGCTATAGGATCAAAGAAGATAGATTTTATTTGAAGTTCCTTCGGATTTTCTGCAATTTGACGGGAAAACTGAAATGTTCTTTCTTCCTTAACATTCTTTTCCAGAAATGAATGATTAACCTCATAGTCTAATGGATCCTCAAATAGCAAACACTCTGCGAGATCATTAAACATGACAGCTCTATCTTCTTGATGAAAGAACAGGGTGTCTAATAGCTGATTACCTTACAGAGGATCGTCATCACTAATGGATTCCTTCAAAAGATCCTCATGACTGCCACCGTTTAATTTCAGATTTACATGCCCAAAAATGGAAGAAGTTTCACTTACATATCCCAGACTGCGTAGACTCTGTAGACTTGTTTCGACTTTCTTGTCAATAAAAAATCAGCAGCATCATCTGAGACATGATCTGCTTCTTGATAAAACTGAGAACACTTCTCGTCCATCTCGGGAGGAGAGATATAAAGCTCATCAACAAGATTACTGATTTATTTACTTTCAACTGAGAGTGCAACTATGTTTTGATGGTTTTCTTGAATATCACGATGCTGAATGTATTCTTCAGTTGTATACAAAGGAGTAGATGAATCATCATTTGTTTCTGAATAGAGCTCATGGGAATCTACTATCATTTCTTCATTGATTTTATCTACAGCTAGCTTTTCTTGATCATCATGATCATGGACTTGCGAAGAAAAATGATAAAATATTTCAGACATGTCTTCATCATTCATACCTTCCAGATATTCATCAATACTTTCGAGGTACTATATGAAACCCTCAAACTGATCACAGCAATCTTCCATTAAAGACAAAGATGGGACATACAGTTTGTAATGTTAATAAAATGTTATGTGAAAATCCTTTAAAGAAAACAAGCTGTCAGGTTTCAAACCTTCATACCATTCCCTCGCTTTTCCCTCTAAGGAAACCATGAACATTTTCATAATGCAATCCTCATGAAACCTAATCTTCAGCTTGTGCACATGTATGTGAAATCTCATTAAATGTAAAGTAGCATTATCATTGTTTTCATCTCTGAATATAGGCAAATAAGACTGCCAATCTATTTTAGGAATTTGATTCGGAAAACCGGGAATATGAGACCTGCTCATAGGAGCATACCTTCTTAATAACGAGGCCATCTCGAAATACTGGAGCTGTAGATTCTGATTTGAAAACAGAGGAGACTAGCCTGTGAACCAATGCAAAACTGGATTTCTTTAATGTGGAGTCGCCATGAAATTTCTGAAAACTGGATTCTTTCAAGATGGAGTCGCCAGGTGAAAGATGCACAACCTGCTTGATATCTGACCGTTGTTCACCATCAACAATCAAATCTGCAACTTTGTCATTCATACCCAGGGAAAATGAAACCTTCGATCCCCGACAATGGCGCCAAAATGTTAGCACTCGAATTTTCCTTGGGATGTATCAAGGAAACCCCGAGGTAACCTCAAACCAATCTTTAGACTGAAAGTTGGCCTCCTTTAGCCACAGAGGGCTCTCTCAGCAAATCTTCTATCCAATGTCACCACGACAGCAACTTGACAATAAATTCAATGGACAAATTTGTAAAATCACAGTAAAAACTTTACAGGCTTTAAATGATGTGGCTAGATAAACAAAAGAAGGATATCATTGGGCAATGAAGTCAAGATCATGAAATACAAAAGATGTGTAGAGTTTTCAGCAAAATAGTTTTTCATTAGAGGCGGGATAGCTTTGTTTTTTACCATCAAGTTTCTTGATTTCTGGTGGTAATGGAAGAAAAGATGAACAGTCCATTAAATACGAGCATCAAACTAGGATGAATCCATATTAACTTTAGAGGAATATTTGAGTGGATACTTGAATAGGATGAACCAGAGCATATAGATATGAATTCCAGTTTCACTATAACCTTTATTCAAATATGACAGGAGAAACATAATGGAAAGGGATTAACAAAGAAAATAAACATTGCACATATGACAAGGGAAAAGGACAGACTGTAAAAAAAAACACAACACGAGAATCTCCAATTCTGTTAAAAAATGCTTGCTTGAATCTGCAATATTTATTTAAATATGAAGATGAAACAGAACCTTCCTGTAGGCCTTCTTATTGAAAATCAAACCCTTTTTACATTTTAAAATGCTTTATTTATACAAAAAGTTCTTCCTAGTAAACCCTAACCACTCGAAATTTCTAGAATTTGTCTATAATAATTAGTTACAAGAACGTAATAATAGCTGTAAAGTAAATGCTAACTTCTAGGAACAAGACTTTAACAAAAAAAAACAATGGTAACCAAATCTGGAAGTTTAGATGCTTCGAATTTTGAAGGGTTGCTGGAGTTCATTTCTTTTTAAATATGTAACTGTCTGCTTCAATATATTTCTAAGGTTAAAGTATGCTGCCAACTGTTCTACTTGATCTTGAAATTGTTGATTGCTTCCTTAAAATATGGATGCACTTTAATTATTAACTTATCTTTGCACCGCCATTAATTATTTGCAATTGGAAAATATCTTGCAAATACCCTAGACAACGCATCATGAGCAGCACAAAGAGGATCTTTCCATCCAATTTAGGACTTTCTTGACCTCGAAAAACTTGATGTAGAAGCGGGACATGGGTACAATTACCTATTCCAGTGCGGTGGTAATGGCTGTGTTGATCTCTTTATTGATATCGGACCCCAACTTTTAAATAGGCGCTCGTTTCCCATGCACTACTGGTTTCTCCAAGTATCTCTTTCAATGCATTTTCCAGAAAAATTGGGTGTATACAAAATAGAATGATAAGTCTCATTAATAAATAGAAAATGATTTTTGGGTTGCCACATAAGGCAGCTCCGCATTGCCCTTTGAGCGGTTTGCAATACCATTCTTTCACATGCGGATGCATCAAACAATGACGCGTGTGATGGTGGTTTGTATTCCGTGACCACTAACCGCCTCTATCTTATATGCATGTAGATGACGAGAGATGACTTGAGAACCGTCGATTTCTCCTTTATTGTTGCACTTACACTTTATGTTACACTTTTAATGACTCAATCGCCTCTAGAAATTACGCATTTGCCACCTTGAATGCTGCGTTGTATTGGTTATGGCGGATCATAGCCCTGTCTTCATATTCGTCATAACTTCACGTTCTGTAGAATGTCATTGACTCAAAACATTATCAATTTCATCGATAAGTTATGGTTGGATGAAAATTATGTGCCGAATACGAGGATAGGATAATCGTGTAGTTTAACGTGCAAATGAATTTTGAGTGCCGAATGAGACTTGTGTTGTTTGAAGAACGAGATGGAAACTTTTCAACATCTGCTATATTCTTTGAAAATCTCCATCTTCTGCAAATTTTGTTGAAAACATGCTACGACTTTCCACATCACGATTTTCATTCAAAAAAACCTTTGAATATGTAGAATATGTCATCTTGGTGTAAAGAAAAGTCGGCTTGACTGTGTGAAGGTTTATGGCGTCGACATCAAATTTCAAATATATTCTTAAACACAGCAGAATCAATTGGATTGAACATTTGTTCTTCTTTCCATTTAGAGCTATTCCAAACTATCACTGTCTATTACAAGTATCTCAGGCATTTCCTGATCGATATATATTCCAGGCATCAAGTCTTCAGGTTGTCTAATACCAAAACTGTTTCCATGATCCATACTCAACATTAGTCATGATCACGTGAACCTGTCTACCATAAAATATTGCTAACTGATGATTTTGTAGAAATGACAACCTGATGGCCTTTTGGCATTGTTCTTGTTAAATTGTCGGCATCAATACTCTCTTTTCCTTGAAATTGCATTGTCAAGCTTTCTTTTAATGTTATATACAGAACGTATCTTTTTAGCATTTCTAGGTGTTTTTTTTTTTTTAAATCCCATGCAGAAACAAAAAATAATATCATGATCAGCCATTTGCAATTAAAGCATTCCAACTAAAATTCTTCAATCGCATATCCCATGTAGGAAACTTGGAATTTATCTTCAACGTCTAGCAATAGGTAATTTCTCCTCTATCACTTGGGCAATCGAGCATTTGTGAAAGCAATATTTCGACAAACTTCCATCTTATTTGATTTCAACTTGATGTTAACTGTCGACAAGTATTTGAAATTAAATTCTTAATACTTTTCACCATATATTTTGACAAGTCAAAGGGCATCCCATTGAGACTGACATCCGAACGTTGATCTATTGTAGTCTGGTATGCTCAGAGGTTCTTGATGCAATATTCATCAAAACCCAAGCTACTTCAAACAGAAATAGAAAGAAATCATGCCTTCCAAAAACTCTACAAGTTGATGGATTCACCCGCGACAATAACTTCCTCATTTGGAAGACTCTGCGATTCTCATTTTTAATTCTGGAAGTTTTATCTCACATGCATAGTGGATCATTTCTTTTCACTCTTTATATACCCCAATGCCTTCAATTTATTCCAAGCAACAAAGGAATGGGAGGCTTTAAGCCTCAGCGCTAGAGTGATGGAGGATACATGTGGCCTTCTCGGCTTGGCACTTGGTCCTATGGTGAGCCCTCGGTGTTGGGCATTTAATATTCATTTTGCTCCCTTTTTAATTAGATTGAAACTTTGGCCATACCCTTTTTAATAAATTTTTAGCCTCCCTTTTTCATAAAATCGATTTTGGGCCAAAAATTTAAAAACTAAAACCTTCATAAAGTTTTAAAACTTTGGCTTTTTTTTTTGTAGAAAAATTAAAAACTTGTACTTTCCTCATAAAGATTCTAGTCCACAAACCTTAGAGAGCTGATCATAGGTCTATAAAGACCCCTTTTTCTTTGCAACCGTTGGCGTCTACATTCGAGGAGAAAATGTTTCTTTTCGAGCAATTTTGAAACCTCCATCATGGAAATCTTTTCTAGTTTGCATCGTCAACGATACCCGAAGAAATTTAAGCACAAAATTTTATGGAGTGCTAACAGCGCTATCTTGGCTATTCAACCGTGTGCGAATGGTGGGGACAAGTAGCTCCAATGCATTGTCATTCAAATTCCTATAGAAAACATTGTTTCCTGCAGAAATGTGTAATCCATTAATTTATAATAATTTCAATGTATGTCCATTTCAATTTCATGATTAAAATGAATAAATTAATTAATAAATACCTCAAATATTTTGAATCTTGATTGGAACATCAGTGTCATCCACCAGAAAGGTGAGATTTACTGATCCGGTTCTTTTAACTCGTGTTGCCCTAGGAAAAGTTTCCTGGTCATCTACAGTACGTTCATCTCCGAAGTCATGTGGAGTCCTAGGATCCATCTCATCATGCTCCGGCATGTCATGCCGATCAAAATTAGTTCCCTCATCAATGGATTCGAGGCCAACCATGGTAGTGTCAAAAATACTCATTGGTACATTGCTTTGTCGACGTTGTTGCTACATTGGAGCATCACTGCTACCTATACCTGTCTCGACAGTTTCTCTAGTCACGGGTTGTAAAAACCCCTACAAACGAAAAAATTTACTTTATCAGATCACTTGGAAAAATAGAAAACATAATATTAGATATGAAATCATGTCATATCTTAAAAAAATATGTGAAGATGCCACTTACCCCATAAGATTTTATTTGTTCTTTCATCTCTTCAATCGTTTCCCTGATCTCCCGTTTCATGGGCCTTATTATGCGAGCCAAGGAAAGCATTTCTATGTTTTCCTTTTTCAGGGCCTTATTTATAGTTTCCATTGGGTATATGGAATAGTAAATTTCATCCTCAAGCTCCTCATCACCCAAATCACGTGCACTGGACTAAATTCATCAAACAATAAAATTAAGCAAAATAATTTTAACATCATTCAAACATTGTTATTGTAATGAATTTAGTTACTATTAAGAACTAACACTTACCTGATGTGGTGTTGTGGTCGGTGACTTCCCACAATCGCCCTGTACTGATCTACTTCTAGTGGGTGATTATCCACGGTCACCCTGGACCATGGAAGCAGCAGGTGCCTTTCCATGGTCCTCATGCTGACACGATAAATCAATCAATAATTCATCATAAACATAGAAAAATGCGAATGTAAATAGTGTAAATTGAAAGTTAAGAGAAAAATTTGAAACATTTAGTTATTATATTTAACACTTACCTAACCGGGCATAGAGTGTGACCTTCCACGGTCACCCTGGACCATGGAAGCAGCAGGTTCATTTCCACTGGCGCCACCGTCACACAATAAATCAATAAATAAACGTTATGAAAATAATTGTAACATAATAAAAAATGAGATATTGCAATAATATTTATTTTTACCTCAGAAGTAGAGGACACATGTTATGTTCCATGACAAACATGGGAAGACCCCTGCCACAGTGTAATAAGCATGTTGTCACATGGAAATCTTCTGGGGTTGGAGTTTCTAGTTATTGTAGTCATATTTAGTTACTATATTTAGTTGATTTAATAATTGTAACATAAACAAAAATGAGATATTGCAATAATATTTACTTTTACCTCTGAAGCAGAAGATACATGTTCTGCTCCATGGCGATGAGAAGACCCCTGCCATAGTGTAATAAGCATGTTATCATATGGAAATATTCACAATAAGCATGAAAAAAGCGAATTGTAACGGTGAAAATTGAATGTTAACAGAAAAAATCAAAATATTTAGTTATTGTAGTCATATTTATTTACTATATTTAACATTTGCCTGACGAGGCATAGCTTGTGAACTTCCACGGTCACCCTGGACCATGGAAGCAGCATGTGGCTTTCCACTACTGCCACCCTGACAAAATAAATCAATCAATAAAAGTTGAGTCAATTATTGTAACATAAACAAAAATGAGATAAGCATAATAGTGTAATAAGCATGTTATCACATGGAAATATTCATAATAAGCACGAAAAAAGCAAATGTCAATGGTGGAAATTGAATGTTAACAGAAAAAATCGAAACATTTAGTTATTATATTTAACACTTACCTAACGGGGCACAGAGTGTGACCTTCCACGGTCACCCTGGGCCATGGAAGCAGGAAGTGCCTTTCCACTGGTGCCACCCTGGCACAATAAATCAATAAATAAATGTTATGAAAATAATTGTAACATAATAAAAAAAAGATATTGCAATAATATTTATTTTTACCTCAGAAGTAGAGGACACGCGTTTTGTTCCATGATGATCATGGGTAGACCCCTGCCACAGTGTAATAAGCATGTTGTCAGATGGAAATCTTCTGGGGTTGGCGTTTCTAGTTATTGTAGTCATATTTAGTTACTATATTTAGTTGAGTCAATAATTGTAACATAAACAAAAATGAGATATTGCAATAATATTTACTTTTACCTCCGAAGGAGAAGATACATGTTCTGCTCCATGGCGATGAGCAGATGCCTACTACAGTGTAATAAGCACAAAAATAACAAAAGGGCTAACCACAAGAGGGATAACCACAAGTCAACAAACATAACAGAACAAGTGGGATAACCACAAACATGGCTAACCACAAACATAACAGAACAAGTGCGATAACAACAAAGTCAACATAAGATAACAAGTGGGGTAACCATAAAAATAACATAACAAGTGGGCTACCCACAAAGTCAACATAACATAGCAAGTGGGATAAACACAAATTCAACATAACATAACAAGACTCTCTCTCAAAGATATGTGGTCCACATATGTGCCATGCAACAACTGAAAGTTTATCATCACTGTATAGGAAGGGTTCAACTTGGAAGATGTGATCCTCTCATACTCATTTAGGCTCTGCCAAAATCTGACTTTCAAAGCACCCAACCAAGGGGAAACCAAACATGGAAGCACACTTGCACCAACAAAATTAGTGAACCAAGATAGCACAGTTGTAACATTAAAACATAATTTTCATCTCTTTCAACTAATCCATTAAAACATAATGTTGATCTCTTTCAACTACTCCATTAAAACATAATGTTCATCTCTTTCAACCTTAATACTCCCAAGGCCCAAGAGGTCCTTGTGTTAAATTTGAAAGAGATGAAAATTATTTGTTGAAATGGAGAACCCATGAATGAAGTGTTGTACATTGATGAGGAGTGTGGGAACCTTAGTGTTTATATATACATTTTCCTTAGCACCTGAAAAATTAGAAACCAATAACAAGGAATCATACTACCACCTACCAAGACATACCATGCTGCAAGACTACCATTAAATATTGTATGTGCCATTAAACAACAAACAACGCAGAAAAATCGTAGAACAAACATGTCAAAATCATATTTGATGACTTACCTGATGGGAAGAACCTTCCTTGTACTCAGATTTTAACTTAAAGATCAAATCTTTCCTCTCCGAGGCAAGTCAATAACTAGAAAAAATTGGCCCTTAGTAAAGGGAATAAACATAGCTGAGAGAGAGAGACCATAAATGTTGATAAGAAGAACATACAAGTACAACAGAAGAACCAGCCACTCAAAGAGGTATGGCACAGTAAAGATCAACCCCAAAAAATCAACCAGCACACCAAGTATCCCTAAAAATAGACAAAGACCGTCAACGCAGTAAAAAACACAGCCATAGAAAGTAGCAGTATGGAATTGCACGCATGAATGAGGGAGAACCAAAATTGATGTAGAAACCCTCATAAAGGACAGTGCTAAGCAGGGTAATTTTTAGGGGTGAAATTTCGCCCATTGGCTATTTTTGGGGTTTTTTTTCAAAACATAAATTCGTTATTTGGTCATTTTTACTCTCTTATCTCACCTATATTTACATGAAATATGTTTTTTAATTGTAATATTCGCCAAAATTTACAATTTTCAGTAGAAACCTATATGTTTCATATTAATTTTTGCCTACCTATCTATATATATGATTTTTTCAATCTAAAATAATAACCTAGAATACTATACTTAGGTATTATATTAGAATCCTTAAAAAATACCCTGGTGCTAAGTAAGGATAGGTTCGGTGTTGCAAGTAGACCCAAGCTCAAGCAGAGACAACCTTCAAACCCTTGACGTCATAAACAAGTGTTCCTGAAAACTCTAGATTAGCCATGCCAAAACAGAGCTCAAAGTGCCATAAAGCACGAAAAAAGCGATTGGTAACAGTGAAAATCGAATGTTAACTGAAAAAATCGAAACATTTTGTTATTGTAGTCATATTTCTTTACTATATTTAACATTTACCGCACGAGGCATAGATTGTGAACTTCCATGGTCACCATGGACCATGGAAGCAAGATGTGGCTTTCCACTGCTTCCATCCTGGCAAAATAAATCAATCAATAAAAGTTGAGTCAATAATTGTAACATAAAAGAAATGAGATAAGCATAACAGTGTAAATTTAATGTCCCCAGTTTGACCCCATGGCATCAAAATCGTAAATGATGTAATATTGTTATAAAATTGTGGTGAGGAGCTCAAGGCCAAGGCCATTCCATCGATTTATTGATGCATATGGTTTACGTGCTAGCCAGGCACATTGGAATTGTAAATATGCATTTTAATAAAATACCCACAACTAGCTATGTAATGCAACAAGAGATGGGGCATGATTTTACAAGGAATTGGGAAGGAAAACATTCAAACCCTTCAGCCAATCAAGTCAAGCCAAGGGTCAATGAGATGACCCATCAAACCTCAACTACCCATTTCGACTTTTGTACCCAATCATTCATTTCTCCCAATAGTTGGTTGAGGTAGTTAATGCCTCGGGAATGAAGAGGTATGGCTGTCCAAATTCGAGTATGGGAAAGCCACCCTTCATGGAAAAACATGTTTTGCTTCATGGGCAAGAAAACAACCATGAATTGCTCTCCAAGCCATTACCCATCAAGCAGCTTTGCTCTCCCACAAGTTTGGAGCTACCTGGGCATTTTTCTCCATGGTTTTCCTATGTTTTCCTTCATCTGTCAAGCCGGGAAGGGCGTTTTTGTTTTGGTTACCAATGGGGAAGAGAACAGATCGATTTGGGGTTTCAATGAGGCCATTTTTGCCATTTGAAAATCTCATAGCACGTGGGAGAAATCGGGTTGCTCCCCGGGGATGAATTTCCCTTCCCACAGTCTGTTTTGGTGAGCCACAACTTGGGGAAAAGCCCATGGAGCCTGTTTTGTAAAATACCCTTGCTGGAAATGTGTATCCATGCCCAGTTTCTGAGTTTGCTGTGTGTAAGAGTATGTTGGGGTATGGGTTATGGGTATCTATTGCTTTGGCTGTGCATGAGATTGAATGTCCCCTTTTCCTTGTAAGAATCATGCCCATCTCAGGGGTGGCAGTTGTGTTGAGAGATTGATGAACACAACTGGCCTATGGTTGGGTGGAACGTTGCAGCAACATAGCTAGTTGTTTGGGACAATTACACAATGAAGATAAGTGTTTTTTTGTCTATGCATTTACTTCTGCAATGTTTAATCTAATGAATATTTTTGATAGGCTGTATGCATACGATATGTGTGTGTGGATGAGTTTTAATTTCGTTATGCATATTTACTTAATTTGCATCTGCACACTTTTGAGTTTATGCGTATGAATCTAATGAATGGGCTGAGTTTTATGAATAGCCCCAGAGATCGGTATCATGTTTCCTTCCTTGAATTGGGTGTGCTGGAGGGGACTTTACATTTTGGTATCAGAGCTGCTAGTTGTAGCATTGGGCCTTCATGGGCTACCTATCACAATTGCAGAGGTAAGTATGCTTCCTGCTCAGCACTTGATCATTAAGAAAAATTTCAATTTTCAAAATTTTTCTAAGTGTTTTATGAGTTTCTGCCAAAAGACTCTGTCGGCAAAAGATAAGCTAGAAAACGCCGAAACAGGCGGCGATTTTAAGCTTAAATGCTGCGACGTGGGTGGCAATTTTAAGCTTAAATGTTGTGACACGGGCGGCGATTTTTAGGCTTAAAAGCTGCGACACGGGTAGCGTTTTTAAGCTTAAATGTTGCGATCTGGGTGGTGATTTTAAGCTTAAAAGCTGCGACGTGGTCGACGATTTTAGGCTTAAAATCAGCGACGCGGTCGGTGATTTTAGGCTTAAAATCTGCGACGATCGGCGGAAATTAAGTCAAAAATTTTCTCTTCAGTCACAGTGACAGAAGCTTGCGGGCAGCGAAGATAAGGCCAGGACCGCCACAACAGTCGCAGAAGTTAAGGTTAAAACCAGCGACGGTCGGCGGTGACACTGGCGAAACAGTCGCAAAAGTTATGGTTAAAACCAGCGATGCGACAACAGTTTTAGGGTTAAATCCAGCGACAAAGGTCGACGGAGCTAAGGTTAAGACCAGCGACGGTCGTAGAGATTGAGTCGCGACCAACGATCGGAGGAGCAAAAAAAAAAAAGTATAGAGCCCAAAACTTGATTTTTGGATAGAAGGAGCAGTCGAGCTCAGAATGGGATGATTCCTGTGAGGCTCGGAGGCCATTAATGAAGGCCATGAAAGAACCAGAGAGGGTCCCGAACTCATTATGCTTCGATTTGACAGAAAATGGAGAATAGTGACTTTTGTAAGAAGGTGTCCCGAGGCCTGGCAGAAGGTCGGATTGAGTTGAAATCGATATGGCGCGGCCATGGAGTAGGCACAATGTTAAGTTTGGAATCTTGGAGCCGAACCCCAAAGGGTGTGGAGTCAAGGTGAGCAAGAAGGCCAAAAAGCACTGTTCCGGGCCATTTTTTCGGGATTTTGAAAAGCTTGTGGACAGTAAAAGTGACCCTCGATGTTGGAATCAAAATTTTTACTGAACTCAAAATTTCATCTTCTCATTAAGACAGACAGTTTCCGTTAGACGAAGATTTTCCAGAAATGCATAGATTGGGAGATAGCCATTTTTGGCCAAATTTTGAGATTTTGGGGGAAAAGTGAAAAATTAAAAGTGTCCAAACCCCGAATTTTATAGAAGTTGACTGGTGCATCGGAATGGGGATGTGAAGGTTGTTGATTGATTCTTGTTATATGGACTACCTTCTACTGGTAGATAAGTTTTCATGATTCTTCTTAAATTTGCTTCTACAAGCAGCTGAAGTTGGCCTTTCAGAATAAATTGCAGCTGTGTAAAAATGCAGTAATTTGGGCAAAATCTGCATTTTTGGAAGAATGTAAATTCCATATCCTGGATCAGAATGGAGCACGGGGATAGGCGTTGGAAATATTATCCAGAGGAGAACAGGGATGCATTACCATAATTTGAATGAGGTCCACATATATCATAGATATTTGGTGCAGAAGAGTGCCAATGGTTGTGTTGACAAAAAAATGTTGTCAATATGGGCAATTTCTAGAATTGCATGACTGGAAGGAAATCGGACCAACTATGATATGGAAGAGGGATTCCATGCTACGATGAGGGATTGGAAAGGGAGAATTTCTTAACCCCTGTTTTTCTATCGTATTTATAATTATGAAATTGTCATGCATATAAACTATGACATAAGAATGTTGAAAATGCAAGAGATTACATAGATGAAATGAATGTGCACCAGATAGCATATTAATAAACATTGCACAGTGCATGTGAAAATGTTTGTGCATGAATAGGATATTTCACATTGGTAAAATAGTGAGGTTTTACATATGCAATGAGCCACTTGAAATAATTATGGTGGTTGCTAATAATTAGTTGTGTCCGCATTGGTTGTAGGACCAAATACAATCAAAACATGGCTAAAGAAGTTGATGACGTTGTTGCATGTGACCAATGACCTTATGAAGAGAGGATAGTGCAACATATATGTGATCATGAGGTTGGCAAAAGGAATGTGTAGCCTTGGTAAGAGGCCAACCGATCAAATAACATCAAGTGATGTTAATGACAACCATGTAGGTAATGGTTAATTGTGCTTAACTGCATAAATGTTGAAAGAGGATTTGGTGAGATCCCTTCAACTATGTTGATTTGGTTTGTACGTGGTATTGAGTGTCTGAATGTGAATATAATCCTACCAAGTATGGTGAGGTGTGGGTAAGTGAAGGAAAGGAGCCTTACACCCTATAATTGCTTAGAAATTTCAATGCATTCATATGAAATTATATCATGCCATTTGTGTACGTTGGTTGTGAGTTTAACAACCAAATCAAATGATGACTTACGGTCCTCTTGTAATGTATGCCATATGAGATAGGCATGGTTAGGCCATAATATGTTGGAATGCAAAGTATTCATAGATTAATGCAAGGTTGTATTGAGGGGTCATGCTTTGAGTGAATGCACATTAAAATATTATGTAAATGTTGTGAATGTGCATGCATATGTGCGGGTGCACATGTTGAGATGCATTGTGTGAATGCATGGTTGCGATATATATGTTTCAATGCAATTAGATAATAGATGAAATGGTGGACTATTGTTAATCCTGAGACCATTTCATGAGCTGCTATGAATGCAGGAGAATGATTGCATAGAGAAGGTAGACATGTGATGGGAAACCAGAGCACTCTGTTGGAAGGACAGAGTTGCATGGAATGTGAAGTAATGAATATTTACACTTTATTTAAATTGCATGGATAGCGTGACTGTGTCTTGCAATGTTATTGTGATAATGATGCATATATAGAGATATATATTTCATTGCATTTCAAATATTAACAGCTGAAAGTGTTTGAATTATTGAGTGTTATGATTCTGAGATCACTTCAGTGACTGTTGTAGTAATGAAAGGATTATATGCATAGATACTCACAACGTGTTTGGTTGATTGAAGTTCAGATTTCAAGTAGGAAAGTCTTGTGTATGGCAATGAGGATAAGTCCATAGTAAAGACCAGGATCTACCATGTGCAGAAGCCAAAGGTTATGAGAGGGTTCTCATGGTTGTAACTTATGCATGAAACAAATCTGAAAATTGTCTGATTTAATTTTATGATAATAATCTCATGGTTGCAAATCTAACTTCTGTAGGAAACAGATTTGTAACTTTCAGATTTGAAATTTTGCTAATAATTGCCAATGACTGTTTGGCATATATAAAATTGTGTCAGGAGGACATGTTGTAGGTGGATGTTCATGTATGGTAGCAAGGGTGAAACCATAAGGGACAGAGTGATACTACTTAGGAGAGCCAAACAATACGAGGATAGCCTCATTGATAAGCAAATCAATTTCTGTAGGAGACAGAGTTGTAAATTCATGTTTGAATTTAATTATTAATGACATTGATTGGTTATGGAATAATCAGATTTGAAGTTTATTGTTAAATTTTGCTTACTGTTTGGTTATTTGATAAGTGTGCCAAGATGACACATTGCAGGAAGACCATGTGTGATGGCCTGCATAAGCCAAACTAGATGGGGAGGATCCCATGCTTTGGAAATGGGTTTTAGGTGAAACGCCATTATAAATGTTGATAATGTCTCAGTCAAGCTGCATGTTGCTGAATCATGTGGGTGAGACGGTAAAATTATGCCAAGAAGGCATGTGTGGGTTATGAACGTGAAAATATTGGGGGGGCAAACCGAAGGACTGTTGAATCAGAGAAGGGAGCCCCCATTCTTCGGTAATGAAGAAAAGATACATCTATGAAGCGGATGAGTATTATGTAACCCTAATTGAGGATATACCTGTCTAGTTATTAGATTTAATATACGAAGCATGTTTTATTATCTCATTATTATTCCAGACTACTTGAGTGTGACTAAGGCCTACATGGCTCACATCGGAAAGGGATGCATACCTTTCGGGTGATGGGTTATGTTAGGGTTGTCAATGTTGACTACACCCTAAGGGATTGGACACATTATTGGTGTTTCAATACTTGATAGTGAATGTTATGAAATATGATTACAATTTTAGAGCAATAATACTGATGAACCTGCTTATCCTTCTTGTGCTGTCAGCTTACACAGATGCAATCGGGTGTTGCACGTAAGAGGCAAAGTTAATAAAGGGTGCTCAAGAGGACTGTATGGGCAGTGGTAACCTTTCTACGCTCACACTAAATGACACTGGAAGATATGGATAGGCCTGAGGAGATGTGGAACAGAAAAGGGGCATCATCCTTGTGTAGTGTTAGTGGGTATTGTGGGGCCATGCTAGCCTACAGTCAAGTGAGTCACCTATGGAGTTCCTGGAGGGAACCACTGGTTTGCATAGGAGAAGGAGCCACATAATCATATTATGTTGTTTTTATTGCCCAATAAACCAAGTTGGTGTACTGGCTTGGCAATGGTTGTTGTATGCCTGATAAACCCAGTTGGTGTATTGGCTTGGAATTGGTTATTTGGATGTTGTGGTTAATGGTGTTGGATGCCTGACAAACCTAGTCGGTGTACTAGCTTGGCATTGGCTATTTGCATGTTTTGGAGGTATTGGTGAAGGGTGTTATTTCCTGACAAACCCAGTCGGAGAACTGGCTTGGAAATGGTCGTTGTATGCTTAATAAACCCAGCTGGTGTACTAGTTTAGCATACTGATTTTTGAAATACTTGATAAGCCCAATCAGCGTACTGGCTTAGCATACTGATTTTAGGGGTGACTGATAAACCCAGTCGACATATTGGCTTGGAATTGCCTATTCGAATGATGTTGTGGAGCAACATGTGTGCTGGCCAAGCATCCACCTCACAGGTGATCCAAGGCTTGTAAAGAAGAGAAGGAAACCTGTGGAGTAGCGAGGAAATGCACAATACACATAAGTATTCATTTTCATTTATTTCTTGCTTGCAATAATGATGATCTCAGGTATAAGTTTTCTAACAGCTAAGCTGATACACTGATGTTTCTTTGTTGGAAACCTTGGTCATTGCAGGAAGCAAGGACCTTGAAAGAACTATAAATTCTTGGTAAAACCAGAGAGTAACTAGTTGGAGCTATAAATTTTTGGTAAGTCCAGAGAGTAACTGGTTGGAGCTATAAATGCGTGGTAAATGCAGAGAGTAACTGGTTGGGCGCTATAAAATTCTTAGTAAAGCCATAGAGTAACTGGTTGGGTATTAACTACGTAATGTAGTGGAGTAGCCTGTGTGTCGGCCCAACATTCATTATTGTATCCACGAGCAATCCAAGGCTTATAAAGCGAAGAAGGAGCCTGTGAAATAAAGTGAAGACATCCAATGCAGACAAGTATTTGGTTACCTTGCAACTTCTTTCTTATAAATATACGTGTGTATATGATGTGGTTATGATTTTACCAAACTCTTTTTTAGAGATAAACCCTATGAAAACAAACTAAACATGTGAATTGATTCAATGTTTGAGTATAGGTATTGCTGGAAGCAAGGACTATGAAGGCATCATAGGGATGCATGTGGACATGTGATCGTCCTAAGGAGATCAGTATCAGCAGTAAAGAAATATGGTACTAGTGGACATGTGTGGGTCCTAGCAGCCAAAGGTTCTGTAGGAAACAATGGGGAAGGGTTCCCTAGTTGAAAATCCTTAGGTAGACCTTAGACACTAAGTGTCATATCCAAGAAAGGGAAATACAAGCATTCTCATTGAATTGAACAAGGCTAAGGAGCATAGAACCACAAGTGATGGTGTGGCTCCGGATTGGAACAAGACTAAGAGGGGGAAACTGTTACTCTTCTCCTTCCTTTGACTGATGCATCTTAGAAACAAAAGATTGTTGAGTGCATGTCATAGATGAAAACAAATTGTGTTTAATTGCTTGAGATGAATTGTGAATGCTGAAATAATGATTTCCCTGTGAAAGAATGAACATGAATGAGTTCACGTGTATGTTGGGAAAACACGAAAAATGTGGAAGTCTCATGAGTGAAAAATGGACTCTCCATGTCAATTGGGAAAATAATTGATTAATTTTAATATTGTGTTATGCTTGTCCTAACAGGAATTGCCATGATGAATCTCACAGGTGAGAAATTGAAAGCCATTGATTACAGTTGTTACTAGCCAAGTGTTGCTAGTGAGCAAAGTGTGGGATAGTTGTGCACATTGATCATGGCAGCAAACCAAAAGATAATTGCTTTGGTTGAAAATATTCCTCAAATAGTTGTCAGGACAACAAGAAAGACGGTAGCTATGAAATTCTAGATTTATAGATCAACTGGAAGGGTAATAAAGGGAAGGGATTGCTCTGGAGCAATGCCCACTTGTAGAACTGGAAGATCAAAGCCAGCAGGAGCAGCTTGAGGAAGCTAAAGGACTTGATCCTGAAAGTTCAAATTCAAAGAGATGAAACAAATGATAGACCTACCACCAGTTGTGAATTTTGAGGCATGTGTAAAGAGGGTATTTATTACTAACTATTAGAACACCGAGGACGGTGGTAATCCAAGGGGAGGGAAATGTAATGTCCCCAGTTTGACCCCATGGCATCAAAATCATAAATGATGTAATATTGTTATAAAATTGTGGTGAGGAGCTAAAGGCCAAGGCCCTGCCATCGATTTATTGATGCATATGGTTTACGTGCTAGCTAGGCACATTGGAATTGTAAATATGCATTTTAATAAAATACCCACAACTAGTTATGCAATGCAACAAGAGACGGGGCATGATTTTACAAGGAATTGGGAGGGAAAACATTCAAACCCTTGAGCCAATCAAGTCAATCCAAGTGTCAATGAGATAACCCATCAAACCTCAACTACCCATTTTGACTTTTGTACCCAATCATTCATTTCTCCCAAGAGTTGGTTGAGGTAGTTAATGCCTTGGGAATGGAGAGGTATGGCTGTCCAAATTCGAGTATAGGCAAGCCACCCTTCATGGAAAAACGTGTTTTGCTTCATGGGCAAGAAAACAACCATGAATTTCTCCCCAAGCCATTACCCATCAAGCAGCTTTTCTCTCCCACGAGTTTGGAGCTACCTGGGCATTTTTCTACATGGATTTCCTATGTTTTCCTTCATCTGTCAAGCCAGGAAGGGCATTTTTTTTTTTGGTTTTCAATGACGTTGTTTTGGCTATTTGAAACACTCATAGCAAGTGGGAGAAATCGGGTTGCTCCCTGGGGACGAATTTACCTTCCCACAGTCCATTTTGGTGAGCCACGACTTGGGGAAAATCCATGGAGCCTATTTTGTAAAATACCCTTGCTGGAAATGTGTATCCATGACCAGTTTCTGAGTTTGGTGTGTGTAAGAGTATGTTGGGGTATGGATTATGGGTATCTATTACTTTAGCTGTGCATGAGCTTGAATGTCCCCTTTTCCTTGTAAGAATCATGCCCAGCTCAAGGGTGGTAGTTGTGTTGAGAGATTTATGAACACAACTGGCCTATGGTTGGGTGGAACGTTGTAGCAACATAGCTAGTTGTTTGGGACAATTGCACAATGAAGATAAGTGTTTTTCTGTCTATGCATTTACTTCTACAATGTTTAATCTAATGACTGTTTTTGATAAGTTGTATGCATATGATATGTGTGTGTGGATGAGTTTTAATTCCGCTGTGCATATTTGCTTAATTTGCATCTGCACACTTTTGAGTTTATGCATATGAGTCTAATGAATGGGATGATTTTTATGAAGAGCCCCAGAGATCGGTATCATGTTCCCTTCCTTGAATTGGGTGTGTTGGAGGGGACTTTAGATTTTGGTATCAAAGCTGCTGGTTGCAGCATTGGGCCTTCATGGGCTACATATCACAATTGCAGAGGTAAGTATGCTTCCTGCTCAGTACTTGATCATTAATAAAAATTTCAATTTTCAAAATTTTTCTAAGGGTTTTATGAGTTTCTGCCAAAAGACTCTATTGGCAAAAGATAAGCCAGAAAACGCAGAAATAGGTGGTGATTTTAAGCTTAAATGTTGTGACGCAGGTGGCGATTTTAAGCTTAAACGTTGCGACGCGACCGACAATTTTTAGGCTTAAAAGCTGTAACGCGGGCGGCGATTTTAAGCTTAAATGTTGGGATGCGGGCGACGATTTTAGGCTTAAAAGCTGCAACGCGGTCGACGATTTTAGGGTTAAAATCTGCGATGCGATCGAATTTTAGGCTTAAAATATGCACTGATAGGCGGAAATTAAGCCAAAAATTTGTGACTCGGTTGCAGCGACGGAGGCTTGCAGGCGGCGAAGATAAGACCAGGACTGTCGCAATGGTTGCAGAAGTTAGGGTTAAAACCAACGATGGTTGGCGGTGACACTAGAGAAACGGTCGCAGAAGTTATCGTTAAAACCAACGATGCGACGATAGTTTTAGGGTTAAATCCAGCGACAAAGGTCAATGGAGTTTAGTTTACGACTAGCGACAAAGGTCAGTGGAGTTAAGCTTAAGACCAGTGACAGTCGCAGAGTTTGAGCCGCGACTAGCGATCGGAGAAGCAAAAAAAAAAAGTATAGAGCCCAAAACTTGATTTTTTGATAGAAGGAGCAGTCGAGCTCATAATGGGATGATTCCTGTGAGGCTCGGAGGCCATTAATGAAGGCCTTGAAAGAACCAAAGAGGGTCTCGAACTAATTATGCTCCGATTTGACATAAAATGGAGAATAGTGACTTTTGTAAGACAGTGTCCCGAGGCTTGACAGAAGGTTGGATTGAGCTGAAATCGATATGGCGCGGCCATGGAGCAGGAACAATGTTAAGTTTGGAATCTTGAAGCCGAAATCTAAAGGATGTGGAGTTAGGGTGAGCAAGAAGGCCAAAAAGCACTGTTCCGGGCCACTTTTTCTGGATTTTGAAAAGCTTATGGACAGTAAAAGTGACCCTAGATGTTGGAATCAAAAATTTTATTGAACTCGACATTTTATCTTCTCATTAAGACAAATGTTTTACATTAGACGAAGATTTTCCAGAAATGCATAGATTGGGAGATAGCTATTTTTGGCCAAATTTTGAGATTTTGGGGGAAAAGTGAAAAGTTAAAAGTAGCCAAACCTTGAATTTTATAGAAGTTGACTGGTGCATCGGAATAGGGATCCGAAGGTTGCTGAGTGATTTTTTTTATATGGACTACCTTCTCCCGGTAGATAAGTTTTCATGATTCTTCCTAAATTTGCTTCTACAAGAAGCTGAAGTTGGCCTTTCAAAATAAATTGCAGCTATGTAAAAATGCAGTAATTTGGGCAAAATCTGCATTTTTGGAAGAATGTAAATTCCATGTCCTGGATCGGAATGGAGCAAGGGGATAGGCGTTGGAAATATTATCCACATGAGAACAGGGATGCATGACTAGAATTTGAATGAGGTCCACATATATCATAGATATTTGGTGTAGAAGAGTGCCAATGGCTGTTTTGACAAAAACTTCTTGTCAATATGGGCAATTTCTAGAATTGCATGACTGGAAGGAAATCGGACCAACTATGATATGGAAGAGGGATTCCATGCTACGATGAGAGATTGGAAAGGGAGAATTCCTTAACCCCTGTTTTGCTATCGTATTTATAATTATGAAATTGTCATGCATATAAACTATGGCATAAGAATGTTGAAAATGCAAGAGATTACATAGATGAAATGAATGTGCACCAGATAGCGTATTAATAAACATTGCACAATGCATGTGAAATTGTTTGTGCATGAATAGGATATTACACATTGGTAAAATAGTGAGGTTTTACATATGCAATGAGCCACTTGAGATAATTATGGTGGTTGCTAATAATTAGTTGTGTCCGCATTGGTTGTAGGACCAAATACAATCAAAACATAGCTAAAGAAGTTGATGACGTTGTTGCACGTGACCAACAATCTTATGAAGAGAGGATAGTGCAACAAATCTGTGATCATGAGGTTGTCAAAAGGACTGTGCAGCCTTGGTAAGAGGCCAACCGATCAGGTAACATCAAGTGATGTTAATGACAGCCATGCAGGTAATGGTTAATTGTGCTTAATTGCATGAATGTTGAAAGAGAATTTGGGGAGATCCATTCAACTATGTTGATTTGGTTTTCATGTGGTATTGAGCTTGAATGTGAATATACTCCTACCAACTATGGGGAGGTGTGGGTAAGTGAAGGAAAGGAGCCTTACACCCTATAATTGCTTAGAAATATCAATGCATTCATATGAAATTATATCGTGCCATTTGTGTATGTTGGTTGTGAGTTTAACAACCAAAGCAAATGATGACTTATGGTCATGTTGTAATGTATGCCATATGAGATAGGCATGGTTAGGCCATAATATGTTGGAATGCAAAGTATTCATGGATTAATGCAAGGTTGTATTGAGGGGTTACACTTTGAGTGAATGCACATTAAAATATTATGTAATTGTTGTTGAATGTGCATGCATATGTGCGGGTGCACATATTGAGATGCATTGTGTGAATGCATGGTTGTGATATATATGTTTCAATGCAATTAGATAATAGATGAAATGGTGGACTATTGTTAATCCTGAGACCATTTCATGAGCTGCTATGAACGCAGGACAATGATTGCATGGGGAAGGTAGACATGTGATGGGCAACCAGAGCACTCTGTTGGAAGGATAGAGTTGCATGGAATGTGAAGTAATGAGTATTTACAGTTTATTTAAATTTCATGGATAGTGTGACTGTGTCTTGCAATTTTATTGTGATAATGATGCATATATAGAGATATATATTTCATTGCATTTAAAATATTAACAGCTGAAAGTGTTTGAATTATTGATTGTTATGATTCTGAGATCACTTCAGTGACTATTGTAGCAATGAAAGGATTATATGCATAGATACTCACAACGTGTTTTGCCGATTGAAGTTCAGATTTTAGGTAGAAAATTCTTGCGTATGGCAATGAGGATAAGTCCATAGTAAAGACCAGGATCTGTTGTAAATTCATGTTTGAATTTAATTATTAATGACATTGATTGGTTATTGAACAATCAGATTTGAAGTTTATTGTTAACTATTGCTTACTGTTTGGCTATTTGATAAGTGTGCTAGGATGACACATTGCAGGAAGACCATATGTGATGGCCTGCAGAAGCCAAACTAGATGGGGAGGATCCCATGCTTTGGAAATGGGTTTCAGGTGAAACGCCATTGTAAATGTTGATAATGTCTCAGTCGAGCTACATGTTGTTGAATCATGTGGGTGAGACAGTAAAATTATGCCAAGAAGGCATGTGTGGGTTATGGAACGTGAAAATATTGGGGTGGAAAACCGAAGGACTGTTGACTCAGAGAAGGGAGCCCCCATTCTTCGCTAATGAAGAAAAGATACATCTGTGAAACGGTTGAGTATTCTGTAACCCTAACTGAGGATATACCTGTCTGGTTAATAGATTTAATATGCAGAGCATGTTTTATTATTTCATTATTATTCCAGACTGCTTGAGTGTGACTAAGGCCTACATGGCTCATATCAGAAAGGGATGCATACCTTTCGGGTGATGGGTTATGTTAGGGTTTTCAATGTTGACTACACCCTAAGGGAATGGACACATTCCTGGTGTTTCAATACTTGATAGTGAATGTTATGAAATATGATTACAATTTTAGAGCAGTAATACTGATGAGCCTGCTTATCCTTCTTGTGCTGTCAGCTTACACAGATGCAATCGGGTGTTGCACGTAAGAGGAAAAGTTAAGAAAGGGTGCTTGAGAGGACTGTATGGGCAGTGGTAACCTTTCTACGCTCACACTAAAGGACACTAGAAGAGATGGATAGGCCCGAGGAGCTGTGTAACATAAAAGGGGCATCATCCTTGTGTAGTTTGAGTGGGTATTGTGGGGCCATGCTATCCTACAATCGAGTGAGTCACCTATGGTGTTCTTGGAGGGAACCACTGGTTTGCATAGGAGAAGGAGCCATGTAATCATATTATGTTGTTCTTATTGCCTAATAAACCAAGTCGGTGTACTGGCCTGGAAATGGTTTTTGTATGCCTGATAAACCCTATCGGTGTACTGGCTTGGCATTGGTTATTTGGATGTTGTGGTTAATGGTGTTGGATGCCTGACAAACCTAGTCAGTGTATTGGCTTGGCATTGGCTATTTGCATGTTGTGGAGGTATTGGTGAAGGGTGTTATTTCCTGACAAACCCAATTGGAGAACTAGCTTCGAAATGGTCGTTGTATGCTTGATAAACCCAGTCGGCATACTGGTTTAGCATACTGATTTTTGAAATGCTTGATAAATCCAGTCGGTATACTGGCTTAGCATACTGATTTTAGGGTTGCCTGATAAACCCAGTCGGTATACTAGCTTGGCATTGCCTATTCGGATTATGTTGTGGAGTAGCACGTGTGCTGTCCAAGCATCCACCCCATAGGTGATCCAAGGCTTGTAAAGCAGAGAAGGAAACCTGTGGAGTAGCGAGGAAATGCACAATACAAATAAGTATTCATTTTCATTTCTTTCTTGCTTGGAATAATAAAGATCTCAAGTATAAGTTTTCTAACATCTAAGCTGATACACTCATGTTTATTTGTTGGAAACCTTGGTCATTGCAGGAAGCAAGGACCCTGCAAGAAATATAAATTCTTGGTAAAAACAGAGAGTAACTGGTTGGTGCTATAAATTTTTGGTAAGTCGATAGAGTAACTGGTTGGAGATATAAATGCGTGGTAAACCCAGAGAGTAACTGGTTGGGCATTAACTACATGATGTAGTGGAGTAGCCTATGTGCTATCCCAACATTCATTATTGTATCCATGAGAAATCCAAGGCTTAGAAAGCGAAGAAGGAGCCTGTAAAATAAAGTGAAGACATCCAATGCAGATAAGTATTTGGTTACCTTGCAACATCTTTCTTATGAATATACGTGTGTATATGATGTGGTTATGATTTTATCAAACTCTTGTTTAGAGATAAACCCTATGAAAATAAACTAAACATGTGAATTGATTCAATGTTTGAGTATAGGTATTGCTGGAAGTAAGGACTATGAAGGCATCATAGGGATGCATGTGTAGATGTGATCATCCTAAGGAGCTCAGTATGAGTAGTAATGAAAGATGGTGCTAGTGGACATGTGTGGGTCCTACCAGCCAAAGGTTCTGTAGGAAACAATGGGTAAGGGTTCCCTAGTTGAATATCCTTAGACATACCTTAGAAACTAAGTGTCATATCCACGAAAGGGAAAGTCAAGCATTCTCATTGAAGTGAACAAGGCTAAGGAGCATAGAACCACAAGTAATGGTGTGGCTCCATATTGGAACAAGACTAAGAGGGGGAAAGTCATACTCTTCTCCTTCCTTTTGACTGATGCATCTTAGAAACAAAAGATTGTTGAGTGCATGTCAAAGATGAAAACAGATTGTGTTTAATTGCTTGAAATGAATTGTGATTAATGCTGAAATAGTTATTTCCCTGTGAAAGGATGAACATGAATGAGTTCATGTGTATGTTGGGAAAGCACAAAAAATGTGTAAGTCTCATGAGTGAAAAATGGACTCTCCATGTCAATTGGGAAAATAATTGACTAATTTTAATATTGTATTATGCTTGTCCTAACAGGAATTGCCATGATGAATCTCACAGGTGAGAAATTGAAATCCATTGTTTGCAGCTGTTACTAGCCAATTGTTTCTAGTGAGAAAAGTGTGGGCTAGTTGTGCACACTGATCATGGCAGCAGACCAAAAGATAATTGTTTTGGTTGAAAATATTCCTCAAATAGTTGTCAGGACAATAAGAAAGATGGTAACCATGAAATTCTAGATTTATAGATCAACTGGAAGGGTAATAAAGGGAAGGGATTGCTCTGGAGCAATGCCCACTTGTAGAACTGGAAGATCAAAGCCAACAGGAGCAGCTTGAGGAAGCCAATGGACTTGATCCTGAAAGTTCAAATTCAAAGAGATAAAACGCATGACAAACCTGCCACCAATTGTGAATTTTGAGGCATGTGTAAAGAGGGTATTTATTCCTAAGTATTAGAATACCGAGGACGGTGTTATTCCAAGGGGGAGGGAAATGTAATGTCCCCAGTTTGACCCCATGGCATCAAAATCGTAAATGATGTAATATTGTTATAAAATTGTGGTGAGGAGCTCAAGGCCAAGGCCACGCCATCAATTTATTGATGCATATGGTTTAAGTGCTAGCCATGCACATTGGAATTGTAAATATGCATTTTAATAAAATACCCACAACTATCTATGCAATGCAACAAGAGACGGGGCATGATTTTACAAGGAATTGGGAGGAAAAACGTTCAAACCATTGATCCAATCAAGTCAATCCAAGTGTCAATGAGATAACCCATCAAACCTTAACTACCCATTTTTACTTTTGTACCCAATCATTCATTTCTCCCAAGAGTTGGTTGAGGTAGTTAATGCCTTGGGAATGGAGAGGTATGGCTGTCCAAATTCGAGTATGGGAAAGCCACCCTTCATGGAAAAATGTGTTTTTCTTCTTGGGCAAGAAAACAACCATGAATTGCTCCCCAAGCCATTACCCATCAAGCAGATTTGCTCTCCCACGAGTTTGGAGCTACCTGGGCGTTTTTATCCATGGATTTCTTGTGTTTTCCTTCATATGTCAAGCTGGGAAGGGCGTTTTTGTTTTTGTTACCAATGGGGAAGAGAATAGATCGATTTGGGGTTTCAATGAGGCCATTTTGTCCATTTGAAACGCTCATAGCATGTGGGAGAAATCGGGTTGCTCCCTGGGGACGAATTTCCCTTCCCACAGTCCGTTTTGGTGAGCCACAACTTGGGGAAAAACCCATGGAGCATGTTTTGTAAAATACCCTTGCTGGAAATGTGTAGCCATGCCCAGTTTCTGAGTTTGTTGTGTGTAAGAGTATGTTGGGGTATGGGTTATGGGTATCTATTGCTTTGGTTGTGCATGAGCTTGAATGTCCCCTTTTCCTTGTAAGAATCATGCCCGGCTCAGGGGTGGCAGTTGTGTTGAGAGATTGATGAACACAACTGGCCTATGGTTGGGTGGAACGTTGCAGCAACATAGCTAGTTGTTTGGGACAATTTCACAATGAAGATAAGTGTTTTCTTGTCTATGCATTTACTTCTGCAATGTTTAAATTGATGACTATTTTTGATAGGCTGTATACATATGATATGTGTGTGTCGATGAGTTTTTATTCCACTGTGCATATTTGCTTAATTTGCATCTGCACACTTTTGAGTTTATGCATATGAATCTAATGAATGGGCTAAGTTTTATGAAAAGCCCTAGAGATCGGTATCATGTTCCCTTCCATGAATGGGGTTTGCTGGAGGGGACTTTACAGTAATAAGCATGTTATCACATGGAAATATTCATAATAAGCATGCAAAAAGCGAACGTCAACGATGGAAATCAAATGTTAACAAAAAAAATTGAAACAGTTAGTTGTTGTAGTCATGTTTAGTTACTATATTTAGCATTTACGTAATGAGGCATAGCGTGTGACCTTCCATGGTTACCCTGGACCGTGGAAGCCACATCTATTCGATTTAAGTTGTAATCGATCAACAACTCTTCAGCTGGAAGTATTGTTTTTGTTGCACATACAAATATACGATGTTCTTTGCGTCCCTCAAATTCACAATTCGGTTACTTACTTGTTGTTACTGGCCGTGTACTATTTATAAAGCCAACAACATTTCCGGACGCTTTTGGTCTCCCATCAATATACATAGTCGCCCCTTTGTTTTTATTGTTTTCTGCTAGTTGTATATAATTTGCAGCAACTCCATATATCCACATACTTCGAGTATATTAGACCAAGATCAACCAGTTATTGTATCTGTATAATGGTCCGACATACTCCATCAATTTAGTTACAGTTCCATAGCCGACCTTTATGCCATCCATGGAAAATAGCCCCAATCCATGTAAGGATGAAGAAACAATGGTGATACATCCTCCCATTGATGAAGAAATCTGTGTCCACTTGAGGTATATTATTAGGTACCCATTGTTACACTACAGTTCTATACCTCAAGGGAAACTCAATGTCACCTATGATCTCAGCATCATAATTACATGACCCTCCGTTGGCAATAAAATATTGCATGCGTCTATGAAATCTTTTCCTTACCTTTTCAAGTCTAGTTGATATAGAACCGGTAGATCTAGTACAACACGTCTCACTTTCAACCTCTCCGAGTATATCTTCATCATCACTCGAGGAAGATAGATCTGACAGATACCTATTGGGTGGTATCTACACTTGATAAAACAAGAATATAAGTTACCAAGCAGATATAATTTAGCGTGCAAATATATTTACTTGTAATGTTTTAATATCAAAAGTTATTTCTTCCCAAAATTTTTATCAAAAGCTATTTTTCTCTCAAAGGTGTAATTGCTTTTAGAGTTATTTATATTGAATTATTTTTAAGTATAAGACATGATTTGATTTTATTTGGAATTTGTTCACAACATGGATATAGAAGTGTGTTTCTTGGGCAACTTGACTATGTAATGCATGCAAAGAGGTATGGGGTTCCCCCTCATATAGATCATGTTGGGGATTCAATTTGGAACGGGCGGTGGTCATATTGCTTCATTCATGGATTTCCCACAGAAACTCGGTGACGTTAGTATAACACTCCCTCTTCCACAGTGGTTTGATATGAAATTTTCCTCATGCAAGGTACTCCTTCTCTAACTATGTGCTACATGTGCGCAATGGTACTCTATTGTATGACAATGTGATCACAAAGGTCCAACTCTCCTCCTCAACATAGGTCCTTGGTTCCATCACCAACCTCCATGAAGTATCCTCCTCAACCCAACAATCATCAAATCAAGTGTCCAACCTACAAGGTGTTTAGGTCCCAAGCTCTAAGGGTTAAGTTCCCATTGCTCCTCCTCCTAGGTAAGTACCTCCCTTGATAAATCAATCGACTCCCCCATTGTTTGCACCCAATGAGTTTATCGACATGTCGATTAGGTAACAATCTCCTAAGGGTACCATGTCAACAGACTAACCAAGGCCAAGCATCCACCCAAACCGAGACATTGATATGACCGTGAAGCATCACAAGGGGCTAGGAGACTTATTGCTCGTCTACCGAGGTGAGAACACTTTTGGAGTAATCCCAAAAGCTAACACATAGTTTTCCCTGAAATGAATAATTATATCTAAAAAATAGGTGGCCATGCGTATTACTCACACATTATCCTTGCCAAAAATTTTAGGTCCATGCAGTTAATACACATGAAATTTATAACATCATGTCCATAAAAGAAAAATGAGTATGGAGTAACATAATTCTCTTCAAAACTTATTTTTGCTTCAAAGTGAAATTCTCAATCTAGATATGAGTTCTGATTGCTTGAAGTTGAATGAACAAAAAACTTTACAAATTTAATCGTCAACAAGCAAATGTATTACCCATTTTTGTGTTTGCACCCTTATACCAACAGAGACAACCACATGAAAGTGGTGTATTCCAATAACATATTGGTTGATTGGTTGGGGGGTCAGTATGCTTTCTTGGTATACAATGTTAAACAGTTAGAAACCCCTATAATATGGCACCTTAGAATAGATTAGAATGTTTTAACTTACACCAAATTGGCCATCTTTTGCTCATTTTTTCCAAATTTCATGCAATTTCATACATGGAGGGAAAGTGGGCCCATGCACAAAATTGTCCAAAATTGGGCTAGATTTGGTCAATTTTGCAAAAACCACAATTTTTTTTTAATTTCAAGCATGAAATGAGGTGGAATAGCATTGGGTATGACTCCCACTCCCTACCATGCATGTTTGAAATTGTAAAGGATTTGGACAAATTTGGAACATTTTGTTAGTGATTTTAGCTATGGGGAGAGGGTTTAAATGATAAGAATCAACCTTGGTGAAGGGGGAGGATTCTAGACATCATTTTCCCTCTCTCCATGCAAGAAGACTCACAAAAATTGGCAAATTTTTCCCTCCCTCCATGCCTGATTTTTTTAAAATAGGATAACATGGTGAAATGTCACAAAATTTAGACCCATTTTAGGTAGTTTTGAGTGGTTTTGCACATGGACGCGGATAGGGTGATGCTGGATCCTAAATCATCTTATCACAACCCTGAATTGTATTACACTACCCAAGACCATTTTCTTACCATTGCTACGATGTTCTGCAACACAGAAATCCTGAATTTGTTTGGTCGTGATGGTAGGGTTTAGGCCCGTTCTCTATCAAACGGGCGATGGATGGGTTCATGGATGGAATTTGATGGGAAAAATGCCCTTCATGGGTCATTTTGCCCCTCAAATACAACCTATATTTCATATAAACCATCAGAAAAAATGAAGTAAGCAATGAAACGTCTGTATTTAGTGTGGAAACAGTCAAAATCATGGGATTTTTCCCAAATTCCTACACTACTAGGGTTAATGGGATTACCGAATTCATTGGGCCCTTTGTTATCCTCTGGACTGCCACCGGATTGCCTCCCTTTGGAACATCGGTATCCTCTGGACTGGTATCCCCTACTCCTTGATTTAACAATGCTCTTGTCATCAAATTACTAGTGCTCTGGATGATGCTAGTGAACTAGTGCACAGGAGTGAACTTGTTCTTTGTTGTTTTTCTTTGGATGCTGCTAATGAGCTAGTGCGCAAGAGTCTTTTCCTTCTATGTTTTTTTGTTTTTTTTATTTGCATATTTTATATTTTGTGTTTTGTTTTGTTTTTTTATTTGCATATTTATTTTTTGTTTATATTATTTTGGTTTTTTTTTATTTGCATATTTTATATTTTGTTGCATTTTAAATTAATTTTAGTTAAACAACTCTACGTTTTTAATTTAATGTAATGTAATTTAATTTAATTTAACTTAACTAGGATTTTGTCATAATTTGTATTGGTTGCATTGCTTGTAGTGAGATCCTATACATAAGTCCCTTCAAGGACGAATATGATGAGGATGACGATGATAATGATGATGATGATGATGATGATGATGAAAACCAGGAAGATGATGGTGATGACAACAACAACGAAGATGATCATCATCATCATTATCATCATCATCATCCTTGTCGTCATCACCATTGTCTTCATCGTCTTCATCATCATCATCATCATCTTCATAATCATCATCATCGTCGTCATCATCATCGTCATAATGATCTTCTTCATCATCATCATCTTCCTTATCATCATCATCATCATCATCATCATCATCATCTTCATCATCAACATCTTCGTTATCGTCATCATCATCATATCCATCATGATCATCATCAACATCTTCATATTCATCATCATATTCATCATCATCATCCAATTCATCATCATCTCCATTATCGTGATCATCATCATCATCATTTTTCATTATCATCATCATTATCTTCATCATCATATTCATCATCATCATCATCATCATCATCTTCATCATCACAATTTTAGGGGGAGCTCAGTAAATGAAGACGTCTACATGGTAAGGGGGAACAACCAATTGAGTGAAAAATTAAGGATTGCTCCTAACACCCATTCCAAGGACTAATATGACAATTCAATATGATCTGATGAAGTCGTAAAAAAAAATACAACTTTTTGGGCCCTGTGAAGCCTCATGTTCTTAGATTTGTGCACATGAAGAATCAAGACTTATGGACCTAGTCCGGTGTCTTAAAAGAGGAAGATCCTAACTGAGCATTTTGGTAGTTCTGTAAAGTGCATTCTTTATAGGAGTGAATAATCACTCATAACCATTCTATTATAATGTTGTCCAAGCTCAGAATACTTTAGTGAAGACCAAGGTAAATATCTTGTCATCACATCTTCATCATCATCATCATCTTCATCAGCATTGTCATCATCACCATCATCATCATCATCATCATCATCATCATCATCATCATCATCCTCATCCTAATCATCATCATGATAATCATGATTATCATCTTCATCATCCTCATCCTAGTCATCATCATCATCCGCATCCTCATCATCCTCATCCTCATCATCCTCATCATCATCGTCCTCATCCTCATCCTCCTCCTCCTCCTCCTCCTCATCATCATTGTCGTCGTCATCACCAACACAATCATCATCTTCATCATCATCTTCTTCTTCATCATCATCATCATCATCATCGTCGTCGTCGTCGTCATCTCCCTCTTCCTAATCAACATCTTCATCATTGTCATCATCATCATCTTCATCATTGCCATCATCATCATCTGTTAAATTTTTAGAATTTACTTCAATCTGATCTAGGATCTTAACTGAGAGAACAACATGTACATCAAATCTACAGCATATCAATCATGGACACAATAATACAAGCACACAAGAGACACAGAGTTTACTTGGGGAAAACCATAAAGGTGATAAACCCCAATAACTTCCTCAAAGATAGATAGAGCATTGATATAACCAGAATACAAGAGATAGTCTTCTCCTAGCAGCAGATCCTCCTCCTCCACAAGTGCGCCACTATCCCAAGTGTGAGTGAGAGAATAGAATGATCAAATAGAGATCTCCCGATCTCTATTTATACTAGACTTGACTTGCCTAATAACCTTTACTAGGTCGGCCTTAACTTAACCACATAACACAATGCTGACTGGGCTGACACCCAATAGGGTGGTCTAATAACCCTTTGACCCACATGGCCGACCCCCACTAGGGTGGTCTAACAACCCTTCGACCCACATGACTTATACAGGGATGACCCCAACAAGGTGGTCTAATAACCCATCAAGTATAAGTTACGACACTTACAATATAAATGATGACACTTCCATATAGAGGAATAATAACATCTCTATAGGAATATAAAATACATATATGAAATACATGGGTGAAATACATTCCGAAGTTACATATACATCATCACTCCCTCTTAACTAGGAAGGTATTTCTCAACACAAGTCTGCTAGCACAAGTCTTCTTCTTTGGATCATCATCAACGAATCATCATCCTAGAATCATCGTCATCGTCACTGCTGCTGCTATCTCAATCAAACTCTGAATCTACTCATCATAGGAAGTTCTACAGAGCCAGTCCTTTTTCATACTGGATGTAGGCCCACCACCTGCAAGTCTTCATCATCACTGGCCATACTTTGGAAATCTCAGGACTTATTACATGCATCACAAAACCTTGCAAGAGCATCCAGGCTATTACGAGCACATAGCTCTACCTGTCGGATCTCCCAGGGACATATTATATGTGACTGTCACAAAACCTTAAAAGAGTCTCTTGACTAGAAAGAACCCTAAAGAGCATCTGAGGCCTTTTTCATCCTGTCCAGATCTCCAGGACTTATTACATGTGACACCTACCACAAAAACTTGCAAGAGCATCCCAGGACTTATTACGGTCACACAGCCCAACCTATCGGATCTCCCAGGGCCATATTACATGTGGTCATGGCAAAACCTTGCAAGAGCATCCCAGGACTCATTACAAGCACACAGCTCAACCTATCAGATCTCCCAGGTCCGAATTATATGCCATAGGACAAAACCTCGAAAGAGCATCTACCAGATATCCCAGGGCCAAATCATATGCCATAGGAAAAACCTTGCAAGACTATCTGCAGATCTCCTAGGGACAAATTATATGTCCTTCCAAAGCAAAACCTCAAAAGAGCATTTGCTAGATATCCCAGGGCCACATTACATGCCATAGGAAAAACCTTGCAAGACTATCTACAAACCTCCCAGGGACAAATTATATGCTTATCTGCACAACTTGTTCCACGGCCACAAAGTATCAACCTGATACTCACCATACATCATC
This sequence comes from Larix kaempferi, assembly GCA_027924585.1. NCBI lineage: Eukaryota > Viridiplantae > Streptophyta > Pinopsida > Pinales > Pinaceae > Larix > Larix kaempferi. The sequence goes on along the minus strand of BSBM01001435.1, from coordinate 1,297,408 downwards.
CTGATGTACACATGATCATCCTGATCATCATCACTGCAACATCCTGTTGCATTTCATCTAGAGAAAAATCCTGAAGCTCGTCATCCATGATCATCTTGATCATATAATGCATCTACCTAATGCATACCAAGTATCTACCTGATGCATACTAAGTATCTACTTGATACATATCATCATACATGATCCACCTGATCATAAAATGTATCCACCTGATACAAATACAAATACATGATCCACCTGATACAAATACAAATACATGATCCACCTTATCATACTTGATACATATTAACATACATGATCTACCTGATCAGACAATGTATCCAGTTGATACATATACAGATACATGGTCCAAGCATCCAACATGATGCATATATACATAAATGATCCAACTGATCATAACAAGCATCCAATATGATGCAATGATCCAACTGATCATAACAAGCATCCAACATGATGCAATGATCCAACTGATCATAACAAGCATCCAACATGATGCATATACATATACAGAGTAGTAACTGGAGCATCGTCCTGATGCTCATCATCCATGATCCTCCTGATCATCATAGCATTGTCCTCTTCAAATCATCTCATCATCCACGAAGCACAGCCCAGATGCAAATCATCCAGCACTTACACCACCGACATGGGAGAACACATCTACCACCATTCATGGAAGGCTCCAACCCTTACTTTTTCACCATGGGAGAACACATCTACCACCATGTGAAAAATGGCTCAGCAATTACATCACGACCAAGGGAGAACACATCAACCATGTCAAAAAATCTCATGTGCATCTGCATCTTCCAGACTCATCACTTCCCTTTGAAAGGAACCTCGATCTGAAGTGCACCAAGCCTCTCTCTGAAGTACTCAAACTGCACTCTGGCCAATAGCTTGGTCAATACATCTGCAACTTGCTCATCTGTCGCAACATACTCTGCTTCGGCTGTACTCAGTTCTACGCAGGACTGCTTCCTGCTAAACCAAGAGATCACACCTGATCCCATACTGAAGCAGCACCCAGATGTGCTCTTCCTATCTGCAGCACTGCCTGCCCAATCTGAATCAACATAACCCTGCAGGTTAAACTTTTGATTCGCATCATACTTGAGCCCATAATCAATTGTACCCTTCAGGTACCTCAGAATATGCTTTACAGCAACCAGGTGAACATCTCTTGGATCCGTCAGGAACTGCCTCAATGTGTTCACCGCAAAGCAAATATCTGGTTTTGTGTTCGTCAGGTACATAGAGGACCCAATCATCTGACGATACATCGTCACATCAACCGGATCAGATGAAGCATCACACAGAAGCTTCAGGTTCGATGCCATAGGTGTGGCCATATCCTTGCAGTCCCTCATCCTGAACCTCTTCAGGATTTCTATTGCATACTTCCCTTGTCCAAGGGAGATTCCATCTGCACTCTATCACACCTCCATGCCAAAAAAAAAAATGCATCATCTCCAAGTTCTTCAAATCGAATTCGGCAGCAAGCTTCCTCTGCGTGTCGGAAATCAATCTATCCTCACCTGTTACAAATAGGTCATCCACATAGTAGTATCACTGGATTGCCTTCCTCAACCTTGTAGTGAAGGTTGGAATCCGCTTTACTCTTGGCAAAGCCCAAACTGGATAGAAAGCTGTCTATCCTACCATACCAAGTTTTGCACATATATGACTCCCTATCATGTGTCTTAGAACCAAGTGGCTGCTCCACGTACACTTCTTCTTCAACTACACCATTCAAGAAAGCTGTCTTGAAATCCATATGGTGTATCTTCCCTATCATCACTACAGTCGGAGCAAGTACTGATCTAATGGAAGTGTATCTAGCTACATGAGCAAAAGTCTCTATGCTACCACCTGCAGCATGCTTGATATTGTAGCTTCTCTTGGAAGTTACTACCGACTCCCCTTCAGGTCTTGGGACTGCATCCCAAACATCTTCGTGATCGACTCGTACTCCTTGATCATGGCATTCTTCCCAGATCCTTGGAACTTCAATGTCTTCAATATTTTCAATAGATAACTTTGTTGTTGAACAAATGTTGTATTCCTTCTTTTGTAGGTGATGGTATACGATCTTTCCTACACAACAAGTTAAATTGCATGATTAGAAAATATCTCATAGTTGTCAGAACAAATTCTTACACATAAAGAAATATGTCATACAGTCATGCAATTATCTTAGCCAATGCTTCAATACAACATTTATCCATATTCCGTAACTTTCTAGATGCCTTCCAATCTCTACCAGAACATTGTTAAGAGTGTGCACAACTCCTAACATGTCAGCAAATAGGTTTCATTCTAGATATGTAGCAATGGAATGTTGTATAGTGCCATAGGCCACTTACCCATGTCTATTAGTAGTATACTGTTCATCAATGCAACTATTCTAATATGCATAATACACAACCTAATTCTAGGAACATAAGCATATACATCATTGAATAACATTATGTAAGAAATGACAATTCAAATACTTATCTTTGTTTGGTTGCTGGGTGGACTCCCTCTGAATCTTTGCAACTCCATTCTGATGTGGATTGTGAGAAGTGGTCAAATCCCTCTGAATATCTGCATCCTTGCAGAAACTACTGAAGTGTGCTCCTTTGCTTTCTTGCAGGAACAACTGGAGTGTGCTCCCTCTTGATCTTTGATTCCTGGATTACCTGTCCTTGAACTTACATCCATCCTTAATCACTATGCATGCTTATTAGTATCATCATTGTGTTATCCTTGAGGTCTCATACATAATCACACATTTATTAGTATAATCTTAATACTATCAAAACACAATAATCTTAAACATCTATATTCATGATCATTCACAGATAATAAACATTAGTATTCAAGGTTTCATGGAAGTCTTCTTTTACTCATGCATATTCTTATTTGATCACATGACTCTTCTGATTAGTTAAATCATTAATGCATAAACCCGTGATTACTCAAACATATACCTTCATGATTCTTCTAGTTAGTCATATCATCAATTATGGTAAGAAACATAATATGCATATAGCCATGACTATTCAAACCTATGACTTCATGAATAATCATTATCAACAACAGAACAGTATAAGATCCTAACACAAGGTAGGATTCTAGCTTGATATAGGAAAAACATACCTGGATTAGCATGCTAGCTAGTTATGTCTAACATACCCGCATAATGTCTTCTAGTTCTCTTCAGTGACTTGTGCTAGTAGCCTGCATGTCTCATAGGTTAACCATTGTAGGACCAAGTTATACATACCTTGAAAGTAGATCTTCTATGTGATCCATGACAATGGATGAATCTTTGTATTCATGTCACCATGATCATATGTTCTTGAAGTAGAACATGATTTGTCTTTCTTGGTGTACCTTTTATGTTAGCAAACAACATAAACCTCATACAACATCACAATGCATTAGTACATTCATAAGTGTCAAAACCTTAATCAATGAATATCTTCTATTAAGGTGATACGACAAGTCTAGTAATTAATCAAGATTGTACCGTAATGATATGAAGACAAACATATGATAAACTTAACCATGAAACATACCTGTAAGCCATACCTATCAAGATTGCTTGTAATCTTCTCATGGAAGGCCTTAGCCTCATCTCCCTCTGAGATAGGAACTTCTTCACTTATGCAGGTGACCAATCCATCTTCTTCTAGGATTAACCCAATCCACTTGATTTGCATGAACTGGACCTGGAGTTGGATTAGGGTTTGTCAAAGAAACCCCCAAAATTCAAAATTTGAATTTCAAACTTCCGAAAGTATAGAAATATGCACCTTGATGAGCTGATCAAGTTGGTATATTTAGAATTTGAAAACTGCAAAGTTTCATCCCTCGAAATTGCCTTTTAGATTTCCGGATTCACTAGGGAGGACCTTGAATTAGGGTTTGAGTTTCCCGGAGCTTCACCCAACCAAAACATTTGATTCAAGGCTCTAAGCTTCGATTTTTCTGAGGAGCTTCCAGCCGTGGTCACAAATTTCCAAAATTCCAATTTTTGCAAAAGCACTAATTTTCCATCTTTCCGATCAAAGTCCTGAACTGGGGTTTGATCAAGCCTGGCCTTCTGCCCAACCAAAAAATCTGATCTTGGTCTCTAAATTTCGATTTTGAAGAGTAGCATCCAGCCGTGGTCTCCGATTACAAAAATTCCAACTTTCTCCAAAGCCCTAAATTCTGGAAGCCATGAATGAAGGTGCTAAATAATAATTCTGTTTTGACAGAAATATGTACCTAATTGTTTCTGATGTAACTCCAAACGTTTCGATCCACAGGGTTTGAAAATTTTTCCTGAAATAACCCAACCTGTTATCTTTCCATCCCGATAGGTCTGACCTCAATTGGATTCTTTGAGAGATATTTATGCCAAGTGTCGCAACATGACCTATTTATAGGATAATACAAGAGAGCGAACTTGTACGGCGTTCCACGTGTCACTGGTTCAACTTCGACCTCTGAAAAATTTTCATGAGATAGTACAGTCTATGTACTACCTGTCACTTTTTACGAAATTTCATTTGGAGCTTCCTAGCCCAAGTTATGACCTGTTTCCCAAGGTCACCTGATTTTGACTCAGTTCTGGAAGAGGCAAAAACCCTATATTTTACAGATCATAAATCACAACGTACAACGTATTAGAGGTTTTTCTTTGGATACAAGGTACATGGGGATCTGATGTTCGACCTGTAAAAGTTTCAGGTCTGAACACTTTGCCAAAATGGATTTATAGTGAAAGTGCTACGATGACTGGTTTTTGCTATATCAAGCCCTAGCATCGTAAGTTCAACAAGTGTCATACATGCCGTATCATGCCTTCTTTCAGGCTAGCTCTGATACCATGTTAAATTTTCAGAATTTAATTCAATCTGATCTAGGATCTTA